>JAWUZG010000221.1:0-1200000 GCA_036785705.1 Acanthornis magna
AAGGGTGAAGAGAGAAAGGGAAAGGGAAAGGAAAGGAAAGGAAAGGAAAGGAAAGGAAAGGAAAGGAAAGGAAAGGAAAGGAAGGAAAGGAAAGGAAAAGGAAAGGAAAGGAAAGGAAAGGAAAGGAAAAGGAAAGGAAAGGAAAGGAAAGGAAAGGAAAGAAAGGAAAGGAAAGGAAAGGAAAGGAAAGGAAAGGAAAGGAAAGGAAAGGAAAGGAAAGGAAAGGAAAGGAAAGGAAAGGAAAGAAGAGAGGAGAGGAGAGGAAGAGGAAGAGGAGAGGAGAGGAGAGGAGAGGAGAGGAGAGGAGAGGAGAGAGAGAGGAGAGGAGAGGAGAGGAGAGGAGAGGAGAGGAGAGGAGAGGAGAGGAGAGGAGAGGAGAGGAGAGGAGAGGAGAGGAGAGGAGAGGAGAGGAGAGGAGAAAAAAAGAAAAGAAAAGAAAAGAAAAGAAAGAAAAGAAAAGAAAAGAAAAGAAAAGAAAAGAAAAGAAAAGAAAAGAAAAGAAAAGAAAAGAAAAGAAAAGAAAAGAAAAGAAAAGAGAAAAGATGAAAGAAAAGAAAAGAAGAAACAAACAAAACCAAAACCAACAACAAAAACAAAAGCAAGAACAAAACTTTACTCCTAACTGTGATTGCACACTAAGGCAGGGGTTACAGTTGGCAATAGGAAAGTAATCTGGCTGCCCTCCCAAAGCAGGTGCCATAAAAACAAATCTTTATTGCCAGAGAAGACAGGCATTCTGACTGCATAAAAAGGAATTAGATGGGATAAACAATTCTGCTCTTGTCCTAGAACTCAGGCAGCAGAAAGTTCCTTCCCCACAGCATCCTGGGCACTGTAAGAGGCAGCTTCAAAATCCACACCTGGACGCATCTGTCCTCCTTCCTCTACACAAAGTGCATTCTGAAGCATATTCTAGGCCAGGTGAAGGAGCAATGTTAAACTGATGTCACCTACATTTTGCACCCCTCACCTATGGCTGCAAAATAAAGCACAGGTGAGTGCCATCCTCCTGTAGGCACAGAGAGGCTTCCAGAGCTCACGGAGAGCACAGCACTGACACACTGCAAAACACACAAGCAGGGCACCCTGTAGCCATTCTCCTGTCATTAGGTATGGTAAGGAACAAGAAGAGACAGATACCATGACAGGTCCAAAAATAACTTCTCCTGAGTTAAACAGAGCTATGGTGTCTGGCTGTGGGCTATATTTCCTGTGGCCAGTCAGTTGCCAGCACAAGAACATTTCCCAGCTTTCCTCAGTGTTAAACTGAGAGGAAATGCTCCCCTGCCACCCTCAGAATAGAAACATTCAGACTCTATGCCATCTCTGTCTTTTAGCATCAGCAAGTCCAGAAAAGCTCCAAAGGGCATTCTGATTTCTGTTTCCTCTGTGTGATTGCAGAGGTGGGCAGAGTAGCGCACAAGTTCCCGTGCCTATTCCCTCAGTGCTTTCCTTTGATGTACAATTTGCTCCATCCCGTCCCTGATTCCATCTCTGCATTCCCTGCTCAGGGAGCCCCTGTACACAGAATTTCCCATGTGCCTGAATGACCACAGCCAGTTTGTGCAGCACTTTGTGAACACCGAGCTACTTTTGTCACGCAAGCTCATCCCAAGCCTTCTCCTCCTCCTAACACCCTTTAGTCACCTTACTCTGGAGATACATTCCCATATTTTTAAACAGCACCTGGTTATCTTGGCAAAAGTTACTCCTAATTTGCTTCTTAATAAAACAGACCAGCATATCCCACCTTTCCTGCAGATGTTTGCTCAATATTCACCTGTGGCAATTTCCACTGATCCAACACACGTTACTTCAAAGTAACCCTTTGAACCTGAATTGGACTACAAGCCTCGTACACACACTTTAATTTTGCATACTAGAAGATGCTTGGTTTAGCATGAAGTCAATTTGCATACTGATAGATCTCTTCCCCTTCCAGTCACAACATAAAAAGTTAACACACTGCTGTCGTAATTCAGTGTACGTCAAATCTGATTTCTTTTGATGCATTCAGCCACCTACTGTCACTTTAATGCACTTTCCCTGCACGTGCACGCACACTGTTTCATGTGAAAACATTTACATTGGCACTCAATTCAGTCAATTTTTCCCTGAAAGTTGAAATATTCAAACAGAGGTGTATTCATCTCTTCAAAAGAGTCAACATTTTCAAACTAGGGAGCTGGAGAAAGGGGAACTATTTCATTTTCACAGTGGAGTCAGAAATAGTTTTACACTGAAACTGCAAAGTTAATCAGTTGTTGTTTTATCTTGTGTTAATATCTACTCAATGTAGGGGAAAACACATAGCTCCTCAAAATTTACCATTGAAAATAAGACATGGGGAAAGAAATTAAAAAGATGTCAGAAGTACATAGGTCATCTACCAGAGCAGGCTAACTTCTCATTCAGTTCTGGCAGCAAACAATGAGAGTAAAGAGGCAGAAAGAAAAGAAAGTGGCACTGAGAGAAGAAAGTTCATACAAAAGTGTGTGAAGTTTATCTGCCACACATGCCAGTCTCACACCCAACACACCAATAGCATTTCCTTCAGGAAGTTGGGGAGGACATTTATCTGCATCAAAACACCCATCTGGCTTTTTATAAATATATGTTTTCCTCTTTCTGGCATTTAATGATTCATTTGGCAACATAATTAAACTACTTGAACTTCCTCAACATCTCTGGTACAATCTGATGACTTCTTAGCACCAGTCATGCTTTGCTGTACAAACACATGAAATTGCTTTACAGAGGCTATTTCTAACGTGAACCTTCTCAAAAAGCTACCCATGAGCATGGTGTGGGAGCCTTCCCACTCCGTAAGTCTCTGAAAAAACAGAGAACAGCACAGGAAGGAGCTGGAGTTGCTGGAGCAAATCCAGAGGAGGCACCAGGATGAGCAAAGGGATGGAGCAGCTCTGCTGGGAGGAAAGGCTGTGAGAGGTGGGATGGTTCAGAATTAAAAAAGGCTTTGGGGTGACCTAATTGTAGGCTTATAAGAAACATGGAGAGTAACGATTTCCAAGAGCCTGGAGTGATAGGACAAGGGGCAATGGCTTCAAACTGACAGAAATTAGGGTTAGATTAGATATTTGGAAAAAATTCTTTCCTGTGAGGGTGGTGGAGCACTAGAACCAGTTTCCCAGAGAAGCTGTGGCTGCCCCTGGATCCCTGGAAGTGTCCAAGGACAGGTTGGACATTGGGGCTTGGAGCAGCCTGGGACGGTGGGAGGTGTCCCTACCTATGGCAGGGGTGGCACTGGATGATTTTAAAGGTCCCTGCCAAGCCAAGTCCTTCTCTGATTCTGTGATAAGTACTATATAAATACATGTACCATATGCTCTTCTGAATCACTTGCAGGGCAAAAAAAATTCTCAATAAAAGCAAAAACAAAACACAACCTCCCCCCCTAAAATTAAGAAAAATAGGAAAGGATTAAGATGTTGAGGATGCTACCATTAATTTCACTGATCCTTTAAGGTATTAAGCACAAGGGCTGTTGTCCTCATTTCACAAAGCTTACAAGATAACACAGCCACTTAAATGAGCACTGAGAATTTCGTTTACCCAGATCTGTTTCCAGTCATTGCAGAACATGGGAAAAGAGTCAGCAAAGACACAAAATGCTCATTCCAATTTTGTCTCCCCACTGGTGTCATCATTAGGGCTGAACCTGCCATCAGAGAACATCACCCACGCCAGCAGCGCACAGGGGGCCTCAGATTCACTGTCAGCGACTCACGGATTTGAAGCGGGCCTGTCCCCTAGCTGCCTCCACCTCCCAGGCCAGCTCCACCTGCCGTGGGAGGACCTTGGGGGTTTGAGTGCCTGGGTCCGCCCGTGGATCTTGGTGTAAGGCGTGCCCAGGGCTCAGGGTCCACCCACCCTTCCTGATCCTTCTATTCCTTTGGTTATATCATTGGTTGGTTTGAACTGTACCCCTCCCTCCTTTGTTGTAATTGGTTCACGTATGTTATCCCCTCCTCTTGTGTCTTCCCTGATTGGTTACCCCTGTTCCTACTTAAGCGATTGTCACTGGGCAGGGGTGGGACTACCTCCCTCTCCCTACTCTCCTTGGAGGTGGAGTGCTCTCTCTCTCCACTCCCCACTCCCGACCATGTGTGCCCCTAACCCTAAATAAAGGAGAGCAAGGAGAGGACCCCCCCTCGCAAATCCTTTGTCTCGCCGATCTCTGCGTCTACCTTACCTAAACAACACGGATTGATTTTGTTTCTCCCATTTCTGGGTCAGCAAGCTCTTACATGTGGCCATTTTCCAGGCAAGAATGACACATTCTGTGCATCCAGTGTGCTTCAGCTGTAGGTGGGGGGAAAGAAGATGATTTGGTGTTGAGCCTTTGCCATTAGCATTTATGTGTGCACATGCACATGTACTCGCCCTCCGAAGTTTCACCTTGGAGGAGAAAACATTCCCTTGGAGACAGAAGGGGTGAGGAAGCACAGAACATCTCCTCATTATAATACTGACAGGTTTCTGGCCTTGAGCTCTATTCTTTCTTTTCAGTAAGCATTTCCTATGGGTTTGGAAGGCAGAGGTAAAACTAAGTTTACGATGTATTTGTGCTTGAAAAGAATGTGTGAAAATGGAGTCTAAAAAATGGGTGGTCCCAGGATTTCACATATTCATTAATAAACCATCTTCTCCAACTGAGAAGTCTCCAGGGAACAGTGAAAATACATCAGATTCCCTGAGTCACTTTTAGTTATTTCTTCTGGGATTTCTTTGGGGGCCTTTTTAACATTTTAAATGAGGTTTTTCAACTTCACCACTTGTCAAATCCCATGAATTTAGACAATACCTCATAAGCCTTAAAAGAGTAATCAGAGATGTAATTGCAGTGTTTTGTTAAGTTACTTTTGTGGTTGAAAAAGGGGCAGCAACTCAACTGCTCAGTGCTTCACAGAATCAAGGTTGGAAAGGATCTCCAGGATCATCCAGTCCCATTGTCACCCCAGCACCAGCATCACCCCAAAGCCGTGTCCCCAGGGGTCACCTCCAGACAGCTCTGGAAAACTGGAGATTGTGACTCCAACTCTCTGGGCAACTTATTCCAATGCCTGATCACTCTTAGAGTGTAAATTTTTTTCTAGTACCTAAACTGAACATCCCTGGAGCAATATAGGGCCATTTCCTCTCATCTCTTCACCTGGGACATAGCAGAAGAGGCCAAGCCACATCTCACTCCCCTCTTTTATCAGGGAGTTGTGGAGAGCAGTGAGGTCCCCCCTGAGTCTCCTCTTCACCAGATAAATATCCCCAGCTCCCTCAGCTGCTCCTCACAGGATGAGATGTTTTCCAGACTCTTTCCCAGCTCTGTTGCCCTGCTTTGGACATAGGTTGCTCCATTCTGCTGTTTACAAAAGGGGTCTGCTTTTCCTTTTTTCTTTAGTGTTGATTTCTATCAGACTGACTTCAGATGGAAAAAAGGCCAAAGCAGAAAGAAAATGTTCAGTAAGACAGATACTAAGAGCACTTCTCCACCCAAGAACATGCTAAAGTGGCTGCAGTAACTCTTCAGTCATCAGGCTTTTCTCCCAAAAAAGACATATTTCTTTAGACTTTCGTCCTTTCTCTACTTCTTATCCAGCAAGAAATGACTCCACAAGGAAACAAAGTGAGAAAATGCTCAACCAACATTGAGTATTTATACTCAGTCAGCAGGACATGGGCTGGGGAGGCTCTGGAGGCAAACTGTTTCTCTGCTGCCCCCCAGCAGAAATATGCTTTCTATCAAAATAACACAGGAATTTATTTATGTTTAAGTAAATTTTGTCCATTTTACCATTTTGGTCATAAATGAAAATTATGGAGTCATAGATTGGTTTGGGTTGGAAGGGACATCAAGGACCATACAGTTCCAACCCCCCTGCCATGGGAAGGGACACCTTCTGCTCCACCAGGTGACTCAGAGCCACATCCAGCCCGGCCTTGGAGACCTCCAGGGATTGGGAATCCACAAATGGGATTCAGTGAAACAAATGTAAAATGGGATTTCTTTTGTACTTTGAGTCGTATCGTGGATGATAACAGAGTACGATGGCAGGACCCACCCCTGGGACATTCACCCCTGGGACATTCACCCCTGGGACATTCTTGTCCCTCCTTTGTGCTTGGGAAGTAGCTGGTCCCCTCTGAGCTGTAGCATCTGGCTGGCCCTGGCCAAAATCGTGCCCAAGAGCCCCGTGAGAAGCAGGCAGTGTTTGCACAGTCAGCACAGGACAGCCTGGCACTGCACCTCACTCCCTGCTCCTGTTTTATTTACCAATGGAGATGTGGCCACTGAGCCCTGTCTAACAACCATTTAAGTTGGCTGCAATCATTCTGCTTACTCTGATGCAACTTTGATTACATTAAGCAAATTGGAAAAAGGCCAGGTGGAATAGCAAACCCTCTTAGCCTTGTTTTGAGAAAGCGATTAACCTACATAAGAACATTTCTCGTGAACATTATCAGCATTTAACCTCACCTCTCCTGTCACAGGGTGCAGGAATTTTGCCTCAGGGATTTTGGCATTGTCTTCACTACCTTTTGCTGTCCTAAACTTACCTTTTAGAAGTTTACCTGAGGAGTGGACTGAGTTGGGAGATGACCACAACCCTTCCCATTGTATTCCAATGCTTAAATCAGCTCAGGCTACTTTTGGGCTAGGAGACGCTCTAAAAATTAAACAATTTTAAGCACTCTAACATTCAAGTCCTTAGTTTCCAGATTTCATTGCACTTCCCTGAAAATAGCAAAGTTTTTCCTAAAGTGTATACTTATTTCATGGTAAAATCATTCTTGAAGGCTAAACATTGTATTTGATCAGCAAAATAGATCCTCCTCTTTAACTTATTCACAGTGAGGTGCATTTTCAGGCTGTCAGATTACTTGGGAGCTTTTAAAAGCATTTTTACCTGAGCTCTAATTTGCCACAATCTTTTTGGCACAGAAATTGACTGACGCAACTTCAGCCATGATGTCACCAGAGCTGACTGTAGAGTATTGGTTTGGATACACCCAGGAACAATTCAAGGACTAAAACAGTTCCTTCTCTCCCAGGTTTGCGGTGGAAATGCAAACTTAGTGTAGATCAAGAAAGCCTTTTTATTGCAGAAGAGGACAGAAGAGAGATTTAAAGAGCGTCCTGAGGGAGGTGACTCTGCTCCTCTAGTCTTTGGTGAGATCCCATCCAGCTCTGGAGTCTTCAGTCCAAGAGAAGACATGGACCTGTTGGAATGGGTCCACAGAAGAGCTTGTAGAGGTAGACATGAGATAGTGGTTTTAAAATAAAGATTCAGATGAGATACAAGGAAGAAAGTTTTTACAAGGGTGGTGAAACACTGAGACATGCTTCCCTAAGAGATGGTCGAGGTCCCATCCCTGGAACATTTGAGGGCAGGCTGGATGGGACTTTGAGCAGCCTGATCTAGTTGAAGATGTCCCACGCCATTACAGAGGAGTTGGACTAGATGACTCGGAAAGGTCCTTTCCAGCCCAAACCATTCTATGATTCGATTATTTAATTTCTCATCTCTTCTTGGCACTGAGAGCTTTGCAGCCTTTGAGGTCCAGGCCCTTTTGGGGCTGCAGGTGCATTGCTGAACCTGCACCTTCCAGCTTCTTCAGCAGTCATCACACATCAGCCAGAGCAGGTGAATTCTCCTACCTCCCCTCTCTGTCAGTTAACACACACATTTGAAACTCTACTTAGCATTCCCTCTGTTTTTTTCCAAGACCTTGGTGTTTGTAACCTGTTCAGACGCATCACAATTTTCAGTTGTCAGAACAAAAACGACAGCAGTTTTAACAAACACAGGATAACACAGCCTTACACCATCCCAATTTCCAATGGGAAATGCACAGCATTCCCCACATTGTTCAAAGATGCTAAACAAGAGGATAAAGTAGCAGTAGTACAAAATCTAAAAAAACACCCAAACCCAACAAAAACACACCATGAGGAAAAGAGTAGAACTAGATCAAGAGTTTTGTTTGGCCTCAGAATAATTATACATCGAATGATTTAATTTCCAAAGCTCATGAACCCCTCTGCTTTGAAGGACTGTCTGAAAAGTCTCTTCCCAATGTGGGTGTTATCCAGTGTGTGCAAGAGAGAGAGAGATGGAGCATTAATCCCACCTCAGAATGATATACTTCACTTACATTCCTGACACACCTGTCACAACAAAGCAACTTTTTATATAGAAAAGTTACAGTGAGAAAAAAAAAAATATATATATATATAAAATATGTTTAATGAGGCTTAGCAAAAGAGAGAAACATGGGGCATAAACTCTATGCAGACCATTAAATATCTGAAGAACTCAATGGTCTGGAAAGAAATATAGGGAAATGAGAGTGACAGCTGATCAAAAGGTAAAAATATCAATTGTAGAAATGATGCTTTGGTCTCTGAAAGGTGGAAGTGTACAAACAGATCAACTGATCAAAATATCACAGGCATACCACGCCTTTTAAAAAGTACACCCATCAGGTGAATAACTTTCTCATAAACCATCATGGGTTTATATAAATATTCAGGAAAGCAGTTATTAAACTCAGCATTATTTTTGGGGGTGGGGGCTTGTTTGCCTTTTTCTTTGTTTTGTTTTTACAGAATCAGAGACTCAGCAATATTAGAAGACACCTTCACAATTCTCCAGTCCCACCATCACTCCAACACCACCATGGTCACCCCTAAATCATGTCCCCAAGTGCCACTGGAGAGAGACTTCACCTAGAAATGACCTTGATCATCCACAAGAGGATAAATTTTAAAGACTGACTGGCCTCAGTCATCCGCTAGCCCAAAAGATTATTCTGAAATTTTTGTGAATGTTTTAACATACAATTCCTGGAATCAAGGAGATATTATAAGAAATTCAACTACTTGAAAAGCTGCCACAAGTCCAGAAATAAACCCCCTCCCTCAGAAAAAGCAGTGGTTTTCTTCATTTTGTCTACACCTCCAAATCCAGTTAACTAAAGGAGCATCCTAGAAGGAACAGATCTCAATTATTTTTGAAAGAAAAAGAATAAACTGGACAGAAACTGGAAGTATTTTTCCATGAAATATATTCATCTTCTACTGATAAATACTGATTTTTTTGACATCAGAATGCTCTGGGATTGCAATTGTCAGGCTAGATTTTCCTCAAATTGAAGAATAAATAAGGGATTTTAACATTGAACAAATTTAACAAATGATTCATCTAAAAATTTTAATACTGAAGACTTTACAAATGAAAGAAACAAAGCATCAGACGCTGTCCCGTATTGACTGCTATTCCTTTTCAAGAACTGAAAACAGTGCTCCATTTTCTACCTGGTTTTGTTCGAATTTTGCCAATGAAATCAAATTTTAAAAGCACTTGTTTAATGACCTTCAATCTTTTCCAAGGTCAGATACCTACTATTCACACAATTAGATTGAGAAAGGCAAGATTTACCAGCCCTGCTCCGTTTGGGGAGCTGGACCAGGAGAATTCTAAAGGTCCTTTACACCCTTAATGATTCTGGGAGTCTGTGAATAAAACTCCTGCCTCTTCAGAAATTGTTCCCAGCTATCTTAGCTGGGCATATGGTATCAATTACCATAATGCTCCAGTTCTTTGCAATCTTTAATATATTTATTTTCACAATCCTTTTGAGAGGCAAGGAAGTCTATTATCCCTATTTTACAGATAGAGGACTCAGGTACCGAAATTTAAATGGTTTCTGTTAAGTATTTCTATTCTATTCCTCATGCTCAGGGCTCCTTGGGATGCTGCATATATGTGAACATTTAAGCACAAAATACTGAAAATATGTTTAAGTCCTCTTGGGTAATTTCATTTTCGTAATTTCATACCTGATAACTGCAATAATTTCACAGGACTTGAAAGCTTCATTTTGGGTATTTTAATTTAAACACCTGAAAAAAACCCTTGAAACTCATGTCAGGGCAGCATCTTGTGATTTGATAACATACCCTGGACACAGCCAAAGTAGCCAAGTGCTTAATTAAGCAGCATGATCATCTGAATGGCCTGGTAAATACCCTAGCAAGTTGTAGAGTTTATTTCATAGGTGTCACAGAGGTGTAAAAGTTTGCTGCTAACCCTGGCATCATCTTGATATGAAATACAGGTTCGTAACTCCAGTCACAGGGAGGAAATGAAGCATGAGTGTCCTTAGCCAGAGAATCAGTGACAAAATACAACACAGAAGTTAAAACAGTTCCTTAAGAGTTCCAGTCACAAGGCTCATCTAAATACTTCTAGAATAGCTCCTCAGGTTTGTGATGCCTAAAGAATATTAGCAGGTTAGCAAACCAATCCAAAGCAGTAATGAAAGGAAAAATAGAAAGTTAAAATATCTTAAAACTTTATCAAACAAAATACACTTCAATGCAATCACTTACTTCTGAAATGGTGAGAGATTCAAGGTCAACAAAGCGTATGACATTTCATCCTGGAAAGGGTTGGAAAGCACTGGAATGGCTGCCCAGGGAGCTTTGCAGTGCCCATCCCTGCAGGTGTCCCAGCAAGGCCTGGCCGTGGCACTCAGTGCTCTGGGCTGGGGACAAGGTGGGCATGGGGCACAGCTTGGGCTCCATGCGCTGGGAGGGCTTTTCCAATCTCAGGGATTCTGTGTGAATCTGATTCTGTGGCATCTAAGTTTAACTACAGATATTTTATATAGTTCTAGCTGCTTATATGTAGAAACACATTTCACTTTGACACTCAGATGTCTAAACTTTTACTGCAAATGCCTCATAAAAACAGTGATGTGGGAAATGTAAATGGGGACAGGTTAGCAGGGAAGATCTACCCTGAGCCTTTACAAGCTCAGCAATATTTTCTCCTCTGGACTTACTCAAACCTTAATCACAACCCCTCACTATGGTTATATCCCCAGGAGCAATATTCTTTTGTTTTAGCATATTCTGCTCTCTTTGTGGCAGATTGTTTTAAAAATATTTTAAAGGAGACACTCAGCATGCTGCTAAGACTCTTTCCATCAAAGATGGAACAACAGAGTTCTGCATAGAAAGAGTTCTCTTCATTTCACATTCAATCTCCTGAGTAGTGTGAATTTATTAACAGCTTTGAAGTGGTGAAAAATGTGATGTGTGTGCGCGTGTGTACAGATGATCCAAACAGTACAAAAACCAGCCAGGAAATCAATAAAGTAGCTTTTTAACAAATGCATTTCCAGCCGATCAAAAGAATCGCCTAACGGCTACATACGGCTGATCTAACACTCATTACATTATCATTTCAAGGAAACATCCTTTGCAGCTGAAAGGTGAAGTCTTGCTGTAATGAGCTCCTTCTGAGTCAGCAACAAGACCCTTTTTTATGGCGCTGAGACAAAATAAATATGTGACAAACACCGGGGAGGAATTATTCTCTGCAAACAAATGTTTTTCTGTGTGCAGGGGATCTGGCTTTGATTTGGTTCACTGCTTGGAAGGAAGGAAACATAAAGAGGAGGGGGTCTTTCATGTAGGGTCTTCTCATTAAAAGAGGGACAATTTAATTAATCAGTGGTTGCCCATCAGGGATGGTGTGGTGGGTGGACCCTGGCTGGGTGCCAGACACTCACCAAAGCCCTTCCATCACACCCCTGCACAGCTGGACAGGAGAGAGAAAATACTGCAAACTTCATGAGTTGAGATGAGGGCAGAGAGAGATCACTCACCAAACACCACCACAGGCAAAACAGACTCAGCTTGGGGATATTAACTGTGTTTTTCACCAACAAAATCAGAGCTGGATATTGAGAAGTGAAATAAACCCTTAAAAACACCGTCACCCCACCCTTCCCTCCTTCCCAGCTCTGCCTGCCCTCTCACAGCAGCGCAGGGAAAAGTGGAATGGGAGTCCTGGACAGTTCCTGCCCCTGCTCATTGCTCTCCACCACATCACTCAAAAGAGTCTCTTACAAGTAAAACCACTTCCTAAAAGTTCCTGCAAAGGAAATAAACACCTGCTATGAATAACCACAACACGCTCAAAATTTTCCGGGAATTGGCCTTTTTCCTTTTTTTTTTTCCAAGCAATGACAGTGGCTTGAGGCCTCCACATTGCCTCACAGCTCATTCTAAAGTAGCAAGGAAATTCGATATCCTCCAGCTGCCTTTGGATTACACAATCAAATTACACTTTCAAAGGGAAGTGCTGGTTTCACAAAGTGTCGCTGCCTCTGAACTTGTCAGTTCAAATCACCTGCAGCCATTACCAAAATCTGTGCAATTGGGGCAGCTGTGGAACACGATATAGGAGACAAAATATTTTCCATGGCACTCATTAAGGGACTACTGATAAAGGAATTGATGTAAACTCAGGCAGGCTGATGCTGAGCCTTCTGTTTCCCATAGTGCCTTTTTCTCTGGAGTAATGTAGTTTTCCATAAAAATCTCATTGGCACAAGACAGTTCCCACAGGGGCCAGAAAGAGAATCAGGAAATCTTTTCCCTCACAATGCTTGTGGGGAGTCAGGAGATCCCTTTTTCGTGAAGGGAATCATGACCCCTCAGAATTAAGCAAAGATAGGATTCATCTCTTCTGATGGTCTTCATTGCTGATGTCTGTGTCTGAAGCTCTTCAGTCCAGCCTTGCTTGAAACCAGATGGATCAACACACACGATTTTAGGGAATGATTTCTCTAACCAAACTGAAATGTCTTGCTCTTGAAAAGAAAAATCACATCTTAGAAATGTCCATTTCTCCTGTCTTGTAATGAGAAGGTAAAAGGCTCAAGGATAGTCATTTGCTGTGGAGATGTTGATGTGTGTTGGGCTAAATCCAACCCTGGCAGTCCTGAGAGGGATCCTGCTTCGCACTCTGCTGCCTTTTGGTGACATCTGCACACCAACTCTCTGTGCCACCTAGCAGCTTCAAAAGGGAAAGGAAACAGCAGCCTTCCCAGAGAATTCACAAATCAGCAGGAAACAGGAAATCTCTCTAAATCTGTTCTTTTTTCCCCTCCCTTGTCTCTTTGAAAACTTCTTTTCACAAGCACAGCTCTCCATTCTGAACTTCCCATCAGCTTCCAGAAGGAGCTGGGTACCATTTTCTGCTCTAGGACTACCAAACTTCATATTTGTGTTGATATGTTGACGTAACAGACCAGCTTATTTCTTTTTCCCATCATCCCTTTTAAACTTTCCTTACACACTCCTTTTTTCCTATTGTTTCCTTTTTACCATTGGCCTTCAGCTGCCTCAGAGGGTTTCAGAGGATGCTGGAGGAAGAAGGTACTAGAAAAAAATGTGGAGAGAGACAGAGGAAGGAGGAAAAAAAGTGAGTTTTATAATGTCCTTAAGGCACAAGGCTGTCCTTTTACCTTTCCCTGGGGGAGTGGAGCATTTCTGTTGCTTTAATCAGCCCAAAAATAAAGCAGACCAAAAAACCAAGTGTATAGTTGGAAATTTCCTTACATTCATAACAAGAAATTAATGTTGGGGCTCAAATTGTGCATGGAGTTTGTTGTGGATCACAAGAAACTCAGGGGGATCCTTTGGCCATGAGGCCAATAATATTTTCTATTACAAAATAGAAGCAAAAGAAAAAATAGCTTCACTTCCAATACTCACAATTAGAAGAGCAGTCACTGAGGTGATGCAGTGATTTCCCTCCACATTTTATTTCTGCTTTGAAGTTTTTGAGTGAGGAACACATCCACCTCCCAAACCCCCAGCTCAGGTTATACTAAAAGAGGTACTGAAAATAATAATTTAAGTGCTATAACCTGCAGAGATGGTAACTTTTCCATAAACTTGATGACATTTCATGTAAAAGTTTATGTCCTTGCTTCCAGTATGAGATGCTGAAGTAGATTTTTGTTGCATTCCTATTAGTCTTGCCTTCCCACAAAGAAGATTGTACCTTTTAATATTTTGTAATTTATAGCATGGCCCTGCAATGGCTAAATATCTGCTCGATTTTTATTTCCTGACCTGTCCCTGAGGCATTTGAATATGCAGGAAGTTTTACACTCTCATTTTCTTCTACAGATGGCAGCCAACATTAAAATATTAGCAACTTAGTGAAACAACCAAAACCTTTACCATTTGACACTCCAACACCACCCTTCCCAAAAGCATAGCTAATTTATATGATAATTAAAAGGAAATTGCAAAATTTTCAGTTTCCCTGAAAGAGTCTCTGAGGTGAAAATATTGGGTAATATAATTTTTTTGCAAGGAGGGGAACTCTACTGTCTATTTTAATACAGTTTGTTAAGATTGGAGTAGTGCATTCTGTGGTTTTAGCAACCTAAAATACATGAATGTGTTAAAGTATTCAATGTATGGGAATAATTCTTATGATAGTATAGAAATTATAAATACACAGATTAAACTGTGTGGTTTGGATGGTGAGACAAGCCTGTGATAAACACTGACTTCTAAATAAAATTATAAGTGGTTTGCACTTCTAAATAAAATTTTAAGTGCAGTTTGCACTTCTAAATAAAATTATAAGTGTTCGTTAATAAAGGACACATTGTTCTCAGCCTGACTTTTCTCCTCTGACGCTGCTTTTTTAGAAGGTGGACTTTATTATTATTATTATTATTATTATTATTATTATTATTATTATTCAATGTTATAAACCAACTGTCACACCCTGAGTGACACTTCTGCCCTTCCAGGCAAGTTCTGAGCCTCCAGGACACATCTGCTGCTGACAAACACTGGGGAAGGTAAAGCAAACACGACTGAAAGGTCCTTTCTGCTGCTCCTGCTGCAAAGAGTGTTTGCTCTTGCCCCACGGAGCAGCTGCCACCCCACTCCACACAGATGGTGTCCCAGCTGCTGTGGGACCACAATAAAAGGGTCACTTTACCCCCAGCCCAACAGGTAACACCTTATCAGCACCACGGAAAATGCACTTTCTCCTCCAGCTCTAAAATAAGGGTCAGGGTGAACTGCACAATAACCTCTTTCTGTAAAAACACTTGTGGCAAGTCCACATAAACTTGCCAGGCCACCAAGTTTTCTGTGTTATCCTGCATTTTCATCCGACACCAATTTTGGTGGGTGGTTTGGGTTCTTTTGGTTTATTGGGGTTTTTTTGTTGTTTTTTGGGGTTTTTTATTTGTTTTTGGGTTTTTTGTTTTTGTTTTTTTTTTGTTTGTTTGTTTTTGTATTTTTTACTTTACCAAAGTATTTAAACTGCCCGTTAAAAGTATCTCTTCCTATGTGACTTGTATGCGCTTTTACTATTATTTATTTTTATTACCACATGATTTATTATTTATCATTAGAAATCTGGCCTTCAAGGTCAGTTTGGATGGAGCTCTGAGCAATCTCATCTAGTGGAAGGTTCCCTGCCCAGAACTGGATGATCTTTATGGTCCCTTCCAACCCAAACCCTTTTATATGGTTTTATGATTCTTGGAAATGGCAGCTGGGTGGCAAAACCACTGTATGGGGTGCTTAAAGGTGCAACATCGTGATCAATGTGGGATCAAAATCAGTCCAAAGGGAACAGAGGAAAGCAGAGAAGGAGCAGAATGCTCTGATTTTCCTTCTGTGTTTGCAGGGATGCTCCAAAGCCCATTTCAGTCTTAAAGCATCGATAACGAGGCAGCACTGACACGAGTCCTCCTCAAAGCACTTTCATCTCCATAAAATTCCATCTTAATTTTAATTTCTGCCATTAAAATAAGTAAAATGTAGGTGCCATTAGTTGAGAACTGGTGCTTCAAAATACCATTTTGCTTTACTGTATGAAATCTGCTCTTTACTGTAAGAATTTTCTGTTTTACCTTGCAACAATGAGCAAATAGGCCCTGAAGGTGTTTGTAGATAGAAATCATTTACAGTTTATCAAAATAAGTAAGGAATATGAGAGTGTCGTTTTCAACAATAAGAGATGCCCAGAGATTTCGAGAATCATAAACAAGAAAAGATGCAAGGCAGGGATTTTGTAAAGAGTTTGCTAAAAGACAGTGTTTCCTTCTCCATTTAAGGACTAGTTAATGCAATTAATAAAGGTTAACATTTATGTACTGTATATATTTCATAATTCTTTGCATTACTTTGAAATAAAATGAATGCTCCACGTTCCACAAATCCAATTTGAACAACAAAAAAAAATTTAATAGAGGCTTCATCTACAACAAATGAATAACTTCTTCAAAGGAAATTTTAGAGTTTAGAAAGGTAATAGAAACCAGCCAAGTTATAAAAATCACATTCTCAAAATCAAAGCTATTTAACTTTGCTTTCATATAGGACCATAAAAAGTAAATACCACCAAAATATGGACCTCAAAACACTCCCAGGTTGGTCCTTTTTGCATGAGTGGTGTTGTTCCCACTATTGCCTTTCAACTGGTCTTAGAATTATGAGGTAGACACAGTTAAAGGGGTAAAAGGGTTTTACCTCGGGATTTTAATAGGATCCAGAGTGCACAGCTCTTCAAAGGTGGAGCACGCCGAGATGCACACTCTGTATAATGCACATACAATTTTTATGGACTTTGCAAATTGGCATATCTGTCTAGAATCCCCTAATAAAAAACTTAATAAATGAAATAATGTTCCCCCTATTCTAAGAATGCCCTCCCTGATGAGGCTAGAGCCCAGTTTACAAAATATGTTCCAGAGAGAAGGTTTCAACCTTGGCTGAAACCTCGAGTTTTTGATAGCATAGGGGTCTCTGGCCTCCTGCTGTGAATATTTGGTTTTTCTGCCTTGCAGAACCTCAAAACTAAGCTAGAATATCAGACTGCAAAAATTACAAACATGTAGGCTAAGGCTACAAAGAATGCGTAAAGGGTACAGAAGATACAAAAAGGGTATATAAAAAAAAGGCAAAAATCATCAGGCATCACCACCACCACCTGCTCATCCCCTTTTCCATCAGGACCCCCCAAGCACACGGATTTTTGAAAGTAAATACTCAGTCTGCACTATTTCTGAGAGAGTTTTGTGCAAGCAGATTCCATCTCCAGAGCACACAGGTATAAGTGCTCGATAAACAGCCCCACAGCCGCCAGCAGCTGCTGGCTGGGGGTGTACAAACAGAGCATTTTTGGGTATTTAGCAGTCCCTAAGCAACACATCTCGGAGGCTGGCAGTGCTCAGAGCTGCCCTCGCTGCTGCTTGGAATTCCACACCACATGGGCTCATCTTGAAGAGCGTTTCCCCCTCAGCTGCCAGAGCGAGACAGGTGTGATGTGCTAAGAAAAGTGCCACGTCTAAAGTGTCACCTTCTTTTCGTCTTATTTAATAATTATTTAATAATAATTTAAGAATAATAATTTAAGATTATTTAAGAACTATCATTAAAATGTACACTCAACATATAATTTTCACTTGCGTCAACAAAAAAAACAAAGAAAAACTAAACAGAAAGAACCAAAAAAAGTTCCCTATGTCAAATCCACAAAAGAATCACAACACAAGACAAAAAGACAAATTACACAAAAACCTACTCCTCAGCCGTTCACTACAACTACAACACAAATTTCTGACTATCATTCGACTTAGAAACATAACTTAATACTTGTTTTGCCCATTCCTGCAAGACAGGTGTGATGTGGTAAGAAAAGTGCAACATCTAAAGTGTCACCTTCTGCCATCAGCTGGGGACCTTCAGTCTTGCCTTAGTTCCTGCAGGTTCGTGGCACTGAACTGGAGGGAATTTGGCCACTGGGAATTGTGGTCCATAATTTCCTGTTTGCCACGTCACCATCAGCCACTATTTCTTCTCTACACCTAAAACTCAGGTTTAGAAATGAGAGTTTCAGAGATGTTTCCAGCAGCTTCATCATTCAGGACACATTTGGGATTTATTCTCCCATTAAGTGTGGCAAAAGGAGGAATATTTATCTCTGCTCTTCCAGTGAGGATGACAATGGGGAGGAGGAAGGTGGCAATGTCTTCCGCCAAGACAGAATAACAACTTCATAAGGTACACAAATCAGGCAAGGTTAAAGCTTCAGGTGATTCTCACTCCCAGTTGGGCTCAAATGACAGACACCAAGGATGTTTTATTATCACCAGAATGATTCACTTCTGGCATAGAGAGATTTCTGCTGCTTTCCCAGCTATGCTGCAATGACCTTTGGCCATTTAATTTGAATACAATCAAATATTTTTGCTGCTGGAAGAAAGAGTACAAAAAAAGAAATCTACTTTCACTTTCTGTGAAAGAAAGCAAAAATAAACCTCTTCCCTCTCCCCAGCTTGCTTATCAAACCATGGCCAGGTAGGAATTACTGATTTTGTCACGCTGCTTCTGATCAGGATGCAAAAAAAAAAAAAATCCCAAGAGGCAGATTTTCAGAGGAATTAGCTCTGCACATACAATCCCTTCAGTTCTACAATAAAAGATTGATTTAAAACAGTAGGCGTGGAAGGCTGTCCAAAGATTCTTGTTACACAACTGCTTTCAAACCTCTGACACAACAATGCACCATAATGGCCTGGCATTATTTGTATAATTCTTTCGCTCTGGGTCCCTGCTGGGCCTACATTCATTTTTGCCTTAGTTCCTGTGCCCTACATAGCCTCCACAGCAGCTATTTATCTGCAGCAATCCAGCTCGGAGTTTTTCTGGATTTTATGACAGCACTGCTTCAGATTAACTGCTCCCTATTCTTCTATGAGCCAGTTAATCACTGTACTGCTTGTTCTATTACTGGGTAATCAAAAAATTAACAGCAATCATCCTATAATGGCAATTCTGTGGCATTACATTAGTCAACTTCCTCTGTCCTGAGCTGCTCTTACACAAATTGCTCCTTTTTTAATAATTTAATCTATTTTTTTATACTCTGAAGTATCTCTCACATTTTGATCCTGACCTATAATGATTAGTTCAGGTAAATTATTTTCGTAGCTATTCACATTAAAAAAAGAAATCTTCTCATATTCAAAGTGGTTGCTTCTACCCAGACAATTTCATTCCCATTAAAACTTTGTGTTGGGCACCCAGGTGCTTCTTTCAGTAATTGATTTTTTTGGTAATTAAGCATATTTGCTTTCCTTCAAATTGTCTCAAGCACTCTTCAACCAGCAACATGGAGGTTACCTTAGTAAAGCTTCTTCTGCCCACAGTCAATTCAGCAACGACAAATTTCACAGAGCAAACAAGAGATTTGGCATCAGTATTTCTAAACTGCTGCAGATAATTATAAGACAGGCTCCAATTAGAACAATAGCATGACCTTCTCTGTGCAGATGCTCACAGAACTACAACTGAATTCAAACAGAATTTCAAGAAGCCTTGTGACACAGAAACTTCCTTCCTGTATGATACAGGCACACTCCTCGTCCCTTGGGATGTGTCAAACAAATTTTATGCTGCAGTCAATCATATGTTATGATAATAAGAGAGTTACAGACTTTTTTTTTGTATTTTGTACACATCACTCAACTGAGCAATTGGTGGCTCCAGACTCTGTCATAGCACACGTGAACAAAAATCATGGCTGATTTTCTCACCATCAGGCAAACAACCGAAGCCCAGTAGTCCAGCAGGTGATTTGAGGATGGCAAATCACAGAACCATAGAATGGTTTGGGTTGGAAGGGATCTGAAAGCTCATCCAGTGCCACCCCTGCCATGGCAGGGACACCTGCCACTGTCCCAGGCTGCTCCAAGCCCCAATGTCCAGCCTGGCCTTGGACACTGCCAGGGATCCAGGGGCAGCCACAGCTTCTCTGGCCACCCTTGGCCAGGGCCTGCCCACCCTCCCAGAGAACAATTCCTTCCTAAAATCTGACCTAAATGTCCCCTTTTTCAGTTTGAAGCCATTCCCTTTTTTCCTGTCACTCCAGTTCCTGATGCAGAGCTCCTCTCTGGCTTCCCCTTCAGACCCTGGAAAGCTGTTCTGAGGTGTCCACACAACCTTCTCTTCTCCAGGCTGGGGCAGCAAGCAGATTCACAGGGCTCAGGAAATAGGGAATTTCAGGTCCTCTATCAAATACTAAAAAACAACCCAGTACCTTACACATACCCATCTGATCACCTTGTTCTTTATGTTCTTCCCATTTTAAAAGGAAGGAATGAGGATGGCAGGCAGCCCAAAATTCACCCTTGACATTAAGATGTACCCTAAAATGAGAGGAAGAGCTACAGCTGAGTGTATCATACACTAAGATCAAGGGTGCTGCTAAAAAGTTTAAATCACTGCTAGTCAGCCCATTAAAAATGCAAATCACTAGCAGCCCCACAGAAATTATTAAAGGTAGCAATGGTTATTGGTTATTCTCCTCTGCTGTTTCATCTTGTTTAGAAAGGTGTCTAGCATGCTATTTGTTAAAAAAAATTCATTCCATCAGGGTACAATGTTGTATTTTTTCACATTTTTATTATGTCTTTTTCACCTTTTTTTAAATTAAGTAATTTAAGCATCCAGTCAATAAGAATTTGAATTGTTTTCATCTTACTTAAGTATGTTCATGTCTTTATTAACAGCACTAGACAACAGTTGCTTGGCATGACACAGTGTGTGACTGAGCATTTCAAGACAGATATGTCTTGGAAACTTGAAGAAAAGAAGGGACTTCAAGAAAAACCTTTCTGTGCTACTCATTTTCATCGTGAGTAACCTTAAAGCACCCTAAACTGGAGCAAATATGCTTTAATTCCTGTCAAATGTGATTGCTTTACTACTCAGAGTCTCTTATTAAAGATGCAGAGTAGATGAAAGAATTTGCAAATGTTATTAAAGGTGAAGTTGAATTAAAGAATGAAGACTCCAGTGCAAGAAGGCACTTAATCATCTCCTGAGGGTCTGCAGTGGTTGTGGCTGCTTCCCTAAGTCTGGTTCTGTGTCCTGAATAGCAGCACTTCTCTTTTTTGTTTTCTATTTAAATTGTATGAGAGTTCCATGCAGAGAGAGAACACAGACCGTGCTGTATACCTGATAGCCATTTTCAAATTGCGTTTAATGACATGGCAAATGGTGTGTAATATCTGTGAGAATGATTTTAAAGGCTTTGCTCAGTAATCCCATTATCTTGATTAGGCTGCTATGATAAGCATCTTTTAAAAATCTTTTTTAGCTCCTGGATTTTCCTTTGTAGTTTCATTGCACTTTGAATTGAATTGCATGCATCACCTTTCTGCCACAGCCTCCTATTTTATTCTGGCAATTTTGGATGTTATTGCCCCCTCGCCAGCCCCAGATGTGCACTTGCAGATTTCAGGGCCTTGTTGGAAGTGCTTTCCCCTAGGTCATTTCTGCGTTAGGACAGATTCAAGCCTTTAAAAAAAAAGTGTTCTGTCTATGGCTGTGGAAATATAAAACAAAATTAAGAGGTATCCTGGTGGTATTACTCTCTAAGGACAGAGATTCTCAAATCCCCTGGGTAAGGAGCAGTGTCTGTGTTGTGAGCAGGTAATGCACAGCCACACATCGCTGTGTACCACACCCCTGAGGAATCAGGGAATCACACAGGGCCTGGAGACCTTACAAGCCTTCCTCTGCAGGATCCTGACATGAGCAGGCACCTGCAGACTGCAGAATTCACAGTGACAGTAAAAAAACAGAGCTTCAGCACACAAGTTATTTCAGCAGCATGGCTCAGCAGTGCCTCCATAAGAGCACCATGACCTGGAAAAGGAGAAGATTCCTTCTGAGGGCACCAGGGGTGGGATAACCTTCCTAAAAATGGACACATCTGTGAGCACAGCTGCCCCAGAAGGCAGGACCCATAGGAAAGATTGGCACTAAGGGATTGCTGGGTGTCCAGGGTGGGGAGCAGGAAGAAGACAAAAATATCAACTTATTTCTCACAGAAGTGCAGTCAGACTGCTGATAATATCCTAGAATATCCTGATTTGTAAGGGAGCCATGAGAATTACCACAGTCCAACTCCTGGCCCTGCACAGGGCACCCCAAGAATCCCACCCTGTGCCTGAGAGCATTGCCCAGGCCTTTTTGAAAGACAGTAAATAATTAATCCAAAAAAACCATTATGCATGAGGGCCCTGAACTGGCATTCCAAGGTCTTCTGAGAACACAAGATGGTGGCCATGCCCAGGACCATGAGGTATAAATGACAGTACGTAAAGAAGAAATTACAAGGAAAATGGGGGAAGTTGGGGGAGTCAGAGGAGGGAAATCACTGCAGGGAACACTCCTAGAAACTCTCAGGCTGCCACATGTGTCTGTGGTTATTTAGGGTGCCATAGACGAGGTAAATCTGCATCACATACAGAAAACAAACCTTTGGCATCTTCTTAACTATCTAGAAAGACAGTTACGTGATTTTATCTTAGATTTTGAGGCATTAAAATATGGAGAAAATACATGGAAATGTGAGCATAACTCTCTGGGAATAGTCAGTCCCAGCAGAGATTGAATTAGGAAAGAGTTTTTCAGCTGTTGTGCTGAGAGCACTGAGCACCAACCCTTTGTAAACGTGGGATCCAGGTGGCTGCTCTTCAGCTCTGCTGGGAAATCTCTTTCACGGCGTTCAGTTTTCAGGGGAGGGCCACTACATCCTTTGCAATATTAGCTACTTATTGAAAACGAGTTTTCTCCAAGTGGAAACATTCCAAACAAAGAGCAAAATTAGAAATCACCTCCACGTGCACCGCTGCCAGAGCAGTCTGCCCTGCAAAGCCCTCTTGTTCTGTGCAGAGCTATCACCACACAGCCGCAGAGAGCTCCGAAAGATGATATTTCTAAGTTACACACAACTTCCCATGAGTGGTTCGCATTAGAACCAAGTCAGCAGCTGAGACGAGGATGACCTTTCGACTATAAGCACTGCTCCCCTCACAAGTAATTTCTCTAGAGCTACATTTCCCTGCTTTATCTTAGCAGATGATACTACTGCTACTGCCAATGCTACTCTAAAATTCCTTTTATCTATTTTTGAGCTGTTATGTGCCTAATAATTATAATGTAAATGCGCTTTCATAGCTACTGGGCAATTCTTGTTTTTTCTCTCTTCATAATAAATTACTCGTATTAAATTACAAACAGCAGCCTGAGGCTGTAGATTCGATACCCAGAGGCTATTAAAAACTTTCAACCTCATGTCTGACAACTGGGGAGTTAAACAAACATCCTCACATATGTTCCAGTTACAATAAAAGAGAGAATTATCTTTGTATTAGAAAGGATGTTAACCACCCCGCAAATTTATTTTTCTTAAAATTTTATGAGGACACAAAGCTACATTTTATAGCTTTTATTTTTTTGTTTTCATTGCTGTATGGTGTGTAACACCATCTCACAAGCCTGAAATTAAAAAAAAAAAAAAATAAAAAAAGTTTTTGTTTATTTAACTTGGCAAAGGAATATTCATTGCCTCTAAATTCCTCACTCTTCCTCAGTGTCCTGTAGTGCTAAAGGATTGGTGTAGTTATTTTCAAGGCTTTCTCCTTAGTGGATGATATCAAAGACTTCTACCTTCGTTTTTTATTTTTACTATTTCATACTGTTTTATTTAACCAGTGCAAGAAACCTGAGGTTGCATACAAATTTAAATCAGATTTATTTTTTCTCATTCCCAAGTGATCAAGAATCTCTTCAAGTCAGAGCAAAAATAAACACATTTCAAATGGTATTAAACATCGGGCAAGCTAATGGGCGTAAAAATGCTTGTTATTAAAATAAATGCACCTTTCTTGGGCAAACAAAACTCCAGCCTATAAATAGATTAACCCAGACAAATTAGGCAGGTGCAGGAAAGCTGCAGAGCCTGTGATGTAGCTCCTGAAAGCAAGAAAGGACTCATCTGATGGAGATGAGACAATTGTTTCATGCTTCCGAGCGCTCTTAAAGAGCTGTTTGATTTGAAACCTTCTGAGATGATTAAAAAGCACCCACCAGCCCTTTTTATCCTTATTTTCATGGGAATATACAAATGTAATGCCACAACATCATGTTCAATGGAAACACAGATTGAAGTGGTGTTTCTGCGCAAACCATTTCGTCTTTATTTATCCATGATGTCCCATCTTATGAATTCACCAAAGTACTTGAACAGCTTTTTATTAAAAAATAACATCTGTGAGGTACATCTATTTTGATTTGGTATTGGATATTTACACTGCTGTACTGGACATTTAGAGTGTAAATATTGGATATTTACATTGCAAGTGCAAAAATAGACCCTGAATATTAGAAAATGTGGATTTTTTTTTTTTTCTTTTTATGGAAGAACAGCTGTTCTCTGAGCCAAAACTACACAGGGACCTGAACATCCCAGAGAAAAAATATCCCTCCTCTGTGACTTAATTTTCTTCTCAGCTCCTGGGAGGACGGGGAGGGGGGGAAAGACAAAACAACATGGGAAGGAATGATGGTTTAGATACACAATAAAAAATAAAGATCTTTACACAAATAGTCCTTTCTGTAGGAAAGCAGATTAGCTAAATACAGCGGAGATTTCATGTCTACATCACATACACATCAGAGATGTGGACATTCTCTTCTAGGTAAAACATCACAAACAAAGAAAGAAAGGTCATCAACGGCAAGTGGAAAAGAAACAATATTTGGAACAATATGTGTGGTAAAAATAAGCTTCTGTGAGCTCATTTGGCAGAAAAACTTCATTTTGCCCTGTTTTTCTGTAGGAAGAGAATGAACATACAGTGTTTAAAATATGAGCTATTCTTATGAAGTAAAGCATTCTTAAAATGAGAATAAAGCAATTTCAATCTGTTAGACCAAGAGAGAAAAATAAAAATGCATTGGTCAGAAGGAAAAGGGGGTATTTTTTTCCTTTAATATTTCCCTAATAGATTATTCCAAACATGTTAAGCTGCTTTCAAGAAATCTAGGTGACTCTAGAAAGATTATGCAAATAATTATTCCATTTCTGTTCTTTTTCTGGTGAAGTATCTCCACCATTTTTAATGTAGCAAAGTCCCAGCAGCTCATATCTCTACCACACAGCTGGCAAGCATATCTAAAGGATTATGCATAATATGCATGTGAGCCCATGAAGCAAATGCATTTATTCAGGACTGAAAAGAAGTAGGAAAGCTTCAGTTCCCGAGCCAGAGAAAAATGGCTTAAATAAATTTCTATTTCTCTTCCATCCTTTTCCTCAAATCCCAACCTCTTGCTACCTGCACCTCCATTTTCATGACGAGGTTAAAAGTATCACCAAACCCACCCCGCTCCCTGCCAAGCCAGTGCAGACTGGAAAAGACTTTTATTTGTGATTTCTGGATGCTTTTTTTTTTTAAACTAGATGGGTGTATAGAATCTTCCCTCCTCCTCCTTAGGTGAGCATTTGTCACTGACATTTGTGAGAGCTGCAGACTCCCATCAAGGCAAGGCTGCTGTGGATACTGGCAGGTGTGAATGCAAGAGAATAATTCATTCTCCTCAGACTTATCCCTGGGCAAGAAAATGTGCAAATGCTCTTCTAAACCCAGGAGCTACACCGAAAGAAAAAAAGAAAAAGAAACCAACACCAAAAAGTTGCTGCTTTTTTGATGACAGTTTATCCCAAACAATTAATGCTTTGCATCACTCATCACTATTTTGAAAATACTATTCCCACAGCTAGGACAACCCCTTAAATATAGTGCCCAGACTTCTACTTTTATGACATCTTGTTTTGCTCAAGTGTTTCTCTCCACTGCCAGAAGTCCTCAAGGAATGTGAATGTGGCTGGGTCCATCCCCCCTTGACTCCCACTTTGGTAACCCCCAGTTTAAAAATTTGAGGATTGGAAGCTCTCCAAGGAATCCTGTATCAAGGAATGGAAGCTGTCTGGAGTTTTTTTTATATTTTATACTCTTTGGCCACTTGGATTCCCCCCAGAGTTTAGCCCACACCTTGTGCACCAGCAGTAACAACAGCTCAAAAAAAATGAGTTTCTGTTTTAGGGGCAAATTGAAACGGAAGGTTTTGAACTGAATAGTTCATGTGCTGATAGCAATCAAGTCAAGACAATGTGAAGCCTACACACCTATTCAGATTCCAGGAGGGGTTTTGCCACCTGCAGTGAAATCTGTCCTGCCACAACTGCAACGCCACTGGTGTCGAAGAGGGCAAGGAACATCCCAACTGCTCTGACATAGTGCTGAGCTGCTAAAACAGGAGATTTCCCCTCCTAAAACAGTGCTGCACTTCTGCATCAGATTTCTCTAGTGTCTTATTTCATATTTTTCACCTGTGGCTTTGTCGTGCTTCCCGATACCAGCGCCCTAAAAAGACAGCAAGTGATTCAAAGGCTGCCTACAAGAGCCTAGCACACCCTCTTTTTTGCCCATTTGTGAGCCCCTAAATGTCGCTCAATAGAAGTGTGGATCCCATGCTGAGAATGTCAGCGTCCTGGCCAGTAAGTCTGCCTTCCCTTGCTGTCCTGCTCAGATCCCTCTGAGGTGTAATCCCAGAAATTGCTAAACTGACAGCTCTGCTGTTCAGCTTTCAGAATCTTCCTCAGAGCTCTTGCTCTTTTCATCTGTTTTGAGAAAAAATCACGGCCAAGAACAGTATCACCAGGCTTTTGAAAATGACCAAGCTGGGTCTGTTCTCAGCTGTTCACATCTCACACTGAACAAAGGAAATGAACCCACCTGGGATCATCTGGTGGGTGACAGGCTGGACATGCCCTGTCCATGTGCACTGGGTCCCAAAATCTCCCTGTGCCGTGGGCTGATCCCACAGCCTGGGCAGCAGGAAAGGAATTGGGATTGTGCCCCTGAGCTCAGGTGAGAGCCCACCTGCAGAGCTGCCCCAGCCCTGGGCCCAGCACAGGGAGGAGCTGGAGCTGCTGGAGAGAGTCCATGGAGGCACCAGGATGAGCAGAGGGATGGAGAGCTGTGCTGGGAGGAAAGGCTGCGAGAGTTGGGATTGTTGAGCCTGGAGAGGAGAAGCTTTGGGCTGAGCTCAGGGTGGCCTTGCAGGGCCTGAAGGAGCCCCAGGAACCATGGAGAGAGACAATTTGCAAGGGCTGCAGGGACAGGAGGCAGGGAATGGTTGCCAGTGGCAGAGGGCAGGGCTGGATGGGATCTTGGGAATGAGGAATTGTTCCCTGGGAGGGTGGGCAGGCCCTGGGATAGAATTCCCAGAGAAGCTGTGGCTGCCCCTGGATCCCTGGCAGTGTCCAAGGCCAGGCTGGACATTGGGGCTTGGAGCAGCCTGGGACAGTGGGAGGTGTCCCTGCCATGGCAGTGGGATTGGAATGAGATGAGCTTTCAGATCCCTTCTAACACAAACCATCCTTTGATTCTCTGATGACCCGAAAGCCCCTGTGAAGGGATGGATTCTGACACCCAACAGAGACAGAGATGGCCCCTGAGATGTGCAGCCCCATCTCCATCACCTCGGGCACAGTCTGGCTCTAGCAGAGCCTAAGGAGGGCAGACAAAGGTGGCTCAGCTGTCTCTGTGCTGAAGAGCTGAGGCACAGCCAGACCCTCATCTGACCCACTTGGAGATAATCAGATGAAGAAAAAGGAGCACCAAGTGAAGCAAGTCTTACTAACTCATGGCTGTCGTAACCTTTGCTTCCTCACAGGAATTACTTCCCTTGACCTACCATCCACTTCAGAGCATTCGTTAACTTTCTTTAAATTAGAAATTATAATGCAGGCTTGGAAAAATAAGGAGGGGAAAAAAGAGAGGGATGATAATCCCACTGAGACACGAATCTCCAGCTGATGGAAGCAGACACTGATTCTGTCAGCCAAGGGTCTGACCTGTGACGCCAAAACTGAAAAGATGCTCTTACCAGAGGGGTTAATTCAGACAACTCTTTTAAAATGCAAATTTCCTGCTTTTTGCTTTTCTTGATTTCAAGCACAGCAAAGCAGGGGCTGTAATTAGAGAATGGGTAGTCGGCACTGTTCACCAGTTGTGCGTAAGCTTTAAACTAATAACTCAGCAATTAGAAGAAAAATGAGCAGTAATTACACACATTTTACTCACTGCTAGACAGATGGAACATTTTCTGCTCGTTATTGGCAAACTGTCACTGCGTTTATTTCATTTTTAGTGTTTACTGTTTGTTGTAGTTTGATTAGGAATAATTACAGGCTAGGAAAAATACGAAAGAAATGAACAGCCTTTTCATTTTTACATCTTTAAAGTGACACAACCATTTCTTCCCCCATTTTCTCCAAGATGAACGCACTCTCCATTTAAAACTTTACTAAAATCAGGCTGCACCTAATGGGGTTTGGTGAGAAAGAGGAGGAAGACCTTGCAAGAAGGTCCATCCTCTCCAGAATGGTTGATCAAACGCTGCTGGGGTCACAGGCAGCTTCCCTGGTGGGCACTGCTCCATATTGCCAAGCTATTGCACAAATTGGTTTATGTTTATTGCAGCTACAAGGCTTTAGTCAAAAGAGGCATCTGAGCCAAATCTCAGCCTGCAGGGCAGGAGCTGCAGGGAATTAGCAGTGCTCTTACCCCAGGGAAGCAGGAAAACACAAGAGGTTGGAGGCAGGACCTTCATTTTCCCACCATGGTGGAGCGTGTTTCTCCATCCCCTCCTACATAATTCTGGATTTCTGAGCCTTTTTGTCGCACAAATTGTGCCTTACTCCCAATCTTTGGGGACAATGTGAAGGAAGGGTGTGGGTGGGTGTCACCGATGGTTAGACTGAGCTGCAGAGCTCAGAACTGAGCTGCTTCCATCCAAAGTGGAAACCAGGCACTTGGTGAGATTCCTAAATACTGAAGTTCTGAACCAGGGATAAAAACTTCCTGTTTGAATTCTATTCATGACAAGGTTTTTCTAAGCTCCTACCTGAAACACAGACAGAAAAACACACAAAGTGTGCAGGTTGTGCACAGCTCCTTTCTCCCCCAGTCCCAGCATCATCGAGATCTTTGCACAGCTCTTGCTTGCCCTGGATATCACTAACAAGGATGTATTTTAAAGATAGGATAGGGAAAAAAGCAATATAAATGTTCCTATCAAAATATCCTTAATGAGATTACAGATGAAACAGATCTTGTAACAAGGAGTTAAGGAGTGGGAGGTAGACCAAACCTGCTTTGCCTCAGGAATCTGTTCAGTGATTGTGTAAGGTCTGAAGGCCAAGGCCCAAACAATCACTTATGTGAAGATTTCCTCTGCTTTATTTCAGATATTCCCAGTACAGTTTTCTTCATCAGCCTTCTAACCACCCCTTCCTTCTTGAACATTTACCTTTTTTTTTTTAAATAAAGGGTCAAAGCAACAAACCTGAACTTAAAAAAAGGATGATTAATTTCCCTGCAAATATCATGGAATTTGAATGTTGGGGATGAGGCGCATCACTGGTAAATCAATTTAAATTCACTGGTACTGACACACATAACCTGAAAACCATTGAAAGAATAATGATGCTAACAAAGTCCTAAGAAAATCCAAACCAGTCCTGCTATGAAATCCGTCTGCAAACTTCACATGAAGCAGCAGTGGATAATCTCCCATTTATGTAATGCCTTGGAAAAGTTCCCTGGCTTTATGGTAGCATCTTTAGGGCAACAAAATGTTGGCATGACTAATAAATTCTGTACTGTAAATTCTGGACAGCCTTATCACTGGGAAAGTTTTCCCACTGGCAGCCCTTTTGCCTGATGCAAAGCTGCCAGGCACTCTATCCACCTCTCCCTTCAAAATTCGTGGTTTTCTCAGCAACAGTAAATAAATGCTCTCTGTGATGCCACAATTGAACATAAATGAACTCTACAGCATATGGCCTCCCAGGAAGGAGCATTTTGAGGCCTGAAACATACAGTAGCTCTCAAATAGGTTCCCTTGCCAAAAAAAAAAAAAGAAAAAAAAAACCAAACTAAAAAACCAAACCTATCTTTGAATGCATTTTATTTTCAAGACTTTTCTGAGTAGCCTTTAGTTATAACTTCAAGTTTTTCTTCAGAATAACGAGCAGTGGATGCTTCTACACTGCCAGCTGAAAGACCAAATAGAGTCTCTACAACTCCTAGAGCCAGAAATCATGAGGGGAAAAAACCCATCACTACAGGAGAAAGGCAGAGACTTCAATTGTTGCAGGAGGAGAAAGCAAAAAAATAGCAATGGCAAAGAACTGGAAAGTGTGAAAAATGGCTGAAAGACCAAAGACTGTGCAATAACAAAGGACTTCAAATGATGTAGCAAAACATTAACTGCAAGGTACCGGTGCTTTCGTGCATGAGGCAATTCCTACTTATGAGGTTGTTGCGGAAATTTCTAAAAGAAAAGGGGTGCTTCATCAATCATAGAAACATAGAATGTCCTGGGATGGAAAGGACCTGAAAGATCACCTGGTTCCACTCCTGCCATGGCAGGGACACCTGCCACTGTCCCAGGCTGCTCCAACCCCAATGTCCAGCCTGGCCTTGGACACTGCCAGGGATCCAGGGGCAGCCACAGCTTCTCTGGCCACCCTGGGCCAGGGCCTGCCCACCCTCCCAGGGAACAATTCCTCATTCCCAACATCCCATCCAGCCCTGCCCTCTGCCACTGCCAACCATTCCCTGCCTCCTGTCCCTGCAGCCCTTGCAAATTGTCTCTCTCCATGGTTCCTGGGGCTCCTTCAGGCCCTGCAAGGCCACCCTGAGCTCAGCCCAAAGCTTCTCCTCTCCAGGCTCAACAATCCCAACTCTCGCAGCCTTTCCTCCCAGCACAGCTCTCCATCCCTCTGCTCATCCTGGTGCCTCCATGGACTCTCTCCAGCAGCTCCAGCTCCTCCCTGTGCTGGGCCCAGGGCTGGGGCAGCTCTGCAGGTGGGCTCTCACCTGAGCTCAGGGGCACAATCCCAATCCCTTTGCTGCTGCCCAGGCTGTGGGATCAGCCCAGGGTTGAAACACATTTGGGTTTCTGGGCTGAAAACACACTTTGCCAGCTCATGTCCAGCCTTTGTCTAGGTTATAAATATCCAGCCTTGTGATGGAAAGCTATTTCAGACAGGTGGGGAACTGGAAACCAGCTGGTTTTTATTATTTCTGAAGTTGGAACCGATGTGATCCAACAGAGCTGAGACACTACACCAGGTCAAGATTCTGCCCAGCAACTGAAAATTGTCCTTGCAATATTATTCTCTCCCTGGGCACTTGGGAGCACACTCCTGCCAACCACAAGGTATAGCACCGAGGTAAGGCCACTCTATTTTTGTGTCTTAAATTTATAATAACTCATAATCCATGATAAATCATCATTTCCCTTCAGCTGTGCTCTAAAAGGAATAAAATAAAACCACCAGCAGTTTCCACATTTCTCATTTTCAATAAAATTTGGAAAACAGCACTTTCTCATGGTAACAAAAGAAAGAGAATTTCTGTCTCGTTGTAAAGCTGTGCTGTTAATGATATTTAATTACCCACACTTAATTACACCTGGCACTCTCCATCTTTGGCTCCTAAGGATTTTCCTAGCTGGATGATTAATGTGCATATAGGTGTGGAAAATTTCAAAGCTGGGGCTTAACCTTGGCACTAATGTGTGGCAAACTCAAGCATCTGCACACACATATACCTGGGCTCCATTTCTTTGCTGCACTTTATCAGTACAAAGGTACTTTGATAGCAAAGTTACATTCCACAGAGGGATACAAAGAACAGTCCTTCTTCAAGCAAAAAAGATTTGCTTCAATCTTTTATTTCCCCCCTAATTAAAGTTTTGCACCGGGACTCCAAGCGGAAGCACAGATTTTGGACACTGTTAATTGGATCTACACAGAGACGGTTAAAGGAAAATAACAATTTTCTAAATTGTGCTGTAATAATTGAATGCTGCAAATAGCATTCAATAAACCTGAAATAAGTCTGACAAACTTCTTTTGCTTACCTGGCAGAACCCAAAGGCACCTCCCTTTTTTTTTTTTTTTTTCTTTTTACAGGTGATAACTCTCTAATTCCTATTCTGCTCCAATATGCAGTAGTTTTATAAATGAAGATTCTCAGGGTATCAGAATTGTGGCTTCATCAGGGTCTCCACAGGAGCCTGCATTATTAATTACATGTTATATAACATTTGAATGCTTTCAGAACAATTTTTAGAATATCCCTCTTATGACCTGGAGGATAAACATGAATATTAGAAGTCCATAACGAGTAAGCGTTTTTGACCAGAGGTTTTTGGTTTTAAAGATGGTATATGCAGGATGGAATTGTATATATATGTGTGTGTGTATATATATATATATATATATATATATATATATATATATATATGGCAACAATGAGTCTTAGTAAAAGATTTTGCAACAATAGCACTGAGTCACATAACAAAGTTGAAATTTTGTTCTAGAGTACCGATTTTGTTTTGAGTTACATGAGATTTGGGATGCTCAGTTCTTGCATCTGGGTTGCATAAGAATAAATGAAATTTATGTTCTAGTGTTGCAATCCAACAAATAGAACAGAATAGTTTTTATGAAGATCATTTTGTGTACGTTTTGAAAGAAAAAGGAGCCTAAAACTACTTTGTTCTGCTTCTATTCCATCTACACCTGTAGCAGCAGTCAAAGAATCCCACTGGCTAGAAAATAAATAAATATAGAAATAAATAAGAAGGGGACTGAACCCAGCTGATAAATAAACTACTGAGAAATAATCAGCCTCTCTCTCTTTCCCTTGCAAGAATTTAAAAATTGTCCAATGCATTTCACCTTAAAAAAGTGAAAAACGCCTCAATTTCACTCTTATTGTGGAAGTTACGGTCCCAGTTTAGAGCTACATCATTACAAAGAGTGCCACAAGGTGAAAAACCTCTGAGAAGTCAAAATTATTCCCTGGAAAATAGAATCACAGAATCCCTGAGGTTGGAAAAGCCCTCCCAGCCCATGGAGCCCAAGCTGTGCCCGATGCCCACCTTGTCCCCAGCGCAGAGCACTGAGTGCCACGGCCAGGCCTTGCTGGGACACCTGCAGGGATGGGCACTGCAAAGCTCCCTGGGCAGCCCTGCCAAGGCCTGAGCACCCTTTCCATGGAGAAATTCTTCCTAACACAAACTTTCAAAAGGTGATTGCTTATCTGAAACCCAAATGTGGAAAAATGCTTTAAATAACATGAAAAAACCTGAAAAAATAGGAGTTTGCTAGGCAGAAAAGCAGGGCCAGGGCAAACAGGAGGTCATGGATGAAGTAACATTTAAAAAGCAGGTTCACCTCAGCAGAAGCACAACACAATTAAATTTCCCTTTACTCTTCTAAGCAAAACCCACATGGGCTCAGAGCAGGTATTTATGAACTGGTTATTGCTGACTGTGCTGGAACTTCTTTGCTGAGCAAACTAAACAAATTGTTGCTCCAATATTAAAGCATATATTCCCTCTCCAACTTCTGACTCAGCTTTGAGTGAAATCATTTCTCCAATTATTAAAGAGGCAGATGACCAATGTAATTTCGCTGCCAAATTCTTTCAAACATTGATCCAAGGCAACTCCATTAATGGTTTGTTTTATTAATGATCTTTGTCAACTTTATTAACTGCTATTCATGAGTACTCTGTCCTAAGGTTTTCCTCTTAAAATTAAAATGAAGTGAATGAAAGGAAAAGCATCCAACAGTTTCTTGTGCCTTTTATAAACAAAGGTGATCATTAAAAATCTTTTGGTAGATACAGAAGCTCAGCTTTTCCTCAATGGTTTTCCTGGGTGTCAAGATACATCTGGTTGGTGAGATTTGCTTATTTTCATCCTCTTTACGTGACTAGGGGACGAAAAATCAGACACGAGTCAGCAATGTGCACTTCCATCCTGGAAAGCCAATAATCCTGGGCCACATCAAAAGCAGTGTGGCCTGCAGAAGATGATTTTCCCCCTCTACTCCGTTCTCCTGGGACTCCACCACGTCTGGGGTCCCCAGAGCAAGAATGGCATGAACCTGTTGGGTTGGGTCCAGAGGGGGACCACAAAAATGGTCAGAGTGTTGGAGCGCCTTTACCATGAAGAAAGGCAGAGAGAGTTGGGGTGGCTTAGATTGGAGAAGAGAAGGCTTTGGGGAAACATTATTGCTTCTAAGTCTGCAAGGTGCAGGAGGCTTACAGAAAATATGGAGACTTTTCACCAGGACCTGTAGAGAGCAAGAAGCAATGATTTAAAACTAAAAGCGGGTAGGCCTAGCGTGGACATAAGGAAGAACTTTTTTTTTTACTGTAAGTGGTAAGACACTAAAAGAGATTGTTCAGAGAAGCTGTGGCTGCCCCATCCCTGGAACTGCCCAAGACCGGGTTGGACACTGGGGCTTGGAGCAACCTGGGATGGTGAAAGTTGTCCGTCCATGGCACATTAATGGCCTCTTGCAACCCAAAACAACATTTAATTATCATCAGTATAAAAGAGTAGAAATCTTTTTTGAAGAAATTTATAAACTCCTGGGGATCTGGATAAAGCTTTGCTACCCTTTGCTGGTTGAGGAAAATGCCATTCTTTTTTATTTATCTCTCCCACTTTATGCAGAGACATTCAAGAAGGCTCTTTCCTCTCAGAACCAGTAAATAATTGCAGTGCTACAACAAACCCTTCAGTTTTACTTTACAGACAAAAGAGGGTCAATACTGATAATCTTCTAAAAATTCTGTTGATCATCCCAAATAACAGACTTAACCTTGAATATTGCAACACACAGTTTAGAAGCTGTTTTGTAAAGGGTTTCAACAGCTTTAGGCTCAGACTGTGCTGCACATGTGTCTGTGGCAGTTCCTGTGGTAATACAGTTAAATACCTCTGCTGTGTTTAAAAAGGGTAGTTAATATCAAGAACATTGTTGGAAAGACAGTTGAGCTGAATCCTATTTGCCACTCCAGATGGATAAATCACAGAATCATAGAATGGTTTGGGTTGGAAAGGACCTTAAAGCCCATCCAGTGCCACCCCTGCCATGGCAGGGACACCTCCCACTGTCCCAGGCTGCTCCAAGCCCCAATGTCCAGCCTGGCCTTGGACACTGCCAGGGATCCAGGGGCAGCCACAGCTTCTCTAAGCAAATATATAACTTTTATCTTTTGAGTTTCTTCTCCTCAAGGAAGCCAACTCATTTCAGTTGCAGTGTATACATGAGTGAAGGGCAGCTGTTAGTACAGAGCTCAATTAGCGCAGGGTTCAAGTGTAAGTGCCCTCCTTGTGAATCAATAGTGGTCTTTAACTAAAAAAACCAGGCTGAAATTATGGCCCCACTGAAATCAGAGGACATTTACAACTTCCTTCCATCTCCAGACTTAGAAAGAGAAGGCACACACCTGCCTCACTGAGCTGATATAATTTCTTTTCCCTCATGCCTTCCCAGACAATCTTTCACTCTTACACCACACACAGAAATGGTGGGGTTTGCCTGTTCTCATCATCCCTTCCCTTGAGCACTGACCACTGCAGACCTTCCCTGGAGGTCAAGAGTGAGTGTGAGGGGACCTTTCTCCTTCCTCACACCCTCTGCTCCCTGACCAGTCCTACTGACCCCAGGTCAATCATTCAGCACAGCTCCATCAGTGGGCTCCCATTTTCATTAACAAGAGGAACAAAGTGAAAATCTTTGCCAGCTCATTCTACAGCTTCTCTAGAAAATTCACATTTAGAAATGTGCTGTGTGAAGTGAGGCCAAGGTGAAAAACGACCCCCCCAAAAATAAGTTTTACAGGGACTATGTCACTGCTGAGGGAAAGGGAAAGCTTCCTTTTTAACTCCAGTTTTTTTTTAATATGAGAAGAGTCTCTGATAGAGTTGACAAATGGAAAACAAATTTTCACCAAGTATAACTTCTTAATAAGCTTTCCTTCATAAAGTATTAATTCACCTGCTTCCTTTGACTTTTTAAAAACATTTTTTCCCCTTTTTGTTTTCCACCAAGAGCTTTGGTACTGGTGAGGAACAAAGAGGTGCTAAGGAGTGATGGAGACAACAGTGAATATGTTTTCTTTTATGACATGCAAAAATTTTCCATGGGTAAATTTTGAAAAAATGTGCAGGTTATACTAAGAGGTGTCACACAAAAAGAATAGGGAGCAGGAAAAATTTCTAAAGAAAAGATATAATTTTACCAGCAAGATGACTGAATGAAGGTGAATGTTAAACTGAACAGATGCTGTCTTGCCTAGTGACTCTTGTAATAGCTGCTCTAAACCAGACGCCACCAGAAGAGCTAATATAAAGTTATTGATGGTACTAATTGTACTGTGTCACATTTTGCACCATTGTTCTGTCAGGTTCCTGCAGAAATTCCTGACAAATACGCTACTTACACTTTTCAGCCAGCTAGTAGCATTTTAACATGCCATTCTCTGGGGGGAAAAAAAATTGTCAAAATCTAAGGTATTTTGAAAAACTTGCTTCATTATGAGCTAGTCCACTGTCACACACAAGAGCATTTCATCCGCCTGGCTGCTGTGAGAAAAGTAAAAGAAATAATTAGACACTGTGAAAAAATGTAGAACAGAGACATTTTTCATTCCACTTATTAGTAACTAGAACATTCCTGACAGGAGCAGGCACCAATCCCAAGGAGAAATCAGCCACAGGGTGGTGGCCAACACTTTCAGAAACATCCTCCTCCCTTGCACCTAACAAACACAGGCTGGCACCCAGCACGGTTTTCAGAACAGCTGGAGGTCAGTTGTGCACTTGTGTCCCTTCATTTAACTCCTTTCCTATAGGTCAGAGAGAAGATCAGTGGAAAAATCAGGAGCTGAACTCAGATTTGTGTTGATCTGAACATGGGGATGATTCTTGGAACATTGTCCCTGCAATCAGCATTTCACTGAAATTTCATATGAAATCATCTCATATGAAATCGAGCTGAGCATTAAAGGTCATTGTTTTGGTGGGATTATGAGCAGAAGTGTTCTTAGCTGAAGAACAACAACTCCTCTCTTCTGCCCTGAAATACAAAAAGCAACCTGAGGAGCGAACTTTCCATCCTGATTAAACAAACTAAAGTCCTTTGTCACAGAGACAGCATCTCTTCCAGGAAGAGCCAAAGAAGGTTTCTGCTGATTCATTTGCTGCCTATCAAGACTAAATTATGAGCCCTGTCTCAGAAAAGAAAAAATTATCATCAGATGTTTTTTCATGGAGATTTTTCATGAAGATATATATATAGATATATAGATATAAATATAGCTAATTTGTTCTTCAAGGTTAAAACAGAATAATTGTGGATGAACAAATACTTCCCCTGGCAAGCACAAACAGAATTTCAGTCACACTTCCCTGTGCAGAAGATTTGGAAGGCAAGGTCAGAGCCATGCTCAAATTAAGATCTGAAATCTCTTATTTCATAGTGTCCTCCTTTAAACAAGGATGCTTTGGAAATTTTCATAACCACAGCTTTTGTTGGTGGCCTCACACCTCTGTTGCCAAAACTCATCAATTGTCACAGGTGAGCTAATTTGGGGGGCAAGGGGTAAAAGAGTGAAGATGATTGTGCATAGGTTATGTTGTTCACAATTGATTGGGTAAAGATGCAAGTAAAAAATATATATATATATATTAAATACATTTGAAAGCACAGACCAGATCTAAAGCAGAGGAAGACAGTGAGGGATCACACCTTTTTCAGACCTTAACAGAAAAATGAAAGCAAGGTGTTATTCTTGATTCAGCAAAGCCACACAGTAGCTAATTGCCCGGTATTTCTAAGAGTCACAGTGCTCTCTGTCCATCATTTGGAAATGTGTATGTTAATGCTTGCCTGGTAAATATGACATGTCTGGGTAAATACAAACATGTGTCTAAAGACACAGAGACAGCCGAGCTAAACAAAGTCCATTTGAAAGGGCAAAGTGTATTCCATATTTTACACAGGGCTGTGGATAAGTAGAAAGGTTGACATCAGATAAAGATGCAAAGCTGGGAAAGGATTCTGAGCTTCAAAGGCAATGAGTGCCTGGGAAATTGAACACAGAGACTGGATTATAGAGTTGAGGACTCAGCTGAGTAGTCCACAGAATTGGAAAATTGTCTTTTCTTTTGATTATTGGTGTATGTGGCTGATTTAATAAAAAGAATCTGGATGATGCATAGAATTGGAGCCTCCTTGTACTCCCTATCCAGTACAGAATAAATCAGCTTTCAAATATATTTCATATGGAAAGAGTTGAGGGAGACAGACAAGGTTAAGTAAAGGAGGAAAAAAAGGGCTGACTATCAGGTAAATAACACACACTGACTGAACTGATGGCAGAAAATAGGAGTGTTGTGGATTTATGGGTGAATTTATGTAAGTATTTGTCAGCAAGAGTGAATCTGGTTGACTTCCCAGAAATACCCAAGTACAAATAGGAGATCTGTTAAATTCCTCACAAAAAAAAACTGTTCACATTAAAATCCCACCAGGCACAATTATCTGTGATCCCAGGCATAGGAAAAGGTAAAATAGAAAGTACTTAGTACCATGTATGTAAATACAGGGACACCCAGGCCATGCTCTCTACAAGAACTTCAAAAATTTTATCTGAGTCCACTCTGTCTGCACCACTCTGAGATTTCTCCCCAAGAGTTCCAAACCCCATTCTTTACCTCGAGGACCTCACTCCCTTCCCATTGCACACTCCAAAGCAGTTGCAGGATCCTCCCTCCCACCTGCCCATTGCACCTCCCTGTTTTCCCTCAGCCTCCTCTTTCTCCCTTTGCCACCTTAAGCTCTCCTCTGGGCCAGGCCCCTGATGATGGCAGAGGAGAGCCACAGGCCTCTGTCCCAAATTTCAGTGGCCCATGAGCTGTTGTCCCCACTCTCAACACCATCAGACCATTTCTATCACATTTATATCTTACCAAGAATTTCATAAGACATTGGGTAGAGTTATAATTCCAGTGGTGGCTTTCTGAAGGACAGGAGAGTTGTCATTTAAGCTTATTAATTAAATGCTACTGAATCCCCAGCAGAACACGTGAACTTCCATCTTAGACTTTATACTTATATTTAAACTCTTACATGAGAACATCTGCAGGCAGTTCAAGGACAAGACTTAAAATTCAGGCCAACAAGCAAGTCTAAAGCTCATATCACAGTGACCTCATGTCTTTAATTGGCAATGCAATGACAAAAAGGTTTGCCACAGTGAATATAAACCGAATGAGGATCCATTTTGTTTAGAGGCTGTGCAGCCCTTTTAGGTTTTTGAGAGTTAATTATTCATTCTTAACAGTACAAAATGTTCTTCAGTGCACTTCAGAGATTTTTTTGGGCTGTAACCAGACCATAGGAGCTGCTCAGTTTCAAACTCCACAGCAATGTGTTGGGGACATGTCACATCGGAGGTGTGGTGGGGAAGGAACTGAAAGGAAAACTGCTTTTTGCTGCCTGATCAGAGGTACTGCAAAACGTCTGTAAAAGCTCTCTGATCCCATCCAAACAGATTTCAAATGCATTGGAAAATTCCACAAGAATAAGATCTGATTTTTGGTTTGTGAGCCCCCAGCCTGAATTTTATTTTTAGAAAAGCTAAGCTGACTCCATGCTATATCAAGCCTGCTTATCCAACTCTTCCATTTTGATGGACGGATTTAGGTCCATGTGACTAAACTTTGCCCCTTTTCATCCAAGGAAGAAGAAAAATAACATCATTTACGTACACGAGGTGACATAAAGTGTCGCTTTCACATACGGAGTCTTGTAATAGGACTCAGAGCACATTTGCATGCTGGCTTTAATAAATATCAGGAAACCTGGAAAGTTCTGGACCTGAATTACACCATTGGCCCAAATGGGAAAAGCAAAATCCCTCAAAATAATTGGATCAAAATGATAGTGCTGCAATTTGCAACAATCATATTTCATTTATTTCTTTTGTCTTTCAGGTACTATGTCTGCTTTCTTTAAATCATCACCCCAAAAAAATCACCCCAAAAACCCCAACTAAACAGCAGACACAAACAAAACAAAAACCACAAAAATAAACCTATAACCATCTGTGACATATAGAAAGTATCTCCATTAAGCTATAGGTTCAAAAGTTCAGCAGCTATGAAGTCTATTTATTTATTTTACTGCTATTCTGAGCTGCATCCACAACTTCTGACTGTCCAAGCCAGTTAAATCAAACTCAGGCCACTGCATGCTGTTCTCATGCTGTTGATCAACAAAAAACCATGTTTTGGGGTTATTTTTAATCACTTTAACTTTCATTTTTTCATAGGCTTGTTTCTACTTTATGTCTCAGTGGTGCCACCAGTCCCTTCAGCTCCACAACCCCCTGATACCTCTGTGTTTCTGTTTTCCAAAGTTCCTGGGCCCTCCCTGATGTGCATTCAGCAAAAAGTGATTGTCACTTATTTTATCAGTCACTGGGCTGTCAAACAAAGCCTGATTTTTTTAATACCTCCTCAAGCTGACATGATTGAACCAAATTGCATTATTATGTACTTCAGTGCAAAAAGATGGCCTGAACAATTCCTGCAGTTTCCTCCACACACTTTTCGGAGAGCAGGACAGTTTATTTGTGCGATATTGCCACCATCAATTGCCTCTATCTCTCTTTTTGCAGCATGATTGCTTTAGGAGGGTTAATTGTGATATTAAATATGGTCTTTGTGCCTGCCTGTCCTCGGGGTAAAGGAAAGTCAAGAATGAAGCATGGAATTACAATCAAGCCTGACACATGTACAGAGCATGACCTTCTCTGGGCCCTCAGATTTTGTGACTTCCCAAGCCAAAGAGACAGAGAACAAAGCAAAAAAGGCAAATATAAGCAGTGTGGAACATGTTTGATCACAGCTCAGCAAAAGAACATTTTCTTACAAATATTTCTGAAAATAATAACATTACTCCTCTCCAAAGACAGGGCAAATTAGCTGGAGGATGGGACAACACAAGAATATTGTAAATTCTGTAGAGTTCATCCTGCATTCCAACTTGCACACAGGAATCACTGTCTGGAAAGGATCTTTCAGAAGTAGGCTGCACTTCTGAAATCTGGTTTAGAATTCACCACCAGAGAAGCAGAATGAGGGGAAGAGTCTCAGCTCCACCCCTCCAGAACACTGGTGCACATCACTTAAAAACTGTTTTTAATATAGAGTGACACGTTGGATATTCTCACCTCTACAAAGCTTTCTTTATATCTGGCATGGATAATATAGCAAAAATAGCCCTTGAGAAGCTGTTCACTCTAGGACAGAAATAAGGTTATTATTTTGAAATCAATTTTTTTTTGCACAATTGATGCATCTTTCCTTGCCTGGTCAATGAATAGACAAACGGTTACACAGAATGAAATTCTTCAACCCATGGAGAAAGGTGGAAAGTCAGAGGGATTGGAAAGGGTAGGGATATCCCACGATAAACAAAACATTCCCAGAAACAAATATACTAATCGGTGGGAGGGGACACATCTACCATTAATTCCTTTTTCAATGTAGTTTTCTTATATTAAGCTGATACATTTAGAGTTTTTGAACAGCATTTTCTTATTTACTGTCAAAAGAAGCCTCTCGTGTCAGTACCCTGGACAGCGCACTCACAACTCCAGGATTCTTTTTAATTTGCTTTTAAAGAGGGAGGCAGCTCTGAAGAACAGGAATAATCATCTGTGTCAGCATGGCTCAAGGCTTTCCCCAGTGATCGAAGCTGATCATTTCTGGCTGTGCTGCAGCACATCCTTCTGCAAGTCCGTGCACCTGGAGGTAAACACTAATTGTTAAAGGATTGTTTTCCTTGTGAAAAAACCTTGCATTTATTCCTACTGTCATTGCAACGAGCTCCAGTTGTATCACCACAGTCCTTCCAGCCATGTCAGCTGGGAATAAATAATTTCTGCCTAGATGATCAGTAAGAAGCAGGAGAGTGAACTCCTTCAGTCTTCACTTTGGGATAATTTTTCCAGAGCCCACACCGTTTTCAAGGCTCCCTCAGGCACTTCATCATCTGGAATACAGAATCCAGCTGCATGCCTCACCAAGGCTAAAGGCAAAAATTTTATTATCTCCTCAAATCCACTTAAAATTCACTTAATCCCATGGCAGTTCAATAGTCTCAGCACACCAATTCAGGGCAGGCTGCATCCACACAACCTAAGAGAGCCTTCCAAGTGAGACCCCATTCCATCCATTGTTCCTAACAGGATTGTTGGTAGGAACGCGCTGTGGGGAAGAAGAGGATGTGGCTGGAGAAGACATGCAGAGGCAGGGCAGCACTTTTTACGGGACAAATATCCCTGTTCTGGCTCCTGGAGATGAGCACAACACGGTGCAGTGCAAGGGCATGAATGAGGTTGAGAAGTGGGCACGGATTTTGGGAGGGATCAAGACCACCAAAGAGCCCCAAAAGACTCTGACCCATTTCCAGAAAGGTCTAGAAAAACAGACTGTGCATGAGAACTAATCTGCATAGAAAGCAAGAAATTTATCTCCAGGGCAGAGAAAACTGATCTGTCAAACCCCACAAAGCCTGGGAGCATGTGCATCCCCAGACCCTGGACACTGGATTAACACTGGTGAGCTCTTCTTGTCCTTTTCTTTCCCTCTCCTCCTGTCTATAATTCATATTTTTCTCTCTCTTTTCCCTTTACCCAAACCCATGTGCTTATACCAAGAGATCAGGGACTAACACACTAATTTCCATGCCAAGGGCGTCCTTTAGTCATAAAACTCTGCAAGTTTGCAGACCCTCAGACATTTATTGTTCCTTTCAACCATGAGCATCTACAACCCCTTCCCCTTCAAGGTGGGACATCCAAATGGCAAATCCTCACTCCCTTCCAGTCCCTGGGTTGTCCTGGGACATGGAGCAGGAAGTGGACACTGAGTTCTGCCCTTTCTTCTTGACCCTTTAGGCTGTTCCCACAACAGGAATATTGTGATGCAACCCTGGTTTGGAGCTAATACTCCAATTACCTTTTTTTTAGGGTAATTCTTGTGCCCAGCCTGTCCTGTGTGATCAAGTGCTACCCTGTCATGGCAAAATTTCTTCACTGCCGGACCTTCAGGCCTTTGAGGAATTTAACAAGGACCATTTCATGTTTTCTTCTGGATGGTAGATGAAAATATTGACAGGCACTAAGCCAAGAGGAGACCCACAGAACCCATAATTTTTGAGGTATCCCATGTGGCCTGGAGGTTGTTTTCGCAATCTGTTTAATAAAGTTCCATGTAGTTTTTGTGTGCTGATAAATGTTTTTAATTACTTTCATGACAGTAAGTCAATTACATAATGTTACAGTCCATTATCACAGTACTCCTTTTCTAACATATTTTTTGAGTCTTCAAAAAATAAAGGAAAAAAACCAAGATCAAATTTTCTGATAGGACCTATTTTCCATAAACCCAAAAATTATGTTGGCATCTTTGAAGGTTTCGAGGAGATTTTTGGGGGGTGAGTTTCTTTTGTTGTAGAGTCTTTTTTTCTTTTTCTTTCTTTTTTTTTTTTTTTTTTTTTTTATTTTTTTTTTTTTTTATTTCCCAGATCAGCGTTTCTGTGATTCAGAATGGGATTGCCACTTGGCTAATACATTTTGAAGTAGCATGAAATTAATGTTCTGTACTATATTTTGAGGGAATGAGTAAATCTGATTAGCACGAGACCTCCCTATCATACACTGCCATTGCACTTTGCTGAAAGCTAGAATTATATCTGGAATAGAAATGAGATGAAACTTATGAAAGTGATCAGCAAGTTATGCAGAACTATATATAATTATCTATTAACTAATTATAGCAGGGTTCAAGCCAGCACTATTATTGAAAGGGGAAAAAAAAAGATTGCCTATTTTTAATCTAGTTATCTTTGGATATTTAAAATCACTTGCTGAAGGTAAAATTTTGAAGACACTACAGCTGTCTGGAAAAGCACAATGTTGGAAAGAATTCATTCCATTCTCAGTAAAGCAACAAAAACCAGCCTTTGGTCAGAGAGGTAATTTGCTTTATAAAAGGTTAAATATAAAATCTTAATACATGATTCAGGTTTCAGCCAATTGTAGCATGAGGATCATTTTCCAAAGAACCAAATAGTGCAAAGCTTTAACTTTCAAGTCAGAGCTTCTCATAATCACTAATACAGGAGAGTAAATTGCAAAGCAAACAGTTACAGAGGCAAAGTAACAGCGCAAAATGTAAGATTATCACTATTATTTATCACCAACAAGGGTCCAGCAAGACTTCTATTGGGACTCAGATGTTTTCCTTCCACCTCAGGCACTGAGTGCAGCTTGCTTGGATTTACTTCTACTCTTTCTTCTGCTGCAATCAATAAATTAAAAACTAATCCACCACATAGAAAACACTGAAGCACTTCTACAAATGTACTTTCGAACTTCTGTTGTTGTCAGGGTATGTATGACACCTAAAATCAAGTTGAGATTGGTGTCCTTTGTACTGCACACTGTACACTCATGCAATGAAAGGTGGTGCCTGCCCAGAAAATCTTTTAGTCTTTAAAAAATAAAATAAATCTTTAAAAAAAGAAGAAAAAAAGAAAAAAGAAAGAAAACCCAAAACAAATAGATCAGAAATGGAGAAAGAGAACGAGGTGGGAACAAGTCCAAAGGCAGGGACTTACAGAGCCTTTCCCCAAAGACGCACACAGAAAACCAAGGATAGCCTTAAAAATAGAAGCAAGTCTCAAAAGTTTTGATTCATGGCTTTGTTAAGTAAACTACACCATCCATTATTAGAAGTTTTATTAAATGTAAATATTATGATAAATTTTCAAATAAAATTATTTAAAGGTTTTCATTTACCTTCTCTCCCCCTCTCTCTCCCCCAGCAAAATTCTGTCTCAGCTCTACAGCAAACAATTATTGCAGTCCATCTACTTAGGCTTAAAGAAGAAAAAAAATTAAAAAATTGGCAAGTACATCCTCTGTACTTCCTAAGAACCAACACGGTATATCAGTTTAGCAAAAGTGACATGATGATGGGTTACAGAGAGATGAAATGAAATCATATTGCTAAACCTAACTTCCTAGGACACCATGGGAATACTACATGGATCTTCATATTCATGAGGCTTAATTATAGCAAAATAACCAATCTGTAAAATACAGCTACGTTCAAGTAGTGATTTCAAGACTAAAACATGAACAAAAAGAAGATGCTTCCCAGGAGATGCCTCTACAAGATGTGCAGAGGCACAAATGTAAGCAAAAATCAAAAGAGACAGATCAACAGATCCTATAATATAGAAGAACTAGAGCAGCAGCCAAGGAAAGAATTAACATTCCTTTGGGAATTAAGGGAGTTTAAAATATTGTATAAAAGGTCTACAGCAGCTGCACTTCTTGTTACGTGACTATCACAAAAAAACCCACCAAGTAAATTACAAACCCCAGAGATTACAAAATATTAGGGGATGCAGAACATGCCCTTTCTTTGCTAGGAACAATAGCAAATAGGGACAGGCTTTTTGTAAGCCAAAAATTTTTAGACAGTGGTCAAACAGGGTACATTATGTCATTCCTGGTGATTTATCTGTTTTTGCCATTGCTTGAGATGCTGTTAGTCCCACTTTTCCAGGTGGAACAGCCAAATATTGCCACTGTACAAGCGACTTTAAGGAAAACCACTTGGCAAGGATGCACAGTCATCTGCAAGGGTTGGCAAGAGGCCACAGCCCAAAAAGTTTGAGCTCAGATTCTCCACAATAACCAGTACAAAGGTATATCCCATCCTAACTCCATAATCCATCCATCTCTGGACAGAAAATGATTTTAAGTAGTAACTATCTATATAATCTCTTCGAGGCACTGCTGGTCCGAGAAAAAGACAGGTATGAGGAGATTTAAATCTGCATTTCATTAGCCTGTGGTTAACAAGCGAAGCTGTTGTTCCCCTAAGGGAGTATTTCCACCTTGCTTGTTTTGAGAGATGCTGTTCTTTACCTTCTCAAGAAAATCCTCCAGGCAGATTAACATAAAAACTGATTGTCTGTACAAAATCTGAGAAGCATTTAGAGCTATTCTTCCTATGAACATTGCTCAAACCTGCTCATTTAGAATGTAACTAACAAACTATTATAGCATTATTATAGCTAAGGCAATTGCAGAAAAGAATTGCACAGCAGATCACACCTTTGAATGAAGAAAAGACCCCAACTAATGCCTACACATCAGAGAGATGCCTTGCAAGAACCAGCCATAAATCCTATTATTTCAGAAGGGACTGGCAGCAACTCCAGCAAGATTTAACTGCTGGCAAAGTGTCCATGAGGTGCATCCTCAGAAAAGCCTGCCAAACTTAAATCTGTGAGCAGAGTTGGTGTCTGTACCTGCACAGCTCCTTTTGTCACTGTCTCCATCAAAACAAACACAGCTGATGTGCATTTTGTTTTAAATCTACTTCAGCATTTTGTTTTAAAAGGGGCCTCCCTCAAGGCCACCTGCATTTTTAACCTTCACACCCCTGTTTAGTACCCTACCATAATTGCCCCACAATGATAAATCCATGAACACAGAAGCAAGAATTTCCTAAGCTAGAAGTAAGGGATCGATTACTTAGGGCTAAATTTAAAGATTATATTACCTCTCCAAAGCCATACTTATCTTTTCAACTTCTTTTTTTGGCCACCTAGAGGGGTTTTATCTTCACACATATAAATGCTTTACCTTCTTTTAAAAGAAATCCTCCAAAGCACCTACCAACAACTCCACACACTCCTATGTTCTACTGTTTAATTCAGTGTCAAGTTTTAACACTTTGTTAACATCCTGAGAAATGCCAAATCTGTACTTCCAGCAGCTTAAGCCTGAACCAGGAAAAAATGTGAACTACATGTATTTTAAGCCTCATCATTTTATGAAAACCATTCTTCTTCCACAAGATAAAAGGCACAAAACCTATGACTTCATTAACTACAGTAAACAGTAATGTTTTTGGATGCTTCCAATACTTGTTTCCTATAAGATTTTAGTTTTGTAACTTTAGGCACTGGAAAAGAAAACAAAACCCCAGCTTCCCAAGCAGCACCTGTCATTGAAATGCTAATTTTCATTTAAATATAGAAGAAATAATAACATTTGCATTTAAACTGCAGTGATTAAGCTTTGAAAGGCCAGAAATTAGGTTACTTATCTTTTGGGGGGATTTTATAAATCCCTGTCTCAGTGGCAAGTGGTGAAGAGAAACAAAACAGATCAGCTCTGGTCTTTGCTTATTTTAATTTTTACATCATCAAAATGGAAGACCATAATATTTACAATTATTAAAGTGTTCCTACAGCTCCCACAGGACAAGGTTCTCAGTACAATATAATTGGGAGGGTATGTATGGTTCCACGAGTGCTATAAAAAATGGGAAAGAAAGAAAAAGACAGACAGACATCTGCCTAAGGAGCCAGAGAAACCTGATTAGATGGAGAGTTCAAAAGAGCATTAGGTTTCAAAATGGGTCTGAGGCAAAAGAAGCACAGCTCCGAAGAGCATAATATCCAGGAAGACATTCAGTGTTAGATACCAAAATCAATCAGTTGTGTTCAAATCTAATCCTTGGTAGTTTATTGCTTTAGCTGAATATATGCTGATAGTGCAAACAAAGGTTTTCCTTCAGGGTGATGAATGTGTTGTGAGACTCACAGGAAGAATTCTAGCTTTTCTATAGCCTGACTAGGGGAATATTGGACAAAGCAAATTTTGATTCATATTGTTAAAAAAAAAAAAAAAAAGAAGAAGAAAAAAGAAAAAAAGAAATATGTGTTTATTTGGCTTTGTAACCAAACAGAACAAAAATTTGATTATTCATGTCACTGCCATAAAAGCCCAGTCAGACTTGTTTTACCTATTACTGAACAACCAAATCAGTCATTTCCAGAGCTATTCCTGTTAAATTCTATTAAATGTTAAGTATAAACATATTTGCCCTTTCTACAGAGACACAGACAGAAAACAAATTCCATCTGTAAAAAAATGAGTTATTTTTAAACAATAAGATTTTCAAAACTGCATCTGTCTTGAACTAGACATTTTTTGGCACTGAAGGTTTTATCTTTAGGAGTAAGTTTTCACTTAGATTCAGAAATGCTTTTACAGCTAAAATTCAATACTAATAATTTTATAATAAAAGGTCTCTTTAAATGAAAGCCATCCATTTCTGAGCAAACCTTCCACAAAACTGAGCACAAGATTTTCAGTGATGGCAGCCCCTGGCCCTGATAGGAGCTCCCCACAGAGGAGAAATGTCTTCGAATTATGGAATGGTTTGGGTTGAGAGGGAATTTAAAGATCATCCAGTTCCAACCCCTGACATGGGCAGGGACACCTTCCGCCATCCCAGGTTGCTCCAAGCCCCAACCTGGCCTAAATTTTCTCAAAATTTGCTTTCAGACAAAGTATACAAACCAGATTGCAGCTCCATAAAATAAATCAGGAACATTCAAAGAGACTTGGAACATTCAAAGAGATATAGGTGTTAAAATAAAAAGTTTGTTCAAAGGAATTCTTCATTAGAAGAGAAAACAAAACCCAGGCAAGAAGCAACTTTCTTGGTGTCAAAGGATTACTTTAAAAGGGATGCAAGTGGCATAATCTGAAAGAAATGTCATAATGTAGCACGTTCCTGAATATTCCGTGAAGGAAAAAAAAATGAAGCAAAATGAAAGTACACTTTTTTGTTTCAAAAGAATTAGAAATCTGTATTAATTGATCACATGAATAATATCAGAAAGCAAAAAATATAATATTTTAGAAATGCACAATATTGTTTAAGAACGATGAACAATTTTTTGAATTCCCAATGAGTCTTACTTTCATTAGGATTAGCAACACAATATGAATATTGTGAATCAATCAATAATATAGTAGCAACTTTATATCATGTGCAAGAGAGACGGACATTCTGATTCATGTTCAAATCTAGGAGAGCACTGTCAGTATCTTTGAATGTAAATAAAGGGGTTTTATCTTTTAGATTTTTTTTTTAATATTAACAAAAAGGACTTCTCACTTTTAGAATCTTCTGTAACTTACAGCCAGAATAATTTTTAAAAATAGCGTTCAAACATTCTTAATGTTCAAATTACTTCAATTTAATATTTTGGGTAAGTAATGTTTTCATCTTTCGAGTAGTGTTAGGTGATCAGCTTTTTGGGTAGCACCCACAATGAGTGAACACAGTAAATAAAATTAAATTTGATTGGAAAAAAAACCTAAACAAACAACAACAACAACAACAACAACAACAAAATCCAAAACCCCAAAAAAAAAACCCACCAAAAAAAAATCTAACAAACCAAAACAAAGAAAACCAACAACTTCAGCTGCTGCATTTTAATAAAACAGTCTGTTATCTCTCTGCTCCTCCCCCCTCCCAAAACAGACATGTCAAACTTGAGTATCTCTTGCTCTAGGCGACAGACTGATGGATGGTATAACCAGATGTCCTCTGCTTATCATTAGACAAGACACACATTTCTGACCTCCACGCTGAAATATGCTCCAAATTTTGCTTGCTTTGTTTAAAAGCAGAACCCAAGGATAACCACGTTACGTGAAGCCACCGTCTACCTCCGCGTGTGCTCTGTCTGCACAAAACCAACCAACCTCCCTTTTGAAATCTGGGAGAGCGATTTTCCATTTTTAGACAATTGCTTGGAAGGCACAACCTTCTGCTTACGAGCAGAACACGCCAGTGACAGTAAACCACAGCCAGAAGGCAATAATCCATTTACAAAGGGCAACGTAAAGACCATACTATCCCCATTCATATTCCGGTGCAGTCACCTGCTGCTGGAGCATCTCTCCAGGCAGAGGTTTTGCAGCAAGGAGGAGCAATTAATAGGAACACTCTGCCATACATCTTCCTCTCCTCTGCCTTCTCTTCCCCTCTCTCTCTGTTCACGCACACAGAGGTCACAGTCCCACAGGTCACAGTCCCAGGGGACTCAGTCTTTAGTGGGGGAATTATTCTCAAGGTCTGCTCACTAGGGAGTGATGTGACAGCTCCCTCCCCAAAGGCAGGCAGTTTCTGAGCTCAGAGACACAGCAAAATCTTTGTTTGCCCCTTAGGGGCAGGACGAAGAAATTCAGGAGAAATCCCAGAGAAACCAGAGAGGACAACACACCCGAGACCTTGGTGAGGTCCAGGAGAGATTTCTTGCATGGTCCTGATCCAGAGCAGCCCAGCAACAACTGAAATGATTGCTGCTGCCTCCCAGAGCAAAAAGCAGCTCTGCAGATCCCCGGTGCCACATGTGGAGGTGGAATGCAAACCATGGCTGAACCCTCCCAAGGCTCTGCTGTGCCTTCCCTGGGAAAAAAAAGTGTGGCCAAGGACGTTCAGGCCCTTCTGGCAGTCTCTGCCTTAGGCAATTGCCTCATTTGCTGGAGCCTAGAGACTGCCTTGTCTCCTCAGAATACTGTGGTGAATAATAAAACACATCCCCACGCTTACCACAGGAAGAAAATACCCCTGGAATTATTTTCAATAGAAACTTTGCAAGATGAGGCCACTCTTCATTTTCTGATTTATAACCGTGGTTTTTAACACAAATGTTAAGCACCCAAGGAGGTTTTGTGATACCTCTTTTTAGCTGAAACTGAGCAAAACAAAAATAAGTATCGTGACTTTTACAGAGGAAGAAAAGTCTGGCATTTCCAGTAAGAAGGGAGCTACATAGGGATAGTCATCGAGGTTATATATCAGATATTAATGAAGTCTGGTCATGCACAAACTAAAATACAGCACACACTGTAAAAAAAGAGAGAAACTCACACATTTGTGGAAGAGGAAGTGGTAGCAGCAGATCTAAATCTGCATGATTCAGTTTTTTCCAACACAAAATTATTATGGAGGTCAAGTGTATCCTTTCCTTTTAAAACAGAAATTATCCATCTTTGAGGCAAAATGAAAGGGCTATGCCTTTGCATAAAATAGGAACTCTACAATAAGTGCCTTGGTTCACAATGAAGGAATCAGCTGGCACATTGGATAGCAGCTACATTTTCTCAAACTTTCGTAATTTCAATTTTTTTTAAACTTTCATTCTATAGAACAAGTAATTTTTTTAAAGATATAGTAATTGAATACATAATAGAGCAGTCAGCGGTGACAGTCCAGTGAAAAGGGAATTCCATTAAAGAAAAACTTGCTTTTAAAATCATCCATAGATAGCAGAATATCAAGCTGCTTTACATCAGCAGCCTTGAATACACTTTTTCAGTGACCTCTGACACATAATAGCGTACTTGCTTTCCTCTGTTTTTCAGTCTTAATCAGTTCTGTCAACAGGTATTATATTATAATGCCTTTATATTCCTGTCTAGTCACAATATTTTCAGCAACTAGGTATGAAATCAAGACAAGTCAATCTATTAGGTTAAGAACACTATAGACAAAAAACATCATGTTCCTGAATTGACATCAGCAGTTTCTCTACAAGCTTTTCCAGGCAATGGTAACACAAACCTACAGATGAACCAATTGTGTCCTGGGCTGATCCCACAGTGTTAGCAGCAGCAAAGGTGTTGGGATTTGCCCCTGAGCTCAGGTGAGAGCCCACCTGCAGAGCTGCCCCAGCCCTGGGCCCAGCACAGGGAGGAGCTGGAGCTGCTGGAGAGAGTCCATGGAGGCACCAGGATGAGCAGAGGGATGGAGAGCTGTGCTGGGAGGAAAGGCTGCGAGAGTTGGGATTGTTGAGCCTGGAGAGGAGAAGCTTTGGGCTGAGCTCAGGGTGGCCTTGCAGGGCCTGAAGGAGCCCCAGGAACCATGGAGAGAGACAATTTGCAAGGGCTGCAGGGACAGGAGGCAGGGAATGGTTGCCAGTGGCAGAGGGCAGGGCTGGATGGGATCTTGGGAATGAGGAATTGTTCCCTGGGAGGGTGGGCAGGCCCTGGCCCAGGGTGGCCAGAGAAGCTGTGGATGCCCCTGGATCCCTGGCAGTGTCCAAGGCCAGGCTGGACATTGGGGCTTGGAGCAGCCTGGGACAGTGGGAGGTGTCCCTGCCACGGCAGGGGTGGCACTGGGTGATCTTTAAGGTCCATTCCAAACCCAAGTCATTCTATAATTGAGTGAACAAACATAATCCCAATTGTGACTTCCCACGAGCACAAACTCGCAGCATTACTTGGGGAATAAAATATCTACCCCGAAACTGAAGCTCATGCTTCAGAATGTGTCTTTCTCCCTTTCCTACTCCAGATCTGTATTTTTTTTTTTTTTGCAATGAAACAATATTCTTTCCTCAGAGAACAGAACCCTTGTTTTGAGGAACATCCTCCAGACAGACAATCAACTTAGAACAAGGTAAGTAAAGAGTAAAATCCAACTCAAGCAGGCAATTTTGTTCCGCATCGTTTTCTGACCTAAGCGTTTTCCACTTGAGAGAAACAAGGCAGGTTTCAGAATTTCACTTCACAGAAATGAGCTTCATTTGCTGTCACAGGAATTTCTGAGCAAGAGACTTGCACTTGTCTACAGGGACACACATTTTGACCTCAGCTACCAAGTATCCCCCAAAGGCTCCTTATCCTACACATGAGGAACATGCTGCTTTTCCTCAGACAGGCAAGTAAACATAAAAAGTGCCCCAAACAGAGCAGCTGTCATCCACTTAGAATTTGAGTGCCAATGCCAAACAGCTGTAGCAATAAAAATTGCCATTTTCTGATCTGTGCACTGCTAGATCTTCAACCTGTAGCCAGGGTAGCTTTATATGGGATGTTTAACTGCTGGAAGGCTGTTTGAAAAATCTGATTTATTGTCTTTATTTACAGGCTAAGGCTCTTCCAAAAGCATATGCATTCATAGTCTAATAATTCAACTAAACTGCATGTCACTGTTCAAGTCACCTACAGTGTCAAGAAATATATAACACCATTTATAAAACCAAAGAAAAAGCCATCAACATTGAATGTCTTTCAAATTGCAAAAAGTTTAAGTCACAGCTTTGTGTTTCTGCTGAAGATCTTTCAATTAGTATTGAAAATTGTTTGGTTTTAGAAATGCAAGTCATTTCAGTCCTTTCAGTCTGGGCTTTCACAGGTCCTCCTGTAAATCACAGACAATCAATTCAAAAGGTCAGCGCTGATTAAAAGAAATAAATTACATATAGGGGCATTTGTTAGACTGCAAATTACTCTTTTATGTCTTCTGAAATAATATCTGTCGTGCTTATTTCAGGTACTATGAGTAATTCTTAAAAAAATAAAATAATGAATGTGTGTAAGGTGGAGCTTCCTGCCAAACGTCCAATTTTAAATATCTTCCATGGCTTCAAGCTTGGCTCTGTCACACTAATGGTTCCTAAAACAGATTTTAGGCTGCAGCCCAACAGAGCTATCAGAAACAAGGGGTTATTCATCTTCAGACAGTGCAGGGCAAACAAAACCAGGAGCTACCCTTGGTCTCAAAGAGCTGAGGATTTTTCTACAGCACTCACAAAACCTTGAAATGTAAACTTAGAGTTAACATTTTCAAGCCAAATAAGAAACTAGCAAGAATTAATATAACTCTGTGTTTCCTTAATTTGCCCACTTCCTCCTCTCCCCTCAGGTAATCTTTTTTTGTAATCCCTTGCTTTGCTTGTATTGCATTTTGCAGTGTTTCGGTAGATAGATAAGTATTATCAGAGTTTACAGGTGGATCCAAATGATTACGAAGATAAAACAGGTGATTTCTCACTATTTCCATGTCTTAAAACATTCTAAGTAAAATCCCAAAGGAACCAACATTAAGAAAGTTCTATAGAATAGAAAAAAAACCACAAACTTAGTGAGAGAAACATTTTAAATGTGTGGCCTGAAGTCAGCACAGTGAGGGCCTAGACAATGCCCACATACAGAATTTTAAATCTAGCAAAGCTTTGAAGTAGATTTGATATTTTCCCTGTGCTCATGCAGTGTCTCAGTTTCTGTATGTGCAAAATGGAGATATCACTCACTAAATTGCTCCTGCAGAAAAGATTTATGTAGGAAAAGGGTAAAGCCTTATGTGAGAGATAAATATCATTAATTGTTCACTGCAGTACCGCAATATTCTGACTCTCCTAATTCCTGGAGAGAATTATCTGTTTTTTCCACAGTTTGCAGAGTGTATCCTCAAAGACAGGAATAAAGAATGAGAATGCTGAGTTGCTTGGCTGTGACATTTTAATATCCTTTGAGCCACTAAAAGACACTTGTGATTTATCAAAACAACATTTTCACGTATCTAAAAATCCAACATTTTATGCACCCAAGGAGTATCTCCGCTGGTGTCCAAGGGTAATGAAGAAAAAAAAAATTAAATCCCACCCTGTGAGATGGGTGGACTGGGCATGGAGGCACCTGAGAGAGCTGAGCGTGAAACACCAGAGCTTGTGGCTCGGGAGTTATTCTGGATCTTAGAATGATGGAATAGAATCAAAGGGTCATTAAAGTTGGGAAAAAATTCCAAGGTCATCAAGCCCAAGCGGGTCCCGATGCCCACCTTGTCCCCAGTGCAGAGCACTGAGTGCCACGGCCAGGCCTTGCTGGGACACCTGCAGGGATGGGCACTGCAAAGCTCCCTGGGCAGCCCTGCCAAGGCCTGAGCACCCTTTCCATGGAGAAATTGCTCCTGCTGTCCAAGCCCAGCCTCCCCTGGCCCAGCCTGAGGCCATTCCCTCTCCTCCTGTCCTTGTTCCCCAGGAGCAGTGGGAGAGGAAATATGTTGATTTAAGAGAGCAGCAGGAAACAAAGTTTTGGATCAGCACAGGGAAATAATTCATAGAAAGAATGAACTCATTTTCCTCAACCCCTGCCCAGCGTTGCTCCTCACTCACTCTCCCAGGCACAACACACACACAAAGTGGGAGAAAACATGGATAATATGCTGATTTTATCCCAACTTTGCCATCCAGCTTTAAGTTACTGAATGCAACAGAACACCTGTGCAGTTTCTTCCTCCCACCCCTTGCTCTTCACAACTTCTCATTTCTCATTTGCAGATATTATGCAAATTCTAAAATTTCCTTAGTTTGGGGGTGTGGGGTGGGATTGATGTTACGACAAATTTTGTTGAAGTTCAGACTTTTATGCTAACAAAAGAGGAGAATGACACTGGAAGAGGAGAGAAAAAGGAAGTGGGGATTTATTGCTTTTTAAAGTGTGAAATGTTAAATATTCAGGCTCTCAATGAAAAGGTTTGAACTGGAAAACAGCTCTATCTGAATCCCCTGCTCCTCTGAGCTAGCAGCACTCATGCCTTGACCTCTCCCCTGGTGTTTCAGAAGTGGAGAGAAACATTCCCTCTCCTTTTGGGAACACATGGACACATTTGGACTGTGTCAGAGGCAGCTGGTTTTGCTGAGACCTGGCCCAATTCCTTCTCCTCAGTGTCTCCCCAGTGTTTCCAGGGTGGCAGTACAGAAAACGGATGAGATTTCTATTTCTTTGCAGTGTGAGAAGCACAAAGTCACTTTCATTTCTGCCCACACATTTACCACTGCTCCATTCTGAGCTCGATTACTCCATTCCTTGTTGTAAAAATCTTCCCAAATCATAATAAACCTAAACTACTTTTCTCTGCGCTTCTAGATTCCTGCTCCATTCTATTCACACGGAATTCACCCCTACAGCCAACCCAGACTGCTTTGATACTCCTATCCATATTGGTTTGAATGGCCTAAGAGATGGTTTGGCATTCAAATAAAAATAATTTGGAGCCAGGTTTCAACCCAAATTATTATTTTATGGGCATCTATGAACTCCAAAAGGGAAAAATTCTGAGCAGAAGCATTCAATGATGCTCCATAATGACTGTAAAAGAGTTATTGGGTGAAGCATCGGAGGGGAAAGTGTTTGAACCTTCCCAATCCAAGCCATGCAGACACAGGATCGTGGATTTCCACGTTCCTCTTTAAAACGCCAAATTGAATCCACTGCTGACTTGCCCCTGCCACGTGTCTGAGGTTAAAAATGCCTGTGTACTCAGCTTAATAGGCTCCCATTAGGGAAATGCAAAATTAGCATTGATTTTATTTAAGAAGGGCATCCCGGATAAATGGTGTGGTTAAATGGCTACGCACAAAATCCTTCTGAACTCTGGCAATTTCTTTCCACAGAAGGGATCCTATTTGGATGTGTCAGAGTTTGGTCATATCCATAGGTTATTTAGCTCAAAACACTCCTTTTCCCAAAACAGGAATTTATAGAGGAAATTAAAAAATAAAAAGCACGACAAACAAAAAACCAAACAAAACCCCCAAAAACCAAATCAACAAAAATAACCTGCTAAGGCTGGTAATGGAACCAAGCAATCAATAAAAAAATAATTCAATTTGTTTATCCTAAAAATATTTTTCCCCAGAGACTTACGTAGGTAACAGCTTTCACTTTGAAATGAGAAAAATAAGTCAATTTGAAAATATTGAAAGGAAAAGCTCTGGTTTCTTCTGCATCCCTTGCAGCTTTTTATTTGTTTGTTTGTTTTGGTTGAAATATGACTTTTTCAATAGGAAGACATAATTTTTAGCCAAAAGAGATATACATTTTTCCTAATAAAGCAGTTGACAGCAAAGGATATCAATCCTAAGAGAGAGAAAAAATTATGTACTTCAAGAGAGCAAGGAGGAAGAGATTTTTGATTCTTAATGCAATTAATTTTCATTAATTAAAACAACACGAAGTTCTGGGCAGGTGGGGATGGAAAATTTAGGGCATTCATAATTATGCTCCTCTGTTCCTGTGGTTTCCTTCCAACCATTTATTATCAGGTATCACATGCAGTAAGAAAATAAATCTAAATGAAAGCAACAAAAAAGTCTAAATGAAACGCAACACATTTCATCTTCTTTTAGCTAACTATTTTTAGCTATTTTTTAATTATAAGCAATGTTTAACTATCCCACCTCTCCCAGTGAGCTTCATCTTCTCCCTCCTCACACTGGGAACTCCAGTCCAAGGCAAAAAGAGCTCCACAAGGAGAAATCTGAACACTGGTTTGTGGGTTTATTACTGATTAGATAAAATATTCCTGCCAGTTTTTCAAGGCTTCCTAAATTTCCTTCATACTTAATCTCTGTCATTTCATATTTCAGTACTTGTGAGGGGAAAAAAAAAAAAAGGAAAGGAGAAGATTTTAGGAGATCCTGCCCGAGCATTTGCAATGAGAAAACTGAGGGAGTCTTGTTTCTTTGCTTTTCAATTTCCCTCAATATAAAATGACAGTAATAATTCCAATTAACCAAAAAGAGGTTTGGAGCTTTTCATAAAGAAAGGGAGATGCCAAAACAGGCACAGATAAAGGTTCCCTTGATTTTCAACAGAGATCGTGAAACAGAATTTCTTTAGCCCTTAAAAACAAATCAGCTCTAAAATGTGCTATGAATAACCATTGATAAGGATGCAAAGAATTCTTAATAATAAACAGAGCTCTTGCAAGAAAGGAGAAGATGCATGAAAGAAAAGGAAGGCAAAATCCAGTGAATAACTTCTTTTTCTGAAATCCCTTTTGAAAAGGCACAGAGCATCTCACAAGATCTTGTTGGGCCGCTGACATTTAGAGGGGTTTTCTTTTCTCACCCCGTCTGTAAAAGTGCTGAATGGGTGCTGTGACACAGCACACATTATCCTATCACTTCTTATTTATGGATGCACTTTTGCTTCCCAGCCCTGAATTTGCTTTTCAGCAGGCCATAAATGTGCATTTTGAAAAGCAGATCAACTTTGCTTCTGTTGCTCTAATGGAATTTTTCCAAGAAAATTAATGTCTTATTTGTTTTCAGCACGAAGATTTCATGATATCCAGTACACTTAGGATTTCAAAAAAACATTTAAGCAGAACAAAAAGCATTATGTAGATGATCAATCCCCTTAACTCTATGGATTCTTCCCTAAGACTTCTCCATTTAAATACAATACAAAGTTAGCATTTATTATTTCCAGTTTTCTTTTTTCCCCATTGTTTTCTTTTTTCTAACCTCTCCACTACATCAGCAGCTGCTCCCACATTTTATTATTTTGCAATACATTCCTAATTATATTTCAGATAAACATGTCATAAATCAAAATATTTAGAATTCTGTTGCACATGCATGTAAAAATATATATTCTTGCTGAGACTCCTTTATTTTGTGAAGTTTTATATTGAAATTTTATTTTACAGAAATTTTTTACTTTTAGAGCACACTGAATATAATATTTTAATAGAATATCCCTATATAGTTTTGTTATTTTTAAAAAATCTGCATAATATTTTGTACATTTAAGAGATCCATTTTATTACTGTCTAGTTGTGTATTTCCACATAGCTTTTTTTTTTCAGATGGTGCCATTTTTTCTTTTTCATATCAGAAATACCTTCTACTTTTTAAACAAATACATTTTTTTCCACTGTTCTGTGAAAAAACGGTTTTAAATTGGACGGGAAAAATGGAGTACATGGAAGGATTCTCAGTGCTCAGTACAGAGAAAGCACTCTCAGAGACACAAAACAAATGTGAGCCTGAAAGAACAGAAGGAAATATTTTTCCCATCATTATCACTCAGGTATTGCCTGGAGGATCAGTTGCAAGACAAATAGCAGAAGAAAAATAAAGATGTTACTTTCCTGTGGTTTATATCTCTCCAAAGAATAAAATGTGGGTTTACTAAACAATGGTATTTAACTAGCAGGATGTTTTACAAAAGGAGGGTGGTAAAAAAAATTTTCTGCCTCCTCTAGAAAATTAAAAAATCATCTCCACAGCTGCACCCCAATGTATTTTTTGAGTGTGTCAGGAATTTGGTTCTCTGTTTTAATGGAGAAGGGGGAAAAAAATAGGAAAAAAAATTCCCTAGGCGTGCAATTGCAAAACAAGAGTGCTGTATGTCAGCTCTGGTTTCCCTGCTGGTATATGTAATCCCTGAACAGAGCTTGCCCTGACCTTCCACAAGTAGCAGGGCAATTGTTCCTGGGGATTTTATGAATATCACTGTCTATTTGCAGAGAAAGCCACGGATGAAAGAGGAAAATGAATTTGAATTTGCAGTGAAAGTGAGCATCCAGTGCTGGGCTGTTCCCCAGCTGGAGGAGAGCCAGTCTTGGTCCCTGGGCAGGGAGCCAAGGAGACATCCTTGGCACGGTGCAGGACCGAGTTCTGCAGCTGGAGGGGTAAGCTGGGCTCACAGGAGGCACCTCTGCATCATCTGCAGCACAAACAGGGTTTAAAGATGCCGAGGTACTCATTTCCCCATCCTCTCTTGCTGCCAGCCCAGGAGCTGCAGCAGTAAAACCCTCAAGTTTTGCGTGGGGAAGTTGGAGAGAGCAATCCCTGCAGGGCACTGCAATGGAAGAGAAATCCTTTGGAGGAGGAGGAGAGAATGAAACCAAAGCACAGAGACACGCACAGGATGCACCTCTGAATTCACAATCCCTCCCAAGCATGTCCCCAGTGTCAAATTACTCCCTCGAGCTGCCCTTTTAGCTCTCCATGGCTGTCCAGCTCCAGGGGCAGGGTGTGGGACATTCCCCCTTCCAGAGCTGAGCATCCCCGGGGAGGAAGCGCTGGTCCAGGGCTCCTTCCCCAGCCCTGCTGCTGCAGAAGGGCTCACGAGGGTGTCCCCTCACCTGCAGCACCGGCATGAATTTTTAACTCCTCTGTTCACCCAGGCAGCAGTTCCTTTCAGTCCAACTCACTGCACAAGATGTGCAATCCTGGTTTTTCGCGGAGGTGAAATCCCGGGATTAATTCGCGGTGAGCGCGCACAACGCCGAGAAAAGTGACAGCGCAGAGAGAGAGAGAAAAGGGGAATTTCTGCAATCAAAACAGAATTGGTTGCTTTAAAATGAATGGTGAGTGTTCTATGAAGATGCCCAAATAAACACAGAGCCATTCCGATGGCAGCAGGAGAAGGAAAACCAAAAGGACACAACGAGGTAGGAGAGAATAAGTTGCCATGGACATATACCTACAGCCTTCACTTCATGCACCCATAATTCTCCCTGGCAGCTGCATGATTAATTCAAAGATTTATTGATTTTTTTTGCCTTGCTCAATCCTGTTGACCTGCTTTTGTTGACAGGTCTCTGTGGATCACACTCCTCTGGCAGCTGAAAGCGCTGGCATCACGTCGGTCTCCAATGGCCCACAGGAAACATTTCAACTCATTCGACACCACCAGCGTTCGAGTGCATGGCAAGAACGTGCAGGACTTATTTCAAAAGAAAAAAAAAAAAAAAAAAAACCATGAAAAAAATAAGCTGGCAGGCTACTTTTGCTCTGAAAAATACTGTAATTGCAATTAAAATGCAATTTTGGTGGTGGTAGAGAATGTCTAAACAGTTCAATCTCTTTTCTGCACTCTCACTTTTATAAAAAATTCACTGGCTTTAAGTTTTCTAGATATTTTTGGCACAGCAACTGCTCACAACATAAAATGTTTAGCCTTTGCATCTCCCACCTTCCTGCAGCAGGACAGAGCATCTGCCCCAGCACAGCTTGAGCTCACACAGCAGATCACAGGCTTTAAAAATTTACTTGATTCTGACTAAAAGGTCACCTGGCCTCCATCGTAACCTCCCTCCGAAGAGAAAACACAGATGCAATTAAAATGTGGCTTTACAGATCAGCAGCCCAGGTACAACACTGATGTCACAGCAAATGAAACAAAGCCCTACCAGATAGGCAGCTCCGATTCTTTCTAATGAGTCATTCTTCTAATGAGCCTCTCAATTAAAATTGGGCTCTTGACAGGGAGGGCAAACCAAATGAGCACCTGCATGACCACCTACAGCCCTAAAAAATTGTGGATTTATCAACTTAGTAGCACTGTGCTCCACAGTGATGTTTTAATTGAAATCAGTTATCTGCTACAACACACAACAATAGAATATTCTGTTTCTGGGCTTTTTTTTCCCAGACGTCACCTGTAGGTATCTCTTTGGATGTATTAAAAATAACCTAAAAATCACGGCTGGTGGCGGTTTTGCCATTCTGCTCCCCTCAGAGTGCAGCTAAACCACGTCCAAGCCATAAAGGATTCCCAGTAGCAAGGCACACACTCATTAAAATGAATCTCATGCATCAATTTTGTCCCCTCACATCAAAGCTGTCAGAGCTCGTTGGCTGTTTGCTCAGGTTAGGCTGAGTTTTGATGGGAAACCTCGAGCACACAGTGCTTAATGTGGTCACCTACTTATCCACTGCCACGCAGGGAGGTGACAAGATCACAAGCTGCTGGCAGGGGAGATTTATAAGGAAGAAAACAACGCTACAATTGCTATTTCAAAAAGCAAAAATGAAAATAAATAATAAAATTACACCTAAAACCAGCACACCGATTCATCAAAGCATGTCCCTGCTCATAGAATTTTGATACCAAGTCTGATAGCACTGAGCTTTGTAAAATCAGACACTGCCACCCCAAATCCTGCAATCAAACCAAAGTGATAAAAATATTGCTTTAAGTATTCAAGAAAATACCTATGAACTAAAAACAACCTGAAGAACAGTAAATAAATAGCCAAGACAAAATGTAAAAATGTTGAGTGAGCACCTGGGAAGGTTAGCAGTCAATCTGCTCTTATTTCACCTTTAATAAAGAGCTGGTAAACATCTAGTTCATTTAAATGCAGGCCATATTTATTTGAAGGTTTTGCAAACCCCAGAGAGAATTAATATTACAGGAACCACAGGGGCTAGAAAAAGCTGGCCAGATGATAAAATGGGATTCTCCCAGGTAAATTAAAGAAATTTCAAGCACATCTGGAGAGAAAATAATGTGACACAGATATTTCCAGTGAAAGGCTAATTGTGTCACTGAATTCAATCATGCTGAAAGAAACCTCTTCATGACTGGCAACATCAATAACAAGGTGGTAAAACAGAGCAGTTTGGGCATCAGATTGGGTAATGTTGTGCATGGTCCAACAGACCCTCAGGCCCACAGAGAGATGCAATAAGTGCCCATATACATATGTGTATATATATATATACACATATTTATGTGTGTATATACACACACTGATGGATGTAGAGAAGGAAAGAGAGAGAAAGGCATAAATAATAAAAAAATAAATATTTGAAGCCTTTACCCAGAAGCAGACTTGCAATCTCCCTCCCTCTCTCTCTCTCTGTTTAATTCTCAAGAAGGCAAAAGCAATTCTAAAGAGGGCCCAAATCCAATCAAGTTTTTCACATGCTTTAATTTAAGAAGAGAGAAAATAAATTAAAGAGTTGAGAAAAAAATTGAGAAGGAGGATTCAGGGGTTGTTGGGTTTGGGTTTTTTATTTTGGCTTGTTTTAAAGTGGGGAGAGGGAAAGGGTCCCTCCCATTGGTGGAAATGAAGGGCTGTACAAAGCTGAGCAGCAACAGAGGGGAACGAAAAATTGTGATACACTTTTCTCTTAGGCACACTTCATTACTGAAATGCCAAAGCCACGCTCCTATTTGTGAATCCCATTAGTATTAAAACTGCTGGGTATGGCGAGACAGAGCAAAGTTTGGCTTTCTGAATTTTAACCACCATAACATCCCCACTCAAAGACATTTTTCTCCTCCATCTGTCACGAACAGCCACCAATGTTTTCTGCCCTCAGACCAGCCAAAACCTCCAGTCACAGGTGGAAAATCCACAAGTTCCCTGTACAGGGAAATACTCTGTGATGTTGACACCTCCATTTCACTTCCCTGTTTTGATTAAATGATCAGAAATCACTCTTATGCTACAAACACATCGCTCATTTTCCTCTGTGCTATCAAAAAGTGATCCTTGGATGTGTGGATGCTTTCCACCTTCACCCCTCCAAGTGACTCCAAACTCCTGACTGCCACAAGGCTGTGGAAATCCTTGCATCCAATGCTACCCATAGCAGGGCCATCATTTTAAATGATTCACCTGATCAAAATACCAAAATTCTATTCCAGTGGAATGGATAGGAAGCAAACATGGAGCCCAGAGTAGCCAGAGGAATAGTTTAGGTTAGAAAAGACCTCTAAGATCATTGAGTCTGAGCATTAACACATGTCCCTGAACGTGCCTTATCCAAATGTGTGTTCAGCACTCCCAGGCATGGCAATTGCACCAGTTCCCTGAGCAGTCTGTTCTGACTGCCTTCTTACTGAAGAAAATTTTCCCAATATCCAATCTAAACTTCCCCTGGCACATCTTGAGACCAATTCCTCTTGTCCTATTGCTTGCTCCTCATAACTTCTTTCTCATGAACAGTTTTAAGTATGTGGCCTTGCTCAGTTACGATTTTAGTTCAAAACAAGACAGAGGAAAGTGAAAAATGTTTGTGCAAGGAAGAAGTTCTAAGTTTTTACCATCTCCACTTTCTGGTTTTATAAGACACTGTCCTCTTACCAGAGCAGAGCTCTCAGGAAAAATGTGGAAAACTAGATATTTCTTAAATAATGCAGTAAATAATTGTTTCCTAGATCCCTTAGGGAAAAACCTTGCTGAAAGGGAAAGTGAGGAAGCAATATATTGTCTTTAGAGATGGGCAAGTGCACTTTAGGAAGCTTGGAAAACACATTACTGCAACAGCAAACCTACAGCCTGACCTGAGCACGGCTGAATGCTGCTCCCATCAGCTTTCCAGGGAGTTGAGGAAGTTCAGCAGATGGAGGGATTTGCCTGCTGTACTTTCTGTGTGCTGACACAACTTTGAAGAGAAGAATTAAATCTCACTGTCATGTTTTTGGTAGAAGGTAGGTTACATACAGAGTTTTTAAATTTTATATGTGTTGCTAATATAAAATAATTTAAAAAAATATTTTACTCTTCATCTCAGTCCGCCTGGAACCAGAAGAAACCTTACATGTAGAGCATTCAGTGGCTCTAAATGTAAGCTGAATGCTTGGGTTTTGGCAACTGTGGTTAAATATTGACATCAAAGCAAAGCAAGAAAGATCATTGCTCATCTCTACCAGACATGGCCTGAGTCAAATGGCTGCAGTTAATCCCTGTGGTCACCAGCAATAATCTGATTCTGCTCACAGGACTTCACACAGGACCATAAAGAGAGTTTGTTTTCCCTGCACTATGCACAAACCTCATGGCTGAAAACAGCAGTGGCTCTGTGCAAACTGAGCCTCTGCTGTGATCTCCAAAATCATAGAGCCCAAAACTGCAGTGCTGTGTTTCAGATGTCACCACGTGATGACTCCTGGCAAGCACTGACTGCTTACTGTCAACCACAGCAGTTCAGAAAAGCCCTTTGTGCAGAAAGAGATCCAAGAGCCCCTGAGCCTTTTAAAGACGAGACTTGAGGAACTGTGTGTAAATAAATAATGCAATTCATTATGCCAAATGTAGGTCAGTGTACATCAGTGACACTTCTCGAGCCGTGGTCCAGTGTGACTAATTTCTGGCTGATGGGAAGGAGGCTGGCTGGAAGGCTCATCAGTTGTCACCAGCATGTCAATCACAGCCCTTCAGGGAGCCGTGTTCCATCCATGCTCACCCACCTTTCCTCAGAACTGCTGTTCCCTCAGTGAACACTTAAAAATGCCATTGTGCACAGTTGTTTTTATCTCTCTCTCTCTCCTTTTCTACTTCTTTTTTTTTTTTTTTTTAAGCAGTCACACTCCATGTATAAATCAGAGAGATTCTTGCATGGTATGTCATTAGACAGGAAAATGGGAATTCAGAAAGGTCAGGGCATGAACCTACTCATGATCCTGCTCTTGGCACTGTTCAGAAACACAGAAAAACTCAAAATCCCTCACAGTTATCAGGATCAGGATAGGAGGCATTCATAACAGAAATACAGTATGCAGTGACAGACCCAAGTTAATTCTTCAGGCTTTATTTACATCCATTCTTCATTCTGCTCTTCTCTCTTCGCTGATCTCTTACACTGACCTTCATTTCCAGTAATCCCTTTTTGTCCTATAACCACATCCCTTCCCCTATAACCACACCTATCCCTCGCTCTCTCCGGGACTAATTAAGACGTGAGTGGACTCTGCTCTCTGCTTTCACCTGGGCACAGCACAATCTGCAGTTATTTCACCTTCCCTTCTAGTCCAGCTTCACTGTCCTGGGGGTGAAGAGATGAGCCAAGCACCGGAGTCCCCTTCTGTTCAACAGGAGCAGAAGCACAATCTGTGCTGTGGCATTTCCCTATATTATTGTGCCTTGGGTTTATTTTTTCTTTGTTAGGGGGTTTTTTTGGTGTTTGTTTTTTGGTTTTTGGGGTTTTTTGTTTTGTTTTTTTTGGGTTTTGGGTTTTTTTTTATTATTATTAGTATTATTTTCTGGCTGTTATTCCGAAAACACACTCTGCTGAGCTCTTTGGTCCTTTCAGGGCTTGGGCTGCATTCCACGGCTACAAGGTTGACACGAAGTTTGTTCCCAAAGTGTTTTTCTTTGGGAGTGGATTGTGAAGGAGAGGGAGAGGGAAAGGAAGTTTGACCTTAGAGCAAGCCGTGTGCAGCTATTTATCAGATATTCTAGGATGATTCTAGGATGATCACAATATTCTGGGATGATTTAAGCTTTTATGTTTAGTGCCATCTAACGAAAACATGTAGGATTTGATCATGGATACAAAACCGTACTGCCTTACTCTCCCTATTATAATTCAAATGAATTTCAGACTTGGTTTCAAGTCAACTGACAATAAAAAAATTCTTCAGGAAAGAAGGATTTTAGGAAAAGAGAACCTGTAGCTGCAGGTGTAGAACTTGGTAAGGCAGTAACCTGCCCTTTGTGAGCCTCTTGAGACTCCTCAGAGTCAGCTCTTCATTCTGCTGACACCTCAGAGCTCGTCAGGCACCGCTGCCAAGGTTTATTGTTTGTTAAACAGCTGAATCCAGTGGAGAGGCCTGAATATTCCATCTCACAGTTATTATTCAAAATGGAGTTTTCCGGTATGAAAAGATTTCAGTGTATTTGCTGTCGGAGGTCAGTGTTTTCTGCTTTTCCCCAAAACAGATTCATCCAAATAATTGGGTCTGCCTTGCTTTAAAAATCTTTTTTCTTGCTACTCTGGGCCCTAGAGGACACCCTGTAAAAGCTTTTTGGCCTCAGATTTGCTGTCAAATCTAACAACAAATCATAAGAGCAAAACCCCAATTCTATAGCTGTCCCCTGACAGACAGACAAGCTCCTGCACACCTTTCCAGGCTGCACATGGAAAATTCACAGAAATTGGTATTTCTGCTCCAAAAATGGGCACCTTGCCCTTTATTGAACATGGAGGCTGATCTATTGGGATACTCCTTGGAAACGCTCTGGTAATAGGTCTTAATATGTTTCAGCTCCCAATTACTTTACAATAACCTGGAGGCACAACATAAAATTGCAGCCAGGAAACAGAAGATGCTCTTGCCCAGTTATATTTATTACACACTTAGATTTCCGTGGACATCACTGTGCTCCCTGAAAACAAAATATACACACGAAAGCAGACATGCCCAGCATATCACACTGTGGCAAGAGCAAAAACATTGTAGTGTTTTAATCAAGGAACATGTTTCTAAAATGCTCTTTCTAAAAAGGCAGGATATTTTTACCCTATAAAAGTAAAAACACAGCACTTATTTTGTTTGTTTTATTTTTTAAAACCATGATAATCATCACTCTCCCAATTGTCTCTCTCTATATTCTTTCACAGTAGAGATTTCCCCTCAAGATGGCTCTCATTTTTGCTGATGCTAATGAATAACCAAGAAAACAAATCAGAACTCGATTTTTTCAATTCTTAACGATGGGATTAAAAGCACACCAAAGAATCTGGTCTTGCACACACACACACACACAAAAAAAATTTCAATAAACGGAGATTTTTAATAGCATGAATTTTAAGGAACTATGTTTTATTTTCATTTAGATTTCTAACTGCCAAACTGAGGCACTGTGAGATAATAAGAAACTTGATAAAGTTTGAAATAGTTTTTTAATGATCCACAGTCAGAAGGGGCATTAAGGAAAAGAAATATTAGATTTAGATCCATATAGTTAAATGTTATTTGTATGCCCCAAATTTTTTGGGTTTTAACCAATATAGTCTAATCAAAATGGAATTATCTGTAAGTAGCAGTCATGATGCTCAGGAGAATTGGCATATTTTTCCCCTAAAGAAGAGATTACCAAGACCTGTGACTCCCCTGCTCCTGACTCCAGGGTGAAGGGCAGGTCTGAGCCACTCTGATCTATCACATAGGTACAAGATCTAATTCTGAACTCACAAAACATCAGATTGTGTCCTCTCAACCTATGTTTTCAGACACAACATGCATGTTTTCTTATAAAACAGAATGAATAAACTTTTTAAAAAACTAAGTTAGTTAACCATGAAGAAATTCACCTTGTTTTCCTCCAGCCAACACTCTCACACACAGATCTATGTGCACCATGCAGCAGATTATTTTAAGATGAAGCAAAATAAACACATCCATCCACTGTTGTGTTAAACAGTCACAATCATAGTTTAGATAATATTAAGCACAATTCTACATCATTACATACAGAATAATGGAAAGCTTTTTTTTGCATTTAAATTCAGCTCCGACTTGACTGTGCTGGCTGAAGTGCTGGTGAGTCCAAGAATTCAGATATTACAGACCTCTTTGTGCGAACACACCCAGATGCAGTTGCTTAATGACAAAAAATTATGATATTATCAAAATCCAAGAGCATAATAAGGAAGCGAATTTACCAAGCTTAAACAGTGCACCAGCAACACAGAACAACTGATCATCCATTCCATGGTTGTTAAATAGCTAGCAAACGCTTAGAAAGCTCTTTGAATTATAATTTTTGAAAAAAAAAAATATTGCAAGGTCAGGAATCAATAAAACAAGGAGAGAAATTAAATCTGTAATATGAGTCATATAGAGACACAGGCATTTCCATCAATGCCACAATTTGTCAGAAAATAAAGATTATTAATATACTGAGGAGGTGAGCAAAAACATCTCCATACACTTGAGCATCACGAACACAAACATATTCCTAAGTCGACTCTGCAGCAACATTTAACTCAAAGCACTTTTTTCCGTTCTGCACAGCCCTGGAACAATACATTTCCAATTTCTGCACACATAAATCATTTGTATGTGTAACAACAGCTGCACCCTGCATTATATATAATTCAGATATGTACTGTACTGAAAATATTTCTCCTACCAATTCGTTCTCCCATGAATTTCTTACAATGTTTATGCTCTAAAATGTTAGATTTTCTTTACCCAAATTCCTGAACAATGCCCCACATTTTTTCCCTCTGTCAGTAAATAGATTAATGCACATAACTGCTTTAGTATAGATTGCTTCACTTCAATATGTTCAGCTTATGGCAGTGCTTAAGCCTCCACTGTTATCTGTGAAGATATTTGGGATTAAAATGCTATGAAAGGATAAATATTGATTACATACCTCATTTAAACATAACCAAGCAAATCTAGACTCAGGATTTCTCCTAATCCATGAGTAACATCACTACTAAAAACAATTACAACCCAGCACATGTTTATGACACTCAAATTTCTTTGGCATGCAGGAGCTCTTCATCAAAGTTAAAATGCAAACGCACTGCCACAGCACCAGAAAGCTGGTTTTATGTCTGGTATAAAACAAAAAACATGTTATTTTCCCCTCAAGCAGCCTAGTAAAGCAGGGCTGTCTGAAGCCTTCATGTCACACACACACAGAGTCAGAGGGATGCAGCAACGCTGAAGTGAAATACATTACTGGGAGGATGACATTCCACTCAGCTGGAATTGAACCAAAGTAAACATCGGGCATTTTGGGGAGGGAAAAAAAAAAACCAAACCAGGAAAGAAACATCTCTGCCATTGCCAGCTGGGAAAAAAAAAAGCCACAAGAGCCTACCTGAGACAAGCGAGACTGTGTCTTTCTCCCATGAGACAACAGTGATGTATGCCTCCACAGAGGAGGGGATAATGCACTTGAACACTGCTACATTGCCTCTCATGGCTTTCTGGTCCTCCACACGGACTGTATAGGGTTCCCGTAAAACTGCAGGGACAAGAGGAGGGTTTGTTAAACAAATTGCAGTCACACATCTCATCCACTGCCTTGGTTAGCCTTGAAAATTGCCCCCAAGACTCAGGCTGGGAGCTCTTATCTCAGTGAATACACACATTTACAAGGCTGATTGCAAGTTGATATGAAAGCATTCCCAAATCTTTTTGTTTCCACAACATCTGCATCTCCTGTTCTGTGTTCTTTCCTCACCTCATTCTGGGAGGCTCGGCTATGAACTGGATATTTGTGGGGGGAAATGGTGGTATTTATGTTCCTTGTCTGGTTTCCCAAGCCGCATTTTCCTGCACAAAGGATTTTCTGGTTTATCAAAGAGCACAGAGCGCATGCAGGTGCCGTGTGTGAGAATTAGACATCCAGAGGGGAGAAGAGAAGGTCAGTGTCATTTAGGATTTTGAGGAAGTGAGAACCAAAGGAGAAAATCAATGGAGGTGACAGAGAGAGAAAAAGAAATGTGTCTCAGAAACAGAGAAATGAGAGTAAGAGGAGAGCTGCATTGATTGACCAGCCCTGAAACACATTGGTTAATGGAAAAAAAAAACCAGAATGAAAGCCGCAATTGTAATAAACAAAACCATGTTATAATAAAACTCAACGTGACTCGAAAAGCATTTAGAATCAGAATACTACTTGTCTTGAGTCTGAAATAATTAATTTAATGAACAAAGAGAAAAAAGAACAACTGGAGCGACAAGGAGGATAAAAGCATGACTGGAGAAACCCTTGCCACCAAAATTTCTGGGATGAGATGAAGTTGGAGAATGGAAATCCTGAAATAATTCCATGACGAGTGAGGGATGAACATTTCTGTGAGAGAGAGCTCGTGGAGAAGGCGGTAGAGCAGAGAAGAAAGAGATGCTGTCCTCTACAGCAAGCGAATGGGTGAGACAGGAGAGGCAAGGACAACAGACTCTCCATGGGACCACGAGGTCAAGGTGCGAAAAAAAGGAATCACCGCACCCAAAACAAACAATTTCAGTGATAACAGGGATGAATGAACGGGAAAATTACTTTTGTCTGGGACATGGACCTGCCTGAGGGTAGGAGTTATTGGAAGAACAACCCCAGCAATGCTGAGCTGCCACCTTGCAGTGACAATTCTTGCCCACATATCCTGTCCACAGACACAGAGCAAGCTCATGCTCCAAATACATTTAACCCCACTGATTCTAGTTGAAAAGTCAGCAAAGCCTTTTCAGAGTTTGCAAAAGTGTTTATATACACTTCACTGGCATTTCTAAATTCACTGGAATTTCTAAATGGCAGGCCCACTCATGACGTCTTTCAAAAAATAAAAGGTGGAGTATTGAAATGTAACCGCAGTCTTCAAAATGCAAAGAGCATCAAGTTTTCAGGTCCATGGTTACCACTGCAAAAAGGAAAACTGAAGTTCTCCATCCCAAACATTGCTTTAACAATATAACTTTTAGAAACCCTAACCAAAAATAAATAAATATAATTAAAAATAAAATCTCTTTTTTAAAAGAAAAAAAAATCAATTTTCTATTACAAGAGAGATTCTACTAGATTTTTAAAAGTCAATAACTAATTTTCAATCAAAGCTTAGGATTCTTAACCCTGTTATAAGTATTAAACTGATATTATAAGCACCTTTAATGCAGTAACTTTACAACGTTGGCTGCCCTGCCATGAAGCAACTCCCTAATCTTGTTCTGCACCCAGGGAATGGCACATTGATCATCTTAATGAGGCTGACGAGTGTCTAATGCTCCTGCCTCAGCCATCATTCCCAGGAAAGGTTTGTTTAGCAGCAATATCCTAACTCACTGCTGAAGGTATTTGTACTTTTCAGAACAGTTGGCCATTTTGAAAATCTGCCCAACTGATCTCGGCAATAAAAGCCAACACAGAAACCATGTGGGGCACAAAAACTGGAAAGAGGTTTACTCATTTCCTTGCTTAAAATTTTGCATTATTTTGATTTACGAGGCCCCTCAGCTATTTCCAGATCATAGTTTTGACAGTTTCCATTAATAAATTGCTGATTTTTACTTTTTCTATATTTTTTTTAAATCCCAAGTCCCCAGGTCATTAATTTATATGAGAATGTCAGCCTTCGCTAAAAAAAAAATATATATATATATATATATATACACTCTTCACTGCCATGATTGCACAGGAAAACTTGAAGTTAAAATGGAGACCTTTACTCCCATATGGGAGTGGCATGAAAGAGGATTAGGTTTGGGTGTCCAGGTGTGGGGATTATGTTTTTTGGGGCGAGTCTGGGGATATTTGTTGCACTATATGCAAAATTATATGCAAATTCACAAGCATAATGATCTCTGATCTGGAACTCTTGTATCTGCTCTTGAAGGAGACAGAGGAGATAAGAAAAGGCCCCCCAAAATCACATTAATTAGTGCCAGTCTGAAATACTGTTCAGATTTCACATGAACAGAAATAATTTGAAAGTACCACATAAAGAAATAAAGTTTCTCATTTCAAATTTGAGCAACTCAGGGTTTATCATCTGAGCATAAAATACCCTTAACTGCCATGCACAGAAGAGTCTCCAAATTGTATTTTCCTGTGATTGAGGGGTTACACAAGCCCTTGGAAAAGATGCTGATCTGCCATCAGGCACAGTGACAGCTCTGACGCACAGCATCAGTTCATGGGAAGGAAGGGAACTTGTTTAAGTCATTATCCAAACCTCAGATTAACTGAGAAATTGAGCCAAATGGAGAAACGAGTGGATATGGGGTAAGCAGTTAAAAAGGGAAGGAAAAGAGGTAAAGGGGGCATTTGTGACTCAGGAAAAAAAAGAGTTTTTAATTTAGAAGTCAAGTAGCTGAAGCTACCATCTGCAAAGCTCTTTTTTCAGGTCCTTTTTCTATTTGCAAGGTTTGTTTCTCAAGCAGAGGGAGAAGTTTTGTTTTGAAGTTCCACAGATGGATGGGTCAAAACCCATATCAAACGTTTTACACCTAAACGAACACCGGTTCAGAGCTTTAGTGAACAACCCGGGAAGTTTCAGCCTCCTCTGTATCACCACATTAGCTTATCTAAGAAATATGAAAATTAGAAAGTAATACTGGAGAAATATACTGCCCAAAAGATGTTCGTAATGGAGACACATTAACAAACCCAGAAGAAACAAAAACAAATACTATGTTGTCTCTAAATATACTTCTACCAGATAACTTGCCCACAAATCCATGAAAGTAAAACAAAAAAACACAAAAACCAGAACTGAGTTTCAAACATAAAGTTTGTTACAATGTGTTCCTATGAATCTTTGATTTTCAAACTTTTTTTTTTACGGACAACAAAACATTTTTGTAAGAAGCACAGACCATCATAAAACTCCCCATATATGTAATGTGAAAACTTGCTTCTACTAGATGTTTTTTGTGCAAGAAAACTCACTTTTCTAGACTAAAATTTTAATGAGGAATGAATTTCATTGAAACCTGGTTTTTATTCTTCCATCCCAACTGTCTACAAACTGTAGACTTCTGAATATTAACTTACAGTTAAGAAGAGAAGACATTTTGTTGTTTAAAAAGAAAGTCACAGGCAAATCTACTTGTTAACTGTTCACAGTTTTCCCTGTGAAACTCCTGTGAAGACAAATCTCCAAAGGAAAGGTTGTTCTCTTCTGAGAAAAGCCAAGCATAGCCCCTCCAACAGTAAAGAGGTTCCAAGAATTTGCACTTGCCAAGGGTCAGTTCCCAGACTACTTTTTGTTTGTTTGTTTGAATATTTTATTTAACTGAAGGGGGTAGACCAAAGTCTTCAAAAACTGTGCAATCCTGTGTTTATGTGTTGTAACAAAAGGCCGGATTTTGATCCCTCTCTAATTCTCCATTGGCTGACCCAGCCAGTACAGAAAACAGATGCAAAATCATCCTGCTCATTTGCATATTTTAGCTTTAAGAGAAAGCACTGCCCCTGGATCCACACCAGTCACTGAATCATTGCAGGGGACACAAGTTTCTCTCAAAACAAAGCACAGTGACCACAAGCAAATGAGGAGGGGCATGATTTTAGGCCAAGCATTCCTCTTTTATTCCAGCCCCTGTACGAAATCCAAATTCATCTTTTTCTCACACACCTCTTTAATGTGCAAGCATGGTCTGATTGTTCATTTCATTATAATTTTGTTTTTCCCTGTATTTGTGCCCAACTGATCTTTGGAAAATCTTCAACACCAAAATAACTCAAACTGGGGAGGAGAGGAAGAATTCACAATATTGTTTTATATTCTTAAGAGTTCTGAGGTTGCACTTCTGGCCCATCTCCCCCAATTGACACCTGCTGCTACTCTTTGAAACCTCCAAGTTCCCTCCCTCCTCAATCCCATTAGAACCCAGTAAAACCCTCTACTCACCAGCCTTAATGTGAACATCCTGACTCCTGATTTTCCCTGAAGGATTTTCAGCTGTGCAATAGTAAGTGTTATCATGGATTAAGTTATTAAAGCTTGAAGGAGGGAAGGGGAAAATTTGGAGAGTGCCATTGGGGTGGACGTGGCGGATCCCTGGGACATCGTAGATCTCCTCGCCCGTCGCTAGGTACCATCTGAGCGTCACAGGGGGGATCCCCGCTGCTGGACAGGGTACCAGAGTCCCTGTGGTGCTAGCAAACACTACCTCTTGCAGAGATGCATTGACAAAGTAGAGACTGGCGTGTAGCTCTTCACTGAAAACTGCAAGACAAAAAAAAAAAAAAAAAAAAAAAAAGAGAAAAAGAAGAGACCTTGAAAATCTGAGAAATTTCAGCCGCGCGCGAAACAATTTGACACCGCTACCGAATCAAACGCGACGCCCAGGGAAGGCAATCAAAGCATCTGGCTGCTAATGTCAGCTCTAATAAAATGTTTCTCTTTTTCAAAGGAAATATCGCCAGGTTAGACACAGTAAGTGGTTTACACCCAAAAGTAAAATGAGAAACCCGTTTTGGTGCAAACTGATACAAATCCGCTCACTTCTGCACTTGCTGAGGCAGCACTCTTTGTACAGCCTGAAAAAAATCTATTGATAATCTGCTTTTATGAAATTTCCAATGACTGAATTTCTGCCTGGAACACAGGCAGTTTCTGTTAGCCTCCCTACATTTATTTTTACAGTCTTTCCCTGGCAAAAATGATATATAAAGTAATAAAAAGAACCAAGCAAACAGTGAAAAAAATCCCCATAACTTCTTAATAGTAACATGTGTCTATGCTTAATACAGATACAGCTTAATAAATGCTTTATATCATTTGGTCAGGCCTTTCTAGCAGGGACCTATAAACCTAGGTGCCTATGATAATCTTGGTTCTGCCATCCTTGTGATTACACTTAAACTTAAATTGTGGATTCTATAACATTTAAAAAAGTCAGTATTGGAGCACCAGATTAACCACTTCTGCCATGGACTATTGAGGTCTTATTAGAGGGTTTGAAGGCTCTGGGTGGTTTAAAGGTTTCCCAGCATTTCCTCTAAAATACCTTCCTAACTTTCTCTGTTGGAGAGCTGATAAGCCTAACACATGAGTTTTGTTTTCCAGTAAACAATAAGATATATTCCAACACCACCAATCTGCTTTATATTTGGATACAGTGCTCACTTGTAAAAAAAAAAAAAAAAAATTGCCAGTTTTGCTTGAGACAAGCACAGAGACTTGGATATTTCACTGTGTGTAGGATTCAGTCAATTCCGACAAGATTCTCTAGAGCAAGGCTGGTAAGGAGTCAGTTTTTGAAAAGGTGAGCGTAGTGCATCAGATCCCAGCGAGCTGTGATGAGACAGATTTCAGGGCAGCCTTCATTTGCACAGGATGGATTCTATTATCCTGCAGAAAGAACTTGCAATCCCAATGCTAAGCCATAAAGTACTTTGTCTACCTCTGCCACTGCATCTTATGGTCGTTTGGAGCACAAAAAAGACTATTTTTTCCTTCTCTCTTTTGGTATCTCGCAAAGATACAAGGTGGGAAGATGTTCTCTTCTAAATATCATCATGAGAGACTCAAAAGAGAGGAGAAGTGGCTCTAGGAATCCCTGGAAATTAAAGAAAAGGAGAGACCCTCCCCAATAGGGAAAGATATCTGGCATGCAGGAAGACAGAGAGATAAATGAGCAACACAGAGAAGGTTGAATGGAATTTGGAGATTCAGAAAGGAGAAATTTCAGCTCTGGAGCTGAGCTCCTGCATTTCGATGAGGCAGGTGCCAGCACAGAATGAAGTCCCTTGCAAGAAAAATTCCACCTAGTTGGTGTAATCCCAAGAGGAACTTGGGTATCTGGAAAGCAAAAATAAGCACAATAGGACTAAGCACAGGAAGAAGCTGAATCCTTATTCAGAAACACTGAATAAGATGGTGCCACTTTTACATAATCACATTTCTAATTATAGTTGTACTTTGAAGCAGAGAACAGTATTGTTGGTAACATAATAGAGAACTAAAAAAAAAAAACAATTTGGCATTGTTCATCTGCTGTACAAGCTTTTCTCTACAAATACAAATGAAACAATCAACAGGGCATTTAAATTTCCATTGGCCAACAAGACATTCACGTAGAAGTAATAAACACAGTTCACATTTGCCAGCTTTTATTATGCTGTGCTGCTTCTTAACAGATATTCAAGCAAAACCAGTAGAATTCCTGGCCAAGAACAAAGAGGTAAATACCAAATTACCAACGCCATAAAAATAGAGAATATCGGGAACTCTGTTTGACACTTCCATAGAATCTAACTTCCCAATCAAATGCAGCACAGCTGAACTAGAGACTCATACTAGCAGCACATAACAATGAATTTTTCCAGCTGCTTTGTATCCCCTGTAGAAGCTTTCACTACTTTTGACAAACTTTCCATCCATCAGCCTACACAATAGTGCTTCATTTGAAACAAGCATCTGCTGCACATTCATCTAAATGGCAGCCCCAAATACACCAAGATCCCTGGAAAATAATCATCGTGCTGTAATACACACACATATACACAGTGCTGACAGCCCAGATGCTTTCCGTGGCAGAATTCACTGTGTAAGCTACTTGGATACACCCAGTGACAAAAATGGGGTTTCAGATTTTATTAAAAAGATATTTCTCCTCAACGTTGCATAGGAAGAAAGGGATTAGCTGAATGACAGAATAAGTGATTTATTGAAAGCTAATTGAAACTGAGACAAGTCAAAGGAGATGTGTAATTATATGTTGCTTAATGATAAAATATGATCCAACTAAACACGGTATTTTCCAGTAAGCAGAAGCGACTCAGACTAAGAGTTGCAAGGGAGAGGGGCAGGGAGAAATGACAAAACTTATGGATGAAAAACAGCAAAGAGAAATACCTGAAGAATGAAAATAAAAGGGAATTCAAGAAGAGAAAATGAGTGACTGCACTTGGCCTGGACAGAGATGACATCAGTTAGCAGTGCAAGGGAAGGAAAAGTCAAAAATTCCTCCTGAATAAGGGTTATTTATTCCTAAAGCAGCAATTATTGAGTGAAACCAGAGGAAGGCTGCACCTCAGCAGCGCTCAGGTGCCCCAGCTGGAATGAAAAGGTGACAAACAGTCTGCACCTGCAGGTACTTCGGGGCAAAAAGGCAGAGATTTGTGTCCTCGGCTGAGTGGTTAAAGGAGCACAGCAACAGTTTATCAGATCAAAGGACAAGAAGCACTTCTGGAGTCTCAGGCTCAAGAGATTCCAGCATCTCACTCATTCAAAAATGGGAAAGGGGAGGGAGGGAGGGAGGGAAAAACAGAGGGGAGAAGGGAGGTGGATACGTTTTTTGCAAGTTCAATCAGCATTCCTCACCCTCAACTACTTGAAGCGATAAGGGGAACTGACAAAGCGTTAGAGCCAAGGAAATTTCTCCTGATTTTCAGGGCAGACAGCACTGCCAAGCTGTGCTTAGCAAAGTGCTGAATGCATCAGCCAGGTACAAAATTTCTGTTAGCATTTGAGAAATCTCTTGTCAGCTGAACTGATCCTTTACAACAAGCTGGTCACTGGAGCTGCGAGTTGATCTTCCTCAGCAAGGGACACTGAGCTCTGCAGGCCAGGCTGGGCAGGTGTGACCAGGATGGACATCCTGGATAAAGATCTAATTCCCCATTAGGGGAATTATTTGGATAAAGATTAGATATTTATTAGGATAAAGATCTAGGCTGCGTTTGGCATCTGCAGCACCTGTAGCTGTTGGTGATGCCTTAAGGATTTTTGGCTTCTATTTTTCATGTGTCTGTAGTTCTGGTGTGTCGCTCTAGGCTCCATATAAAGGGCTAAAAATCTCTGTTCCCAGCGTTTTAGACAAAACAATTCCTTTCAGTTGGAAAATCCAAGGATATTTCACTGCCTCAGAGCCCCAAAATATGTAAACAACAGTGAATTGGGGGGAGCAAACTTGGGGTGGTTGATATCATCACCTGAAGGTGTAATTGGAGAATTGGGATGTGATATGTTAATGGACAGAACTTATAAAATGTGAAGAACTCATGACTCAGTGTCCATTTTGGGTGTAGCCTGTGGAGTAGGCTCTGTCTGCCCTGAATGTACCTACAGGTCTTTAATAAATTAATCTGCTTTTCATTCTCCTAACTTTGTCTGGCCTCTGTTTTAGGTAAGCCCTCCTTTAGGCATCATTGGCATGGCTGAGAATTGAGTCATATTTTTTTGTTTTTACAGGGGTGGCTTTTCTCTCTTCAGGAAGGTCACTCCTCCAGGTCTGCAGCTGCAGCTCCTGCACATGAACACACCGAGCACTTGGAGGTTTTCTCTAGGGACCGTGGCCAATCCCACCTGTGACATTCCTGCCTGTGAGGGTGGGGCTTGTCAAGGCTTCACAAGACAAACCGGGCTGAAACTGCTGTTTCTCAATCCTCGTTTTGCTGGGTAGAAGGGCTGTCACTAAGACAGGAGAGAGAAGATCTGTTGTAGTCACAAAAATAAAGATGAGGCCGACGAGGCAAAGGGTGGCAGGAGGAACGCTCCTCCCCAAGCTCTCCTTTATTAGGGTAAAGGGTTGCTGGTGGTCGGGAGGGAGAGCAGGGGAAGGAGGGCCTGACCGTCTCTCCCTGCACCCTCAAAGGGTACAGGAGAAAGGGCGAAAAGGCGGAGACTGCAGAGGTGCAGCCGGTTAAATAGGGAAGGGAGCAACCAATAGGGAAAGAGGGAGAGGGAGGGTACAAGCATACATGAACCAATGATTACATAGGAGGGAGGGGTACAATTCAAACTATCCAATTACATACATGACTGAACAGAAAGATCTGGAGGGATGGGTGGATCCGGAGCCCTGAGCACACCTTACTCCACACCCCCAGGGGCGGTCCCAGCTCCCAAGGTGGGCGGAGCTGGCCTGGGAGGTGGAGGCATACCCAGAATCTCTCCCACCCAGGCAAGGCTCGACACCACCAACAAGCGTCAGCCTGGGAGGCAGAGGGGCGGACCACCGCGAAGATCCTACATTTAAATTACAGTAATTCAATGTAATCAGGTTCGGGCTCGCCCCATGTGGGGTCTGGTGGCAAGGAGGGATCAGACCCACAAAGAGATGAAAGAAGGCAAACCATGGAACCATCTGTCCTCTTCCCTTCCTCCACCATGTTCCCCCTTCAGACTGCTTCACCTGCAAGAACCTTTAGCCTGAAGATGCCAAAAATGAAAACTTTCATGGAGTTTGCATGGAACAAAAGAAAATTTTGTATCTGTTCAACTCGGTGCCAGAATGCAATGCTGAGGCTTGGTGCTGTACATAATTCCTTTTCATCATGTGCTCTTTCATCTTTTAGTAAGTTTCAATAACACCCCTGTGATTTTGAAGTTATCTTTTTTGGGCGTCATGTTCTTCCAAAGCCCTCCTCTCCTATTCTGCAATTAAAGCCCCAGTTTTCTCTTCAATTCTTGAAAGAACTGAAATACTTTTGGGCAAGAGACAAGCAAGCATAGTCAAAAATATGAATGAAGTGTCTCTGAGAAATTAATTGATACTTATATTTAATTCACCTTTCCTGCCTTTTTCAAGGGCTAAATGCTATTCCTGTAATGCCTTTGCAAGTGGGAAGTTTGGTCTTAAATGAATAACAGTTTCAAACTAAGGGAAAAATTAGTCCTCATCCATTTGATTAATCAAATCCAGCATGAAATATTTATATAGATAAATTAAAAGATATGAATCAAAGTGAAAGTCTGGAGCCAAGAGACCACTGAGATTATTTAGATAAAATAAAAATCAAAGCAGAAAAGATAAATTATGTAATTAAGCAGTTGACTGCACTCCTGCACTACAGCAGGTTTATAGAAACAGCCTGGACTGTGTTCCAGTGGAACTTCAGGTTTGCCACAGCCTTAGACATCAATGTTTCCTCTCTTTTTCTCCTCAGTGATGTTGTGATTGATGAACTGGGCAACACTCAAGCATTTTTTTCAGATTTTATAGACGGTATAATGTGCCACATTAAAATTTAATAATTTCTCACTTTTAAATACATCTGCCGAAATACAAGAAACAAAGAAGCAAACCCAAGGAGTGTGATAAAAATAGGAAAAAAAAAAAACAAAAAAAGAGAAGAAAGAAAGGACAGCAGTTAATAAAGTCCAAGCTCCTAGTGATGAATTTGGAATGGCAGCAACCTGGGATTGTTTTGTACCATGATGGGACAACACATTCCAGGAAAAGCTGCCATTTCCAAATTTTTTTGCAGGTATCTTCTGAGCCCCATCAAACAAGCACCAAGCAGGATGAGACACATTCCCTTAGGCGGTTAAAAAACTTAGAACCTGTGTAGTCTTATCAACACATCAAGCTCTAATCAAAGTTTAAGAAAAACAATAAAATATCAATATCCTGTCTGCCTTCTGGAAGAAACCTTTTCCTAAAAGGTCCCAGGCATCAAGCAGTTTTTGAGCCTTCTCCACAGGTAATGTAAGAAAAAACAGCCTGAGCTCAGTTGAGACCCTGCTTTGATGGGGAAAACCACTCACTTCACTTAGTCCATCATCTCCAGCAGACAGACAGGGATTAGGACAACTTTCCAACTTTTTTGGATATCTCAGTTAACTGGAGAAGTTTAGCACAGGTGCTCTGATATTTTAGCTTCTGGGTGGATGTTTTTTGTTTACAGGTCCTTATACTGTGAGTTCAGCCTGTCTGTGCATGTGCCTAAAATCATCACAGTCTTTGCCTGTCCTTACACCAGCAATTCCTAAACTCATCTCCAGGCTTCAAAATATTCAAAAACAGGGTGGGTTTTTTGTTGGTTTGCTTTCGGTTTGGTGCGGGAGGTGCATAAAAAGCAATAGCAGAATCAGAGCAAAAAAAGGCAAAGATTACAGGATATGCTGAGTTGGAAGGGACCCACAAGGATTATCAATCCAAACTCCTGGCCCTGCACAGGGTTGTCCCCAAGTCACACCAGATGTTCCTCTTCATCTCCAAAAAAGGGAAGGGAAGAGAGGCATAAAAGAGATTATTTGCCAAAACGGAAGAAAAAGGTAACAAGACAGGTGGAAGTCAGAAGGATGTTAAGACTCAAGGAACTCCCCAGAATATCACATCCCTTGAAAGATCTGCTATCAGCCAGACAGCTCCTTTTTCACTGGCCTGAAATCAGAGCAAGAAGCAGGCAAGAAGCCATCATTTTCTAGTGTGACCACAGTCATTAAAGACATATGGCTATGAGGTAGAGAACTAAATAGAACAAAAGATCCAATTATAGCAAAATAATTGAGAAATTTATAAAACAGAGAATTTAAGCCCCATTTTTCATATGGTCAGTGAAAAATATTGAAATCCTCTTTAATGGAGGAAAATAAAATATTGATTTTTCACTGTAAAGACAAATATCTTTTAAGACAATTTAATGGAATTAATCCAAAAAGCAGACAAACCCCCCCCCCCAAACCAAGTCTTGTAGGAAAATGGCTGAAGCCATCTAAAGAATAAATTATATTTAAGGAAACTGAATTACCAGGATCATACTACAGGTTAATTACCCTGTTGACATCCAAACAATACAGTATGCTAAGATAATCTTTTTTGCATAAACACAAACAGAGAGAACTGATAAATGAAACATTTCTGAATATGTTGCTGCGCCTTTCAAACTAGCAATAGAAACATTACAAATGCAATCACAGATATGCTGATTACTCCCTGCAGAACACAGGGAGAGAGAGTCTGAGTGGGTGGAAGGGTGCAATGCTGGCGAGCTGTGGCACTATTTAGGATGATTTTAAATTTTTTTTTTTCAAGATCCTATCCTGCATCACCATGACTGAGATTTAAAAAGAGGGGGGGAAAAAAAAAAAGAAGGCTAAATTGGCCTCTTTCCCTCCAATACGTCTCCCCTTGAACTAAAAAAAGCTCTTATTTGAAAAGAATCAAAACCTGATTAGACACTTACAAACAAGAATGTTATTATCACTACTCAATTATCCAGTAACAGGCTATGCAAAGTGACCTAGAGAAATTACTTCAGCTATTGTGAAGAGATCAGAGTGATGAGGCATTACAATAATCCATCTGTGATCGTGTCTCCCTCTAGGGGTTTTATCTAATGACTAACACACAAGGTTGATAAATATTATAAATTTTATTAGAGCAAGGGTAAAGCAAATGTACTTTTACAACTTTGGCTTTGATTCTGGCTCCGGACAGGGATTTCTCATGCTCCTCTAAATTGATGAGAATTGAACATTCCTCACTTTTTGGGGGGAACAAAGGTAAAACACAACTCATGCAAGGAATGAGTGTCAGGTGGAGGCAAGATAGGTAAATTCAAGAAGAAAAAAACAGCACTGGATAACGATGCTCTGACCAGACTCCAAAGTAAGTCTCACTAAAAAGGAATTAATACAATGAAGAAAAGTGACAGCAGCCCTAGAGAAGAATTATGAGAGAACGTTAAAACCAAAATAGGTTTAACATGGAAAACAAAATTAAATCAATTGCATGAAGTTATTTGATATTACAAATATAATTACCAAAGAGACGAAGATATTAAACTAATACAAATAAAAAAGCACCAATTAAGCACCACCACCCACAACAGTTTTAAGTCAACAAAGAGAGCACAATTCTTTCCACAGCATAAAATCTCACATTACAGAACTATTTCCCATGTATTGTGTTGTGTATGGGTAGCCAGCATTTTAGAGCTAACCAGCACAAATTTACTATGTGTCCACCAAAAAAAAAAAAACCCACAAAAAATTATGCTGTTTCAAATTGCTACTCTGATTCAATGTGCCACAGCTCAACCTTTTATTCCAAAGGGTTACTCGTTTGAATCAGTTTCAAAATCAGAACCACTAATGAGGATAATTAAGTATGCGGTTGGTTTTGCCTACAAATAATAATCACTACGGAAAAAAAGCACTCAGCATTACATTATCATCCTCAGAGGACAGAAACTTCCATTAAATCAAAGCTGGCTTCCACAATTAAGAGAAAAGGTCCTCAGGTGAAACCATAAAAGAAGCAGAACTCACGAATGAGTTGCATCTCTGCAGGGGGAGAAGTGTGGGTTTTGGTGGAGTGCACAAATGCAGAGTGGCAAATGCAATAGATGCAAGTGATGGGAGCTTTTAATCAGATCCAAAGCTCCTAATCTGTTTGCGGTTAAAAAAAAAAAACAAACAAAAGTCCCCAGATAATTGTCATTATTTTTGTGATGATTATTTTCATTATTTTTGTGATGCATATTCTTGTGCATCTGTGCTTCTTGAACCCCAAAACCCAATTCCACTCATTCCTATCGTAAGGAACACACTGCAAGAACACCAAAAGCAACAGGACAGAAATGAGAGAAGAGCCTCAAATGTATTTTTCTCACAAAAATATTTTATGAGCAAGAGAAATAAAGATAATTAGTTGTGTCTCAGGGTTCTGAAAAATGGAATTAATCCATATTTGTATAATTTTTAGCTGGTTTATAAATTACCACTCTTTTCCATAAACAGAGCCATTATTTTCAAGGGCTTATTGGCTGAGATCTAACTGGTTTCAGTGTGGGGCTTGTCTTCAAATATTGCAGTTGACCTAATGCTTCTTAGAGAGTTCTGATGGCCACCAAATTCACATCCTAATGGGACAACAGAGATTTACAAATAACCACCAAAGCCAAGCATACTTTTCATTGCACCTGCGCAGGGAAGAGACAAATTTTAAAAAATCATCTCTTCCACACAAAAATGAAAGCAAAATAAACCTAAATTTTCAGTGAAAATTATCAAGTGACAAGATGCTTCCCAAAGTTCCACAAGGATATGTTTTAGAGCAGAGCAGTCAGCTATATTTTGAGTTTCACAGTCTGGTCACTTCTGTGACATCTTTCCCACATCTCAGCTGAAGGCTCCAACACTCATGCAAGCCAGAGCCTGGAATATCTTTTATTTGGATGCAGGGAACAGCCAGGACACCCTTCTGGGACAGGATCTTATTCTTTGGGTTTTCATGTCGGTGAGCTCTGCCTGTGGTGAGTGAATGAACCCTCCTGCCCTCAGCAGGGCAAGAAAGCATTCCAACCACCCAGCTAGGAAAATCAAGAAGAGGAAAAAAACCCAAATGCCAAGAGATTTTCAAACCCCAACCTCTCAGCTCTGTTATTCCACATCACTGTTTTTCCCAAGTATCTACAAAAGAGGCCCACAAAAGATAAATCAGCTAAACGGCTTCGAACTGAAAGAGATTAGGCTTAGATGGGATGTTAGGAAGGAATTCTTTATTGTGAGGGTGGTGGGGCCCTGGCAGACGTTGTCCAGAGAGGCTGTGGATGCTCCATCCCTGGAAGAGTTCAAGGCCAGGTTGGACAAGACTCTGAGCACCTTGGGATAGTGGAAGGTGAGATGATCTTTAAGTTCCAACCCAAACCATCCCATGATTCTATTCCGCCATTTATGCCCAAAAGAAGCCTTCAGGAGCTCTCATTAGTAATGATGACAAATTCTGTGGGCTCCTGCATTTACAGCCTGGAAGCAATTCTTGTAGTCATGGCAGAAATTGGACAGTCTTAAAAGTTTCTGAAAATCCAAAGCAGGGCTGAATATTCAGAAAGTTCTGCTCCAAAATTATGAGGGGACAGAAAGGGGAAGACCTGGATGACACCTGGTATTATCCATGTCAAACCACTTGGGGGGAAAAGTATGTTTTTCTTGGATGCAAGCATGAGAATCTGGAACATATGCAGGCAGCCAGCAGCATACAGACACAAGGTTTTACTGCAAGAAAACAGTGCTATGTCCATTGGGTGTTGAAAGAAAATGCAGGAAAAATTAGGTGGAAGTTTTGGTTGCACAGTATTTCCAACACTGACACCATTTTGTACATTAGGTAGTTCCTGCCAAAGGAAAATGCAAAAACCTGCCCACCGTGGGTATAATAAGCAGAGCAATCTCTGCAGCACTTCCTGAAAAACAGAGTTCTTCCAGAAATTGTTCAAGAGATGAGTAACTCTGAACTCCATTGTATTTTCTAATTAGGAAATGTTGGGTTACTATTAGTGGGGTGCATTTTTTGCATCACACTTCATAAAATATTGTGCTATAGAAGCATTCCCATTCAGGAAGCCTAAGTTTGCTCTCCCTCCCCACCATGACTTTTCCCTTCACACATCAAAGTTAAATGCAAAGGATTTCAGCAAGAAGGAGTCCTCATTCCACGAGTCTGTGGAAACAGAGATCAGGCTACCTGAAAATGCAGGAATGGAAGAAATTCCCCAGTCACAGGCAATAAAATATACACCCCTGAAAATTCATCTGAAGGGAGAGGACACCTGGGATCTAGAAATGGCTCCGTGGAACAACCCCTTGCCTGGATTAGAATTCCCTCCAAGACCACAAATCCACCTGGCATTTGGATTTCCTCATCCCTTGGGGTTTCCAAACCACTGCAGAACACGCAGCACGTCTCAAACATTTTGCTGCACTAACTCTGCTTTGCTGCTGGATTTTTCCACCCGTGGGGACAAGCGCTCGGTGTGACAGAATTCCTCCTGACAGCTTGCCTGTCACATCAGACGGGGCTGGCTGGGGCTGAGTCGCAGCAGCAGCCCAAGTGCAGAGTCAGGGCAGCCCTTCCTGCGCCCCAAACTCAGCACCAGAGCAGAGTGGAGAGGGCACAGCTGCCTGTCTTGCTCGGGGGATGGCTCTCAATAATGGACATTCAAAGGAAAAAAGGGAGAGAGGAAGGAAAGGAGGAAGAAACCCACAAAAGCCACATAGCAACTCAGCACAGACACAAAGGACCAACAGATCTGAGCAGCATCACTGCTGTAAAGCGAATAGAAGTTGTATGTAATACTGACTGTTTTAATAATGAAATTGCTGAAAGGTTCCTGACGTGATTTGTCCCTATTAATCATGAAAATAAACCCAGGACTGGCATAGGCACAGAGGAGCTCAAATATTATGACACAAAAAAATAGACTATGATATAATTTAAGAATGTGTGTGTATTTTTATATATATATATATATTAAAAAACCAACATATAGCAATAGAACAAGGGGGAATCGTGTTAAGCTGAAGGAGGGCAGGGTTAGATGGGATATTGGGAAGAAAATTCTTCCCTGGGAGGGTGGGCAGGCCCTGGCCCAGGGTGCCCAGAGAAGCTGTGGCTGCCCCTGGATCCCTGGCAGTGTCCAAGGCCAGGCTGGACATTGGGGTTGGAGCAGCCTGGGACAGTGGGAGGTGTCCCTGCCATGGCAGGGGGGTGGAATGAGATTATTTTTAAGTTTTCTTCCAACCCAAACCCTTCTAGGATTCCATTCTATGATAAGGAAGGAGAGAAGCAGTGTTACCATTTGGTTATTGCTCACATTTTTTCCTAAACTTCTTCCACAATCACAACGATGCACTGATTTTTGTTTATATCTCACTAAATTAAAAGAAAGGAAAGTGCCCTGGCATTCATGGCTATTTTTATAAAAGATTGGAGCTATGACAAGCTACTGCAATCTTAATTAAAAAGAATACCAAAAAAGCTAGATTTATCACTTTACCTATCACTTGAAGGGAAAAGGAAAAGAGGATAAAAAAGAGAAAAAAGGCAGATGCAAAACAAGTCTTCAGGATTTAATTTTGTTTCTCAGCAAAACTAACCAAACAACCTGTGGAATGATCACTGCTTGAACAAATATAACCTGGTATTCTTTTTGTCATGGATTTACTATATAATTCATACAATATAGCGTGCAAATAAAAAAATATATTATTGTTATAAAATAGGCGCAATCAATTGCATTTCTATTACTCAATAAGTGGCAAGATCTCAAGAAGTTGGGTTTTGCTGGGGAAGGAAAGGTTTTAAGAAGAAGAAATTAAATATATCTAAAATAAATTAAAACAACAACAACATCAGTCAATTTTAATATAGCATCTAAAATAAAGGATGGATACTACCAATGTAAAAATAAGTTGCCCAAGAGTATTTTAACATTCTGAATGATCCCAAGATAACATTCAGTTTGGAAATGGCAAGTTTAGCATGTTAAATCAGCTGAGGAATAGAAACACACATGAAAATATTATGAATATGGCTACAGAATGAGTTTAGAACACACATTTACGTATTATATATTCTTGACCAAACACAAGACTGACTTGCCTTGAAGGCCTCTTTGTTTACCTGAAAAATTAGCACAACTTGCTGAGCTGTTACTTGGAAATTCCTGGCTTTCATTTTGCTCCCCCCATCAGGATTTCTGTGCCACATCAGGGCAATCACAAGCCTCAAAATCAACAGCAAAACCCAGCATTCTTTGAACTTAATTGAAATTTGAACAATTAAACACCAGTGATAACTTGAACTTCGGCCTTTCCTGTGTTTTCTAGGCATTTTTAAAAAATAACATATCACTTCTTCACTGAAATGCAAAGAAAATAAAGTCCCAGCACATTCTTGCAGCCAAGGCAGGCATTTCTGGGCACACTGGTGATAGTTCAGCCCAAACAAACCTGTTCCCTTCCAGTTTCCCTCGGGAACACTTTACAAAGACTGAGTCACAAGAGCAACTGCACAGACTCATTTATTTTGTTATCACGTTTGGGAGAAGGTTGGCAATGTCCTACAGAAATCTTAGTGAAAGGAAAAAGAATTCTTCAGTATTCAGTTTTTTTAAAAAACAAAGGAAAATCACTACCTTTTTTTGTATAACAGTAGAACAGGATGTTATTCCAGATGTCCAAGTACCCCTCACCTGTGCTCCAACAGTGGCTGATAAAGGATGTGTAGGAAAAGCCTGTCACAATCCTTTCCTCATGGTGACAGCTAATTTTAAGCCCCAGTATCACACAAATAACTAGAATTACCTTTGCTGTTTGCAGTGCTCTGCACTCATTTCCTTCCCCAATTGCCATTTTATTCCCCATTATTGCATGATCTTTCTAACTCTTTGCAGCTCTACTTCTGTGCATTTTGGGCTCTCTTGAATAGGATTCCATCAGAAGACTTTAATATTTATAACCTTCTTCAGTTCATTTATGTCAACCAACCCATGAACCAGCACAGATCCCTGACAGTGTTTTCTCTCCAGCAGGAAAATCAATTATATGTTTCCTATTTCTTTCCTAGCCTATCATTAATCTACATGAGGACCTCTCTTACCCCATGGCATCTTTCTTCCATACTGCTTGATATGACATTTTGATGAACTTGTTTTAAAGATCTACTTATGTTACACTGACTACATTTTCCTTGCCCACTTTCTTTGATTCCAAGAAAAGAATTGCAATAATTTGCCAACACAACTTCCCTTTGCTAAATCTGTCAGATTTCTTTCCCCGTGCATTGCATTTATTTACGTGTTCTTAAAATTCTGTTCTTTGAGACCTCCTAATTTTTACACTTCTCTACCTTAGTCCTTTAAGGCAACAAAAACCTGTGACATTAAGAGCCCCAAGAAAAATAACAAAGAGTTACAGCAATCCTCAACTCAGAAAGCCAAGGAGAAGGTGAGTGCAGAGAAATCATGAGGCCTTTCTGAGAGGATTAACCTCCCAAAATACTTCCTGTGCTTCTGTATCAGGTTCATCAGGTCTTTTATGCTTAAGGGGAGCTACATCCCAAAATCTGGTTTAGTCTTCATTGTGAACAAGAATTTCACTTGCTAAGGTTTATGAGCTTTTTTTACTGTCAGGAAACACAAAATGAAGGCTGCTTCTAATAGCTCCGTGTGCTCTCCTGCTCACCATTCAGATGGGCTGCACAGGAAAGAACACATCAGATGTTTGGCCATTTTAGAAATTTTTAAAATTATTTTAAATTCATTTTCTAGCATCAGTTCCTTAGGGATTGAGATGCTTTGTGCCCATTTTCAAACACTTGTGTCATTTGGGGAATTTCTAGGTTCACCATTTTTCACCTTCATTTTATCACCATTTGTCCAAGACTATAGAATTGAACATGGTTGTTCTTCAAGATTTCAGCCCTGGAAGACAAATTCCCACCAATTACAGGAGAATTTCTCACCAATCACCTCCGCACTCGTCAAATCCCCCTCTCTTTAAGTCTGAAACCCTCTGTTTGCTTGTCCTGTTTTGGTTTTTATCACATCCCAACTTACCTTCAGAGATTTCCCTCTCCTCCTGTAACTCTTACTCCTCCCTCTCAACACTATTTTATTTTTTAACTCAATTTTTGGGGCTGGGCAGATGATACAGGAGCCTACAAGAACAGGATGAGCAGAGAGGTCTTAAAATTCAAACTTTTATTGAAACAATCTGTTTCAAACAGGTTTTTCTCTATTATTTCCTGTGCTGCTGGTATTTCTTAGAATGTTCCAGCTGCATCTCCTCCCTCCTGGGCCAGACCAAGGCAAAAGAATCTTCTCTGGAAGCTCCAAACCACAGCATTTACTCCTCACCTCTCATCCTCATGAGCCAACTCTACCAAGCTGAAAATACACCTTTTTCATTCATCAGTCACATTAAACCATAATATTTAAGGCTTAATACAATCACTGTATTTAGCAAAATAGTTTCTCCCACACACACTTCTGCTCCTAATCAGAGCTAATTAAGTATGTGCATCATACAAATTGACAGCAATGTAGATTCTGAAGCAGAGTTTAAAGTGTAAATAATGATGAGATAAAAGGGATCTTTTGAGCAAAATCAAAGTATCAAGTAGTCATTATATGTAATCACTATTACAATTTAATGACATTTGTGCTAGAGTAGGAATATGAACAGGAATTAAAGTGTCTCATATATATTACTACTCCTTTTTTTTTTTTAACTCTGTTGGTTCCAAATGGTTAACAAAACATCAGCCTTTGCCTGTGTCTTTAGCAGCTCAGTGAGGAGTTCATGCTGTGTGGGGCAGTTTTAATATTTATTTAATATTTATTATTGCTGTGTGCAGCAATTTTAATATTTATCCTTTTCAACTTGCTTTCTGTGTTAAGTATCAATGTTAAGCCTGGAAAGCCACAATAGGAGGCTGCTACCCTCACACACACACAAATCTGTACCTAATATACACAGAGGTAACCTCAAAAAATGTGACAGTAACACACAAACCTGACTAAAGAGGTAAAGGGGAGGCAGAGGAAGGAAGAATAAGATTCCTGTGATCCCATGGACCTGATAAGCAGCAAATCATGACAGAGCAGAAGAAAGCAAGGACAAATTCTATCTGCTTTTAAATTTCCTCTGTATTTGTAAATACGTTTATTTTATGACTGGTTCAAAGGACAACTACAGAAATCAGTTTTGTGCATTATCAGGGCCTTTGCAGGCAGCAAGTTTGCAAATATTATTGTCTTGAACAGGTTTCTGGATGGAGGTGTTTCTGTGACTAACATTTCTCAGGGGATCACATCCTGAATGTGGCCTTACATTTCAATACCGCATTGAAAAAGTAGCAGGAGAGGAACAAATTAAATAAAAGAGAAGGCCAGGGATACTCAATGGTAAAAAATACTGCATTCCCTGCTGTCATTTCACCCAAAACTTTATGTGAAGGGGACAGGACAAAGGAAACACTAATCAAAGAAAGACCTTATGTAATGTTTAGAATATCAGGCTGTGCAGCAGCACTAGCTGAGCTCAGGGCACAGACTGATACCAAGGCATCCCTAGGGCCTGTTTGCATTTCCTAATACAGAGCCCTTGATGTAGGAGAGAAATTTTGGGGGCCTACCCAGCAAATATTTTTTCATCTTTCCATTTCTCTCTTCCTTCACCCCGATTTTAAAGAAAGGTATCTGGCACTATAACAATCACCTTGAGCAATTTCCATTCATGAACTGAAAAAAAAAAGAAAAAAAAAAAAACAGTAACATGAGTTGATTGGTAAATTCATTCATGCTGTACTAAGGTTTCTGGCTTTGAAATAAAAGAAAATTTTTAAAATGTAATAAAAATATGCCACCCAACCATATCACCTTATCTCATCCCCTATGTGATTCACATCCAGATTTGTCCCATTAAAAACACCCTTTGAATATTTTGCTTTCCTTTACTTCTCCATAGTGAAACTGAACCCTTGAGCCTGTGCCTATTTTTAATGGCCTATTTTAACTCTCCCATTGATCTGTTGTCATGTTTAATCAAGACAACAACAGGGGGAAAAAAAAGAGTAGCAAGCAGGGTAAGCTTCAAGTACTGCACATTTAATTACAGGAAGGACTCGTTTGGGAGGAAGGGGATAAATTGACCTTTGTATCAGTTTTCATGAGCTTAGGTATTCTTTTTAGACTCCCAGAATATCAACCCTGAATATGGGAAAACAAAACGGTTCTGTGTTTGAATTAAACAAAAGGCCACCCTAAGGAACAGTTCCCTTCCAACCCAAACCATTCTGTGATTCTGTGGTACAGAGACCTGATGCTCTCATTGTTCACCTGATGTAACAGGTTCAACAGGGATTATAAAATAGTCTTAAATTCTATATTTCTCCTCCTTAAGAAGACTGGAAACAACCTCTTTCTTCCATATTCCAGCCCTTGGGATCTTTATTCTGTGCATATCACTCACTAATAAACAAATGTGATTGATCTGGTGGGAAAAGGGGGAAGCAAATCAGGCTACACAGACCACAGGCACTACACCAAACTGATTCTTTTAACTGTTAAAAGCAAAATTAGTTTCTCTCTTTTAAAAACACACAAATAAAATACCAGATGACTCCTAGAACTATTTAGGGGATGGTGAGTCCCACTTTGTATTTTGCAGCAGCCTATACTCAGATGATGTCATGTGTCTCTTCTAAAATTTTAAACTTGGAGAACAGATCTTATATGCAAAAAACTAAAAATTATCTGAGAGAAAATAGCCCAAATTTCCCAGGGAGACCTGTGCAAGCAGAAACAGCTCTCTACATTATCTATATTTGGTTGACATCTAAGTACAGCTTTACGGTATACACTAGTATTGATATTATTTGTAGATTCAATTTAGTTTTATCCTGATAGCAAGCACAGGTAACATTCATGACAAAAAATAAGAGCACATGGGGATTCCAGAATATTAATTAACCAGCAGATTCAGCAACTACATTCTGACTTTCTGAAAACCTTATATATGATAACTTTCATCAGAATGGTAACATGATTCATTAACATGTCAAGTACAAGAACAAAATAAGATAAACAAATATATTAAAAAGACTTAATCTCAGTTGGTTTGCTGTAGACCTCATTATTAAAGAAAACATATGTTTACAGAACATTTTTATGAAGTATTTATTACCATTGCAAATGCATGTTTTAGTCCCATAAGACAACGAAAACCTACTCAGACATCAAAACTGTCTGCAGTAGAGACCAGAAAGTTCCCTCACAAGAAGCAATCTGAGAGAAACCATCTAAGAGGAGAAAATACTCAGAAGGAACCCTGTTATCAGGTCTACATAAAGAATCTGGAGCTGCTGTAAAGGAGGGGAATGAAGGCAGATGGACAAAAACTCCAGGAATTATATGATTATTTACTGGAAGGACTAAGGCAGGTGCAAACCCCACTGAGGGCACTGCCCATTCTGCCAGGGACATGCACCTCTGGTCACGCCAAAGGATCTGCAGCCACTGGGCCATTCTGCTACCAGGGGACAGTTTTAAAGTCTGCTTTGCAATCCCTGCACTGAATTATTGCCTAAATTCAGGGCCATCTTTGCCACAGGAAGATCAGTGCCTGCTTGGCCATCACATCTCCATCCCACCTGTGCTGGCAGGAGCCAAAGGACAAATGCACCTGGTGTCCTTGGGGGGATGGGGAGGTCACCCAGGCTGGGCTCCCTCAGGTATTTAAAGGTCTCAGATGTGACACAAAACTCCATTTTCCTGCCTGAAGCTGGACTCAGCACCCAGGGTTTGCCCACACTGCTGAGGAACCTCACGGTTCCTTCGTGGCCCGTGTGAGCAGCGGGAACACAAACACTGTCAGCTGCAAACCAGGAAAAATACTCCGTGAGTGAGATTTGTCAGGATGCAGAAAAAGAGAGAGAACTCAAGGAAAAGAGGGAGAAGTTTGCCCACACTGCTGAGAAACTTCAAGGTTCCTTCATGGCCCACATGAGCAGTGTGAACCCAAACACTGTGAGCTGCAAACCAGGAAAAACACTCCACGAGTGAGATTTGTCAGGATGCACACAAAGAGCTGGCAGGAAAAGAGGGAGAAGTCAAGAGTCTTGAAGCACACTTTTGGTTCCTGCCTCTTGAAGGCCCCGTAAACATCATCCTGATGCAAATGCAGCATTACCTGTTTGATGCATTCAGCACTCAAGCTCAGATTCCTTTGTGATTTTACAATGTCGAGCCAACCTAAACTAACATTTTTCACACAAAAGCGTTGTTACTTTGAAGAGGTACCTAATGCTTTGAAGAAAGACACAATTGTTTAAAAGAACCAACCTATTCTTTACAAATAGATCATTCTTAAAGGATGTGTATTGTCTACATGGCACATGCACTTTAATTTATACATAGCTGACACTAAAATGTCTTGCTATTGTTGAATTCCCTTTCTGAGTACACATAAACAGCCTCCTCTTCCTGGTCTTAATATTTCACGGAATAGAACTTCCTCACTCCTGTTTGGCATAATGAAAAGGCTTTGAAACCAAATGAGGGGAAGAAAATAATAAGGCTACACACATTAGGCTTTTACTAACTTTAGCAGCAGTTAGGCAAAGAAATGATCTGCTCAGGGAGGGAACTCAGGGACTGTCATGAGACCTGTTAAGAATGTGATCAGTGCAATACTCAAGGGGCCAACACAAGATGGAAGGCGGGGGGACAGAAAAAAAAAATAAATGTAAAATTAAAAACAAAAGAAAGGTAAATGAAAACCCAACACACACTTCTTGCTCTAATTCTCTAATTAAAGGACTGACCAAATGGCCCAGGAGGTGGAGAACAGAACCTAAGCCCAGTACCTAAAACATAAAGCAGCGGTTTTATCAGGCTAGAGAAAAGAAACAAAATAAAAAGCCAAAGCCACTGGTTTTAAAAACACTGAAGCTCACCCGGTGTTAAAGACAGAAAGCAGCAGCTATTTTTGAGCTTCTAAATGCTCTTAATGCATTTTCTAGTGGTTCATATTCTAGCAGTATGCTCCTCGTGCACTGTGCTTCAAGTGACTCCACTCAAATAATAAGGTCTTTGAACTGACCTTGTGAAAGTCTTCCCTTGGAAATGCACAGATAGAAATGAACTTTAAAGGTCAGCCTTAGAGGGGAGAGAAAAAAGATCTGCTTTCCCAGCTGCAGCTTATATGGGCAGGTAAGGGGTGGCTGCAATGCTTGCAAATGAGAACTACAAAATGGAAGCTGACTGATTTTCATTTTAGTTAAGGAAATCAAAACTAAAAATTCTAATAAACTGATAATCTCTTTGTCACAAACAGACTTTCCTGGACGGAATCTACTGGCAGTGAACTTTGTAGCCAAATCAGTCACTCCAAAGCCTTTTCAGGCGTAGTGAGAGGACACAAAAACCCCTTCTGTCTCAGGACCTGCATCCTGCCCTACACAGCATCACTCGAGGAGACACCTCCGGCACTGAACCGTGTCCAGCTTTTCCAGGAGGGAAAAGGGGATCATTCCAAAGGGATCATTCTCACACACTAGTGCTCCCAAAGCACAGCACCAGGAGAGGTTTGTAGAGCAAATACTCAGCTTTTCTCCTGCTGGTCACAGGAGCTACGAGAGCCTTTCCTTGCCTTTCCCAGCTGGAAATGGGATCACCACCGGAGCAGCGCCGGGGAAAGGAGGGAATCTGTGGTCTCTCCACAACTTTCCCATCCAGCACCACATCCGTCCTCCTCTCAAATGTCATTGGCCCAATTGAGGAGAAAAATAATTAGTTTCACTCTACTTCCTGCTAATTACAGAGTGTATAATCTGCCAAACGATGTACACGCTCGTGTTGGCTGTGGCCTGCTGCCTCCCCCTGCTATCACAGGCAGCGAATGGCTTACCAGTGACAGCTGGCAAACCAGCCTCTGGGAATAAAACATTTTAGCACTTCATAAATTTCTAACAAGGTTTCAAATTGCTTCAGTTTCCCTCCTCTCAGCTCTGTCAGCCTAGCAAAGGAGTTGAGGGGGGGACGGGGAAGGGGGGGAGGAGGTGAACACTAATTAAATCCGCAGCAGAAAAGTACAACTTGTAAGATAGTTCATTATTTTTAATAAGCGGCAATTAGACCTCAACTCGGAGGGAAGTTGGATGCTTCCTGCGATCCACTGGCAGCGGGGAGAGCCGAAATATATCCTTCTGCCTCAAATTTTCAACGTAGGAGCAAGTAAAACACTTTAAAGTGCAGCTGCATGACATGATAAAACTTAATGGAAGGTGACACACAATGCACTAAAAACTCGGAGGGAACATGCAGCATAGTTGGCATTAATGTTAAGGTTTCATATCACCATTCAGATAACAAATGGTTTCCAAATCCCTCCATGAAGCTGCCATCAGGATAAAAAGCTGTATTATCATTATTACTATTGATTAGACAACATGCCACATTACACTGAACCTGACATCCTGACCATAGGAATGTGCCTAGAATAAAAATAATAGGATGCAAACAGCTATTGATCATATTTATAGCAGGCTCCCTCACAGGTGGAAGTCAGCAACTCTCCATTCAGTATGAACACACAAAACACAGCGACTGATTTAGAGCCCAAATGTCCCAGAAAAAACCAAATATTTGTGCATTTGATGTTACAGAAATGTTGTAAAACGCAGAGATTTTACATAGGACTATGGGAAGGAGTTAACTAGAAATAGGTACTTGGTGAAAAGAGAATAAATGTGTTTAATAGGAAATAAACACCACGGTAAAATTTTAGTGTCATATTGTTAAAGCTACACTTCTTCTGCTGCCAAAATTGACCCTTAGTACCTGTGCCTTCATTTTACTAGAAGTGGAAACAAAAAGCCAGAAACTGAACAGATTGATTCTTTTTCATTATCTTTAGCTCTGCAAGGTCAGAAGGGTGCTACTTTCAACTCGGGAAACAAAATGTTTAGAAAAGAGCAGAAGAGGCAGAAAAGTACCAAATCTGGGCAGTGTCACACCTGAGAGTCTTTCAGTGCAGTACAAAATCCTTCAGGAGAGAACTTCAGACAAAAAAAAATACCCAAATCCAAAACAAATGCACAGCAGAGCAGGTGCTTCTATATTACAAGAGGAAAGAATTTGCCGTCAGGAAATTTTGCTGTGTCCTCTTTCCAACAGAATCCCTAACCACAGAGATCTTCAGGATAAAGATATTTTCCTGAAAGCATGTTTATCTTCAAATGAAATATCAACAGAAAAAAGGTGTCAAATACTTGGCCACTTTCATTTGAAAAGGCTGAGGCACTGAGTGCCTTATTTATCTCAGTATTTAATTGGAAGATCAGCCTTAGAGATCCCAAACTCTTTCCCCAGAGAACAAGGAGAAAGGTTGGAGCAAGGAAGACCTTGGTGGAAGAGGATGAGGTCAGGGAATACATAAGTGAACGAGACTTACGTAAGTCCATGGGCCCTGGTGAAGTGTTTAATGTTTCTTGTGTAAATTAAATTCACCTCCTATTTCTTAACTCAGAAGTTCACCCACAAAAAGTCATCCAATTTTTCTTTCTTATTTCCAACGTTTAATAAACGTACTATTAACGTACTATTTTAACGTGCTATAAAGAACTCACAATTCACCTGTTTTCATTCTGTTGCTGCTTCATCAGAGAGAGATAAAGGCAGGAGGGACCTTAGCCAGCCCAGAAGGGACAGGGAAGAAGGTGAAAGATGGGAGAGGAGGAAAGGGGGGGAAATAGGAGGAAAGATGGGGCAGGGGGAAGTGAAAATGAGAACAGGGCGAGAGAAGAGCTGTGATGAAGATGCATACAGCATTTCTATCAGAACTTAATTCTAAAAGAGACCAGAATTCCAGACTCAGGCCAACAGAACTAAAGGCAAAACCTTTACTTCACTGTCATTTCTCAAGCACAGACCTAAATGTTCTCAAAAATAAAAAAAAAAAAATTAAAAATTTAAAAATTTAAAAAAAGACGACCACCAAGCATGACCTCAATGCTTTGCTGTGAAAATGAGTGGCAAACCTATTTTAAACTGATTTTTGCTCATCTTACCTAAGTGACTGCTCAAGCAATAATGCTGGAGACATTCAGTGCTGTTGGGATGGAGCACTGAGTCCATCAGTCCAAACACATGGCAGCTGCACCATGTGTTTGTAGCCACAGAATTCCCAGAAAAGGAGGCACCACTCATTTCAGCCATAGCAAAAGTGCCAGGCAGCAACATTCAAGCAAGAAATAAAATACATTTAAAACAAAAAAATTAATCTTAGGGGAAAAAGAAGTATAAAAGTGTGTTCAGGAGGCCTGAAGCTGCTGAGGAAATAAATCTTCTGTGTTATTTAATAATGAAAGAGGCAATAGCAATTTTTAAAATGACCTCTTTTTCTCCCCAAATGAGGGTGTAAAGGAAAAATGTTATTTTTCTCTCAAGCGAAAATAAAAAAGAAATCATACAGAACAATTTTATTCTGACTAGAATAAAAAGTTTTGTATTAAAGACGGCACAATGGAGCCTGCTAGCTTTATTCCGAAAGCATACGTAAGAGTTCACCTGCACTAATTTCCACTGCACCTTTAAAATTGGTGATACAAAAAAATTTTCAACTTTACTGAATGTGTTGTTGAATTAGAATTTTATCAAAATAATTTTTCACATTAAAAACAAAGTTTTGACGTGTTACACTTGTTTCAAGCCTCAGTAGAAAATACAATTAAGAAAAGAAAGTAGCAATTTGTTGGTGAAGGTGGAAAAAAAGAACATTTTGGGTTTGTTTTTATAAGGACAGGATGGATACGCAGCCACCTTCCCCATCTGGGATGCGGATCTGGTTTTGCAGATCCCATGGAGAGGCTGAGGAGCTCTGTGGGCACAGTCCCACTCAGCTGAGAACTCCCCAGACCCTGTAATTTGTGTGCCACAGAGAAGGAACCCTCATCCTACACCCCTGGGCACCCCACGGGCCCCATTTTGGGCACCTCTCACCTAATCCAAGGGCACGTTCTACGCTGTGTGCTGCCTCCTAATTAAAATGAGCAGGGATGCAAATTTGTAATATTTTTCTCTCAGCCTATAGATTTTTCCATTGTAGGCACAAGACATTTTCCTCTGGAGAGTTTATCCTCTTCCTGTTTCAAGCAACACCACTTTTTGCAAGTAAGAAGTCGGCAGAGCCACCACAAGTCACCACCAGCGAAAGTTCACCTTAACCTAAATCCTCCCATGGCGGGATAAGGTCACAAAAAAACTGTTTCTGGGTCAGTCCAAAGCTTTTTCTTTATCCTGGAGCACATGCTGCTCCTAATCCCTGCTCTCATTACACATACATAGGCTTAAGTAACCTGCATTACATAATTGGAGGGACATTGTCCTAATAATTTCCTGCAGCAGCACCGAGGAGACGTGGCCATTAAAAATGAGCAACACACATCACCTCACCATCGGAGCAAATTAAATAGCAGGGCAAATGTGTAATGGGCAATATTTTGTCTAGCACAGCCAGAACAAAAATATAATTGTGTCACTCTTGCCTAATCCTCCCAGGGCAAGGCACAATCTCCTCCAGAGCCAGCCCGGACGTGCGGGGATGACCCGAGCCTGGCAGTGCTCCCACTGCAAGTTTGACTTTCATCTTTGACAGGCAGCAGGGCTGAGCAGATTAATGGCTCTGTCTGGGAGCTGCTGGTGCTGCCTGCATGTGAATTCTGGCCCCCAGGGCTGCCTGCACACCCTGCACCTCTCCATCCCTTTGTCCTCCTCTCCCAAATGGAATTCGACTGAGCTGGCAGTGGCACCGTGCCCTGAGCTGGCCAAAGGACGTGTGGCACCTGAGCTCAGGGTGCTGTCCCACAGGGCTGCCTCAGCTCAGCTTTTATCTCTGTAAATTTAATTGCTGACCAGAAAATGGAATAGGAGAGCAGCGTGGCCGAGGCCAGCACTAACAGCAGCACCAACACAGGTGTCAGTCTGGGAGCACTTACTGCACAAAGGAAAGGAAAATTGAAGGTGTTTCATGCTGGTTTGATGTGGAAACTGGTGTTTTGCTGGTCCTGGCTTTGCTGCACTCATCCTATGCCCCACCCTGCCAGAAGTTCCTCTTCGCTGCATAATGTTGTATTTCATCTGGTTTTTTTATTGCCCATAATAATCTTTTAATTCCTTGACCTTTCCTTAACCCAAATTTTCCAGATCCCAAATCTAATTTCTTGCAAATCATTAGCTTAGAAAAATCAGAGTGCATCCCCATCAAAAATACTGACAGATATCACTGCCAGCTGGTAAAAACCTAGCAATGCCTTCTTTAGCATGCAGGCTCAGGTCACAAGTTAACATTTCTGGAGAGTCATCCCAAGTTTTGCCAAACTATTGAAGAAAAAAACCAAAAACACACCAAAAAAATCCTTTTTGTCGTATGGCTCATTAAGTGAAATGCAAAGTCTTTCATTTCATACCAGCATCACCTACAAGTTATCAAAACAAATATGGAATTTTAAATAATATGGAACGTATTTTCATTGGATTAAGCCCACATATGGAAAGCCCCTTCCAAGGGACACATTTGCCTCATGAGCCTCACTTTACAGCTTCCAGGCTTTGGTTAAAGAATGAGGAGCAAGAATGTTTAAGCCCAGATGAGCAATTTGTGGGGCTTCCATAAATCTGCATACCTAGGGCTTTCACCACACCATCAAATATTAATAAGTGCTTTTAGGTTATTCCAAGTGCAGAGACAACAATTTAAAAGTATAAAGCCGCTAGGAGATCTTCACTGAAAAAGCTTTCTTTCCCAATCTTTTGTTCCACATGAATTCTCGTGGCTGGGAGGGACTTGGGGTTGAAATGCTGCACACCTGAGGCAGAGAACTGGGCAATCTTAAAAAGACGTATTTTATTAGTGCCTTCAAACTCCACAGGCAATCCCAATAAAGTCCTGGCCCATGGATGAACACGGCAGATGTGGAGTGACAGAAATGTGATTACCACTGAAAAGGACAGGAATATAGGTCACCCAGGATATCAGATACCACCAGAAGTACTCATAAAGACAAAAAACCCCATCTGCTCCCAATTCCATTTACATATAGATGTTAGAAGAGATGTTAGATACCTTGCTGTGATTTACAGAATATTATTGCACCATTATGCTGCTGCTCTAGGAAGGTGAGATAAGTGGTACATTATGATATAATGAGCGTATGTTATGCCTAATGTCTTAATAGAGAGTTTCATTGACCTTTGAATGTCAAAATTAACAGCAAAATTCATCAAAAACGCTGCTTCAGTTCCGTGCAGGGTGTGGACAAAAATTGCTGGAGCCACAAAGCACCAGAAAAGAATATACAGCAGTGACTTGTCTTAAAAGAACATTACAACTTTTAATATTCATTTAAGTAGGATTTAGACACTTTTTCCCTGCTGTTAATGCTCGGTGCTAACAATGTTTTAGGGTACTGTATTTTACCCCGATGAACACATACATTAAGGAGTGATTTTAAAGGAGAGATTAACATAACATTTACTGCTATTTCAAAAGTGAAGTTGTGACACGGGAGAACAGGAGAAGGATGAGGGCACATTTCCAAGGTGTAAAATGATCTTAGCAGGACAGCTTTGGAGCGATAGTTTTATGACATAATTTTAAGACATAATTTTTCATCTTCGGGAGTATTTCCACAGACTCCTGCAGCATCTGTGCCCTTTAGAGGATGCAAGGAGAGGCAGACAGGCTGCTGCTGGCGCTCAGGGTACAAAAATGATCGTATCAGGGAGAGTGCAGCTACAGAACAGCAGAGGGCTGATAAGGGAACTAATGAAGATACAAAACTGGGAATATTTTAGGGTAAAAATCAACCACTACCTTAACACGCACTGATGAACTGCTTATGTGATTAGAGTGTCGGATGATACAGCGATACAGGAGAATTTTCCACCCTATTTCCCGAGGTTATATATTCATTCCTGCACCAAAAAGGTGAGCCCCAGTGCCAGGATGAGCCCTGGAATCGTTACCAGTGCACTGACACTTCCCTTTCCAAAGCAGAACAGTGTATCTACATCCTCCTACTAAATGAAATGAGTGTTTTCCCTTGCATTTTGAAACAGCTGCTTTAAAAGGGATTGTTACACACACAAAAGAGTTGATTCTTCCAAAAGGTGTGATTGAAAGAAAGCAGAGAAGAACCGTGTTTTATCAAAGAATTTTCATGTATATTTCAATATCAAATTTAGCAAAATTAAATTAAGTGTCAAAAGGTGCCAGGCAAATCCCACATATAACTAAAATAAAATGCTCAGTGATTCATTTTTTTTACTCTATGAGTCTCTTTGGAAGGAAATGCATCTAATTCTGTTCAATTATGTTTGTATCTGATTTCTAATGCACAGAAGTTAATGGAAAGATATAAATACTGTCCTCCTCCAAGCATAATTATATCAGAGAGGTGCACACTGAGGGAGACATGTTTAAGTTGAAGCATAATCCTGGTAGAAGAACAAAGCTGCCTGTGAAAATATTTAGGGTGGGAAATTAGAAGGCTGGTTTAAATCCAAAACAAATCAAGTTCTCTCCATACAACTAAGAGGTCATCTTACCTCTCCAGAGACAAAAAATGGTTATAAGGAAGAAAACAGCCCCCAAAAACTCAATGGGGATGGAAGTTACAGCTGTGATTGGGAGTGTGGGTATAGACTTTGACAAAAATCTCCAATGTCACCAGGCAGTCAAGGTTTTCTTTATAAGATGCTTGAACTACACTTAACAGAGAAGGTGAAAAAACAAAAAAGGTGAAATGTTCTAGTTACTAATTTTTCTGAACTGTTGAAATTTTCACATCAATCTATTTATTCCTATACCCATTCCCAACTCCCCAAGTGCCCAAATTTTCTTCCATTCTTATTTTAGCCATTATATTTAATGTTTATTATGGAAAAGACTTTGGGCCTGACTATTCAGTTTGGAAACTCTCCTCAGAATCTTTTTTGCCTGTTCTCTTTTTCCATCTTAACTTTGAAGCTGCTGGTTCAAGTTGAGTAGGGAATAAAAAAAATCACAAGACAATTTCCTGATTTCTGTCCTGATCTGTGAGTCTATTCCAGTATCTCCAGCACCGTTGTCTCTCTCAGTCTGACGGAAGATTCCCCTGTGAAATTTAGCAAGATCACAGTGCTCCTTCTAAATAGCAAAATTTCAACATAAAGATACAAATCACAGGTTTCCACCACGTTTTGAGCACATTCCACTTGGAGGTTTGCCACATTAGGACTACTTGACGAGATTTGCAAGAATGATGAGCTTTAGTTTGTGTAAATCACCAGCTGAAGCTCATTTTCAAATAGAGCTAATCAGAAATTATTATTGAACCCGAAAGTGAAGAGGCCAGCTCCGTAACCGGGGTGCTCACTAGGGTTCCAAATGAATTCATAAAAGTTCATCTACCTGATTTTATATGATCTTCAGTGAAGAATTCTTTTTCTTTATTACAAAAAAAAATTTAAAAAAAAAATTAAAGGAACTTTCAGAGGGAAAAATTATTCCCCTGTCACTTTATCACATAGTAAAGCCACAATGACAGTGCAGCCTGTTGGCACAGGGACCCTTGCACAGAAGGCCTGGGGTGGTGCTCCCTCTCAAGAGGTGCTCCTGAAGCTCTTCATGCATGATCCAGGAGCAGGGGCTAAGCCAATTGCCAGAGAACAGAAAAACAGCTGCTGAACTACAAAAATCACAGAATCCCTGAAGTTGGAAAAGCCCTCCCAGCCCATGGAGCCCAAGCTGTGCCCCATGCCCACCTTGTCCCCAGCGCAGAGCACTGAGTGCCACGGCCAGGCCTTGCTGGGACACCTGCAGGGATGGGCACTGCAAAGCTCCCTGGGCAGCCCTGCCAAGGCCTGAGCACCCTTTCCATGGAGAAATTGCTCCTGCTGTCCAAGCCCAGCCTCCCCTGGCCCAGCCTGAGGCCGTTCCCTCTCCTCCTGTCCCTGTTCCCTGCCAGCACAGCCCGACCCCCCCGGCTGTCCCCTCCTGGCAGGAGCTGTGCAGAGCCACAAGGTTCCCCTGAGCCTCCTTTGCTCCAGGCTGAGCCCTTTCCCAGCTCCCTCAGCCGCTCCTGGGGCTCAGCCCCTGCCCAGCTCCGTTCCCTTCCCTGGACACCTCCAGCCCCTCCAGGGCTCTCCTGCAGGAGCACAACTGGAGCCAGCCCTGGAGGGGCTCTCAGTGCCCAGCACAGAGGGACAATCCCTGCCCTGCTCCTGCTGGACACACCCCTGTCCTGGGTAATTACCATGATGGGAATTATTAGCCACAAAACAAAATATTTGTATCATGAACATCATCCGTAAGTTTCTAATACAGCCTTGGGAAAGTGCTAAAGCCTCAAATGTCCAAATAAACCTTTGCAATTAAAAGCTTCAGCTGATGGGATATGAGTTAAGGAAGCCTAACAGCAAAGAGCTTTTTTCTTTAGCACTTTTCCTCTACTACACCTTTAGCCTCAATTTAATTCCAAAACCTTTCTCCCCACCACCATCGTCTCTCTGATTCTTTTATTAGGCCAAAAATTGGGCTTTCCAGATCTGCACATTAAATGTACTTCGAATGAGGAAAGGGAAAAAAAAATCCCAATGCTTTTCCATCAAATGCTTCATCAGAAATGCATACTCACAAGCTCTTCTCGGGAAATTCAGAACAGAGAAAGGTGGAAGAAGCTTATCAAATCATTAAATATAGATGTGCACAGTTGACCTGTTGGGCATCAGGACTCGCCTGTATCATGCAGAGAAAATACAAAAATGGAATCCAAATGGAAACTGGAATATTAAAATTTTTTGCATGAAGTCTTTGGTTTCTAAGAGTGTTAGCAAAATAACCATAAAAATATTTTAATAGTAAGGAAACTCCTCAATACTCAAAAAGATCTCTGTTTTAGGGTCATAGAGGACAGAACCAGTGGCAGGGAAATTCACTCTCGCTGATAAAAAAACTCAGCAATGGAAAAACTAACCCCAGTTTCTGTGGTGTTAAAATTTTCCCTCAAACGCTTGTCTGTATGCTAATCACTCACTGCCCTGAAGACAGCTGTACTGTTAATTTCATCTTTCTTTCCTAGCTATCAAAGTTATCGTAAAATCACAGAATTGGGTTGAAAGAGACCTTAAAGATCATGAAGTTCCAATGCCCGTGCCATGGGCAGGGACACCTCCCACTGTCCCAGGCTGCTCCAAGCTCCATCCAGCCTGGCCTCAACCACCTCACAGTAAAGAATTTTTTCCCGATACCCCATCTAACCCTACTCTCTGTCCATTTGAAGCCATTCCCTGGCTCCTGGCCCTGCAGCCCTTGCAAATTGTCTCTCTCCATCTTTCCTGGGGCTCCTTCAGGCCCTGCAAGGCCACCCTGAGCTCAGCCCAAAGCTTCTCCTCTCCAGGCTGAGCAATCCCAATGCCCCAGCCTGTGCTGATAGCAGGGATTGCCCCAACCCTGGCGCAGCACCAGCTCTTGACCTTATCAAATCTCATAATTTCCTAAAAACCTCCCTGCTCAATAAAAGTCATCAGATTCCTCTGTGATTCCATCTCTGCTGATTTTGGTCTCCTCCTGACGTTATTCCAATCAAGTTCTAATAAAAATCTCTGTTTCACACCACATCCAATATGTTTCCCTTGCAGCCATCCACAGATGTAAGCATATATGTACTTTGCATATACAATTTTGAACAGGAAAATTGCATAGCGGAAACTGAAACAAAACAGGAGACTATTAACTGAAAGCAAAAGCAGTAATTTGAAGCAATTAGGACATATTTTGTGCTTCAGATGAGAGCCATCAGCATACAGATACTATATATACACATCTTTAAACTTGGGGAAAACACAGAGACATAAAGATAGAGAACTATGGAGAAATAAATATAGCCCTAAATGTAAAAACCCTTGAAATTATTAGAACCAAGACACAGGAGTAGAGGGGATGAAAAATAAGCACCAGGAATACCAGCACCATGAATTATTTTTATAGTTTTAGACCAAGGATATAAATTTCAAGGTTGAAGATCCTCCAGTAGAGCAGAGTGAGCTTGGGAATGTTCGGGGCAATATTTGAGGTGGTGTCCCTGAGCAGAGGGGACAAGAGCCTGCTAATTCCATGTGCTAATTCCCTGTTGCCACCCTTAGGCCAGGCCCAGCTCCTGCTTCATTCATCACGGCTGAGCCCAACATAAATAGTTTCACAAGGTCAAAAATAAATGGGAAAAGCCATTATCAGTAATGCCAAGGAGCCAGTTAGGGCCAGGAGTGAGGAATGAATCATCTTTCATTACTCTTGAGGAAATGGGATATTATAATTAATGGGGAAAACTGCATCTATTTCATGCATATAAACATGAATTCTAAGGGAACCAAGACATTTTTGACAAATTGGACATTGCACACAACATACTTATTAATTCATAAATTAAAAATACATTCTGTTACCCTATCAAAGGAAATTTTGCTTGTTTCTGACTCTCTCAGCAATCTTTTTTCTTTTTCTTTTTTATCACCCAAGTTGCCAATAAAAAAAAAGAAAAAAGAAAGCTCACATTTTTGAAAGAAAATCATAAAGATCATAAAGGAGTTCACATCCATCTTGAACCATCATGCTTCTCTGCATTTCAGATTGAGTTGAAATTTCTAATTGAAATGATTTTTTCATGAGTTAAACTATAAAGGAGAAATAAGTGATACATTTAAATTATTTATCCATCTTATTTATAATTAATTAGGTTTTTCTCTGTGCACAGCCAGGCTATACCAGAGCGTTTGATTTTTAAAAACTCCTCTATCATCAAGCAACAATGGATGACTGCTTTTCTCGTGTCACTCTTGTTTTAGTTTGCTCCAGAGATTCAGACAACTCTTGGTCGGCTTTAATGCATTAACCCTGTCAAGACACAAAGGACAGCAAGGACCTTTCCAGGGAGAGGTGCTGGGCAGAGCTGTGCCCAGACCACACCTGTGCAAGCTGCAGGAGGTGTGGAGGTCAGGAGGGAAATGTTGGGATCAATCCCAGCCCAACACAAGTGTTTCTTCCTCATTTCCACTGAAGGACAGGAGGAAAAGGTGAACAGAACCTGAGGATGCTTCTGGCTTTGAGCAAGGCAGGCAATTCCTTTGCCTAAAAAAGAGGGGGAACTGCTCACAAAAAGCATGGGAGGCACGAATTCGTGAAGGAAAATAGGAATAAGGCATTCTACGTTGCTCTTCTCCGAAGACAGCGCTCCTGGGACGGCTCCATCCCGCCCCGCACGCGATGGGAGAGGCAGCAGAACTTCCCCAGGTGGCACAGGTGGAGCAGGGCAGGAGCACTGGAGCTTCTCCTCACACCTGCCTGCCCCAAACCACCCTCGGCACAGCCTGAGGGACCACCCTTGTTATCCCACCACGCTTATCCCAGCTGGAAATAAATAGGGAGAAGGGGTGGGGTTGTTTTGCGCACTGGTGTGAAGTGAATAAATGGCAGGAGGGGGAGTTTAAGCCATCCCAGAGTGGTGTCTTAAAAAGTTAAAAATGTAAAAAAATCAAGATTTTAAAGTTTCCTTTTGTCTCTGGTTACAATTATCAGCTTTAAAATCCTAAGTTTTAAAAAAGCAAAGATTTAAGATTTCTTCCCGGGTCTCAAGAGTGAGAAACATCCCTCTTTTTAAACAAAGGTTGACAGACGTTTGTTATCACAGGGCTCCACACAGGTGGGCCTTTTCAAGGAAAAGAAAAAGTATTTTGCTGTGCAATAAAATCCAAGACAACTTTAAAAGGGGGTTTTTTTGTGTTTTTTTCTAAGAGACAAAAGGTGCTGCACATATAAAACAAGAAAAATGTTTAAAAAAAACCCCTTAGGACTGGATAATTTTCAGAAATGTATTCTTTTTAATGAAAGGTTAAGAAATTGCTAAAGCTCACTTTCTCCCAAGGCTCCTCATGACAGTGCAACAAAAGCTGCATTTCTCCTGTAGAAATCACTAAACTCAGAACGTGAGGTCTCGAGAAAGCAGAAAACTGCAGAGGCAGAAAGATCTCAGCATGCAGTAACTCCCTAGCTCTAACAGATATTTCATATTCTCTAACACTTACAATGCCTTGCCTCAATTTTACAATTCACTAAGAAACAATGAGGCTTTAGCATGAAGAATAATGGACAGGTGTACTGAAATCTGCACCACTGAATTGGCACAAGGAAGGGGAGAGGAGGGCTGGGCTGCTTCATCCTAAATCTGAGGGGGACAGTGACAGCATCCCTGGGCACTCCCAGCTCGAGGGAGGCTGGGGGCATCCCAGAGTGGCTGCAAGGTGTCCTTCACTGCCCCAGAGAGCACACTGGGCTCTGGAGCGCAGTTTTATGTGGAAAACAGGGAAAGCAGGGGTCAGTTTGGGGAGCTCAGCAGGCAGCAACCCAGAGAAACCCCAGCAGTGCAAATTCAACAAACACTGAGCACTCCCTGTGCCAGCGCTCTGATCCCCTCCGAGCACTCTGTCCCATGCAAATTTGCTCCTTTTCCCACACACCCCTCTTGCATAGGCTCCATGAGACCACAGACCCCCAGTCCTCACCCCTGTCACAACTGACGTGGAATTATTTCGGTCGGAAAAATCCCCTGAAAAATCACTGGCTCCAAGCACTGACCTGACCCTGCCAAGTGCAGCACTGAACTGCGCCTGTAAGTGCCACTTTTGCATGTGCTTGAAATCAGAAGAGAACAGAATGGTTTGGGCTGGAAGGGGCCTTAGAAATCATCTTGTTCCACCCCACACCTTCCTCTATCCTAGGCTGCTCAGAGCTCCATCCAACCTGGCCTTGGGCACTGCCAGGGATCCAGGGGCATCCACAGCTTCTCTGGGCACCTGTGCCAGGACCTCCCACCCCTCACAGGGAAGGATTTACTGGAAATACCTCCAGGGCCCTTCGTGCAAGACCTGCATGGTGCCAGGAGCTGAACTGAGAGGAATTCCCAGCGATTTCCCAGCTCCATCGCTGCTCCTCAGCACAGCCCCAGCCCTGCAGGGCTCCCTCAGGTGCTCTCCGTGGAGCTCCCATTCACCAGTACCAGGGATTTCTGCATCCTCGTGGGGTTTGGAGCCCTGGCTGCTGCTGCCCACAAAGATTCGCTGCAGCATTGTCTCACACAGAAAACAAACAAATAAAAATAATTACAAAACTCACCCTGCCCCAAAACACAGACAGGGAGGAAGCTCATTGTGCACCTACCATCATCACCTTAACGCATCCTGGGAGTACAGGGAATCAGTCGAGTGTCAGGATGTTGAAAGGTCCAGCCAAACCAAATATAAATTAAAAGACAATTAAAACAGATCTCTTCAGTTTTGGGGACTCATCCTTCCTTGGCATTGTGTGGTTTTGAGAAAACATGAGGAACACAACTCTGCGGGACACTAAATGTGAACCCAAGGTGAAAAATACACCATCCTGCCATAGCTGAAATGCAAAACCAATTCAATTCTCCCAAAAAAATAAATAGGGTTTTCAGCCCTTCTACGCAAAGCTGCTATATTGCACTGTTTATTTCTAATGTGAAAGTTATATAGGATTGCATGTGGTTCTCCCTCCCCTTAGGGGGGCTCTATTTCACCTTTTGATTTAATCTTGTTTGATGTTTCCCTCACCATATTAGAAATGTTTTCAAAGCAGACAATCTCCTATTGAATCTCCCTCTTAAAATAAAGGCTTATTATGGTTGATGATTTATGTAGGTCAAGAATAGTTTTACAAATCCTCATGCAAATAAGACTTGAAGCAAAAAAACCCCACAGGGATTCCCATGCCCTCAGGTGCTACAATGTTTTAATTCGGTTGGTTACACAAACCCTACCTTTCCAAAAAACCATTTTTGTTTTTCTTTGTTGGAAGCACAAACTTTCTCTCTGCCTGGCCTAAGGGCTTCTTTTGTTTGTTTGTTTAGTTAAAAAGCTGTGGGTTTGGCAGTGTGCCTGGTGATGCTGCACAGCGCTGGGGATTTCGAGTGCTCTCCTATCACTTGCAGGTTTTTTTGTTGCCACAGATTTAGGGTTTGACTCTGAACTCCACGTTCTACCCACAGCTGAGATATTGAGCAAGACCCCAAGAGTTGGGGGAGAAGGCTTTTGTTTCCCTCTCCCCACAGCAACTCCCTGGCCAGGAGCCTTATAGAGAGGATTAATGTTTTAGATAGAATTGTAGGTGATGCACGTGATCCTGTGGTTATAAAGGGACATCTCAAGGTGAGAGGCCACTCATGATAAAAATAAAAATTAAAAATTAAAATATTAAAAAATAAAAATGCAAATAAGTGTAAGAAATAAAAATAAAAAATGAAAACTAAAAATTAAAAAATAAAAAAATAAAATAGGAAATAAGAATAAGAAATAAAATGAAAATAAGAATAAGAATAAAAATAAGAATAAAAATAAGAATAAAAATAAGAATAAAAATAAGAATAAAAATAAGAATAAAAATAAGAATAAAATAGGAAATAAGAATAAGAATAAAAATAAAAATAAGAATAAGAAAAGAATAAGAATAAAAATAAAAATTAAAGTAAGAATAAAAATAAGAATAAGAATAAAAGTATTCATAAGAAGAAAAAATAAAAATAAAAATAAAAATAAAAATAAAAATAAAAATAAAAATAAAAATAAAAATAAAAATAAAAATAAAAATAAAAATAAAAATAAGGAGTACAAGATGGAAGAAAGGAAAATAATAAGTTATCTTGTGATCTTGGCACCAGACTTTGACCTGTACAACATTCCACCCCTGAGCTTTTAAAAGACACTTCCAAACACAAATAGACTAAAATGACTCTGCACACCTGAGCAGTCACTTGGAGCCCCCCTGAAAAGCACATTTCAAGGTCCATCTTTGAAACTCAAAAAGCACCTGATCAAAAAGTGCATTAAGTGCTGCAGCAAGGCCATGTGGTGCCCAAAGCTAATGCTAGCCCAGAGAATTGCTGTTCCAATCCTGATGAATGATGAAACAGATAATAGCAATGACTAATAGAACAGTGTAAATCACATGAGAAAGAAAAATTTAATTTTTCACTCTGTTACGCAAGACTTATTTCACCTGCGGAGTCGACTTTTTAAAAGACTTGAAGATGATGGTGTAGGATTGAATCGCTGTGTCTGAATATTGGCCTCAGACCCTCATGGAGCAAATCTCCCAGCCAAAAAAATGAGAGAATTTAAGGGGGAGCAGCACAGGGGTTGAAGTCAACACCATTTTTGTCAGATGAGAAAGGCTTAAAGGCACCATTAACTTCCTTGTTTATGGAAAAGAATTTGCAGAACACAGCCCAGTTCTAGGAAACCACCTGTAGGAAGGAAGGGGAGCTCCCTCTTTCCTGCCTGGACACTTCCACCAGAGAAGTTTCGAGGGAAAAACCCTTTGTAGCTTATTTGGTTGCTGGGGGTTGGTCTGTTTGTTTTAATTAGATCACACAGTTGAGCTGCAGTCCAAACACATACAGATGGGACCACAACTGGCAGGGTTTTATTCTTCTTACTGATTCTGAAGTGCTGAAAGAAAAGATAAGATGCTTCATACCAGCTCAAGATCTGTGCTTGTAAGGAAGAGGAGAGGAAAGCATCAGGGAAAGATGGGAAAGAAATTCACTCCTCCAGAAAAGTCAGGATCTCTTCAGATTCTTCCTCCCAAGTATATTCAAAATACCACAGTACTCCAATCAGTCCTTTTCCTTATTTCTAATTAAGAGCTCAAGTTTTAAAATGCAGCAGCCACACGGAATGACAGAATGGATTGGGTTGGAAGGGACCTTAAAGATCATTCAGTTCCAAGCCCCTGCCAGGGACAGGGACACCTTCCACTGTCCCAGGCTGCTCAGAGCCCCATCCAGTCTGGCCTTAAACACATTTTTATCATGAGAGGCAAATTCCCTGTTGTCCTCCTTTTTCAGGATGCACCCACAAAGTCATACAAGATCCAGGCTGGGTGAAGATAACAAATAAAGATGCAGAGCAGTGACTTTCTATCACACAGCAACAACTTCAGCTTGCTGAGAGTCACTCTCAGAAAGAATTAATTGGTAACATTTTACAGGCTCCAAAAAAAAAAAAAAAAATCACACATCCCTTATCCACCTTGTCATTTGATGATGCTACCTCTACAAATCAGGCAATCTGCATTAAAAATATTAAACTATTTAGATGTATAAAATGAAGCCTATTTTTCCACTGATAAATACATTTAGCTCATCAACATTAATGGGAGCTCCAGGCAACATAATTACAGAACACATCTAATTTGAATTAGTTAGTGTGAATCAGAAGTACAGTTTAGTTTACCCTGTCTTCCTCTTCTCTCTGCAGCCATCCACATACACCTTTTTGCCACATTTCAAGACTGCAAAGCTGCAAAAAAAAATTTACTGGTATAAAGTTAAACATATTTTCCTTTATTTTTAAAGTATAAAAACATCAGCAAATTAGGCAGCATTTTTTAAAAGTATGTAAATACTTCAAATCATCTTTAACTCTCTCGACACAAAGTCGTGTCTTCAAGTCTTATTGAAGTTCATGATGGAGCCTTTCTAATTCTAAAATCTACTTTTCTCCATTTCTACTGCTACACAAACAAAATTTTCATCCTGCTTGCTTTTTATCTCACTCAGGATCCTCAAATTCCACATGAGTGTCCTCTAACTTCATCTTCAATACCTTTTTTCTCCGGGGAAGAGGAAGAAGATCAAAAGGAAGGAAGTGCAAGGAAAGCAGAGAAGAAAAATTCTTTTGATAAAAAATAGAACTCATGATAACTCTGTATTTGAAAGAATACCATCAAGTTTTATTGGAAATGTAGATGTCTCCAAATTTAGTTATAATAACTGTCAGCTCGATTATAATTGTTTACATCTGACAAGCAAGGAAAATTCATCAGTAATACATAATAGATTGCCCCACCCTTGGAGCCAGAGCAGAGAACCTCAAGACTTTCACATAGGTAAATAAAAAATGAGGATTAGCCTTTTTTCTGTAGGAAAAAAAAAACATTCCATCAAGAAAGAGATTAGGAAATCTCTTAGAAAATATCAATTTCTCCTCTACTTTGTCACAGCATTTTTCTGCTTAAGGAGGACATCCTGCTGTTTTACACTCTGAAAAACAGCTTTTCCCCCCACCTTTACCTCCTCTATTAATTTTATTTTTTTTTAACTTGACAAACTGGACATGATCGGATGTGTTTGGCCAAGACACATGTCCTGCACCACCTTTTCAGTCAAATAAGCTCCAGAGCTCTGCTCTTTCAGTGGCTACTGTGCTCATAAAATGTTGCTACTGAATTAATGCTATTAAACACCCAGAGCCATTATCTGCACTGATGATAAGTGAGAAAGGGACGTGAATTACTGTACCGAACTGTTTCTGAGCAAAGGGATATCCAGCTCCTGCAAAGAGTTTATAAACCTCAATAAATGGCCCTGGCTTCAGACCTGACAGACCACCAAGAGCAAGTCAACCATGAATTCTCTCATTGTCAAATTTAATAGAATCTCAGCAAAGGGAAAATCCTCATTCTGCACTGCAAACATTCAAAGTCACAGCCTGCTGCTCGTTTCTTAATTATGTACAAACCTATTTAGCACTTCCATTCAGAATGCCATTTCTGTCTGACTAAAACTTTAAGGAAATATTTTTAAGATGGAGGGAGATAGTTCTCAATGAGGAATTGATAGCAATTGGAGGCTTTATTTTACACAAGGCAAAGTTTCTAACTAAATAAAAGGTGCCAGAAATTTTCCAAATTTGTTTCCTTTCTCTTTTTACTTTCCCCTAAAGGCAAATTCTGTGAACATCTTTATTGAGTTCGAAAGAATTTGGTAAGATCTTTCTTCCCTCCTTACTTCTAGTCACGCATTCCCATTCTGTGCTTAGTAGAGGCAGGTTCTGAAACAAAGACATTAATCATAATGTAATCAAGACTTCATTAGAGCTTAATTTTTCCCTACCTGTTTAAAAAAACCAAAACCAAAACAAAAACAAAAAAAAAACCCCACCAAACAAAGAGAAAAAAATATTTAAGCAATCTACAGAATAAGTGCAAGAAGTCTTACTCCATTTTTACAATGGAAAAGGCTAATTTACCAAGTTGAGAAAGTTTTAAGGGTTAAAAAAGGAGTGTGAGTCAAGGTTTGTCATTCAATCTTTGACCACTACCTGCAGCTTCCTCTGCCACCAGCCTGAATATCAAATACAAATAATAGCTTCACACTGCTCGTTAAAATTCAGTCTGGAGACTGTATTTTCTAGTAAACATTTCTACTAAATCTTATAACAACAATACAGGTTACCCAGCACTAGAAACCTGCTGTGCCTCATTATGCATTTTAACTTTCTCTTCTTCTTTTCTCTTTTGATGCACAGAGAGGGAAAAAAAAAAGACCTTGTGCAGGCTTATTCTTATTTAGGTTTACTACACAAAACCACTGCATTTTCACTGAGCTATGATGCCATAAAATATTTATAAGGACAAACAAAACCAGCAGAGATCTTTGCAAAACCATTTAATACCACCAGCCTCCTCCAATTCCTGCAGAAGGTGACTGAAAGGATCTCGTTAGTTCCATGGGAGGGAGACCAAACTAACAAGGCACATGTGCTGAACATGCTCAGATTGGAGTAAGCAGCACAACAACACAACCTCGTTGTGCTTTCTTCTCAAGAGATGCCTGAAAGGTTTGTCTGAACAGCAGGGGCACGATGGAGAGGGAATGATCTAGCAAGAGTTTCTCCACAGTAGCAGAATTCCCTTTGATTCAGCTGGCAGTGCCTGGGAACAGTGAGGATTTCAGTTTTGTGCAGGACACATTCAGGAAGCTCAGGCTAAGCAGGATCAAGCAGCAAACACCGATGTGGAAATTGCTAAAAGGCAACAAACACCAATCCTGTTAAAGGAAGTGTGCAAGAGGATCCATCCTGGAGACATCAGACATTTTAGGCTGCGGCTACGAGAGAGATGGAGAGGGCCTTTGCACAAGGGCAGTTAGTGATAGAGCAAGGGAGAATGGCCTTGAGCTGAAGGAAGGAAGGGTTAGATTGGATATTGGGAAGGAATTGTTCCCTGGGAGGGTGGGCAGGCCCTGGCCCAGGGTGGCCAGAGAAGCTGTGGCTGCCCCTGGATCCCTGGCAGTGTCCAAGGCCAGGCTGGACATTGGGGTTGGAGCAGCCTGGGACAGTGGGAGGTGTCCCTGCCATGGCAGGAGTGGCACTGGATGGGATTTAAGGTCCTTTCCAACCCAAACCATTCTGTGATCCTGAGCAGAAGCTTCTCATCCCAGCCCCAGCAGCACAGAGGAGGGACCACATGAGCACTTTTTTCTACACCTTCACAGAAAGTTGACCTGGCAAGAAGGCAAAGGGCAGGGTTTTGTATCCCAGATCTACAGCAGAGCAACAACACTAAGGTGCAACACCTTATTATAGCTTCATTCAATTTGTGCCATGTGGGATAGGGAACAATTATCATTCTGTAACCAAAAAGTTGAAAAAAGCATTGTGTGGGAATAGGGAATACAGAAAAAAAAAAAAAAAAGGACAGATCAATTCACTTTATGATCTCCTGGCAAAAGCCTCAAGCCATACCCACAGGTTTCAACTTGGAGGCAGAAACTGGAGTCAGCCTGGAGGTGCAGAGCCAGGTACAGGGAGAAGAGATTGTTGTGGAGTTTTGGGGTTTTTTCCTATAAAAAAACAGAGTGCAACTACCAGGAAATTAATTCTGGATATATGGATGGGGGGGACACCCAGATTTCAGACTTTCCTCATCAGCATCTCAGGAAACAAATGTAGTTGCCAATTGTCTGTGGGTCACGACCAGTGCCTTCTTTAATGTCCACAAAGACGCTGAAATTTCATTTCCCCAATGCTGAAATATAGAATATTGAATTCTACTTGCCTCCAGCGAAGCAGAGTATTTTTATTCTTTTTCCCCCTCTCTCAAACCCATTACCTGCTGTGACACCTCAAAAATCTATTCAGATTTTCTATCTCCCTTAATTTTTACAAGGTGCAGCCTATGAAAGCTCTATGGCTATTTAAAAATTAGGTTTTATAAAAGAAATGAATGCACAATTTTCCCCTTTGTTCCTCTTGCACTTGTGCAGAACCTAAATATGAAACTGATTTCAAGGGAACAGGAAATATTTACTTGGTGGAGAGAGGGAAGATGAAAAAGCAGCTCTGGCACTGAATCCATTGTATCCCATCAGCTTTTCAATCAGCCTCACTAACAATTTATTTTTCATTTATGTGCACGTCTGGTGGGAAAAACAAGGTAAAGAAAGCAAATCCTGAGCATCAGCAGTAATTTGCAGGTGGCTTCAAAGGAGGCAGGGTCAGCCAGTCCCGTGTTTAAGACAGCAACGCCCACGTTCTGCCATTTTTAGTTTTTGAAACATGAGGTTTTTCATCCAGTTTAACAGGAGGACACCCTTGAAAAAAAAGGTGACTTTCCCTTGATGACTACCTGTCAGCTAATTATTACTGTGCTCCTAAGTGCCTCTCTAAGTTTGTCTATCCTCTCGTTTCCAAGTACTGCAATTCCTTGGAAACGGAATATGACATCACAGGAAGGTTTTGCAGAAGCTCTCCCTGCGTGTCCGTTTATATTAGTTTCATCATCCATAACAAGTGTTTAAAAAGCAGAAAAACAACCATGATGCATAATGCATTGTGTCATGATGCATAATAATAATAATTAAAACCCCTCCCCCAGCTCCTGAGGTTTAAAAATCTTTCCAAGTAAGCATTTCAGCGGAAAGGCTTTGACAAAAATGCCATTTAGGGACTTTCAAATTTACAGCTCTGCAATTTGTCATCATTTATATTAGCAAGAAGGTTTAAAATAAAAACAACAACAATGAAAGGAAGATAATATAATGCAATTTTGTACTTGATGAATCTCCTGTTGACTAAAAACCCCTATGCCTGGCAGTCAGAAAAGTTATTAACCTGCCAAATTACAGATGGAATTGGTGTATTCTTTCCCCCAGAATTCTTTAAGCAGAAGAATATAGAGTATCCCATGTTCAAGTATTAGCAAAGGTTACTTGCCTTTGGAATATTGATTAACACAGCCCTTGTGGGAATTATTTCACTTTTCCAAAGCAAATTAAAGATCTGAAAAGCAATTCTCAACTTAACTTCAAATGCAGTTATTTAAAAATGGATGATTAACGCAATTACTGCCTGGCACAGAGAGCAGAGCTTTCCAGAGGCAGCCAGCAGAACTCGCAGCGAATGCTGAAATCAGATTACCTTGAAAGAGCTCCCTTGATCCAGGGAAGAAAAAATAAAATTGATACCTGGGAGCTTATTTCTCACCTGAATAGCACATTTTTCCTTCTAAACCGCGGACTGCATTGCAGTTGCCTGTGCGTGCACTCCAGCTCAGGTTTTCTGTGTTTTCCACACTCAAGTACACAGGAGGGACTGATTTATTTGCATCCCACGAGTCGCTCTCCAATCACCCCCAAGGTTTCTGAGGTGCCTGCTGAACAGTGCTAACACTGCTGAAAATAAGCATTTCTGCAGGCTATTTTCTTTAGCAGTGGTTCACTCGACAGTAAATTAATCTGGTTTTCCTTTTGGACTTCCATAGAGGAACCAGCAGCATGGAGTACATCTATCATGTTCCTGAGTATGGGATAGTCTAATTTTTTTTAGGAGCCCAAAAAAAAAAAAAAAAAAAAAAAAAAAAGAGTAGATTTTTAGATTTTTCTGACATTGCACCTGAAAATAGGTAACAAAGCAAGGATTTGAGTTCAGGTCTTCTATGCTAATGTTAAACCACATCACTCTGTTCTGCCTCATTCTGGAGCCATTAAGATCAAATAGAGTTTCAAAATCCAGGCAGAAATATTTCCACCGAAACTTTATGTCAATTGCTACTCAGTTTTAAAACACCAATACATCCTTCTGCTAAAATGAGGATTTGATAACGCCAGTAATACACATTTCAGGGGTAATTATTTTAGTCACTTTTTTTTTCCTATTTCAGGTTCTAAAAATGTACCAGTTTTTAATCTTTACCAGAGAGCATAAGTGATAATGAGCTGTAAATCCACAGAACTAAAATGTTGCTGGGAGCACTACTTATGACTTGTCAATCAGCATGTCTAAAAGTATATCAGGAGTCTAGAAAGTGATGGGATTTTTCTTCCATCACGTACACGAAACCACAGATTATGAACACAAAATTGGAGAAGTCTATATGCCTTTTTTTTTTTATAGTTTTATGAAATGGTCACATTACAACATTTTTGTTTGTTGACCAAATGCGATGACTCAGGGATGACTTTTTCTTTCTTTTCTGAATGCAGAAAAGACCAGGCCAGCAAATGTGAGCTGTTATTTAATCCTATATTATGCAGTGTTTCATGTTCCAATCAATTTATTAATTAATTGGGAAGCTGTGTAAAGGCAAATGTAATTGTCAGCCAGACCCAAATGCAACGAGCTCCAGCCAAGAACAAGCAAATCCCTGTTACATGTATTTGGATATTTAGGAATTTCTGTAAGTGCATAAAATCAAATGTCTTTATTAATGTTTATTACTTAAGAAGGCCTCAAGAGGCTAAAATGCTGCCACAGTTTTATTCCCTGGGTTCTGGAGCACCACAGCTCTATCTGAGATGTGGAACACACTGTGAATTGTCCATTGCAGACAGAAGGAATTTTGACAGGTCAGCAGTGAAAATTCACATAGAAGGAGGACTCGAATAACATTTCCAACTGCAGTTTCTGCTTTGTGCAAAAAAAATTTTGAAGAGAGGCCTTTTTCCAGAAGCACAATTGAATGTCCATCAGGTGTTAATATTTGCCACAACCACAACTCAGAAAAGAGTCTCAATTTTTGTCTTTAGAGTTCATTAGTTGTGGTTCTAACATGCTTATCCTGGAATAAATCCCAAAATATCATTTATATACATTAAAAAGTGCAGGCTAGATCATCTCCAGCTGCTCATAACCAAATACAGAACAAGTCTGTTACTCCGGAATGGTAAGGACAAAGGAAAACAGCAATAACAGAATTTTTAGGGGTCAGATCTTCATGTGGTTTAGGTCAAATTGGGCAGGGTTTGAGGGCTAATGCAGCCACTTTTAATCAGTTTAATAATAAACTGGCCAGGGACTCATAAATGAGAGGATTAAATGTCTGAGTACATTGACAAGGAAAAATAATTCAAGATAGACCTTTTTCACTCTTTTACTGATGCCTCACTGTTGGCATGACCTGTCCCTGGAGAACCTCAGTCCTGAAAGGAGAGGTTTTCTCCACCATTTGCACATTCATGCCATAGCACAACTAATTAAACCCCACTCTGCCAGGACCTCCCCATTTGTTAGAGCCTGTCACGATCAAAAGCCGTTCATGTTAATGGTTTTATAGAAATACACGTGTTCATTTTGAAACTGCCTGCCAGGCTTTGGTTTCTGAGCTTTTACAAAATTATTTGTCTATGATATTTTCTCAAAGAAGTTTATTTGCTAGAGACACCAGTAGAACATAACTGGTCCCAGATGTAAGATTCCTGGCTGATGAAATTAAATCACTTCAAATTCTCTTTTCTGTGGAAATTTCATTGATCTGATCTGTGATCTCTTCCTTTGCCAGAGAGCATTTTTGTGAATATTCTTTCTAAACATTCTCCCACATACACACCCCAAGCTGATGAAAGCACAGGCAGAACTTGAAAGGAATATTGACTTTGTAGAAGCACATTTATTTTCATTAAGTCAGTTTTTCCAAGGGGGAATAAGAGTCACTCCAGGTGTGTGAATCCAAGCTTCTTTCTGGCAGAGCTAAAGAAAAATTCCTCATGCAATTTTAGTCATCTCTGAGGATGAATATTTACATTTCTGGTGTGACTGAGGAAGGACAGAAAAGGGAACAGTAGGAGAAAAATAAGCTAAAACACAGATAAATTACTCTCCTCACTTTCAAACTGATTTTTTGGGACTGCCAAGTGCTGTGAAATGGCACCAGAGACAGCCCTGGGCAGGAGAAGAGAGGACAGCAGGAAGAAGCAGCTTTTCCTCCCGAGGTGAGAGCTAGTGCTGCACTAGCTGTTAGTGCAAGAGGAAAAGGCAAAAGACAGAGAAATTTAAATTTTCCTGCCCTCCAGCCAAGAAAATCTTCCACACGTGGGTGGCCCAGAGTTGAAATGCATACAGTAGTTAAATAGTTTGGATTCACTAATTCCACTTTGAAAATAAAGCGTATGGGTTATCCAGTGATTTTTGTTGAGGTTTTTTTCTCCCCCTCTCCCCAGACAATCTTATTTCTGCTCTGTTTAGTTGTTGTTTCTAGGCATTACTAATTGTCATTCATGGCAAACGTAGTCAGCTGCTCACGGACCCAATTCCAAGAGGAAGCTGCAGGCTTTTTTTTTTTAGAGAAAATATCCAGGTTAGTGCCAGAGGATCATTTCCTCATCCTAATAACCTCCTGCACCTCTTTTGAGATATATAGAAAATAGACATTGCAAACAGCAGAGGACTGAGACACCTGCACTATGCAGAGAGTTTTCAGGGACTGGACAGGACTAACTTCATAAACTTGTTCCAAACTATTTACAGGGTTTGTGGGCAGTCTGGAGCTGCACCTGATACAAGCCTGAGACAAGGAGACAGTTGATAAAATATGATAAAAATATTTCCAAGCATGCCCCACACCTCCCTGCCCAATACATAGGTGACAATTTCTGGAAAAAAATAAATAAATTAGCACTCAATGATGCAAACTAGATACAGGCAAAGTGGGATAACCTTCGGGTGAGGGTGCCCCAGAATAAAAGGTTTAAAGAGGGCAGGGGCTGCCCCAGCTTGGGGAGCTGTTCTTTCTCTTTTCCCCACGCCCTGACTGTGAAAAACAACCTGAAGCTGAAACCACGTTTCAAACAGCACACCCAGATGTCATCAAACCAACCCCTCAGCCCCAAACACACTGAGAAAGTGTGAAGGTCAGGGAGAGAAGCTGAGGGAGGTTTCCATCCATTAAAACCACCCAAAGGAACGTGACTACTCCTAGAAATGTGGGAGCCAGGCAGAGCCCCAGCAGTCTGACAGATCTGCTGTCGAACTCAGAGCTCAGGGCTGCTCCAGCACATGCCTGCCACAAAGAATATGAAAATATTCAATGCCGAGCTTAAAAAGGAAGAGGAAGTTCATCAGATCTTTGTGCAGGACTCAGGAGGCTCTAAATGAGGTCAGAGCTGCATGTCAACCATGTTTTCCTCCTCTCTCCCCCAAACAAAGACCCTTTCCAGAATTCCTCTTCGCACATTCGGAGCTGCCCCAAGGTGGGAAGCCAGACTAGCTACAGACAGCTCAGATTTGAGTGTGTTTGGGAAGATTTAGATGCATGAAACAGCAGCAGCTCGTGCTGTGGACCTGGATGGTGATATCCCATCCACAGCTGCCAGTTTTTATATGGAGACATCACAGCAAACACGACTGAGGCGGTGACACCATGGCAATGAAGTGTGGTGGTTTTTTTTTGCACACAGGAGAGGTTGGCCCTTCCTTCCGAGCTTAGGTTTGCCTCTCCAATGCAAATCAGCACTGACCTCTGCTGCTGGACTCTTGGAATGTGTACTTCCCAGGGAAGGAGCGAGGACAGCACGGTGACACGGAGATGGCATTTTCAAAAGGGTTTTCATGCAGCTCAGTATGAATTCCTCTACCTCCAGGGGCTCAAAGCTCTAAGGATATTTATATCCATCCAAAAGAGCACTTGTCAGGTGGGCAGGGGAAGTGTTCCCACTACACAGACAGGGAGGGGAGGGAGTCAGAGACTTCAAGAAAATAGCTTGGAGTACCTCAACCTTGCACAGCCATTTTGACCGTTTCCCACTTGGATAGCTTTCCCCTGCTCCAACATCACCTTTGCAAAGCTGATCTCTGTCTGGGAGACCACACAGAGAACGCTAAATAAACATTTTATTAAAAAAAAAAAAATAAAAAAAAGGCAGGCATACAATTATTTCCCACAAAATACTTAACGCGCTTCCCCCGCGTGCTTTAGTGTATTTTGCAGGAACGTCCTCAGGTCACAAGCTTAAGTAGCTTACCCAAGGCCAGAGTCTGAGGACCTGTCCACATGGGGATACTCAGGAAATGAATCTGAAATTAAACTTTTAAAAAGAATGAGCTAAGCAGCATCCTAAGCTAGCACTTTCATTTAGAATTAGAGCCTTAATTCAGCTTAGCCTAATTCTTTCAGTTCTAAAATGAGGATGGTGGCACAAGCCTGCTTCCAGATCTATTTATCTGGATCGGTTGAAGGTATTACTGCCTCCAGCTACTCAGCACTGCCTTCCAGATGGAGGATTGCACCCCACACAGCCACGAGGGGCTGCAAGAGGGGTCCCTGCGAGTGGTCCAGCTGCAGGATAAGCCAGGAGGGCTGCATTTATCCTGTGTGGGATCGGGGGCAATTCCCCCTCCCAAACACGCAGCAGGAGCCAGCCATGGGTTAGAGCTCCTTAAATCTGCACAGATGTTGGCAGAACGAACATCTGCCCATGAACTGTTTGGAGGGAGTAGAACTGAGACAAAAGTGCAAATTGGTGAGCCAAGGGAAGACTCACAGGGTGGGGTCTCTGGCAAAGGATGAGGCTGAATTCATGGGCAGGGCATGGATTTTCCTAAACCATAAACTTGATGAGATGTCAATGTTCCACCACTGCCACACAACTGCACTTTGATAGTATGAAGGTGCTTTTGGCCTCAATGACTTTAATTGCAGAGCACTCATTTACCCCACATTGTTTTATAGTTGGCAATAGATTGTAGCATGCCAGTCACCTCACAAGTAAAATCTTTTTCCTAGACAGTCTGAAAGGAGTAAAATAAGATGTTAAAGGAGCTCTATGAATCTCTGACAGCTTTTCAGGTAAACAAAGGGAAGGAGAGGGAAGAGAAAACATCCTTTATATTCCTATTCCCTTGCTCCACCTTCCCACACCTGGGGTACAAAAAAGCAAAATCCCCCTAGACAGGTCTTGGCAACCCTGCATTCAATCTGTTTCACACTTCCCCTGAGATAAATTCAGGAGAGGGAGAGAGGGGAAGAGGGAGGGAGGCTGTTCCATGGTAGTGTTTTCTGCACTGTAGGATGGAAACAAACCAAGGGATTTAAATTTAACATCCTCCCTCTAAACTCCAGCCACTCATTACTATCAGACTCTGCCAGAGGAAGACACTGATGTCTCTCTCCACAAAAACAGAGAAGCCAGTTAACATATTTAGCTATGTAACACCTGTAAATATTTGATATTTAAAGCCAAAGTACGTCTTGTTTAAAAAACATTAATGTTATTATTGTTTTTCTTTTTCTCCAGTATGTAGAACTGAGCCACATATGAAATCAGATGACCTAAAAATGCAGGACCCCAAAGACAAAGAAAGCAATGCTGGAGCTGAGCATTAATCTCTCGGCAGCACCAAGGTTATAATTTCAGTGTGTTCTCCACTCTGCAGCCTTGCTGGAGATTATCTCCTAGAGATGGCATGCAAAAATAAACCTGGGGAAAAGGGAAGGCAGAGCAGGTAGTAGGAGTAGAAACAACCTTCTCTCTACCCCACTCTCACACACATAGAAAATTTGTTCTGCAAAGAAGAGAGTCTCTGGACCAAAATACATTTGAGCTTTGAAAAGGAGGGAATTATTTGGGGGAAATACCACTCAGAATGAAAACAGATTGAGGATTTAGCTGTGCCACAGTTTTTTGCCTTGGTAAGTTACGACTGGGACATGGGGTGTGTATATATTAAAAGAAAATAAAAAGCTTGGAACCTTTTTCCGCTCTGTTTTTTGGGTTGTTTTTTTTTTTGTAATCCCTAGCAACATTCAGATTATCTAGGAGGAACCTATCTATTTCTGATTCTGTGCAGCAGAGTAGGAAAACAAAAAGCCCTTTCCCCTGCATCCCAACGTCAAAAGGAACCGTAGTGGGTTTAATACAGAAAATCCATTAGGCACGGGAAAAGGCAGGAGCCTCCTATCAAGCTGCAAACAGGAATGCTTAAGCACAAGGCATTCAGGCGATGGAAATGCATTCAGAGCGTTTAGCACGTAGGATTAATCGAATTATAATTTAATCATCTGATCAAACACTAATTAGCATAATCACTTGAGGGGAAAAGCTGCCAGAGGAACAGACGAAGAAACACCTTGGGCACCCAGCACATTTTAATGACGCGAGATCGTGCACAGATAATTTTTTTCCCCCCTTAATAAAACACAACAGAGATTGAGGATCGCGGTGCTGAAGAAGCAGTTTGAAGCAGTCCTGGATCACACACAGTTCTCCAGCAGGAAAGATGTTGAAGCAGGGTCTGCAGGCTTGAGTTTATTCAGATTTAAGAGCTGAAAAAGCACAGGAATGCTCCACTGCCCTGGTTTGCCTTGTGAAGACTCGGGCATGAGCGCACACTTCAGCCCACTGTGTTTCCATTCTAATCATCCCTCACTGTTTCCCCCAGAGTCTCCCACATGAATGTTTAACTATGGATCGCTTAGATGACCTTCAGGGATACAGCAAAGTATTAGCATCCTTTTACAAACTGCATTTGAAATAATTAGTCGAAATCAGCTGGGTTTCTTTGGCTCGGGGCGGGCGAGAATGGAAAAGCAAGAGATATTAAGGGAGCTTTGCTGTGTAATACTGTCTGGCTTTCCTGGCAAAATCATGCCACTTTTGTAAAGCAGAAATCTGGGGAGAGCAGGAAAATCACCCCTGGTGTTTTCCCACTCGATGAAATGATTCTTGTGTCTGGAGAGATGTGTGGACAGGAGGAAGCCTGGGAAAATTTGTGGAAAGGAGGAAGCAGAGAAGCAGGACTTTGGGCAGGGAAAAGAATCTTCAGAGGTGTCTCTTGCTTGATTTTTTTACACAAAACAATGCAGTTGAATTACTCCTAATAAGTGTTTAGGTTTTCAAATGGATAATTCTTCTGGACGTTAGAAACATTTAAATGTAATGAACTGCAACATTTATAGAGAACATTGTAAAATCACTGAGATTAGAAGAGACCTCAGAGATCTTCAAATCCAATCACCTGCCCAGCACTGCCAAGTCCACAACCAACCCATGTGCCTACGTGCCACAAGAATGGCCTTGGAAAAAGTTTCCTACAATGTTATGTAAGGGAGCAAAATGATGAGCTGCTTACCTACATTTTAAAGGCACCAGATCATGCAGGCTCAAGCGTGAGCTAATTTAAATCGATTGTATCCCTCTTACAGAGCTATTACTAATAATCCTTTCAGCTCCTCAGAATGACTGTACATTAATAAAATAAGGTAACCAGTTACAGCACGGGACAAATTTACCTCAGGGTTTGCCCATACTAGGCACCCTCCCATGTGCAATCAATATTCAGGGTCTGGAAACTCTCAAGAAAGCAGGAATCAGCTCTCCTTTGCAGGTGATGGTGCCAGAAAACCTCCGAGCAACAGAGCTGTATAACCCTTTATAGCATCGTCACACTTTTAATAAGTGACTGATAGATGAACTAAGAAAAAAAAAAAATCATGGAATGGTTTGGGTTGGAAGGGCCCTTAAAGATCATCCAGCTCCAATCCCCCTGCCCTGGGCACCTTCCACTAGGACAGGTTGCTCAGGTTGCCCAATTATAAGGCAAGAAATCAGTTTCTCACAGACATAAGGGTGGAACCATAATTGGTAAAACCACTGCCCACATTCCTGCCTCAAAGAGAGACATCATATACCAGCATACACAGAGGCCACTTAATTAAAAAGTGAAAGTCCTTTAAAATTTAAAACATTATGGGGTTTAAAATATGTTGCTTGTTTAAAACATCTGGCTTTAAGTTCCTGTTCATTTCTTCCCAAGCAACAACTTAAAAGCAAACTCAGGATATTTTGCACCTCCTCTCAAAAGCTGCAGCATGGCAAAGTGGGAGGGGAACAGCACAGAGCCTCACCTGAGGCTGCACCATGGTCAGAGACAGCCTGGAAGACAGCACCCATCTCCCCAAACTCATCCCCAAATCTCTCTTCTCCTCCTGCCCCTGGAAGGGCAGCAGTCCTGAGCCAAATGAAACCATCCCCTGCTGCAATCACGATTCCAACCCGTAAGGGCACCAGCACTGTGCCATGTCATGATGCCTTCATTTTCCACTTGAAAGCTGTTTAATGCGTGCTACTTGTTTTGTATAAAATTTTCTGAGCACCAGGCCAGCTGCAGATGCCTTAGGAAATGCCAGAGCTGAGATGCTCAGCCGACCTTAACCCCTACTCCAATTATTCCAATGTGTGTCCACACCAGGGACTGGAAGCAGCAGAAACAGTGTGGGGAAGGAGAGTAACTGCATTACATGGTGAGAAAACAAGGCTGTTATCTTGGAACTGAGACAAGACAGAAACTCAATTTACTGACACCAGAAGTTCTCAAAACCACTTGAAATTAAGTATCAGTCAGACTGCTATTATTTAGGAAAATATTTTTTTTTTTTTAAAAATCTCATTAACTCCTTTTGAAATTACTAAAACCCAGCATTCTTCTCTTCTGTAGAAATGCATTTTGAGATGTGGTAGAAATGCTGTAATGGCTTTTATCCACTAGGGACTAACTTTTGAACTTAATAAATATGCACTGAACTGCTGCAGCTAGAGTGTCTTCAGACAGGCTTTTCTTTTGCCCTGCACTGCCTTCACATGTGCCAGTGGTTGGACATTCCAAAAGGCTCCATCAGCACTGGGACAAGCAGAGCTTGAGCACACACAGCACTTTAACAGGACAGTCACAACTCTCTGAAGATGAAGATGCTCCTCGAGCATGAACACAATAGATAAGGGCAAAAACTGGTGAAGAACAGAAGATTTTTGGACAAGATTTTTACTCTAGACTAGGATAGAAAAACTAAAACATAAACCTTTTTTTCTTCCCCTGAAAAAAAAAAGAAAATAAACTTTCCCTACTCCCGGCTGCGTTCCCACCATAACTGCTCAGTCTCAATTTGTTATAGAGACAAAGAGCTGCTCTCCAGGGGGGAATTGAAGCCCTCCTGCTCCTGCAGCCAGCAGTGGTCCCAGGATTCCCACCCAGAGAGGCTCCAGGAGCAGGGCAGGGTGTGCAGGGTGTTTGGGGTGTTCAGGGTATGCAGGGTGTTCGGGGTGTTTGGGGTGTTCGGGGTGTGCAGGGTGTGCAGGGTGCTCAGGGTGCTCAGGGCGTTCAGGGTGTTTGGGATGTTTGGGGTGTTTGGGGTGTTCAGGGTGTTTGGGGTGTTTAGGGTGTTCGGGGTGTTTGGGGTGGTTAGGGTGTTTGGGGTGTTTAGGGTGTTCGGGGTGTTTGGGGCGTTTAGGGTGTTTGGGGTGTGGGGGGTGTTTGGGGTGTTTGGGGTGTGCAGGGTGTTCAGGGTGTTTGGGGTGTTCAGGGTGTTTGGGGTATTTGGGGTGTTCGGGGTGTTTGGGGTGTTCGGGGTGTTCAGGGTATTCAGGATATTTGGGGTGTTCGGGGTGTTTGGGGTGTTCGGGATGTTCGGGATGTTTGGGGTATTTGGGGTGTTCAGGGTGTTTGGGGTGTTCGGGATGTTTGGGGTATTTGGGATGTTTGGGGTATTTGGGGTGTTCGGGGTATTTGGGGTGTTCTGGGTGTTTGGGGTGTTCAGGATGTTTGGGGTGTTTAGGGTGTTTGGGGTATTTGGGGTGTTCGGGGTATTTGGGGTGTTCGGGGTGTTTGGGGTGTTCAGGGTGTGCAGAGTGTTCAGGATGTTTGGGGTGTTCAGGTTATTTGGGGTGTTTGGGGTGTGCAGGCTCATGCTCTGAGCAGACCCCATAGTGCCGACCCTGACAGTTCCCAACAGCCGAACAGCGAATTACCACTGCCAGGGCTCCTCTGAAAGCCTGACAGCTCAGCCTCTTTTTCTGAGGATTAATTATCTCCCTCCTGCCCAATAAAGGAGCTCAGCTCCTTCCTCCTTCGCTCAGATGAGGAACTTGCACTTCCCACCCTACAGCTGCATGGGCATTCGTAGGATTGCTTCCCATCCTTGATCTCCCCCACTCCCCCAAATCCAGTGGCCTCAGGGGAAAAGCTTTTAGGGATGGGAGAAATACTTTCCCTACTGAAACAAACATAAATAACTAGGAAAAACGTGGAGAGAAGACGAGTTGTAGGCCTCAAACTAAGCCTATAGCAGAGACGAAGTTACAGGAGTAGATAAGAGTGAAGGAAAAATCTGAATGTGGGAAATGAAGGACAAGGGCAGCTGGGACTTGGGGTTCCCTATCCTGAGGCACAGCAGGATCCACGGGGAGCACTGGGCAGTCCCAAAGCCACATTCTGTAATGTTCTCCACCCACAGCATCCAGGGGAACAGGCTCAGCTTTGCCTTTCCCCACTACAAACTGAAGGCAAGACCCCAGGGCCCTTCACCATAACCTGTCCAGCTCAAATTTGGCCTTCAGGCACTGCCCTCCTGCTGTCCCACAGGGATCCGTGCTCTGTGAATGCTCTCGCTCTGCTCATCACACCTTACATCACTGTCTGGATACCTCTGCAGCTCCAACTCACCCTTTTTACAACCCTTACCCTCCCCACTAAAAATCACATTCATACCTCTTAAGCATTCGTTCTGCATTTTATAGATATATGTTTACAAAAAGCCAAGAACAAAAAGCCTCAGCCACAGCTGACACAACAAAACCCACGGTGATCATCACCTATCACTCAAATCCCATAGTGAGATGAACCTGACTCTCTGTGCTTGAAATGATGAAAATCTGGTCTCTAGAACCCCTACACTACAGGGCTGTGAAAAAGGTTGTCATTGTGGAAGAGAAACCTTGAAGTCACATAAAAAAAAAAAAAAAATAGGAAAAAATATACAAAGGAACGCTTCCTAAATAAATACAGCTAAGAGCATGAACTAGAATAATGCAAATATTACTGCAGACATTTGAAAATCACTTAACTGTGCAAAAACCTCTCTACATTGGATGTCTACAAACATAACTGGAGAACTTGTACTTCACTGACAGCTTCCCAAATTACTTCCTCCATATCGTGACACAGTAAACAAAGCTTCACTTTGGGCTTCACAACTGCAGCTGCACCACAAATTATGGTTGACCTGTCTAGAAATAATATGGGAATTCGCTTTTAAACTGCCCCACAGAAAAGCCACCTAATGAGAGGAAAATTCAGGTGGAGAATGTGTGGTGTGGATGGTGAAGCACTTTGCTGAGGTCCACTTAAAGCCTATTTTGCTTGAATGACATTTTTTCCAGCAAGGTTCCATTCCAGGGACATCTGAATCTGCTTTTCATAACAAAAAGGACTTTGTCAAGGACTCGTTCTGTCCTTAGCTCAAGCCAGGAGCGTTCTCACAGCATGTCACATGCTCACCTCATAATTATCAAGAGACTGACTTTATGCACTCACAGTATTTTCCTGAGTCAGGGCCAAAATTCCTAATAAAACTCACGCAGAAAACCCCAAAGACTTCAGAAGGTAACACAACAAAACAAAAAACAAACAAACCAACGCTAAAACACACCAATTTCTGGTAGAAAAACAATTGCACAAGAGAATTTAACAAAAGCCAGAGCTTGCACTTCATGCATAACCTTTCCACGGCCTGGGAAAAAACAGATTTGGGTGCACTCAAATCCTGCCGTGTGATTCGTGGGGTCCAATGTAACAACAACACATGGATTCCTCCAAGCCTGCCCATTTCAGCATCCCACAAAGTCTTCCCAGATAAAACAGGAGCCAGCTTAAACAAGAGCCACAGGTCAGAGACTGATATTTGTCATTTGAACTCCACCCCAACTCCTAAACCTCAAGAAAAGACTCTGCTGAACGCCAACTCATAATCATGGAGACCCTCCTAAAGAACAGAACAGGAAACAAACTCTTCCATAAATTCCTGAGTTCCGTGGCACCTAAAAAATGGAGCCACTGGGGGCTGCCACTCCGTAGTGCCGAGAGACAAACCCCCTGAGTGTGCAGGCTCAGCATAAGCCACTCAATTTGCAAAACCACATGAGAGGATTTCACGCCAACAGATATTTATATAGACACAGCAACCCTACAATCTTATCTATAGAATCACTGTGAGTAGATTATGTAGATAGGCAGCTATTTGCAGCTACAGCGCTGGATAATTATATTCTAGCTGCACTGGAATAGTCCCGGTCATTTCAAGAATACGCTGCTGATATTCTTGAAACACTGGAGGGCTCCCCAAAATTACTCCAAAATTTAGACTGCAGAAAGTTGCTGAGAATAATTTTTAGCCTAGTGTAAACATAAATCTTAAGCCACAAATCTTCTGCATGGGATTACCGTGTAGTTAATTGGAAGGAAATAGCATCAAGCGCACTTGGACAGCAAAGCGAGTGCCAAACTTTCCATACGCTGTAGCTTTTAAGCAATTATAAGCTATGCAGATTTACATATGCAGGCATTTGCGTGCAGAAATATATATGTTTATTTTAAAATCTCAGAAGGAGCTGTATCCCTGACAAACCGAGAGCCACATGAGCAGGATCTCCAAGAGAACCACGGAGAGGCACCAGAAAAAAAATTCCTCAGGTGATCCCTGAATGTCCCTCTGTCTCTGCCACATGGATGTGCAGCACAGAGCTATTTCCAGCCGTGCTCTTGGGCTGCCCCATGGCCCCAACTCCTGCATTGGTTTCCCTGGGCTCTGTCCTTCTGGAAGCTTCAGCAGGAGAACATCAGCGATGCAGCTCGGGTGGCCAGGCTGCTCCCTCCCTCCGCACTGAGGGAGCTCCAGGGAGCCTGGTGCTTAGTATGGAGGTGACTCTCCTTCTCAGAGCCTTTGCATTTAAAAATGGCTTTCTATAAATAGGATTGCTGGCTCACTCTTAAGTCTTACTCCCTGCCTTCTGCGTAAAAATAGCTTAAATAGGGATGCTGGGAAGGGTTGCTAATCTCTGTTAGTCTGTCTGTCCGTCCATTTGCCTTTCTTTCCCTCCTCAAAACAAACCATAACATTTGTGGCCCACTCCACTATGAAAGGTGTACATTGATGTATTCTAGTTTCTCTTTTTCTGATGAGTAATCCAATGGCCCAATGGAAAAAAAAAAAAAAAAGTACTTATGAGGTAATAAGAATTTTTTTGTGAATAGCAGTATCCAAAGACAAGCAATGACAAGAAAAGCTCACAGTGCTAACAAGTGCCTGAGGAATCAGTGGCTTGTTCTTAAAGATGTTCTCTTCAGTCCTCTAAAATACTGTGCTGTGAAAGGCTTTTATTATGAAATGCCTCCCATTTTGTGTTGTTTTATTTTTGAAAACACCAAGTGTTTGATGAAATGCTATTAAGGGGCAGGGAGGTGAAAACTGAGAAGAAAAAGTTTCGTTTGAAGAATTACAATTTCAAATCTTAATTTCATTGATTTCATAACAGTTTACATGAAAAGAAAGTGATGATTAAATACGATTATGAAATAACTCAAAATATATTGTGAACAAAGTAATTTAACTACAGACACCTACGCATTCACCTTGAAATAATTAAGTATTCTGATGCACAGACCTATGTTGCTTAAATGGATTTTTGTAGTATATTTAGTTTCAGTGATTCAAAAGAAATAACATTTGAATAACATCAAAAAATACACCTTAGAATAATTAAGGTGAAGATAATGTTTTACTCCCTTCTCCAGTTTTTAAAGTAGAAGATGGAATTGATGTTTCCTACTGCAAATCTGAAAGACTCCTAGACCTAGAGATTGGTAAAGGGCATGTGCCAAAAAAACCAAAGGCTAAATAAGTGGCATGTTCAAACAGGCCTTGATCCTACATACAACTTCTTAATTAGGGCAAACTTTGTGGAGAAAGGAAAAAAGGTCACATATTTTTTCTCCTCAATCCATTGCCCTGACCTCCCATCCCCAGAGAGATGTGTCATTTCATTGCTTTCTGCTTTGGTTTTTTCATCACTCCAATTGTTTATTAAATAGGTAAAGGAGATTATTCCCCACCCCAAACCACCCCCTCCCCCGAGAGAGTAACATATTTGTTAAGGATCTCATTCAGGCAAAGACACAAAAAGTGAGGCCCAACCTGAGCCCAGTTCAGAGACTTGCACAACTCATGGGTTGGAGGAACCTTCTGGATGAGCTGCTCACCAAAACCCAAGAGATTTTCCCGAATAATTCACATTATCAGTATATTACATTAAAAAGCTGACTCAAGAATGAACTGAATTAAAACTAACTTCTAAACTTCTCCAGATGCAGCAGCACTGAGGAGATTCCACTAAAATGCACCCTAAATCCTGTGCTCATTTCAGGGCTCCTCACTTCAAGGAAGACCTTGAGGGGCTGGAGCATGTCCAGGGAAGGGAACGGAGCTGGGAAGGGGTTGAGCCCCAGGAGCGGCTGAGGGAGCTGGGAAAGGGCTCAGCCTGGAGAAAAGGAGGCTCAGGAAGGACTTTATCACTCTCTAAAACCGGCAGGAGGTTGCAGCAAGGTGGGGTCAGTCTCTTCTCACAATGTAACAAGGGACAGGATGAGAGGAGATGGCCTCAAGCTGGGACCAGATAGGTTTAGATTGGATATGAGGAAAATTTCTTCATGGAAAGAGTTGTCCAGACTTGGAACAGGCTGTCCAGGGCAGTGGTGGAGTCCCCATCCCTGGAGGTATTTAAATGACCTGCAGATGTGGCACTCGGGGCCATGGGTTGGTGCTGGGCTTGGCAGTGCTGGAGGAACTGTTGGACTCAAAGGTCTTTTCCCACCTCAGCAATTCTGTGGTTGTATGAAATCACAGTGAAGAGCTGTGAGCTGCCATAAAGCCCCGTTTAACAGGGTTCAGGGGTTTGTTTTTACGATTTGTAGAAAACTACTTCTCTTTGAACCCCTCCCAAAAACACCTTCATTTTCACACACCGCTAATGTCCAGCGCTACGGGAAGACGATGCAGCATCCACCCGGTTTTAGTGACCAGACAGAAAAACATAGACAAAATGCCTCTGAGCTCTCTCTGTGTGCTCCCACAGCTTTGGAAGAGACAGATTCTGTGGTTTGCTGCCCACTAGTGTCCTGTGGCTCCAGCTCCAGCACAGCCACTGCCCACACCACGGGAGGAAATCCCACCGGAGAGCCCCAGCAGCTGCGGGAGCAGCACACCCCAAACACAGGAGACACACACCTTTGGAAACAGATCGAGATACTTCCACTGTCCTCTGACTGCCCAGCAATAACAGTTTTCCTCCCCGTGGCATTTGGTGATTAATTAATAGCTATTCATAGCTCAGGTAACACCGGATTAAAAACCACGAGCTGTGCTGTGCCATCCACACACAAGCACCGAGCTGAATGCTTCCTGCTCATGCATTCAACTTTCCAAGGTGAGGGTCTGCTTACACAATTCCACATAAGCCATGCAGGTATCTCAGTATGTTTTTACAGAGAGAGCAGTTTGCTCTTTTTCTCGGCTTTTGCATCCCCAGCACTGAGAATCACCATTTTCTTTGGAGAGCATCAGCACCACCGTCGCTCTGGCTCCTCATCCTCCAGCCTAACCCCTGCTCTCAGTTCAGTGTGATCCTTCCCCATCTTCCAAAACGCTGCTAAAACCCATATTGATAGATACACAGCAGGGAGAGGATTCAAACAGGAGATCATTTTAATGGAAATTTATTTTTAGTGTCATCTGTGCTGTATTGGTGCCTCCCGATGCTCGATTGATTTCAGCAGAGCATCTATGGACAATGGGCATGTAAGAAATGCAGCCAGAGAGAGCCTGGAAATGGGTTCAGCATATCCACAGCAGAGACTGAGTGATGCTGAAAGATCCTCATTTCTGAAAGCAGCATCTGAACCAGCCTGAGCAGTCACCACAATAAAGAGCAGGATTTTGAAGGAGGCCGTTCTCCCCTCAAAGCCTCCCTGGCCTTCTCTCACTGCAATTAGTGAAATGCTCCATTACTAATTATGACCAGGCTAGAGCAGACTTCTTCTGCTCATTTGAGCTGTTCACTTCTGGAATACTCAGGTATAGTAAGAGAGAAGGTGGTGCAGGTAGAGTAACCCTGAGAGGCAACTCGAAAGCATTGCTCAGGATTAGAACTGCATGACTCAGGCTTTCAAGGTAGTGAATTCAGCTGCAGAGCTCCCACTGATGTCTATATCATCCCACGCACTTTCCAGGGCTGCAATGCATTTATGGTTAATAGTTACCTGGATTCTTAAGGAGCTCGCAGCAGCGAGAGTTTAAAACCCTCACAAAATATATAAACTTTAAGCAGGTATTTGGGGAGGTTTTGTTTCAGGCTTCAGAAATACTAATTGGATGAAAGAGTGTGTCAGTATTTTATTGTCCCCAGAAGGAAGCTATTTCACAAACATAAAGCCTTCCCAGTGACACTGCTCATATCTAATTTGATGAAATGTATTTGTGCTGAGTGACTGTAGGGAAATACAGGGGCCAACCTTGTTATTGTTATTCAGATGGTTTCCATTATCTCCAACAGAAATTAAGCCCAAGACTACAACTGCAGAGTTAAACCTACCATGTATGGGTTTATTTTTAACCCATTTCTCCTCTCAGAAAAAAGAAAAAAAAGAAAAGAAAAAAAAAAAAGAAAAAAGAGAAAAAAATTTAAAACCAACATCAATACGAAGAACCTTACACATTTTAAAGTTAAAATTAGAATGGGATGTAACACAATGGAAAACCACTCATACCTGTGTTTGTGTTTGGTTCCATAAGGGGTTAGAAAAGGCATTGGTAGAAGCCAAGCAAAAACCTGTCCCCCCCACCAGATACAGTCATAAAAGAACCCTGTCACACTATGGAGTTCAGATAGAGTTATAGATAGAATAATGAAAATAAATGTGTACGTGACATACCTATTTATATATGCAGTCATTTCCTTCAAAGAGATACATATCTGATATGACACTGCATTAAAATCTGAAGTCCTTTAAAAATATTTTTTCCAGCTCTTGACTCTGATAAAATGGCCCTAATAAGTCCTAATCAGTTTACCAATGCATAAAACCATCTTATCCAGTCTTTACATAAAGGTAGGAGCCATTTTTCAAAAATTTCCCTTAAAACGACCCTAAAAATACGCATTTTGACATCAAGTATGATGTCAAAAACAAACAGACTTTTTAAGTTGCAAAGAATCGTTGAACTACCCAGGACATGTTTTCACAATGCTTTCATCTCAGAATATCAGAATACACAAAAACATTTAATATTAGTCCCCCAGGAGTCACGAATGTACAGATGTTGTTGTGTGGCAGTATAGAATCCATGCAGATGCATCCATCATGTACACATTACACTATTCGGTCTTTGGGAGACAAATTCAGGTTTGACTGTGATCCAAAAACACATGGAAACTGAAAGTGAAATTACTGCTGACTTCATAGATCAAGTAATAAATGAAAGTGATTTTCATGGTATTTCAACCTCATAAAGCAAAAATTACTCTGTTCTTCAAAAAACCCTTGCAAGTAGGACTAACTAGGTTAGAACATAGAATTTATAGCATCAGTGCAGTAGGAAGGAAATATTTTTCTTTTTTTCTTCTTAAAAATAAGATTTGTGGACAGAAACGGGGTTCATTTCTATGCAAATCTAGTTTTAAATGAATAGCACCGGTCAGAGCACACTTTCAGGCTGATTCTCTCTGTCCTATTAACAGCAAATCTCTCCCTCCAAGGTATCTGGCTGGAGTGGTTAGAAAAAAAGGCACAGTGCTGCCTGTCAAAAATAAATAAATAAATAAATGGATTATTTCTTAATGTTAAAACTTGTTGCGGTTTTCTTACTGCCAAAAGAAATGCAAAAAAAAAAAAAAAAAAAATTCCAAGTTCACACTTTGGGGGGGGTTTCAATCCTTTTGCATTGTGGCACGCAGAGAATGAAAATGTTTTTAAGGTCGCTCTAAATCCACACTTAAGATTCACCTCCTAATTTCTGACCTCCCCAGCTCTTCACACTGGACCAGCCACGCCTGTCAATGCATTTTCTCATCCAGTGTCTACTTAAGAAGATGTGAAGGCACCCTCATCCAGCATTCATCCCTCACCCTCTGCCAGAGGTTCAATTATTTCCATCCTTCAGGAAAAGCTCACACTTTGCCCTGTGCCCTCTCTCATTCATTCCACACAAGAAATGTTTTCCCTGTTCTACCTACTTTGCCTGTTTCGAGAATTGTGTGTTTAATCTGATTTATCTGGCAAGATGCAAAGCATTCCAGGCAATGTTACGTTCTCGAAGCTGAGAAGGAGGAGGCAATGCAATAGAATAGCTGGCACCCCAGCATAATTTGTTTTCTGTCCTTAAAACTGCAATGTTAAACGTGCATTTCTAATACAACTTTAGCAATTTAAGCATATTTTTACACATGCCACGGTTTTCAATCACATATATCTAAATGCTCCAAAATACCCGAACCCACTATTAAAAACACACAGAAACTGCAATAAATGTTTGTCAATCAAAGAGTTGGCAGAAGGAAAAAAAAAATAAAGAATAACGGGTTTAACCTTATTCTATCGCCACTCTAATTTCCCCTTCCTAACTTTATAATTGACTAAAAGTCTTCAGCATTTCCAGATGATGTAATGCTTATCCGTGCATATTTTTACATAAATGAGGAAAAAAATTTCAGAGCAGGTACCTTCACGGTGAAATGATGAAACTGAAATAAATTTAAAATTCTACTTCTTAAATATATGTAAAAACGTAAGGTGAAAGCAGAGGGCGATTTAAAAAAATAGAAAAAAAAAAATGTGAAAGGAAGCAGTATCTCAATGCGACCGCTTAGATTGAAAGCCCTTCAAATCATCCCCGTGTACTCTGACGGATTTCTACAGCACTTGGCAAAAATTCTGTACTTTTCCAGATGAGAAAGAAAGAAAAAGCGCCTCTCTGCCTCCTTCCCTCTGCAAGCACCGTCTTATTCCGAAGGCGGCAGGCACGGAGGGACGCGCTGCGTTCCGGGCTGTCACTTTGCGAGGTGAGCGACTTTCCGCGATCACGGAGCTCTCGCTCCTCGCCCTTCTCCCCGCGGCTCCCGCAGCCAGCGCGACGCTCCCGGCACAAAGCCACCGCCGCGACCCGCTCCCCTTCCCGGCCGGCAGGAGGGGAAGGATGGGGACAAGGGAAAGGGTCCCCGCGGCGGGGCTCACCATGCGAGATGCTGTGGAGCAAGGCGACGGCCAACATCCACATGCCCCCGCCGCTCCCCCGCTCCCCGCTCCGGGCTCGCCCTCGCCCGCCGCGCCCACGGCCGGGCCGGAGCTGGCAGGCAGCGCGCACCGGGTCCGGCCGCCGCCTGGCTCGGCTGGTGGCTGCTCGGAGCCTGCGGGGCCGCTCGTCCGCCCAGCGAGCGCTCAGCCCCGCCTGCAGCCCCGCGGCTCCGCCGACACTCGCCCGGCGCTCGGGCGGGGGAAGAGGCGGCCGGCGGCGGGGGCGGGGGGCGGGTGCGCGGCGGGGCCCAGGTGTGTCCTTGGCTCGGGGAGGCGCCCGCAGGGCGGCGGGGGCAGGGCCACAGGTGACAAAATCCTCCGGCGCGGCCACACCAGCATCCCCGGCGGCGGCAGCGGCGGCCGGCCCCGAGCCGCGGCGAGCCGGCTCCTCGCACGCCTCCTCCTCTTCCTCCTCTTGCTCCTGCTCACAGGGCTCCCCTCGGCCCGGCGGCAGGCGGCCGGGCAGGCGGGCACATCTTCCTCGCTCGCCTGCTGCTCTGCTCGCTGCGCTGCCCTGCTCTCTCCGGCGCCTCGGAGCGCTCGGAGCCGCTGCTCACCTCCCTGCTCCCGGCGCGGCGGAGGGACCAGCGCTAACCCCAGCCCTCCGCAGTCTTAAAGCACCACCAGGTCCGCACAGTGGAAAAACCCAAGACCAATAGAAGAAGGCAGCAGAATTTCCTGCCTCTCAATAGTTGGCTGAACTGCGGCCGTTTGGCATCAGCTGAGTTGTATATGACTAATGTGTTGACAAGTCGTGTGGGGGGACTGGAGGAGGGGGCCCTTCTAGAAGGTCACAGCCCAGACAGGCGAGTGCATCAAATAATTGACTGGGATTCTGTGCACCGCTAAAGAAAATACATATATATACACACAGGCACATCTTGCAGTGCTTACACAGGTCCAGATACTATTTGGCCTTTCATCTGCGTCTCTTTCTGTGGAGAGACATTTTTTTCCCCCTGTAGTGAAAGAGTAAATTACAGTCTCTCTCTAACTAAAAGCAATTTCTGTGCCTGTTCTTTCTTCACATCTGTGATGTGAAGGTTGGTCTAAAAAGGAAAGGGAAAAAAAGAAAAAGAAAAAAGGGGGAAAATATTAAATGAAGACGGCTTAAAAAAAAAATCAATATTGTGAAATACATAACAGCATTAGGGCAACTCTGGATTTAAGCTGGGAGATGAAAAGCAAACACAACAAAGCAATAAGGACCTGCAGAATCCCCAGTGTGCTACCAACAGGATGACTTCACATTTGGGGGATGATATTTTTTTTTTAAGAAGATGCTTTACGGCACCAGACACTGCCATGCTGCCAACACCCTGCCTTGTGCACTGCAATGAAATCCCAGAAAGGACGTCCCCCAAAAAGACATTGGGATGGACATCTGCAGAAAGCTCGGCTGCAGAACTGGGCAGGGAAGGAGATCTGTCTGGAGATGTTTCTAAAGCCATAGAGGACAGATCATAACACATCCCTGAAGTGTTGTATAAGTCCTTACTTTCTCATTCTCTAGAAAACCAAAGTCTTAACTGAAGCTCAGTGAGAGCCATCAGGCAAGAGCTCAGCTCCCTGCATCCCATTTGGGCTGGGCTATCAGCCAGGAGAGACTGAAGCCTTGAAGGGGAAGTATGGGATGAAACCAATATTGGGCAAGGACTCATGGCTGCATTTAAGGAAAAAGATGTGGGCATCCAGGGAAGCTGTTCAGGGGAAAATAGAATCTGATGCTGTTTTAAAAAAAAATTAAAGAGAGAAGTGCAAATATCTTGGGGGAGAATTATAAAAATAAGAAAGAAAAAAGGAAAGAAAAGAGAAAAGAAAAAAGAGAGAAATTTGGTTTTACTGGGAGTGAAGTTCTGTTAAAAATAACAATACTTTAATCTGTCTGTTTAGAACAGAGCTAGTGACTAGCAGAAATGTTTAAGTATAGATTTGAGAGCATTTGGGAGAAGTTCATGACAGATTTGTTCAGGCAGCTCTTTCAGAATTGCTTTGTTTCCTCTTTTGAAGCTCAAAACATGTTTGGGGCTTAAGAGATACCATGTTCTACCACATAGAATAAATGTATCTCCTTCTTATACCTTTCTACCTCCTTTACTCATCTACATAACTCTGGTAGCCTTTGGCGAAATTCAGCTTCCTGTGGAGCAGACTCAAGCAAGTTTCTGTGCATTTCAGTTCATTTAAAACAACAACAGCAGCTGCAAACTGGAAAAGTCTTTAATTTGTTCTTCCGTGGCACCAAAGGCAAAGGGACTGACTTGCAGTGGGTATATAATGTTTTTAGCAGAAACTAGCCCAACTATGCAGAGTAATCCTTGACCTGAGCTGGGTTTAAGGAGGGGAGGAGAAAGACAGGATGCAATTTTGCATGGAAGTGTGTTCACCTCTTGCTGCTCAGGGAATGACTTGGCTGAAACTTAAATTCAACAGTCTGTCAAAGTGGAAAAAGAAGACTACAAGATAACTTCCACACGAAGTGCATGAAATCAGTCAGGATGCTACTTTTCAAATCTGAAAAATCAAGCATGATCACGCTTTAGCTGCAATCCAGACTACTCAAGGTCATGAACCAAGGAGAATCCCCATTTATTTTTTTGTTTGTTTTTTTGTTTGATTAAAATAGAATGTTCCAGATTAAGTGGCTGGAAATTATTTTGTTCTTCCTAAAACAAATCCAACAATTTTCCAGCAAAGAATCTCGATTAGACTTTGCATATAACTGTATCTTACCTGGAAAAAAAAACCAAAAAAAACAAAAACCAAAGATTTTGAAGTTATTAATTTAGTTGTAAGGATCAAAAACCTTAAAACAGTCTTAAATTCTTAGTCTGGGTTTAGATCTTGTACTGGTTGACTTATCAGGTTGACCATCCTTGCTTTCTGCAGCTACCACACAGCTTGGAGAGGAAGATCTCTTGAGGTTAACAAAGATATGGCAACAGCTCCCATCAGCTGATGATCACCCTAAATCCATCGCAGGCAGCATTTCAGGTCACATCGTACTGCAGGAGGCACAAGGAGAAGGGTTTTATATCAGGAGCTCACTGAATTTGAGCCATCTGATTCCAATGGGATCTCCAGAGCACCCACATCCTTTCTGACAGCCCTGCCCACAGACATTCCAGTCCTCCCCCGAGCCACCAGCACGAAGTAGGTACAGAAACACCACCAGCATGATCAGTCTGACAACATCCCACCCAGCCACCAGCTCGTGGCTGGAATATCCCAGCTGAAAACCACGGGAAGGGTTATATGGTGAAGCCTGCAAACCAATTTTGCAATGAACCTGCATCATATTTTCCTATTAAAGTGAGCAGGCACACAAGGAATGACCAGAGCAGACCAAAACACCAAGAGCTGTCTCGTGGAAAGATGGCTCTGTGAAAACAAAGTAGGTTACGAGGATCCAAGTGGCTGAATGTTTCCACATTCCCACATTGGATGATGATGTATCTGGTGTAAAACTTCTATAACAAATCTGGCAGGGAAATTCTTTCTTCAAAGAAAAAGATAAAATGCTCTGTCTACAATAAGTCTGCATTGATTGGGACTTTAAAAAAAAAAAAAAACGAAACAAAAGAATCTTCCAAGGAGAGACTGGGCTGGGAGCAGCAGCAGTAATTGGTTCTATTCAGATCGTGGATGGTTTCATAGGCTTTGGGCTTTGGGGAACTCAGTCAAATATCTGCCATTGAAGCATTCAGCTATTCAAACAGAGCCCCTCATTGTCATTCTGAATGCAAAAAACTCATTTGCAATTTCAGCTTTGAAAATGGTTTTAAAAGTACCTGAAGGAAGAAAGAATGGGAGGGAAGTAGAGAGGAAGTGAAGGGAAAGAGTGGTAAGAGAGGAAGTTATCTACAGTCAGAAGACCTGGGGAGAAGAAACAATAAAAAATGAACATGCCTGAAATCAGAATCTAAATGACTGATCAGCCCAGGTTCTGGAAGAGATGACACCTTGGCTCAGTCATCCCTCAGTTCCTAAATCATTCTGTCTCTCCCCATTATTGACCTCTTTCCCTGACTGGAATTTTCTTGACTATTTTCTTGCAGTGTAGTAATTTGAAAGGAAAATATAAGTTATTAGCTAAGAGACTAGGTAAAGATAACCAGAGAGGGCTATAACGAAGCAAACTCAGTTCTACATTTAGTCGTAATTTTCATTTTAATAAGATTTAGAGATGTTTTCAGTTCTGCTAAGAAAGGAATTGTAGTCCCAGTCAATTTAAAAACAAAACCAAAGAAAGAAGCGTATCCCACTGAGATAGTAAAGAAGTAAAACCTGGAATAGTTCAGGAAGCTTTCTTTCTTTTAATTTTTAATAAAAATATGCAAAGAATTTGTGAATATTTGGCTGAAATACAGTCCAAAGCATTCAAATCTCAGTCTTCTGAAACGAAGGGTGAAGTGGTCTCCATCTTCTCTCTGATTCATATCTGTTTTGAAGATGACAAGTTTGAACCACTCTTCCCCAAATTTTCAGGTAAACTAAAGCTTTGTCACGGCACCCATAAAAGGGCAATAAACTCAAAGAGGGATAAAGGGAGCAGTGGTTAAGAAGGGAAGAGGAGCAGAAGTGGGAAAGCTTTTTAGTAGCTTCCATCAGTCTGGAAACAGGAGAATCAAAAGCCTTGTGAGAACAGGTTTTCCTCAGAAGACTTCATGCCCGATTTGATACTGGAAAGATTCAGATAAATGTTGAATGCTTGTCAAAACCAATCGCTAAACCTTCTGATATTCACTGGCTACCAAGCTTAATGCTCATATCTATAAGCTCACAGTCAGCCATTTTTATCAGGGCAAGCTGCAAAAATTAAATATTTTTCATGAGACACTTAAGAATTGAAAAGGAATTTCCAGTTCTGCAAGTACCATTAAGAAGATACCAGTTGAAAAGCTCTGCTTGTTACTAGGAATCCGGGAATGCTCAAGATGGAGAAACAAAACCTTAAACATCTGCATGCAACTACTTGTGAAAGCATCTGTGCTGCTGATACCTATCTATTCCACCCCAAAAATGCAAGGGGATGAGTACAATTTGCTTCATTTGAAGCCATTGACTGCTCCGAGCTGATAATGTGCAGGAATATTGTTATCTGGCAAAAAAATGTGCTCTCTCGCATGACCTGTTCTTACAGTACACACACAATTAGCCATTCAGTCTTGATATGCTCATGAATTAAAGCAGCAGCTTTCCAAACACTCTGGATGGCTTAATACACACTGAGCTTTAAAGCATAAAATGGAGATTTTTTAATTTTTTTTTTTTTTTTTCCCTGCCTGAAGTTACTCTCTTCCTGGGATTCCTTTTCCAGCTCGTTCCTGGGGTTCCAGCAGTGCCTGGAAGATGTGAACAAGCCAGATTTCCCCTTCAGGTGGTTCTGTGAGCACAGCATCACTGGGAAAAAGAATTTCCTCTGGATATATGGTCAGAAGACTGAAAACCTAAGTCAGATGTCTATGAATTTTTCCAATTTCTTCAACAACTTGGAGTGGGATTAGTCTCTCTCTCTTCCACCCAGGTGAGTGTTTATGCTCTTATACACACATCAAAGCAATGAATTAATTATATTCTACTTAAACCCTGCAAACAAATGGATTGAAACTGGACAGGAGGTTCAAAAGTTATTAGAGAGAAGGAGGGGAGCAGCTGACAAAGATGTTTCTTAGAAATCCATGCTAGACTAAGGTATGGAAAAATCCAGTCTGTGGGAAGGATTTTAAAGCCCCGTGTGTGATTCATGTTTTCTTGAGAGAGTACCAGATTTTTCTATTTCAAGCAACATCATCAAAACATAGGGTAGTGATTTCTTTTTTTTTTTCTTTTTGGTGCTGTAGACTTCTCTTTGCATTGCACCTCGCAAACAAACAGAGAAAGTAAGATTTTTGCTGCTTAAAGGACTGTCAACTAAAGGAAAAATATTTCCTTTCAGAGGGGAGAAGCCAGGAGAAATTTTTTATTTTAATTTTCATATCTTCATATAGACAAGTTTGTTCCTAATGCAGAAAAGGGGTAGGGGAGGAGGGGTTGGCTTGTAAAATAGCTAAAGAGGAAGGTGGAGACACAGCACACAACACTTCAGAAAACTGTCTTGGGTGAAAATGTGGGCTTGAGGAAAAGAGGTTTCTCTCGGTGCTAATTGGTTCTCACAAGAGGAAGGAGCATAACATGACACCCAAGCATTATGGCACTGGAAATATCCACTGAAAACCTCCAAATAACGATGAATCGAACCCCTTTGTGTGTCTGATGTATGTGCAAAGACAAGACATTAAAGACTGCAACGTTAAACAATTGTAATGCCAAGATAGGATGGAAGGAATTACACACACTGAAATCACAGGAAGAGCTGTGCCACACTGTACATATCATAACCTTGCAGCATGAAAGGGATGAGTCAAGAGTTCTATTTCATTTCTAAATCTGATTTTCCATTGTTTGGGTTAGGAGTCAGAGCTTTTTAGCAAGAGATCTAGGACTCCTCCAGGTTTGGATGCAAGCATCGATATATACACACAACTGCTTTTCATTGACAAGAAGTGGTAGGAGAAAAGGAAATTTGAAGGAGTATCACAATTTCAACAAGGCTTTTTAAAAAAAAATTTAATGATGGTTTCAAAGCTCTGCAGACCTTTCTTTAATAATTGTTACAGTGCAATCCATTAAGGACTGTAATTATGTGGGAAGAAGGTTATCGCTGGTCCTGAGCCAAAGCCTGATTTCTGTTACCTGCTCTGGATGCCAGTGGCTTCCACAGAGTAGCAACCACATCAACAAAACAGGAATTGAACTATTGGGAGCTGATATCCCCTGGCTAGAGTCAACACAAGGAAAGGCAGAGCTCTCCATGCCTTGGGCAATGCACAGTGTCCTCCATATCTTCATCTGGCTCTCACCTGCTTCCAAGCACTAATGAAGAGAGATATTGATGCCTTCAAGTATTTCTAGATTTTTACTCTTCATGTGACTGTAATTTGCTGTAGTTCTGTGCTTCTTACAAAGTGCTAAAATCCTCTGTTCCCAGCACCTTTGGCCAAATAAGGCTCTCTGGATTCAAGAACATATTTGTTGCCCTAGAACCCGAAAATATGTAAACAACAGTGAGATGGGGACAGTGGGCCTGGGGTGGTTAACATCATCACCCAAGGGTGTGATTGGAGAATTAAGGGCCAATGTGCTAATGGGACAGAACTTACAAAAGGTGAAGGGCTCGTGACCCAGCGTCCATTTTGGGTGTTGTCCCCGACGGGGGACTTTGCTTGCCCAAATGTACCTTCCAGGCCTTTGCAGGCCTTGAATAAATTATCTGTTTTTACCCTCCTAATTTGTCTCGGCCTCTGTTTCAGGTAGCCTGCCTTTCAGGCAACAATATCTTAGCTTCCAGGCTGCTGGGAGCACGTGTGAGCGTGGCTCTTCCCAAGCCTGGTGCAAAGCCGGGGCCGCAGGGGAGCGGCAGGACCGCAGAGCAGCGGTGGAGCAAGGATGCAGGGTTGCCAAGCAACAGCCTACCACGGGAGGGGGAGTTAAAAGGGGATAGAAACTGTGTTTGCTCGTGTGGGGCCACGGTAGCCCTCCCATCTGCTTTTCCCCCTGCTTCCGTCGGGCTGTGGGTCTGGATTTCGCGAGGTTTGGCCACGAGCGCGTCCTGCACCACGAGCTCCAGTCAGCTCCTCCAGGAGGTTGCAGCAGGGAGGACTGTGAGGAATATTTCCTTTGCCAACTTGTTGTCATGGATAATGCAGCAGGAGCAGGAGCAGGCTGCTGTAGGTTCTCCAGACAGCCTGCCCCAAGACTCAGAACACAATAGGAAACCAGACCCGCCCCATTCACATCTGTGTGCTCCTGGAGCATCATCCTTTGCCTCAGCAACACGCACGATGTACGGGAGATTTTTCCTTTCATACCATTCTGTGCAACAAGTGGAGCCTCTGTTATTTCCATCTAAAGTTCTTGTCTCTATTCTGTGAGGACATAAACATTTGAGGTCATGGCATCAAAGGAAACCTTCAAAAAAAGTTTCAGGCAAGAGCCTTAAAGCTTTTAGCCTTCTGGTGAAGAGGGACCGGTTTGAGAGGGGATGGAATAAACAAGAATAAAAACTCCTGACAGCTCATGGCACTGGACCACAAATGCTGGAAGATCTTTTCTGAAGGCTGACCTCAGGGATCCCAAAGCTCTCTCTGCAAGGACCATCACTGACCCAGCTCCTCGTGGCCTTGCCCCACACCACAGCTCACCCCAAACCCAGCTGCTGGCTCCAGCTGCAAAGCCCTGTGCTGCTCTGCCTGTTCCCTAGAGCAACTCAAGGGCTTCAGTTTAACCACAGAAATTATTTATTATTTTAACCCTTTCTCACCTGTCCACACTTTATAGCCTTTAGCAACAGCAAACTGTGCTTACACATCACTGCACAAATAATCTTGACTTCTTATTGTGTTTTCTATAACTTCTCATTGTTTACATTTACAGACAAAGGAAATAAAACACCATGAAGGAAACCACATTTGCATTTACTTTTAAGTACAGAACATAAGTTTTACCAATGGAAATTGTTCCCAGATAAGGTGGATACATTCTCTGTGCCTTTCAAGTCAATAAGTCATCCAGGGAATCACAAAAGGTTATAAAGCAGACACTTATCTCTCTTTCATCCATTCATCCATCTATTTTGGTCTCCTTTAATCGTCAAAAGAGAGGAGAAAGCACATTTAAGAGACGATTCCTCCCACCTTGAAGTGATTGGCCCAGGTAGAACAGAAATCACACCTTGGAAGTTCCCATTTCTCTCTCTCCAAGCATTATGTGGAGAAGCTACAGTGAATTGCACCATAAACACTTTAAATTAAGCGAGATGAGCAATGTCCAGAGCAGCCAACTGTTGCTGAGGTTTTAAATAGCAGCAAGCCCACAGGCAGGATTTGAAGGCAGCTAATGGAGATGTTGTTTTTTGGGAGGAAATTCTTCTACAAGAGCAGAAAAGCACTTGACTGTAAGGCTGGCAAACAAGTGGAATTTCATGCGCTGGTTGGAGATGGAAAATAACTCCAAGTACTTCATGGGAGGAGTTTGGTAGGGCTGTATTATGAGGGACTTTGGCAGTAGAGGAGAATAATGTGAGGGAGAAACAATGGGATATCCTGTCCAGTGAAGGGTTTCACGTTAGAATGAAAGCATGAGTGACAGCAGTGCATGGAATTGGTATTAAAGGAGAAAAATCAATATTGTCATGTCGTCAACTGGTGAAAACACATCTGGGGTACTGTGTACCACTTCTGGTCTCCTCAGACCAAGAAAAACTCAGACACACTGGAGTCAGTTTAGTGAAGGACCAGAAGAATGGCTAAAGAAATGGAGAATCTGATCCATGAGGAAAAGTTGAGAGAGCTGTGACTATTTAGGCTGGAGAATGCTCAAGAAGATCTCAGTAATGAGTAAAATTACTGGATGGGATGGTGTAAAGAAGCTGTAGCCTGACTCTTCTCAATGGTACTCAGTGAACAGACTAAAGACAAAAAACACAAATGGAAACTGAGAAGCTCCATTTAAACATAAAATTATATATATATGTATATATATATTCTATATGTACATATATAAATATATATATTAAATGTATTTACTTTCACAGTGAGGGTAAAAACACTGTCAGAGGTATCCCACAAAGTGTCCATCTTTGGAGTTATTCCAAATTTGACAGGACACAGTCCCGAGCAACCTACTGTAGTAATTGACTCTGCTTTGGGCAGCAGGGCTGCTCTAGACCTGCCAAGGTCAGCCTCATGGACCTGGAGCAAAACTACTGATTCTGTGCTCCACGGAGAAGCTGATCTGCTCCAGCACAAACTGGTCCTGTGGTACTTCTTTTTCATTGCCTTGGGGATTGTTTTTTGAAGTTGATTAGATTTTTTTTTCTTTTTTTTCTCTCTCTTTTTTTTAAATAGCTACCTGCCAAAAGTGCTCTCTTAACCACCAACACTTATTTTTAGGTAATGGTGGTTCATTTAAGAAGCCTACATTTCCTAGCAGCTACCACAGTTGGTTTTTTTCTGAGCTGAAGTGATCATGAAGTGACTGCTCCTGAGTAAACAGTGTCTGTATCATCTGTGCAAGAGACAAAATGGGCAGGTGAAAAGAGCTTTCCTGCCTCCCCTGCCAAGGACTGCAGTTTAGTGGAGTGGGGAGCAGGTTGAAAATGCATTTTCTCCATTATTCTGGAATAGATTTTCCAAAACCATGCACCGAACAAACCCCCCCGTGGCTCCCCACACCTCAGCACACAGGGGTGGGCGCCCTGCAGGCCACAGCCGTGTGCAGGGAAGGACTTTGGCACGTGGCACAGAGGGCAATGTTTGTCTCCAGAGCCATCAGGGATGCACCTCCCATCCATCCTGTTCTATCCACGCTCATCCTTGCTGATTCATCTCTTCCCTAAGCAGACTCTTTCCTCCCTCCCCACCTGACATTCCTCTCACACAGAATCCCTCCCTGCTCCCATCACTGTCCTGCGTATCTGGATCCTGTCTGCTTCTGCTGTCTCCTTCCTTGAAACGATATGACCACAACACAATGAGCTTTAAGTATTTTTTGGCTGAAGGTTAAGCCGGGAATCTTTAAAAGATACACCTGTCTTGCATAACATCTCCTGTATTCCCTGCACAGTAATGTGGAGAGAATTACTTCTTACTTATTTTGGTCTTCCTGCTATTTTCCAGAAAGTGAATAGGAAAAATAAAGCTGTGCTTAATTAGTTACGAGTCAATAAATTAATCAAAAATATATTCTATCAAAATAGGTTTATTTAAAGAAAAAAAACTCAAAGAGTATGCTAGATGCTGGGGCACTGAATTACTGAATTGTACTAACTTCCATATTCAGGTAGAAGTTTAAGGTTGATCAAAAAGTTAATTGACATAATACCTCTTTTGGAAAAAGCTGAATTCATTACATTTGAAGCATTCTTCTATATGAGTTCAACATTTCAATACAGTTTCTTAACTAGCACATTCGAATGACAATAACAATTGTTTGAGAATAAGAAAACCACAGTAACTTAATTTTTTTTCCATACGAGGTTTGGGATTCCTGGCAGTTTGGAACTCATATTATAGCAAGTAAGCTTTTGTCATTAGACATTAAACTTATGTCTTTCAGTTAGTTTTAATACACATACCAAGGACTTCACTGTAAGGAGAGGTTTTCTAATTGTTTTTCTGTATTTAGATGCTCTTCCAGACACATGTAAAAAGAAGTCTGATGATGTCACTTTAGTCCCTAACAGATAATTTCATAGGCTATGGCACAGATGAATCTCTGCCCTCAGAATTTGCAAAAGTGATCAGCAGCTGTTTCAGGTCATGACTGATGGGAGCTGGCAAAGCTTTGTGGGAAAATGGCAAAATGCCTACATGCACACGTCCTGCTCGAGGGTTACAGACTTCTCACTTAAAGAATAATCAGATCCCCCTAAACAACCTTTACAAGACGAGGGAGGGGTGATGGGGGCAGGGAGGGGTGAGATCTCATTTGTCTTCAATAGCTAATATTAAGAAATGAGTTCTCAAGAAGTCATTACTTGCTAATCATGAAACAGAATTTTTCTCCGTGCATTGGAAGTCTGCCCCAATCATTTCTTGTACCCGATGCCCTTCCACGAGTGCAAAACATGTTATTTAAACCTATTTCTAAATTCAGCTTCTTGGAAGAGATGCTTCTGTAAAGATTAACAGGAAACTGTTAGAACCCGGCAGAAAAAACAGATACAGCTACCACATGTAACCTTTTCAGAACATACAACACAAACTACGGTCTTCCAAATACCGCACGTATTGGTTTTCTTTCCTACGCAGGGTGGCAAATGACACAGGGGCAGCTATTTCTCCCGTTTCAGAACACGTCCTTTTGCCAAAGGGGGGGACAGGGAGGACGGCAGGGGAGGAAGATGTCCTTCGTGCCTCCCCCCGCGAAGGATGCTCTGGTGCTTGCAGGAAAAGCCGCTCACTTGCGGGCTGTCCCTTCGCGAGGTGAGCGACTTTGAGCGATCACAGAGCTCGCCCGCCCTTCTCCTGGCGGCTCCCGCAGCCAGCGCGACGCGTCCGACCCCGCCGGGCACCGCCGTGACCCGCGGAGCGCAGGGGACAAGGGAAAGGGTCCCCGGGCGGGGCTCACCATGCGAGATGCTGTGGAGAAAGGCGACGGCCAACATCCACATGCCCCCGCCGCTCCCCCGCTCCCCGCTCCGGGCTCGCCCTCGCCTGGCTCGGCTGGTGGCTGCTCGGAGCCTGCGGGGCCGCTCGTCCGCCCAGCGAGCGCTCAGCCCCGCCTGCAGCCCCGCGGCTCCGCCGACACTCGCCCGGCGCTCGGGCGGGGGAAGAGGCGGCCGGCGGCGGGGGCGGGGGGCGGGTGCGCGGCGGGGCCCAGGTGTGTCCTTGGCTCGGGGAGGCGCCCGCAGGGCGGCGGGGGCAGGGCCACAGGTGACAGAATCCTCCGGCGCGGCCACACCAGCATCCCCGGCGGCGGCAGCGGCGGCGGCCGGCCCCGAGCCGCGGCGAGCCGGCTCCTCGCACGCCTCCTCCTCTTCCTCCTCTTGCTCCTGCTCACAGGGCTCCCCTCGGCCCGGCGGCAGGCGGCCGGGCAGGCGGGCACATCTTCCTCGCTCGCCTGCTGCTCTGCTCGCTGCGCTGCCCTGCTCTCTCCGGCGCCTCGGAGCGCTCGGAGCCGCTGCTCACCTCCCTGCTCCCGGCGCGGCGGAGGGACCAGCGCTAACCCCAGCCCTCCGCAGTCTTAAAGCACCGCCGGCTCCGTGCAGCGCGGGGGAAAAGAGACCCAAGGACAGTGGCACTGTGAACCTGTGCCCCGGGGTGCGACAATATCGCTGTGTGCGCGGAAAGTGCGCGCTTCATCAGCCGCGTTCTAGGTGGCACTCCGGAGGGACCGGCGGGAAGAAGTCTTAGGGTGGATGATGTGCAAGGCAGTGTTTATTGTTTATTAGGACTTTTGGTCAGTTATTCGAAATTGTATGTGTTGTATGTAATTCCTGCTGGGTATTGACGTTTCTTCCTTGAAATATCCTTGCCGAGTTGTAAGTCTTTCAGTGAAGGGAATCGCTTGATTTCCCACTCGTGTCCAAGTCAAAGAGAGGGTGTTGGAGCACTGTGGAATGAAGTGTTCTCTCCTAGATTGGTGACAGCATTAGTTTAGCTTGAGATCCAAGGCACAGATCCTAAACCTCGATCCTACAGACATTTAGCTCATCCCTCTGTGTGGGAGAAGTGAAACATCTTTAGGTGCTCACACAATTGAGCAGCAGGTCAAGGTGAAAAGGTATTGTAAATTATTTTCTCTCAAAGGGAGCTGTAGTCCTACTGACCACAGGGTGGGAACAGGCCTTTAAAGGGGTCACAAAGCTCTTGGGCACTTCGTGATATGCAGAACTACAGAACCATCGAAGTTGCAAGAGACCTCAAGACCATCCTGTCCCACCATCAACCCAGCAGCACCATAAAGAGGCTTTAAAGAAAAGCTAAAGTGGTTTTATGGGGAGCTGAACAAGGGTCTGCGATCAAGGCACAAAACTTCTCAATAAAGCAGCAGCAAGAAAAATTATTTTTTTTTAAAGGACGAAATAATACATGAATATTTGAATTACTGAGTAAGACAAGATAGTAAATACAAAATTACCAAAGCATTTAAAATATGGAATTTTTTTTGTTTTACTTTTTATAGTGGAAAGGAAAATTATCTTCTGGGTTACATTTTGGGAGGCTACAGGTCTGTACACATGTACTTAGATGGACAGAGAATAAGCTCTTGCAGTGGTAGAATATCTGCAGGGGAGAACAGATACATGATGAGGTTATGGGGGGAAAAAAGTCAGACCATGCTTATGCTGAGAAAAAGGCAGTGAGTTCTGAATACATGGGGTGGGAGAAAGAGGGAGTTGTGAAAGCAAAGAGCAAAGTATGGCTTGGAGCAGCTGTAAGGATGCAAATATTGGCAGTGACAAGTGGAGGGCAGACCAGGACGGGCAGGAAATGTGTCTGGACTGAACTTGGGTCTTGGGAAGGGAAGGAAAGATGTTTCTCCAAGTGTTTGTTTAGTTAAATGTCTTCTTTTTTCTCAATACCCAAATGAGTAATTAAAAGTTTCTTTTCATTGGCAATAAATTAATTAAGTGAAATTCCTTGAGTTGAGTCATCTTTTGAGAATATGTTAGTGGCTCTGCAAGAGAATGCAACACTTCATAATACCTGCTAAAGAACTGTTGGGGAAAAAAGAAAAAAAGGAAAAAAAACACCCATTTTCAAATTAAGGCAAACTGCAAAAACACTGAATTAATTATTTGCAAGGTTCTAAACATGGGCTTGGCTTTCTCTCACTTGTTACATAAATTAAATAAACAAAAATGTCATCAAAAATTCTGTAGAACTGTGTTATTTTCTTTGTTATAGGATGGGTACCAGAAGTTTTGCACCCAGAAACATTTTCCTTCATATATTGCATGTACTCTCCTCAGAAAGAAATAATGATCAGTTGTGAAACAAATATTCTCTTCTTGATTTGAAATTACCAAAATGGCTTCTTAAACCAGCAAAAGGGGGAAAAAGATGTTTTTATTGCTGGTTGTTGTATTGAATAATTTTTCTGTTGGCTTCTTGATTCACAGAATCATAGAATGAGCTGAGCTGGAAGTGATCCACCAGGGTCATCAATCCCAGCTCCTGGCCCTGCACAGGACACCCCAAGAATCCCACCCTGTCCCTGAGAATGTTGCCTAACTCAGAAGTTCTACTGCAAAAATTTTCACGCAGACCAGTAGAGAATGTCCAGGAATGTATCAATGCTAAAAGAGGATAATTAGACACAGGCGGTTTTTTGTGGGGTTTTTTGTTTGTTTGTTTGTTTGGGGGTTTTTTTGGGTTTTTTTGTTTTGTTTGTTTGTTTGTTTGTTTGAGGGGGAGGGGGGTTTTTTTTGTTTTTTTAAAGATATGAAGCGATGTGGTCCAAACTCCTCCTCAGGACTCACCTTAGAGCTGCTCCTACTGCCTCCTCAGAACTCTTGACAACCTTTCGTGCATTTATCTCCCACAGCATCCCTGTAAGTTCGGAGTGTGTTGTTATTCCTGCATCAGGGAAGAACTGAAGCCCAAGGAAGCCCAGGGCTAATCCACCAAGGGATTTGGGCACTGAAATAGTCCACATTGCAAAAGCCAAGTTTAAGTGTTCTCCTAATTTTGGAACTCACAACTTTATGTAGCTCCCAATGTGCTGGTGGTTCGCATGGAAGCGTTAGGCACTGCAAAATGGGATTCAAGGGGAATAACTGGGGAACACTTTGGGAAACACCTCAAAGTGCCCTGGCACTCACCCTGTGGTGGCCCAGAGGTCCTGATGGGCTGGATTCTCCCAGGACAGGCAGAAGAGGAGAAAACTGACTTCTGCATTTGTGCCACACCCAGCAGAGAGAGAGCTGGGTTCAATTTATCACCTGACAAACATTAAAAGATTTATTGATCCCAGCTATCCTCTCTTCTCGTGGCAGTTCACTCACTCCTACTTTTTCCCAAAGTAGTCTTCTTCCATTCTTTCTTCACACAGACCAGGTGGGACTTAGGAGATGCCACAGGATGCCATAGTAACCTCATCTTCTTTGAGGCAAAGCGAGTTGGAATCCTTCTCCAAAGCAAGCAGGAACGCACCAGAATATGGATCTCACCCTTTCAAAGCCTGTGCTCTTGGGTTTTGAGTATGGGGTGACAAATGGGGGCAGCAGGAGGGACACTTTTGCATTTCCACGCTCCTGTTGGCAGAAGTGCAGCAGAGCAGCATGTTCTGGGGAGTCAGGCGGGGTTTTCCTGCCTCCAGCACCCTCCAAATATCAGCATCTTCCTGCCAGGAGGCAGCCCTAGAGATAGTCCTACAGTGATACTCTGCTACCGAAAGGTTTTTTTTGCACAAAACCCTAGAGTAAAGTACATAATAACCTGAGAATTTATTGAGACTCTTCCATTCCTTCTGATTTTCTAAACATAATTTTCGATTTCTAATTCACGAGAGCCTCCTTGCAGTTTGTTCTCAAGCCCTTCTGTCGTCTGCCTAGCACGTTCTTTTTTTCTACAAGTATCCAAGTCATTAAAAATGCAAGTACAACTATATATATCTCTCTAATACTATATATATTGTTATGGAGATAGTTCTAAGAGATAACATTATGAAGGATCTTATGAAAGATCTTATCTTCATGTGAAAGCTGTATTAATACCTTACCAGAGGTAACTGGGGATCAGTTTTGCCCTCTGTAATTAGCTAAAATTACCTCGACCTTCGCTCCGAGCTGGATGAACAACATGCAGAACTGTTATCTCAGTTATTCTTGGTTCTGAATCTGTGCATGTTAAAAATTAAATTTTAAGGGGTGGAGAGGAGGGAAGGAGAGAATAGAGAGGGAAGGACAGTCTATACCCAGCTAACTCCTCTCAGCATCTGGTTTTGTTGTGATCTATTTTAGTCTATTTAGTTGCAGTTATTCCACAGGATCCATCCTCACAGAGATTTAAGCCACGGTTCCTGGGTTAGCTCCTCTCCAGAGGGATGGGAACATCTGAAACCTGTAGCCAGATAGAAGCAAACTTATTTCAGCAGGTGAGCAAGGCCCCTTCCCCTCCCAAAATAAGCATATTTTCAGCAGCCACGTTCGTGCTCACGCTCAAGACATTTTTCCCCTCTTCCCAGCACATCTGGGTCTGGTTCGATGTGTCTGAGCACGTGGCAGGTCACACCAGACTCTCTCCTGACACCCAGCCCAGATGAAGCTCCAAACAGCCTCACGCTGAGCCCTGACATCCCACATTAGGGAAAAGAAATGGATGCACAGATAATAAAACACAATCTTGTCAACAACTCTTAGCTGAGCATGAGAAAGGAGCAGGTGTAAATTTAGAAAGACCTGAGTTACAGATTGAGCAGCAAGTGGCAGGTGCACACTCTCAATCAGGGATGCTGATGTAATTTCTGCCAAATCTTCCAGTTGTTTTCCTCAGTCTTCATCAGTCAGAGGATCAGCAAGCTGGCATTTATCCAAGCCCCAGCCTCACTAAAATTCCAACCAAAGTGCTCATCCCAAGAATCAGAGCTGGATTAGGTAAACATCAAAGTGAGGTGTTTTAAGTAAGATTAAGGTAGCATGGCCTGGGCTTTTATTTTAACTCACCCCCTCAGCTGCACATTAAATATATAGAATCACTCCCTGTATGATTTTTGGTAGCACTTCCTAAATAAATTTCTTTTTAAAAATAGGTTGCATCAGCTATACAAAACGGGGCCAAGAAATCTAAAAAACCCCAAGGCCAAATAAAAATCTCCCCCTGTCACCTCTGCCCGACCACTGCTTTTATACACAGCTCAGATTTTGCTTTACCCGAGCTGAAATCCAAATGACCACTGTCGTTCACAGTGCTCTCACTGACATGGGAAGGTTTTCTCAGGGCAAGGCAGCATTAGAATTTTTGTCACATGGAACTACTGCTGAGGTGCTGTTGCTGCTATAAATTAAAAGGCAAAGTTGCCTTTCTGAGTATGCCTCAGCTCCACTTCCCTTTATCATCCCGGCGAACTCCTGAGGTTTTTAGAGCTGTGTCTTACCACAGTTCACCTGTGGAGAAGAGAAAGAAAGGCTCAAAAATAGGGCAAGACATTTTGGACAGGAGACAGCTTCTTGAGCAGATGTTTAAATAATGCTTCCTAAAAAAAGCAGGCCTCATTCTCCTGAAATAAAACACTATCTGTATCAACTAAAAGCAGATCTAGAGTGTTTTTAGTGATTCCCAGCAACTGCAAACAGTAGGAGGTACCAATAAGGAAACAGCATGACTGAACTAATTTCCTTTGACATGGCAATAACCCCAAATAAATCTGCTTTCTCTTCAAAGAGGCAAAGCTCAAGACAGCACTGCATTTGGGGAACCTTTCATTGGGGTCAGTTGTTTCATGTTCCGGTGTCATATTGAAAAAATCACTCTGTGAAGACTTCACTTTGCAATAGATCAGTGATAAACGGTTGGTGGATCTGTCACTGACTCACGAATCAGCTCTGCCTTTATTAATGTTTTTCTGCAGTGATGCTGTTAGTTTTTCAAGGGAGTACAAAGGATTTTGGAATACACAAAAGGCATTTCTCCACAGACAAATTTCTCTGCATTTCTTCACAGACAAATTGCTTTTTGCCTTCTGTTTCAGCTGCACCTTCCCTCCCCTTGTACCTGAGAGGGCAATGAGCATTCAGGCTCACTTTCCCTTGGCCCAGTGGCTTCAGAAGCAAACTCCTCATGGACAGACATCTCAAAGGGATTGGCAAACAGTCCAAGTGCTCCAAACCAGAAGTACACACGCACACACAAACCACAAGGGAGAACAAAGCCGTGGGTCAACATCAGATGAATGCTTTCTGTAGCTGACTGACCAAAATATCCCTGGCAGGAGGCCACTCGGAGGATAGCTGGCTAATAATTGTTGTTAAATGACCATTTGGATTGTGCCTGGACAGGCCCAGGCAGGAAAGCACCTCCTGGCATGGCTTTGCCATCTGCCACCCTGTGATGGATGGGAGACCTCGCCTCTTCCCGGGCTCCTGTGCTGGAACTGGCGCTGCAATTTCACCCCCAGAGAAATGTTTGAGCACCTCAGCCCTGCCCCAGTGCTGTTTACTAACAAGGGAAGGGATCTAACTACCAAAAAAACCTGAATAACAGGGCACCAAAGCCCTTGAGGGGCTGGAAGTGGTAACCCTCAGATATATTTTATATTATTATATATTTTATATTATATTTCTATAATATAAGTATATTTAATTATTTATGTATTATTTTATGTATATGTTTATTCTATATAAATATAATATTTATATATTTTATATTTCTATTATATCGTATAATATATATTATATTTCTGTATCCCAGTGACTCCACCTGCAGAGCTGAAGGAGAAAAATGTTTTGTTGCCAGCGAAGCAGTGAAGCTCTCCTGAAAGGCCACGGGGATCCAGGCCATGGCACAGGCTGGCACACACTGGAGGGACGAAAGAGGGAAGGAATCCTGCTGGGACCAGGTGGTTGCTCAGCTAATGAAAACAGCGAGAATGTGCTTGATTTTCAGCTTTGTGTGAGCCCAAGGAAAGCTTTCCCCTGGGAATTTGCAGCCTTTGCTTCTGAGAAGCAATGAAGATGAAATCTATGATCAATAATTCTGGAATTTCTCAGAACAGCATAAAAATTAATGCACAAAACACAGCAATTTCATGAGGTTCACCCCAAAACGTGGAGCCCGCTCCTCAAAAAGTGCCAGCACGGATTTTGCCACCTTTCCCCTTTGGCTTTACCTTATCTGAGGTGAAAACAAATCAAAAGCAGATATATGCATGACACGAGCCTGTAATACACATAAAAAGAGAATTATCACCACAAAAGAGACGCCAGCCTTGCCAAAGCAGCGCTGATTCCAACAGCAGGCACAGCCACAGCGCTGTGCAGAACTGTGCAGCGCTGCAGAACTGGAAGTCTGGGCCTGTGGCACGTGCACAAAAATAGTTAATAAGTAATTACATTAAGAAGTGGGTTTGGTTTTCTCAGCCCGTGCAGTTTCTTGGTTGCAAGAGGCTTTTTTTAATTTGTTAGAATTGATGGAAGGTCCTTTCCCCTGACCTAATTAGGCAGAACTAGGTCTTCATCTCTGCTGCTTTTGGATGGCTCAGATGTCTTGGTGTCCAGTTAAGACCCACAGCAGGAACATTATTTCAGAGCATCATCCCAGACAGAAATTTACCTCAGCAATAACATCCATGGGGAGGGACAGCTATTTCTTTCTTCTGTTGCCTGATTGGAGCAGAAGAGATTATTAAGCCTCATGGAATTACTGATTTACCAACACTGCCATTGCAGTGTGCATTCATTGCTCCGGGTAGAAAGTAATACCTTAAAAATGGATTGGTTAATAAATCAACATCAGATTTTAATATTAATTGTCCCTTTGAAACTGAGTCTCAACAAATATCACAGTTAGTGTTGCTTTGCTAACATTTTAATGGGTCATTAACTAAAACCAGTCATTACCTTCTGCTGTTACAGTTTCCATAAGGATTTATTAAGGCAACTTCATGTATTATTAAAAAGAAAGTTCGTGGCTCTAATGTTCTAAAACTTTGTCTCCCTCAGGCTTCCACTGGTATTGCTTCAAAGGTAGAAACATTTGCCAAACATATAATTGTGTCACTCAGTTCAGTTCAATCCTTTAAAACAATATTTCTTGCTCTTAAAATTCCTTTTTCCCTTGCTCTCCCTTCTCAAGGAGAAAGTGGCTGTGTATAAAATAAATGTGAATGTGTGGAAGTATATAGAGCTTTGTTGGGTTTGTAGCTGAGAAATCCAAAGAGGATGGACCTGGAATATCAAAAAAGGAGAACAAGCTTAGAAATTTGGGTCTGTCAATAATTAAAACCACTAAGCGGAAATTCTTCTTCACAAAACATGTAATTAAACCACAAAACTCATTGCCCCTAGAAGTCATCAGGGCCAAGGCTTAGGCTCACCACAGAGTTCAAACTTCATACAGAGCTCAGGAATTCTAAGCCTCATACTCCCATAACTGAAATAGTCTTAAACTCTGGAGCATGAGGCTTAGAATTACCTTAATTACTTCCTGAGGTAATTAATTCCACAGTCTAAATAACATCTGCAATTATTAGCAGTCAGAGTGACATACTTAAGTCAAAAATTTTACATTTGTACCTTACACGGTCTTCCAACAGATCATGGATGAAATTAAGGTCACTCCAGTCTGAGAAGGCTCCTTTACACCTATATTTTCTTGACTTTGTCTCTTTTTTTTTTTTTCTTTTTTTCACTGGAGAGATATCTGAAAACAGGAGTTTCACACTTACAGCTCATCACATTCCTAGTGTTCTACCAAGAATTTAAAATACTGACAGTTTCCATGTGGTGACATGAAGGGGAAAAAACATTTTGCCTCCAGCCTGTAAAATCAGATTCAGGTTCACAATCGGCTCTGTGCCTCTCTAGTCCATGTTCTGGACCAAAATTGCTTTGAATTAATCTGAACCCTGAAAAAAAGTGCGGAGTTGAAGGAAAGATAGAAAAGGGACAAAAGCCTTGGCCTCACCTCAGTGCAAGAGCTAAGTTTTTGTGGCTGAAATTCACTTTTCACAGATTTTCACTGAGTGCTTCATGTTGGGCAGAGCATGGGGGCAATCTGTTGGCCTCAAGAAGTGTTTTACATTCAGGTTCCTTCAATAAAATATGCTTAAAAATCATCTTGTCACAAGAAATGGCAGATTTGATTCCCAGTTTATGACAATCCAAAGAAATCAAGCCATCAAACCACAGCCATTTATGTTGCTTAAAAAAGAAAGAAAACTGATTTTCAGGCTCCTAAAGATTTGTAAGTTGGTACTAAATGGTTCAATCCTATATTGTTGTCTGTGGATAAGCTGATAATATTTATGAATGCTGAGTTTTCTCCAAATGGTCTGGATTTATTTCACCTCTGCAAGACAATGCTGCAGAGATTCACCTGCAAGTACTGCAGAGATAATATCTTAATTTATATCCCTTGGGGGAAAACAGAGAAACACCAGACTTGTGAAAGAGATCTGATGATAAAACTTCATGACTTCTCGTTTTTTTTAAGAAATCATCTGTGAAATGTTCTTGTACATTTAAAAAACACAAAAAACAAAAGTGTTGTCCCTAAAACACCTGTTCCACTGGGTTCCTGTGGCTGCATAGAGATTCATGGAAAACCTCTTTTTGTGCTTGATTAGTTACAACATCTATAGGAAGAACTGCACTGCTTTTTTGTAATTAGCAACCGCTAGTTAACAGAATAACTGCGTGCTCTCAAAATGTGCCGTACCTTTGGAGACGAAGAATTCATCTGCGAGGAAGTGAAAGTAGGATGGATGGAGCGGCTAAACTTACGTGCACCTGCTTTTACATAAGCCAATGTGTTTCTAGTGATGAAAATCACAGTCTTTCAGATCCAAATGAATCGTTTAAATTAGCAAGACTCATGTTTCATCGTTAGAAATACCTTCCAGCATCACAAGATACAGAGATTTCTTTCTCAGCAGAGGTGTCTGAAAACACGAGCTTCAGACCGGTTTTATAAAAGAAGAAATTTGCCATCCAATATATCGTGGAAATGAAAAAAAAAATGCCTCTGAATGTGAAATATTGTCTTACAAAAGATGCAGGGAAAGAAGCCAAGATGTGCATCATAAAATAGTCCTCAAGTGAACATTTCAGTACCACGCTCTATCAAAGGTAGGTCACAGAAACCAACTGTGTTACATCCATGCGGAACTCTCTAGTACCAAAAAAACCAAAAACCAAAACCAAAACCAAACAAAAAAAAAAAAAAAACCAAAACAAAAGAAACCCACCAAAACCAAACCAAACCAAACCAACCCAACCAACCAAACAAACAAAAAAGCAAAAACACCCAAAACAAAAAAAACAAAAAAACCCAACCAACCAAACAAAAATCCTCCACCCACACAGAAAAATTCTCCTTTCCATTTCCAACAAAAACCCTGAAACTGAAGGTACCTTCTCATTTCCAGTCAGCAAACAATCAGACACCATTTTTCCTGCTCCCCAGCTCCTGTTCATTTCTGTATAATTCCATGTGGCTGTATTCTTACTCTCATGCTTTCCTTTCTGTGGAAGGAAAAATATCCTGCAAGATCCATGAAAATCATCCTCAATCTCTTCTCAGGTGGTTGCTCTGTCACTATACCTGGAGGATGTAATGATGTCATTTATTAGTTAGGAAAGGGATAGTCTGTAACTTTTGCTGAATTATTTTCTAAACATTCCTTTGTCTTTTCAAAACACCCTGTTCTGCTTTGTTTCTTGTGCCTACCAACCCTTCTCTGCCTGAAGCACATTGTCCTCTCTGCAGCTGAAAATATATTTTTTATTTATTCATTTATTTATTTGTAGTTTTCTCTACTAAGCTTAGTACAACACGGGCCTGCTTCTTAATTAAGGCTCAAACAATGCAGTAAATCATTACAGGAACCCACCTATAGATACGTGGCTTTGAATTGTGTTGGTAATGGTGAAAAAAATGGGAATGAGAGATTAATAGGAAAGCCAGCTCTTCTACATTACTTGTTACTTAGGTTACTTTGAGTAACTTAAATCAAAAAGTAGAAAGGAAGGTGGAAGATTAGAAAAGTCACAAGACTGAATCATACCAAACTATCATTCAGAGATTCACTACCAGTGGATTAAATAAGAACATTAAATCACACGTATCTGTGTCCCTAAGATAAAACCAAAAAATATTCAATTAGCAAAATCACTGCCCCTTTCTCAAATGCTGAGGATGTTAGCAGGGATATTGTGCTTTTATGCATCACCCAAACTATATTCACACATTAGAGACCTGGTTATAAACAGTGGCCCAATATCACAGTGAGTAATCATTTCCTCCCTAATTTATTTCCAGCCTGAGGGGAAAGGCCCATCTTCTCAGCCACGTGCAGACGTTGTGTGTTAATCCCATCCTTCCTCAGATCTGGCCAGGTATGAGTCAGCTCCACTCCAAAAGCCATCAAACCTCATTAATGAGAGGTTGGTCTTACCGCTGTGGGCTAATTAGTGCGGTAACGAGGCCAGCTTTGAGTCTGGGTGAAGCTGGGGCTGTCTGTGTCAGAGCAGAGGTGTGAGGAACGCTATTAATGCTGCCAGGATTTGTCACGCTCGTTGCTGGGATTGGTTCTTTGCATAAAAAATGACATCTTAAAAGCGGGAGCTTCACGGAAAACACTAAATTATGACAAAATTCAGAAGAGGTTTGTGTTGTAGGGCAAAATCAGCCTGGGCTGCATTAGGATAGTTTGATTTTTGATTTATGATTGCGTTGCCAAGAGTTTGCTGGGGATGATCCCTGCCTCTGCTCAGGATGGATTCAGACACAGTCCCGTTCTGAGATCCCTGATGTAAGAGATATGGACCCACAGAAAGAGCTCAGCAAGGGGCCTCAAAGACAATGAATGGACTGAAAAATACGAATAAAGGCTCAGAGAGCCAGGGCTGTTTAGCCTGGAGAAGATTTAAGGGGAATCCTTATCGATGTATAAAATCAGCTGAAAGGAGGGGTGAAGAATATGCTGTGGCCTCAGTGCTGCCCAGGGAAAGGGCAAGAGGCTAAAATGTAAGAAATTCCACTTGACTTTAGTTTTTTTCCTTTTTTTTGGTTTTTTGGGTTTTTTTTGTTTGGTTGGGGTTTTTTTTGTAATTATAATCAAACACTGGGAACAAGTTTCCCAGAGAAGCCGTTGAGTACTCCATCCTTGGAGTTGCTAGAAACTTTTCTGGACATGGTCCCAAGGAAATCTGCTGCTAAGTTGACTTAAGTTGACCCTGCTTTGAGCAGAGGGACTGGACTCAATAATCTCAGGAGATCCTTTGTAGCCTCAATAATTCCACGATTCTGTAATTTCTTCAAAATACAAGCAGTTAAAGAAAAATGAAAATAATTTTTAGGAATAATTTAGTTATTAGAGAAAAATGGTCAGCACCACAAGAAAATCCATTCTTCCAAGACAGAAATGAGGCTGGTAACATCAGTTGCACCTTTTTTCCCCAATGCAAACAAAGCTTAGCCAGCTCTCACTTCAACACCCAAAATTAGACGGGATGAATTCCAGAGTTCTCCCCCAAATCATAATCAGCACCGCGTTAATGAGGTAATATCTCCCTGGCACCCCAATCCGCTCACGGCTGCCTTTGTGACAGAGGGGTTTGTGGAGTGGCTTCGTTTTGAGGGGTTTGCTCTGGGCAGCAGGGCCAGGAGCTGATTTTTTCCTGCGGCACAAGAGAGGTGCTCCTTCCTTGGTGATATTTCAGTGTGAACGATGAAATGTTCAGTGGCAAAAAACCCTCGATGCCAAATCTGCAGCTCAGCCCGGTGTTGGAGGACTCGATGTTCTGAAAAGGGAGAAACAGATCCTTGGAGAGATCTCACCTTGCAAGAGTCTTCACAACAAAAATCCTGCCTTGGCTCTTAGGGGAAAAGAGAGGATCACGTTATCCCCCAGCATGATGAATCACACGGAGCAAAAGCTGTGGCAGCCAGAACAGCTCCTCGTGCTTGCATAATCATATTAAACATTTTCATTCATTTCTGCTTGTTAAAGTAATATGATGACTTCCTCTAGTTTCAAACATGGCAATGAAAGGAGGCTTTACTTTCCTCAGCCTGCTGTGCTGCTTCACTGCCAAAGGCAACAGCTTTTTAATCCAAAGTAAGAGTTACAAGATGAAATACATTTACCAGCACAGGAGGAAAGAAAAAAAAAAAAAGAAATGAAAAAGGGAAATGGGCCCTTCTCACCTGCCCATGTATAACCACGTGAGCTAAATTAAAAACATACATTGCCAGCTGGAAACTCATTGGCGTGAAGGACGGGTGGCAGGTTTTTGAGAGGGTGTGGGGACACTGCAGAGATGTGTCCCTGTCCCTTCCCCTGGCCTGAGCAGCAGGGCAGGAGGGAGAGCTGAGGAGCAATTTCCCTGCAAGGCTCAGGCAGCTTTTGTGAAGGCAAGTCCCAGGATTCAAAGCACGGAGTGTAAAGGAGAAAACCCACTTTGGAGTCCATTTATTAAGCAGAGCAGGACAGAACTGAGTGTGGAACAGGAGCCTGTGGCTCTCCCTCGGGGACTTGCTGCACAAAGAAGGAGATGCCGATTTTGAAAGCCAAAGATTGAAACGTGGCAGTCATGAAAGTGCAGACACCTTCTCCTCCAGTCCCCTCAATCCTCTCTCATTTCAATCCACAGAGAAATGCAGCAGCAGTTTGCTCCCCACTGCTGCCAGCTTTACCTGGAGCACATAGCTCTGTGTCGGGAGTGTTGAGGAATTAAAAGTGAATTGACAATGATCAATATGCCTCAGTTCAGTTCCGCCAAAATTAAAGAGATTTTAATTTCAATGGAAGCAGAACTACTGCCTGACTAACAGTGCTTTAGGACTTACTCCTTTACCATCATCTGTGAACAATATTTTAAAAGACTTGGGTCATAATTACAGTTTTTAATTCGCCTCGCCAGCTCAGTCTCGCTGGTGACACAACAATTTCATCCTGTCTGTCCTCACCACTGTGGCAGCACCTGCACCTGCCTCTTGTCTGAGTCACTGGAGCAAACAGAATTCGCAGAACTGCTTTTAGACAGTAAAAGGCAGCTTGGCCATTCTCTCACAAGGCACTGTAATTATTTCTACTTAATCAAACAGGCAGCCTTCACCTTTCTGGGGTTAAACTGTGGGCATGAGCAGGGGCTGTTTCTCACTTTGTAAAGATCACATTTTCTGATGCTTTTAGCAGCCTTCAGGAACGGGGAGTTTTGCAGGAGCTGGCAGAGGTTGTTCCTGTACCCTGCACATGCTTCCAGCCCAGTGCCACACCTGCATTTCCTGCAGCTTCTGTTTCTTGCAGGTGTCTGGCAAGGCTCTGCGTAGGTTGCTTATCCTCCCTCTGATAACTATCCTTCACTAGTTTTTCTTTATTAGTTTCCCTCTTCCCCTATTTTTTTTCCTCCTAGAATAAAGAAATCAGAATGCATATTACATATATTAGTTGCTTGTTTTCCTGGAAGTGTTTTCAGACACCAACTGGAAGAAGATGGTGTCCATTTTTCTGTGTTTCAGCTAATTACTGTCCCCTCGCATGTGCTGCTCAGACTGTCAATTTGAATTGTGTCTTTCTGTCTGTTTGCTGTGCCAATACAGCAAGCAAAGCAAACTCAGAGTTGTAGGGCATATTTAGTAAAGAAGTAGTAATGCTCAGGTTCATTGAGCATCATTTAAGGAGATGGTTTTTTTTTTTCCCAGTGATTTTTTTTTCTTTTTTCCTTTCCCTAAAAATGCCATTCGATCAGAAGACAGGATTGGAGTGGAGAAAAGAATTTTGGTCACACTGGTACTGACTGATGGAAGCAGAACAGCTGCCAGTAAGGGACACGAATTAATTTTTTTAGGTTGTTTCTCAGCAAGGGTTTTTTTAACGTTGTGCAGGAATAGATGCTGGATTTTATGGAACAGGAATATATAATTTCTCAGGTCTTTTTACTCCTCCAGAGGCTGCAAATAAAATATACATAGTTAATTTTAATATCATATATAAAAAAGGATTTAATATTTCCACATACAGAAAAGATGTGCAACAACAAAACCAATATGCAACTCACATTTTCCTCAAGAAACTGAGAATTTCCACTTGATTTTCCAAAGTATTTTAAGAGAACTGTACATGAAGTATTGTGAAAGAGGCAGGTATTACATAGAATTAGTGTTGTTAGTACTGAGAGGATGTTCCTATAATAGAGGGAGTGAATATATTAAGAATATAGTCCTGGTGGTCACCAAAAAGGAGCTTTTTCTTCTTTTCTTTTTTAGGAATTGGCACAATTACATATTTCTCTGCTACTTCCCAGATAAACTTCTCTTTCCATCCCTGCCATCACATCGTCACCTCTAGGACAGCAGTGGAGTACACCCAGACCAAAGCTGAAAGCTGTTCCTTCCCCAACATGTAGAACAACTGCAAAATAACTCCAGATTGCCTTGGAAAGGAGAACAGCAATGCTTCCCCTCTTCCACAATGTTCCTTCCCACACCATTTCTCTAAATTTCCTCCTAACACAATAAGATGCTCACAGAAAATGCCAGGATTAATTTGTGGGGGGATGGAAAATGTTATTCTCAGATGTGCAGAGTGGTGGTGGCGTTCGGAACAGTTAAGCACAGCCCTGTTATTAGCGAGAAAAAGCTAAGTTGTGTCTTGCAGCTGCAACTGTTAGAGGATTGATTGTGCAATTAATTACTTTCCAGAAAATTCAAGTCAGTATTTGTGACAGGAATATTTATTGGTAATCACTCAGGAAGAAAGCAGCCATCCACAGCTGTCCAACAAGGAATCTCCAGAATGCCTGCATATTTTGCATTGACATATTTTGACTTGACACTTTATTTTGTGCTGTGGCACAATGCAAAGCTGAACAGGTTAAAGCCAAAAACATAAATTCCACGCATATACAAAGGAAAATTGTTCGGTTTTTTTTCCTTTTCTTTGCATTAAAATCAACACACCAAAAACTATTGAAGTACTTGGTTATTTTTAACTCTGTATTTTCTCCCTTCCTGCTTGGGTTCTTTCCCTTATCTGTGTGCTTATCTCAGGTGAGTAAGATTACACAGGTACACAAAGATTTATATGACCTGGGCTTTCAGATTTCATATGTTCATAGGTAGGAATAGGAACTAGAGCTGCCACTCTATGCCACAATTTTTGCTGCTTCAGTCTAGGGTGATCAGACCATGGCTTGACTTTAGAGGGGTTACAGCAGCACTGAGATTTACAGTTCATTTTTAAAAAATTGATTAAAGCTCACGTGGTTTGTGTGGACAGTAAAAAACACAAAGTTGCTTTGTTGCTTTGTGGTCTTTTGTAGCCACAAGTGAAAACCTTACAGAGAGTTTTGTAATAATCAGTGGAATGTGTGGTCTGCCCAATGGCCACCACCTGTGTCAGGTTCAAGATCTGAGAGAGAGAACTCCAAAACCAAAAGCAGCAGAATTTGCAGCTTCAGCTGGTCAGGCAGAGCCTCAAAATGAGCTCTGTGACAGCCCCATATTTCCTCTAAGAGGACAATGCATAGAATAGAGAATCACAGAATCGCAGAATTGCAGAATCACAGAATCATAGAATTGCAGAATTGCAGAATTGCAGGATCATGGAATCACAGAATCACAGAATCGCAGAATTGCAGGCTCACAGAACCATAGAATTGCAGAATTGCAGAATTGCAGGATCATGGAATCACGGAATCACAGAATCACAGAATCCCAGTATTGCAGAATTACAGAATCACAGTATCATGGAATCACAGAATTGCAGAATCCCAGAATCACAGAATCACACAATCCCAGAACTGCGGAATCATGTAATTGCAGAATTCCAGAACTGAAGAACTGCAGAATCACAGAATCACGTAATTGCAGAATCACATAATTGCAGAATCCCAGAACTGAAGAACTGCAGAATCACATAATTGCAGAATCACAGAACTGCAGAATTGCAGAATCACAGAACTGCAAAATCACAGAATCCCAGAACTGCAGAATCACAGAATCACAGATTTACTGAATCACAGAATCACAGAATTACACATTTTCAGAATCACAGAATCAGAGAATCACAGAACTATTGGTGTTGTAAGGAGTCTCTGAGCATCACCTAGTCCAGCTCCCCTGCTAAACCAGGTTTACCCAGGGCTGATTGCACAGGCAGGAGGCTCCACAACTTCTCTGGTTAAACTGTTCCACTGCTCAGTTCACCCTCAGTTCAAAAGAAATTTTCCCACACATTCAGATCAGTCAAACAGACAAAAAGCTTGCTCTGAGATAAACTGCCACTCAAATCTCAGAAGGCTCCCCATACCCATGACAGTTCCTATTTAGACTCACCCTTAGCTGCAAAATCAGTCTCATCTCTCTGTCAGAAGGGACGTTCCAGATACACCCACACTGATATTTGGAATTAATCCTGCAGCCACCTCCAGCCACATCCGGTACAGTGAGCTCCCCGTCCTTCATCAGATCCGAGGTGGAAGGCAGGATTTAGGTGTGAGATTAAGGTTGATCCTGCCTATCAAAGCAGGTATTGACAAACATGGTGCTTTTTATCTTCTCCCTCCTGAGAATGCCGTGTGAATAGACGGCAGAATGTGTTTGCCGTGGGAAGACTTTTATTCCTCCAAGGACCCCAAAGAAGTGCAGTATTTCAAAGAGTGAATGAGGGCCATCATGCTGAAGGTTAACTAAAATCTCCAGCTGGATGTGAGGCTGGACTCACACCCAGGCTCTGTGAGCAGGCACAAAGGAGGGGTTGGAGCACTCCCTGAATTACAAAACCTCATTTCCAAGAGTGATGGTGGCATTAGGTAAAAACACCACACAATCCCTGGCTGCACTGGGGGCATCACTCCTTTCTGAAGGTCCGATGGAAGCACTGAAACCACATCTGAGTCTCCTATGGAAACTGTGAAAACCACAAAAAAATTTCTACTTGATGAACAGAAAATAACAGTTATCATAAATGTCCTGGTTCAGTCTGTGCTGTGTTCATCACGGTGAAGGTGAATGAGGTTGGATATTTTCTTTTTGGGAAGCCACGAGTTTGAAGGAGATTGAGAGGTCTTCATGGAAAGCAGTTCATGCACAAGCAGTTCATGGTCAGGATTTCAGCTTGGAAAGTCTGAGCACTGTAAATTGGCATCGCTTTCTTACTGTGTGTGTTTCAAAAACCATCATCTGCAACAGCACACAGACAAAAGTCATATTATTGCAGCAGAAGAAACAGCAGAAACAATCACAAGTCAAAAAGTCTTGCCCCAGTCCCCAGCCCTGTTCAGTTTTGGGGTTGAGAGTTGAAATTAAGAGTGTTTTCTAGCTCTTAAAATGGTGGTTTAGCTGTGTGCTCTAAAGAAAATATTTCCAATTTTATCTTTCTTAATAAATCAATTCTCAGGAAATAATTATTACTTGTACTGTAGCACATTGTAAAATAGAAGCTTCCGAAAGTTTTAATATCTTTTTTTATTATGGAAAGGTTAATTGGTCTAGAAATCTGTTTTGTTGTTTATGCCTCCTTCCAAAATAGCCTCTTTTTATAGTTTCACTTTTTCTTTATTTTTAAAATAGGCTTGCATTAACTGATTCTTTAATTACACAATCTGAAAGCAGGCAGAGAATTTTTCACAAGTCTAAGAAAACAAAACAACATACAAAACATGAAGAGATTTGCAAAATGTTCAACCAAGAAACACCAAAACTCCCAGAGAATTTGAAAATTAGCTTGCAGTTACATGATAATTTACACTTCCATATTGATATCATCTGAAAATTTCAATTTTCAAGGTATAGGGATAAGCATAACTGAAATTTATCTTATTTTGACTCCCACTGGAGTTCAAGAGTCTGTTTGTATTAAAATTCTGAAAAGTGATAGCAAGGAAAAGAGATATGAACTTCAGCAAAACCAAAATTGCTGAGTGCAATATTCTGTTCAGTAGCTGCTTTGCATTTTTTTAGCATTTTATCTGTACTTTATTTTTTTAATTTTATAGAAGAATACTGAAAATCATTTTCATCAAAAGGAAATGATTTCACTGAAAGCATATAAAAGAAAGCCCTAACCCAAGGTCACGACAAATATGAATTTTTACAAAATAAAGCAGAGCTGTGTTTTCCTGAAAGGGAAAAGTCCAATGAGTCTTCAAGGAAAAAAAGTCAAGAGGAGCCATTGTATATTTATTCTGAATACATCAAGAATATTTAGCAATAGGGATGGAAATAGTGATTTTATCGGTGACAGGAACAAGTCCATTCTTGGTACCTTGAATGCCAACACTCACACAAACACACACATGTACATATAATTGTAAATATCAAGGAGAAAGGAAATAAAAGACCAGCCAGGGTTGCATTCCATGACAGCAATTAAACATGACAAAAGAGGAGCAGGATAAAAAAAAAAAAAAAGCCCTCAGAACAAATATTAGGCTAATTAATTTTATTATCAGATTTTTTAGGAAAGATTTTTCTACAATTAAAACCAAGCAAATTTTGAAACATATTCTGAAATTCGTCAGCAAAAAAACCCCCAGATTGTCACAGGGTCAAACATCCTGCGCTCTTCAAGATGCATTTCCACCAGAATTCCCCAGGCAGCCAGCTGACTTTAATGTAAATTTTGTAAATCCAGATGACTCCGTGAGGAACTCACTAAGTGGAACCACTCTGGCATAAACCTCCAGGAATTCTGAGGAAGCTCAGACACAAGAGATGAAAGGTTATGTGTGAAAAACTCTGAGCAATAGGCTGAGTATTCACATGGCAATGCAAAACCCCCCTAGAAATATGTATAGTGTAAAGAATTTGCATGAAAGCTCACCAGGCTACCACTGATTTTTTTTTTTTTTTATGGTTTTGGTGATAAGCATATTTTCAACATCTAAATAATTAATTTATATCCAGGTCTGACTTCTGATAGCAGCACTTTTATTATTTTCACAGTACTTAGTGAAGTCCAGTGATTACAGGCTTTACTAAACAACACTCAAATAATCAAAATGAAGTAATTAAATGATGGAAAAGTTAAAAAAAAATGTTTGAGTGTAAAACAGTGCATTTTCTCAAAAAAATTCACAACTATACAATTGTGAAAAATCATTGATAGAATGACAATAAATTGTTGATGTCTGATTTGGTTTTTTGTTGGATTTTTTTTTTCTCTGAGAAATAGGCATCTTTTTATCTGGCTGATGCACAGTGTGAAAAACACCAACAATGTCTAAACCTGTTGGCAAAACAGTAGAGAAATGTACCTCATCTCTATCTAGAGACACCATGTGTCTGTCTAAGGATAATTTGTTTCTGTCCTAGGACCCTGAATGCTGTACTTGTTATTTAAGCACATTCATTTATGTTATTAATTCCCTTAAATCAAATTTCACAATTGTAGCAAACGCTGAGTTTTCATTACGTTGTATGGAATGACGGTCCTTAAGGATTTAAACTCTCAAAAATTTTTCTGTAGGTTCTAAAATTTAATCTCTTAGGGAACTTAGAACATACATTACAAGCAGATCAGTTTACTTTATGTATTATGGGATTTTGTCATCATTTTTTAATTTGAACCCCAAAAATTTTTCCTCGAGGAGCACACTTTATATTCCAATCAACTTATTTGAGCTGCCCCATGTATGCTCAGCTGCAGAGTGCCATAAGCAAACCCTGTCCTGGCCAGGAAAATCAATATATGAGAAGTACCACTTTTCCTGAGTTCCTTTTGGGGCCGTGGAAACAGAAATCTGTTTGATAACCCAGGACTGCTAATAGTGGATTAATCGGTGAGGACATAAGGGAAAGTCACATTTCCTTCAAGGGCAGCAAAGTTTGGCCAAAGCTGAGAGTGACAGAAAATCACACCTTGCTGTCTGCACTTTCTCTGGCTTTCCATTAGAGCAAATGCATCTCACATTAGGTGTTTGAAAAATCAGTAGATTTTACATTTTTCTGCCTCTGTCTAATATAAGAGGGTTTGATCTGTCTCCTTAGAGGTGATAACTTTACTCTCTTCAAATTCAGCCGAGTTTCCTCAAGCAGCTGAGGAAACACAGTGAAAACCAGCAAGAATTCTTAGGTTCAGGGGAGAGAAAGAAGAGTTAACTTTGAGAAGTTTTTAAGTCAGCAAGATTTTATTTGATTGTTTTAGAGATTTCTGTTTAATTGTCAAAATGTTCCAAATGCCTCTTGGAAATACACATTTTTAGGAAAAAGTTAATTCCAAAAGTTGCGCACAAATCGCACCAATTTAAAACAGAAAATTTAAAAACCGAGCGAACCAAACAAAACAAAACAACACCAAACACACTCAAACTAAGACCAACCCTGATTTCTTCCAGTATTAATTTTTAGCAATAACAGATGCAGGATGAAAAAAATCCTACTTCTGACCACAGAGCTGAGAGGGAAAGTGGCTTCAACAGTGGTTACAAGTCCTCCAAAGAAAAAAAAACAACAAACTCAAACCAAAATAACCCTGGATGACTGTTTGGTAGCCACAAAAATATCAAAGTTTATCAGCTGGGCACTCAATTTTTCGCATTTTCCTCATCACTCTTTCCCAGTTGTCTGGGTGATCTCTCAGCCACCTCATACCACCCAACATCACAAGGGGGACTGAGGGAATATTTGTCCTGGATTTTTTCTCCCCCTTCCTTCTCTGGGATTTGGCTGCTCCTTGGTTCCATGGCATTCACACCAAAGGATGTGAATTATTCCCTGGTTGATTGTAATAAATCAAAATCCATTTCCATTATCAAAATTCAAGGAAGGTTGTTGACCTAACTCAAAAGATTCTTTCTTTTTTTTTCCCCCAGGAAACTGAGGCAGCTTGGTCGAGCCTAATGATGAATTGCAAACTGCTCCATGAGCAGAGTTTTTATCATTAATATATTTTTTGCAGCAATACACAGTGAGTAAGTGACCTTGGGTCTGCCTTCATTGGGATTACTGAAAATTTCAGAACACATTCACTACGATGATCATAATTTCTTCTAAAGATAGTACACATTTGACTCAGTACAGATTTAGAATCTGCCCCCTTTAAAAGCAAAGGAATTCACTTATGAGGTGTACAGTAAATTTGTTCTTCCTCCTAAGCACGTTGGGATTCAGAGCATCTTCTCCAGTAGTTTTCTCTCTGTGGATTGCATGAGAAATTTCAAAATCCAGGTGCTCCAAAGAAACTTTCAAAGAAATTCTCCTGCATTCCTCTGCTTTGTCCCCTGGTGATGGATCAGCTCCAAAATAGTCCTTGGTTTGGGTTTCACTTCCACACCACCTTTGTTTGTTAAAAGTAATTTTCAGGGAAATCTGAAGAATAAATTGGATTTCCCCCTCTTGTCAGCATGGCCTAGCTGAAAGGGAATTGAAAAAAGTTTATTAAGAGAATGAATAATTTTTTTGTAAGTTTTGTAAGGAACTTTCTTTCTCCTCATTCCAAAAACAAATAGAAAAAGAAAAAGATATAGAAGTTGTCCTGCAGAACAAGTTTAGAAAATATTTTGGGTGAGATGGATCCATGCGTAGTAAAAATAAGACATTAGAATGATAAGTAATATTTATAATGAATGTTTCTTCTATCCTGACTTCTGGAATAATCAATAAGATGTGCTTTGGTCATGGTGCTAGCAAAGGAAACTGCTTAGTTTTTTACTCCAGAAATACAATTTTTTGTAATGATTTTTGAAAAGGTTTTGGTTTTCAACGAACAAGAAAACTAACCCATTAGAACACCTTTCACCATCAGTAAATATGAGCTTGCTCCCACTTTTAGGTTATTTTGATTTCCTGGGGTCTCGAGTTTTTTATATCAAGACATCTGACATCCAAACTGCCCTGAAAAGCTAAACTGCAGCATGTGCCTGTTCCACAGCAAAATAAAGAGTGATCAAAGTGATTTAGAGTCTGTTGTGGCACAGACCTTCCCATTAATTCCATGTAACCCCCTCTGCTCTTCTCATACCTTCTTGATGACTTTCCCGGACTGGCAAACAGCTCTAAGTCATACCACTTGTAACTCCATTTTATCAAAGAATTTCAGGAAAGTGCCCCACTTAAACAATTCATTCCCAAAGTTTGTGACGAGGTTTTCGTTCTGCTCCAGCCTCAGATTTTCTCTTTGCTGGTTTAATGGCTCAGAATGTAATGGATCAGGTTTCTCCTGGTCTCTTTCTCCCCCAAGATTTCATAAGGAATTACAGCCAAGATTCCCTATGAAATCTCCCCAAGATTTCATAGGGAATTACAGCCCTGCACTTGAAGCAGTCATACAGGCACAGTATTGCAAAATTCATTCACAGGATTCAGGTCAGGATGACATTGAATAACACAAAAGAGGTGCAAAACAACGAAATTACTGAAGTAGCACATAAGAACTATTTGCCTTCAGGAGGAAAAAGAGTTGCTAAACATTTCTTCTGCAACATAACCAAAAAGACATAAAAAATGTGGACTTCTAGGGTTCTTCAAGTCCACCTCAGTTTATTTTCTCCAGAGCTGACAGCTTCACAAGCGAGTGAGTGTTAGAGGCAGTGACGCACCAGGTGCCATTTTTGGGGTCTGTTGCTTTACCTTTCTGCGGCAACTTTTCCACCACCACCTCCTTTCTGCACAGAAGCGAGGCTTGTCTCCTGCTTGGATCATTTCCACACAACTCATTTTTCCTCTCAGTTCACAAGTTAAATGAACCAACAGCCCAACAGATGAAAGGAGAAATTTTGCTTGCAGTGGGACATAGGTGATTTCTTGGGGGGGGGGGGGGGGGTTGTATCCTTTTAGGTCTGCATTTTGCTGTATCCATGCTCATTTTGGAAAATGTTACATTATCTGTAGAGTCAGACAGAGCTTGGACATTTAGAGGTGGCACAAGAATTACTGTGTGGAAATAGCAGAGATGAGGTTTGTGCCAGAGTGTGAAACAAGAGTTATAACAAAGAGGATTTTCTTTTGGGCTCAGGGGTCAGAAAGGTTTTAGCTTTGGTCAAACCAAACAAATGAACAAACTGAACACATGAAATAAGGCAGGGGGAAAGACTGGAAAATCTGCCATGGCACTAAATAAATATATTCTGGAGGAAAGTGTAGCTGGCAGCCTGGGAATTGTGGCAGCCCCAACTGTAATTGGAAAGTGCAAAAAATTTTGCATTGCCAGAGGAGAGGCAGCACCAGAAGGAAACTGCAATCAAAACACAAGTGGTGGCTTGGCCAGGTGCTGAAAAGAACTATTATCTGGATAGTGATGAATCAGCTGACCATTATTTCAATTTTCCAAATCATGATCTTAGTCTCTTAAATAAATTTTCTGCTTTGATAGGTAAAAAAAGGTTGGCCCATTTTAAAGCCAAAAAGCTCAGAACTTAGAATTCAAAATCAGAGGTGCCAAAAAGTATTGCTAAAGAGGTTTCATAAAGCTTCATAGAGTTTCCTCAAGTGAGTCAAGTAATACCAAAATTTTGTCCTTCTGTTCACAAAAGGGGTTCATGATACCTTGATTTCTTTGATCTGCAGAGTTATGAACTGAGTTCCTCCTTCAATTTCCTGTGAAGAGCCCATTAGAGATAACCTCCTTTCATCCAGGGGAAAGGCTGTTCATGAATCTTCTTTCTTGGCAGACTCAGTATATTCTGATATGATCAATTCTCACAGCATTTAAAAAAAAAATATTACAGGGAAATGCTTATTTAGTTGTGCTGACGAAAAGGCCAAAATATTTTATAGCGTTCAGTAATTAGATATATTACTAAAGAGTATCACCAGCTGTATCAAAATGATAGATGTTGTTTGAGGCTTCACTGAGCACAAGATGTTTACTGTCTTGAGTCAGGCCAATTGGCAGAATTCTTGGATTAAATTCCAATTTATTCTGAGACTTATCTTCCTGTTTCCTCTTCATTGTAACCAAAATGAATTTCATAAGCATTTGTAGATAATGACCTGTATCTCTCTGTTGATCATCTCACTCTTGGGTCAGATAAGCCACACAAGTGTTATTGATGATATTCTGTGCTGTTATTTTATGGCCTTTTGCATTTCACTGCTGTATGTGACAGCATGATTATATATAATTGACAGATAGTTTCACATTGCTCACAAAGAGCTTGATAGGTGGCGCATAAACCAAATTATTTTTGTGTCTTTAGGGTGTATTTTTAAGCCTTCTCAACCAGGTACTATTTTGAAAGGCTTCTTAAAATTTTTCTCAGTTCCTGGTGGCTCATTAAATATATAATTTAATTGATTTATTATGGAAATAATTTTTCAACAAAGCAAATATCAAGCATGGCAAAGCAGATTAAATTGCTCAGCTCCTGTCTTCTACTGTAGCATGAAGGAACAGGGCACAAGATATCCATCTCCCTATATCCCTATATGCAGAAATACAATGACCTCTGGGCTCAGACTTTGCTGTGGAAAATGTTGGCTGCACAAGACATATATTTTTTCACTAAATTTGTTTAGAGCTGGCATCAAACTAAGGACATTTAAATAAAAGGTTTCATGCCTTCAGTGGGGATCCCAATCATGACATGCTGCTGAGCAATCCTTAATCCAAAAATATGTTTAAAGGAGGAAATCAAGGCATTGAAGACAAGCCAAAGACCTCCCTGTGTGATTACAGATTTGCTGTGTGAATATTTATCACTGTTTCCACATCAGGTAATTGAGAACAGGCATTCTCTCCTAAACTAAACCAAAATTTTCTGCCTTCTTTCATCCCACTTCCAACCTCAGGCACCTGCTTGAGGTGTCAGGAGAATATTCGCCTGAGGCTCCTGCTAAAGTCAATGACAAGATAAAGAATAAATTGCCAGCTGGAAGTACCTGTGTGGCTTTGACAATCCTTGACAACCAAGGATATCTAAACTCCTGATTCCACATCTTCTACATAGCTAAGCGTCTCATTTTGTTGGGAAGGAATCCAGGCTCTCAGTCACAAGGAAGAGTGAAAAGAAGGAAATGTCAGTGTCTGATTCATCCAGCTTCTCCCCACTGTGCAGATCAATCCTTAATTATACTATCTGCTTGAGAACAATTTCTAGTCTTTGCCTCGGGGCAAGTTTCCTAAAAATAAAAATGTATTTCTTTGAGAGGAATGATGAAAAGAAGCAGTCATGATCCTATAGAAGTCATAGATGGTTAGCAGTTATGATCAATACAATTTGAAAACACAAACATGGCTGGGTAATATCTCTGCTATTTTGACAACTTTTGAGTATTTTTAATCAAAAGTATGGATTCCACATAAATTAGTGCATTCTGCTAATTCCTTTGTATTATAATACGTATAAAAATAATTTCACAGGTTTTTCTGCATTAGTCAGAATATTATAAGAAAGCCTTCTAAACATCAGAAACAATGTTTGGCAGCATTTGAATGTGCAGAGTCTATTGAAAAGTGGATTCATTTTTATTAGTCAGCAATTTTTCAAATTTTGGAGAAACCTGAGGCTCCGCTAACATACCTCAAGCTGCAGGAACTGACAGTGGACCTGAACCTAACACTGTCCTTCATGGGGTGAACGAAAGAGACTGAAAATACTTTAGAACTCCCACCAGGGAAAATGGGCTGTATCCTGATCTTCCCTGCACTGAGGGACTCCACTTAAACCAACACACACCCACAGAGGAAAAAAGGGGATCTGAGCCAGGAAAATCATATTTATTCACAGCCTGGAAAGAAAGTCAGCCTAATGCAGCAGCTCATAACGGACAGAGGGGAGAAAGAATTATCTCCCATGACACTCCTGAATATGAGAATTAAAGCTACAGAAAGAGTTGTAGTTTTTAAAGCAATGGGTATCAAATGACTGTGCTTGGGAGTTTTTCTACTGGACACTATTTCTGCCTGAGAGTCCTTTAAATTTGAGACGTATTTGTGATTCTGCTGGGGAACAAGGTCATTGCTCAGTTGCTGGCTCCCAAAATGTAATAATACAGTGATAAATTTTTAGCCACCCAGCTGCAATAATATACTAATAAAACAGCCTGATTTGCTAGGATGCATCGTTTTCACCTTTTTCTCTTTCACTTAGAATTAGTTTGCATTAAAACCTATTTTTGTCAGAGACAGGGAATGCAAGTGAACCTGTTAGCTGAGCTCCTTCACGGTCCCTGGACAATAGCCAGGGGACACTTCAGTAAAACCTCCTGCAGTTGGTGGGAAAACTGTCTCCTTGCCTCAGGGAACCTCAGCATTAAAGTTATTAAATAAAACAGCAAGTCTGGCAGTTGGCTATGAGAAGCAATTTATACCATTGTAAATGGATTAGCGAAATGTAATTTCTTTTAACGTTTCCGTTTCAATTATTTCAAATAGATGTGCAGTTATAAATGTTAAGGAATTGTTTAAATGTTTCTCACAATGGAAAAAGTAAATATAGGTTAGAGCTCCACGCTCCCAAGTGAATTTTCTGTGTTTCTCTGTTTTCTTTATTTCAAGGCTTTTCACGTACTGCAGTAAAAGTTGCCCATTTGGAGACCAGGAGAAAAAAAATATTTGTGCTCCTGATGAAGCAGGGTATTATACTAATCAGGAAAGTATAGATTTGAAATGTCTTGAGGACCAGAGGAAAGCCTACGGCTGTTCTTATCCTACATTCTCAGCTGGTATATTTTGACATCAAGAGCCTGGAGCAGTGCATGAGATACCAAGAGAGAGACTACAGCACATCTCCGCATGTGTGAGAGGAGGGGGAGATCTCTCTTGAAAGCACAGCTCTGCGGATTTCCTCTGAGAAGGGTTAATTAACATACATAGCCAGCAGCTCCCAAACTATCATCATCTCTTCCGATGATTTCAGCAATATCTCACCTGATCTCTGTTTTTTCCCCTTCCCCCTGTTTTTTGCTATACTGTTGCAATTAAGCCATAAGATCTAACAAGAAAGATGACTCCTGGCACGGGATAATCGTGTCCTTGGGGTGCAATCAAGCACCAAGAAGAAACCAGAGCTTCCGATCCCCCATGGGCGCGATTACCGCGGGATTGGCGCATCCATCAGGAAAGGCATCGGCACCAGGAATTGTTTGCTTTTCTCTTTCAATGTTTCACCCAGGCAAATGGCCAGGCTGGTCCCCATCTGCCACATCGTGTCAGAGAGGGCAGAAAGGCACGGGCTGGTTGCAGCCATCCCCCTCAACGCCCAGCCACCGCCGCGCACCAGAGCGGGGAAATTTCCACCAGGGATTCAGCCGGGTGCGCAAAGCTCCCGCCTTTCAAAACCTCTCTCCACGACGAGCTGGATTCAAGTTGCCGTAGACTTTAAAAGAGGGGGTGGCGAGGGGCAAAAGTAGGGCAGCAAGGAATGAGGGACGAGGCTATCTCAGCTGAATGCAGCGGCGGAGGAGCCTGAGGGCTGAGATGGCAGTCATCATCGATTCCAGGCAAGGGAGATGTCAAGGACAGGGAATGTCAAGCAGGAACAACAATAAGGCATCATAAGGGTGCTTAGCAGCGCCAAGTCTTCCAAAAACGGCACAAATAAAGCTGCTGGGCTGCTGTGATTGGTCTGTTTGCTGCTTGAGATCACAAGAAAAATGTAAAAAATATGATGCGTTTACAGCGTACGTCTGTCCTCTCCCTCCTGCCTACACAAAACTAATTAAAAATATTCTCTCCCTCTCTTCCTCTCACGTCCCCACCCCCACTGGCATCATCTTGAAATAGTCTTTGCAAACAAAGTTAGATACAGGCAAATGCTCTACATGGAACCAGTCTTGTCAATATATAGATAAGCAGCAGCAACACGCTGGCCCTGAACAAATAATCAAATGTTAAAGGAAGAGCTACGAGAAACAGAAACACACTCCAGGTCTCTGCAGCCTGCAACACTGTGGTGTGTGTGTGTATTTCTGAAGCATCAACACCTGCCTTTGCAGGTGATAGAGTTTTACAGTACAAAATGTATTTATCCAGTGGTTTTTTACACACACTTTACTGCAGCTTCTCAAATAAGTGACAGAATGAATTATGTTTCTGTTGATGCAGCACTAAAAGTGCTGATACTTTCAGGTGTGTACACACTCAGGTTTACACACAAACACACGCAGAGAGCAGCTGGAAAACCAGCTCACCACAATATCTGTTGGGTTGGACCACTGAGCCTGTTGCTGAATCATCAAATAAATGCCAGCACTGCAGGAAAACAGTAAAGAATGTTTTTAAGGCTCTGAACAGAGAGTAAACATTTCCAATGGTTTCAAAATTTGATTTTGCTTCATATCAAACAATTTTTTAATTATCTGTAAGAAAGAAATAAGCCTCAGCACTTGGGTCATTGACCTGTAGTGGAATCATATAAGCCCTAAAAATCCTTGACCACAGAGGAAATGATGGACCTGGAACTGCAAAAAAGGGTGATTTTCCAGACGTTTTTATAAAGGGAAGTCAAAATTGCCCTACATGCATATTGTAGGCTTATGGAGCACTGCAGGAAACCAACAGAACTTCAAATTCTGCTTTGGTTTACTCCACTGTCCCTGAAATCAAAATACCTTTGTTTGACTGCAATTTCAGTGAAGAAACCTTCCAGGAGATTATTCCCAGCTCAACTGAGGCATTTTGTGACTCTTACCACCCAGAGATGATCCTTGAAACACAGAATACTCCTTAGCAGAAATGGTAAAATCAATCTAGATATTCCTGATGCACAAGTCTTCTTTTTTTCCTTCAATTTTCAACGTGCCAAAATGCATGATACTTGCAAGGGAGGAAAATGCACTCTTTTGTAGAAAAGCTCATTTTCAACCTTCCTAAGAGCAGTGATTCTTTTTCACAATAAATATGGCATGATTTTCACCCAAAACTTGCACTTACCAGGGACCTCTGTGACATTACTCATTACTGTGACATTACTTCTGGCACAGTAGGGAATTTCACTGCAATAAACTGTAACCAAGGAAAACCCTCCTTTTTGCTGCTCCACTGTGCATTTGATTTTCTGCATATTTAGGAAAAGGAAGATATTTCTGTCTGAATAAATTAGTTTTCCTAGTAAGGTATTTTCCACGTACACGAAGAAATATTATCCCTATTGCCCACGGTCTTCCAGTTCAAAGAGAAAAAAAAGAAGCTGGAAAAGTAGAACACAAGGGAACACTCGATCACGTTGCCTCTTTCAAGCGGTGACCCTTTCTGTAGCTATTACCAGAGATTAGTTTGAGTACTCCTTGGCTGGAATAGGACAGGCTTAATAAGCAGACAGTCGTATTCCTCAAAGGCTTTTGTCCTCCTATGTCAGAGCTGGAGCCTGTCTATCAAACTCCCACACCACATTAGAGGTTAAAACCTCGTCAGCCCACACTGGGGGCGGCCAGCAGAGAGGAGGAAGGTTCCTGGAGCATCCTCTTTCCTTGGAGAGGCTGAGGTGGCTCTGGGAATGGCGCTGTGGGTAAGGACAAAGGCAGGCAGGAGCTGCAGGTGGGTTGTCACCTTCTGAGCAGTGCTTTGGCAGTGCTGGGGGCTGGAGCCTGTCCTCACAGGAGGGAGGAGGTGCAGGGGAAAGGCTCACAGCCCCGGCCATGGGCAGGGTCTGCTTCCACTAGAATTGGTGGCACAGAGCTTCAGCCTGGCCTTGAGCACTGCCAGGGATCCAGGGGCAGCTACAGCTTCTCTGGGCACCCTGGGCCAGGGCCTCCCCACCCTCACAGGGAAGAATTTCCTCCTAACATCCAATCCAAACCTGCCCTCTTTCGATTTAAAGCCATTGCTTCTCCTATCAACACATGACCTCGTAAGAAGTCCCTCTCCAGTTCTCTTGTAGCTCTCTTTACACACTGGGAGCAGCTCCAGGGTCTCTCTGGAGCATTCTCTTCTCCAGGCTGAGCATCTCCAGCTCTCTCAGCCTGTCTTCACAGGAGAGGTGCTCCAGCCCTGGGATCACCTTCGTGCAGTGTCTTTGTGGAGATGGACATGACACATAAACACTCACCACAACAGCTTCCGGTCAAAGAAGGAAACTTCTCTTTATTTCCCAAGGCCTCTTTTATACTATTTTCTAACATTCATGTCACACATCCATTGGCTCCCAATTCACCACCCCACAATGCCATTGGCTACCTGTAGTTAAAACAACATCTTGCAATAACACCACCTGTGAGTCTCTTACTATCATTTTTTGTGATTCTTGCTTGTTTTGAGCTCGAATCGATGCCTGTGAACCGAGGCAAACTAACAGTTCCCACTGCAAGTGAGCTCTCACTGCAAGCCAGCAGTTCCCACAATGCCCACGTCTGTCCCATGTTGGTGACACCAGAGCTGGCAGCAGCTCTGCAGGTGGAATCTCACGAGATCAGAGAGGCAGAATCCCCTCCCTCCCTGCCCACACTTCTCTGGATGCAGCCCAGGGTGTGGTTTGGGTTCCTGGGCTGTGAGTGCAGATTGCCAGGTCACGTTCTCTTCTGGGACACAAATGCTCTCTGCAGGAGCAAAATTCCATCTGTGACATGTGTCCTGGGCTTTTAGTGACAGAGCAGGCTTTCCCGCCTGTTTTCCTCCCACACATTGCATCCACAGGTGTTTGCACAGCCCTCCTGCCCCCTTCCAGCTCGTGATGCTGCCCAGGTGGGGTTTTGACAGATGTTCACTGTGTCCTGGTTCAGCAGGACCTTGAGCACCGTCTCATCTCCCCCTCTGCACGGAGAGCTGAGGGGGCTTTGCTCCTGGCAGCACCAGGACCCTGATTCCCAGTGGGGTCTATTAATGTCTCATCTCATCTCTCGCTTCCCATCTGCATAGATATTTATATTATCTCGCTGAAATGAAGCAAGTGAAAAGCTCTGTGGGGCTGGCTTGTCTGGAGGCTGTTTGTCTTTCCTGTACAGCTGCAGGCAAGCATCTGGAAAGTTTCAATATTTGCTCTAAATGAAATATCTCGCAGCTAGAACTCCTTTTCACGTGGCACTGCTGGTGCAGACAAGATGTACCCTGTAAATAAAAAAAAATTTAAAAAGCCCCTTGGGACACTGGTGCTACTGGTAACAGGTGTTAATTGCCCTTCCTAAAACCTGGTTTTAGGTTACTTCTGTTTTATCTTTGTTATTATAATATATATTCCTATCTTATTACTTAAACTGTCACCATAAAGTTACTTAGACACAGAACAGTTGCTATCAGATATAAATATCTGGACATCTTTTTTAATGGTTGTGTGATTTTTAGGCCTTAAGAAAGCACAGCAGTAGACAGAGGTGACCTTGTATCCCAGGAAAACACAACTTTAAAGGAACATGGAAGCTAGCCCAGTTGTTTATCCCTATCCCAAAATGGGGCCACTGTTAATATTCAGTTACTTCTAATAGGCGGTGGTTTAATTTATTCCTCTAGATCTCCACAGATGTAGACAAGCTGCAATTTTTGTAGTGATTCAATTTCTGGGGGTCATCAGTATATTGTGACCATATCTTGCACACCAATGTATTTCTTACAATAATGTTGATTTGCTGTTTCTCACCTTCTCCAGCACAACCATGCACCATTTCAGTACTTGGCCCTGCTAGACCTGGTTGGCTCCCAGTCTCCTTTTAGCCTCAGACAGCTCTAATGTCACTTTTAAGACATAAATTAGGGATAGCACCAGCCTCTGCAAGTCCCATTGAAACATCCAGATGCTTCCTGGGAGAGTAATCTTTAAGAGAGATTTCTATTTTTACCTTTAAGTTCAAATTTGCAAATCAAATCAACAGGAAACCTTAACCTCTTGCACTGCAGCCCACAGAAAAAAGGTTGTCTTTACTACAAAAACATACTGGAAATTAGAGAAACTACTACACAGCAAAATAAATAGAAAGGGCAACAACTTTCAGCTCTAAACTCAGGCGTGGTCAGACAGTTATGCAGAGGTGAAAAATCTCTCTTTTCCACTAACAAATCCCTGAGCAAAATATATTTAATCTCCCATTAGCTAAAAGTAACTGAAACTTGCTGCGTTGGTTAGGTTTCCAATTTCTCATATTGCTGTTTAAAGTATTGGATTGGGAAGAAGGAGTTTAGCCACTTAATTGCACGATGAAATTTTTTTCAGGTTTTTTATGTGCATCATAATAGCCACATTTGCCATTCTATTATCATTAGTGCTTGAGGACATCTTTCATTTATCTACTTAGAGGTTTTTACACAGAACTCCCAGAGGTAAAAGTCATCATCTTGCTGAGTTGGAAAGTTTTCTTTTCCAGCATCTTATTCTTCAGTCTCAAGGGTTTGACATTTTTTTAAACTCTTGGCATTCTCTTCAGTAACAAGGTTGAAATTTGAATATGCTACATCAATTTGGCTTCAGTTTGATGCCTCACTGAGGCACAGCCTAGCTGAGGAGAGAGAAAAAAAATGAATATGAATGCCAACCATCTATTGGGATAACTAAGTAAAAAATCAGCAGGTCTCAGGCTGTAACTGAGAAGGAGCACTACCCCATAAGTGAGAATGAATCTATTTTGCATGAAATTATAGAAATATAAGTTGCCAGTGATATAACAAAGTTATATAAATGTAACACAAGTCCAAGAGGAATTTAGAGTAATCTGGTGGCAAGGCAGGAACCCACTGCACTTTTAAGGACATGGAACGATTTCATGAATTGATTTAGTAGTTAAACAAATATTCAGTCCTGAGAGGAAAAGAAAACCATACAAACCTAAGGTTAATGCAGACTGGTCCCAGTGGATGTCTTTTATTCCTTGATGCTGTCTCTGAGGCTTCAAATGCTCCTGTGTTTCTATGCAAATGAGCTGCTTACAAAATCCAACTCTTTCAAGTGTGTTCTAAGTGCTGCTGTCTATGTCATTTTACAGTAAACACATTTTTGTTGCACAGCAATATGTTTCTCTTAGAAGATGGGTAAATATGCAAAATGTTTCTGTAACTATTTGTCAGATAGTCAAACAGATTTTTTGTCTATCCTCGGGCCCCTTTTATGTTCACTCTCTGTGAACATATGCGACAAGAGCTCTCCCAACACAAACACTTGAAGGAATCAAATTGCAAGCTCTTTTTCTACCAACATTTGCACAAAAAAAAGGAAAAAAAAAAAAAAGAAAAAGAGGAGAAGAGTATATTTTATCATGCAATAGAGTAGAAAAGCCCTGTGAATACAACCAGCTCTTACAGTTCCTGATTTTACAGGAATTTGTAAAGTCTGGTTGGTCCTCATGCTGGTGTCATTTGACATCCAACCATCTCAGGAAGGGAAGTGAGAAATGGAAGCCAAAGTCCTCGTTAATATGTCAGCAACCAGATGAGACCCTCTTGCAGTTTCCTTGGAGTCACCCCAGATGCAGCGTGTGACAAATGAGCCCTTGCTCAAACCACAGCCCAGGCACAGTGAAAATGCTGCCCAGAGAACACGGGCGTGCCCAAGGACTTCCCTCTTCTGCTGTTGAGGGCATTTGCTCAGGGACTGACTCATTTGAGGTTTCAGAGACTGCACTGGTAAAAGTCAGGTTCCCCAGTTTCTGAAGCCAGTGATGCTCCACAGGCTGTTGTGGGCACACCCAGCTCACCAGGCTTATTTCAGCTGCAGACGACCTGGGGGAAGTTGGTATTTATGGAAGAAATGCTCTACTGTGAGGGTGGTGAGGCACTGGAACAGGTTCCCCAGAGAAGGGGATCCCCTGGATCCCTGGAAGTGTCCAAGGCCAGGCTGGACATTGGGGCTTGGAGCAGTCTGGGACAGTGGGAGGTGTCCCTGCCTGTGGCAAGGGGTGGAATGGGATGAGGTTTAAGATTCCTTCCAACAGAAATCATTTTAGGATTCTATAAGATCCCACCTGGAGGCAGCTTTGCCTGGCTCCCAGTCTGCCTGCATCGTGTTTCATCAGGCCTTGTCCTTGCCATGGCTCTGTGTGCAGGGCTGTCATTCCACCCAGCGCCCAGAATGCAGAGTGGGTATGAAGTCATTGGAACAACACACATCAAGAGCTGGGAAATTGCTATGAAAAAGGCTCCTGTGGTGGCACTGGTACAAAAGCCTTTGTTGAATATGAAATTTTGCCATTCTCAATTTAATAAAAAAATGAGCTGGCAGGCAAACAACCGGATCTAAATCACATATGTCTGTAACAAACTGAATCTCATGCGCCATTGTCCTTTTTACATGAAGGTTAAAATGGCTTCTTTATTATTTTGGGTCTTTGCAACCTAAGATAGATCTCTTAGATGTCTGCAAATATTCTTTTCTATGAGAAAAACATATAATTGTTGTTAATCACAAATAGCCTCTTCAAAATATTCTGGCAGACAGAAAAGACAGTCTTTAACTCTTCCACTTTTCTTTCCATGCCTAAATTTAAACTTTGGCTGTTTAGGTGGTTGTGTTTTTCCATTTATGCTCTGATATAGAGGACCAAAGATTCAACCATAATTATGCTTAAAGCACAACTTCAACAGAATCTTTTCAAGAGTTGTATAAAGAATGCTTTGATTCAAGCTTCTGTGTACCAAAATGAATGAGACCTTTTACGAGGAGCACTTCCAAATACACCCAGGAAGCCACAAATGGTGTGACAGGCAGGCCTCCAAACTGCTAAGAATTACTAACACAGTCATTCCACTTTATTGAGGGGAAAGTTTTTCTCTTTATGAACCAATCAACCAGTCTGCCACTCTTCCTGTGACTCAAAACACCTGCAAGGAAGTGCTATTTCCACACAAGTTCCCAGATTTTGAGATTAGTTTGGTAAACACTGAAGTCATTTTTTGTTCTATAGTCACACAACCCTAGGAGCACAAATGGGTTTTATAATAAGAGACCAACCAACACTCCTAAATTCTTATCCTATAGGAACTATACATTCATGTAAAGCTCCATGATGTAATATTGCTGGAGTTCTGCGAGTTCTATACATTGTTCTTAGCGATTTATTGTATGATATGGCAGAGGATAGAAATTTAGAGCATAGACCAACTTAATCTTGGTGACTCCTCCAGCTTAAATGAGCCATTGTCCTCCACATTGTTTTCCCTTGCACTGGAATCACTTTGCATTGATTAACACTCTTGGTATTTTCCTAGATAGCTTTGAAAACACCTGCAATTATATTCTTATTTATATTGCTAACAAGAACTCAAATTTTCAGTTTTCACTCCTCATTTTTACAAACATTCCTGTTTAGTAGTAAGTTGTTCCTGCTAAGATCCGTATTTGTCAGTTCCTCTAGAAGCCCCATGTTTGCTGCAGTCTGAGGGGCTCCTCTGCTCTCATAGATGGTGCTCTTAATTCCTCAGGTGTGTCATGAGGTCTGGAATGGAACTGGATATAAAAATGAGACTCTGTCCATACGGACAGATTATTATCCATGACGATTTCTTTCAACAGGCAGACATCAAGTTGTAACAAGAAGCCTGATGGCAATCGAGAGAGACTTCAGATCCTTGGGACAGCTGATTAAAGGATCAGGAACACAAGTAGTGTTCTCCTCCATCCCTCCAGCTGCAGGGAATGATGAAGGAGGAAACTGGAAGAGTTCACAGATCCATACCTGGCTCCAAGCTTGGTGTCACTGACACAATTTTGAGCATGGATTGGTCTGTGGGGAAAGAAGCTTTGTGCAGGAGTTAACAGGGCTGACTGAAAGAGCTTTGAACTAGATTTGAAGGATGACGTGGATAAACCAGGCTTGGGAGAGCTAATCATGGGGTGCCACATCAATGTTTGAGGGGTGGTGATGGTGAGGTCCTTCTGTCTGCCGTGTCAGTGGAGGTAGGGCATGGAAATCTGTGGGATGTAGGCATGTAGTGAGAAATACTTTGCTGTGAGAGAGGCTTGTTTGTCTGAGTTTGCACTATTCCTCTCTAGCTCAAAACAAGCAGGAATCCATAAACAACGATAATAAGAGACTCACAGGCGGTGTTATTGCAAGATGTTGTTCTAACTATGGGTAACCAATGACATCGTGGGGTGGTGAATTGAGAGCCAATGGATGTGTGACTTGAATGTTTGAAATAGTATAAAAAGAGGCTTTGTAAAATAAAGAGTTAGTTCCTTTTCTCTGACCAAGAAGCTGTTGTGGTGAACTTTTTATTTGTCGTGACCGTCTCAACTACGACAGAAATCCATGTGGCAGTAAAGACAAGAGGGTTATTCCTGTGTGGGAATGGTCACCACCAAAAAGGGTGGCAGTGTCAATAGCCCAGCTGAAATGCACCCACACCAGAGCCCACAGTGGGGGCAACAAACAGGAGGAGCTGGAAGCCACTGCACAGCTGGAAAACCAGGAGAGACTGTGCTGAAGGACAAAGAAACCCAGAAAGGTCCAGAGATTCCTCAAGGAGGAAATCTTCAAGGTGCAGCAGGAGGTTGTCCCCATGTGATCAAAGACAAACTAGTGGGAATGAGATTTGTGGTTTTGGTGCTTTCCTGACAAAGGCACCAACATAAACTAACAATCACATGACAAAATGCAAGGGCGTCTAAGACAGGGGCTGTTGTAATTTAGTCTAAAGGACAGAGAGAAGATGAATCAATATTTATTACTAAAAAACTCCGCTGGGAATCTCTGTGCTTCAAAGGATGTAAAAGTCTGTCCTTGAGGGGTGAAAAAACCTGCTTTTCTGGAACAGTGGCCTGACTGGAATCCAAATCCTAGTTCCACAAATTCAGGAATATCCAAAATCAATACCATCAGCATGCTTTCACAGATTTCCACGCAGAATTCTCATTCCATGTGTTAACTGCGAAGACTGTGAGAAAAGCAAAAGAGAGAAGAGGCTACTCCAAAGCAACCTCCAGTTCTCTAGAAAACAATAATTGGGCTGGATTATGGGATTTAAATTTGATATCTGAGACAAATTTTCGTAAGTAATTAATTTAATTGTCTGTACTACACACACAATACACATGGAGTGTGTTGCAACCATAAGAAGATACGGTTCACTTTTTGTTTAAGCTGAATTTAATCATATCCTAACTTACTAAGTTACCTTGTTCATTGGTCTTATTATTGCTAAAGCACAAAGAACTCATAATTCTTGCCGTATGTTTGCCTGCAAATAATATGCAGTGTAAGAACCTAAGAGTAATTCTGTATTATGTAATATTTTTGAGTTTATCATCTTAGTGTTACCTTTCATTCTATAGGTCGAAGAATTGTCAGGAAACTGAAAGTTTTAGCTCTACTGAAGCCATACTCTTTAGTCATTTTACTGTAACACTACTATGACGTTAACCATAATACAATTAATTACCAATTTAAACATGGCTGTGTCCTTCTTTCCCTACAAGCTCAGCTTAGCTCATTCCCAATCCATCTGCTGGTGTGTGTTTGCATATCAAGCAACACAAGCAAAAGAGAAAAAATCACCTCACTGCCTTTTATAACAGCTCTCATCCGTGTGCTTGAGGGGCAAAGGAAGGAGAATTTCCTCATAATTCCTAGTCTTGCTCTAAACCTTTGTGCCGTGCTGAATAAAAAAGTAGGACCCATTTTTACATTCATTTTCAATGTGTTCTGCATTTCTATTTATGGAAGGCATTCAATGTGTGCAAATACCACACTCCTTTGAATTCTGCTATATTTCCATTCTTGCTCAATAATTAAAACAGATAGTGATTACCCTAAATAAATACCAAAAGTGCAGAGTTTGGGATTTGTTTTTTTCTTTTTTTTCCTTCGTGCACCTTCAATTGGTCAGTATTTATTCCTTTTTGTCATGTGGACTTGCACTTGACAATACTTTGGGAGGGCATCTCTAATCTCCAGCACCACACCTCACTGCACTTCCTGCGCATTTAATCCATATTCATGTTAATTAATTTCAACTTCCTCCTTACATGGTACTTAACTGAACTCATTTTTTACCTTCTATTATTTTTAACACTAATCCTATATTAAATGGGAGCTCCTGTAGCCATTTTGACATTCATACAAAACAGTTATTGTAACTCAACCCTCCTGAAAATTATTCTACCTTCTCTGGAATATGCACACAAAGATGCTGCATGACCTTGAGCATTCACTTGCAAACGACCTTGAACATTCTTTCTAAATCCTATATTTTGATTTAGGAAGAACATTTCTTAAGAGATTTAACTGTATTAATTGGACTGTATTGTACTATACATTCTATTTATTTTCTTTTTTTTTCCTTTATTTTTAAGGATCTTTGATATCAATTAGAAAACAATATGGTTTGAGACAATTTTTCCTCACTAAATAAACACATATTATTGAATTATCTCTTTAAGTCTGATTACTAAATTATCTCAATAATGACTTACTCTTGTCTTGCAACTATGGGATAAAAATATCCTTTGAAGTTTTCTGTGCTCTTAGTAACAGGCTAAATAATGCCACGATGAAATCCTGTTTCTTACTGAAGACATTGGCCTCCACGTTACTCGTTATTTTTTTTACTAATTCATTGCCAATTACCACAGTGCCCAAGAGATCTGGTCATAGACTAGAAAGTTCAGCATTACACGAACATTGAAGAAAAAAGTTTATTCTTTCAGATAAAAATGGAAATATTGTTAAAACTGGTGACAGATATATTTCAATAACATATATACTTTCATTTACCTTTCTACCTCATGATGTGTTATTCATCTGTATATTTTAGATATTTTTGGTTAAAATTATTCAGTTATTTATTTTCAATTGCTTTAATAAACATTGCTTTATTTTAAAGTTTTGTTTTATTTTTCTATTTTAACAACCCTATTTAGTACCCTAAAAGGAATAGGAATGGAGTATTAATCTCACAAACATCATTTATCAATAATTCCATGTGTTGTATTTGTATATGAATTAGGATGATGCAGAAAAAAAACCTCAGTTAATCCCATCCTACTATTGATCTTGATAATATGACTTTCTCTTTCTTCTGGTATAATTGACATGAAAATTACTGGATTTTACCTCTTTTTTTCCTCACCACCCTGTAATCAGATAGGAAGAAAAATGAAATCAAAGAGGTCACAGAGTACACAGCTTGAGAGAATACTGAGATGCCATTCCTTGTAATTTGGTCCCAAACCACTGTATATTTCTGGCAAACACCAGAAGGAAATATCTTGAATTCTCTGAGCCAGGCGCGAGGAAGGGTAACCTGCAGACAGTGGCAAACCATTTTACTCTACATATGCTTAGCTTACAGGGAAAGAGCAGTGGTGGCACAGAGATTAAAAAGAAAAAAAATAAAATAATAAAACAAAAACAAAAACCAAAGAACAAAAAAACAAACAAGAAAAACCAACCAAAAAAAAACCCCAGAATTCTAAAAAGCAATGTAAATAAGGCAAAGATTAAGTGGTTTTAATGATAAAAACATAATCAAGGTGGTTAGAAGGAGTCATGGATATTGAGATTTTATGCTGGGCCTTGCATTGGCAGAAGAGAACATTCCGATACATTTTTGGTTGTTGAATATTTCTTCTGCTTTAATTGATCCTGTGGTGTTTTGCATTTCCCAGACACGTGCTACTGCTCCTTTGACACAGCAAGTTGTTGACCATATGCTTAACAGAACGGGGTACTTCTCACAAGAAATCTCGTCTCCTGATAAAGCCATTGTTGACAGATTTAAAAGTTGTTGCTTTTTTTTTTTTTCTCTGAAGAGAGATTGTGTACAAGTGTCTGCACTGAGAGTTCTGTGTTTATTTTCTTGCAGTCACGCTCAGATCCAGCCCACTCCGTTTGTTCCGACTGTCACCCGCTGGATTCTGAGAGCCACGACTGCAGATTCTCTCACTGGCATCAAACCAGCAAATCTGGCAACCAACATTTGTTATGAGGAAGACCAGATGAGGTCTGAAAGTCTCTTTGGCCGTTATTTGAGGTGGCGATTTTGCAAGCAAAACTTAGCTCATAATTCCTCAGACAACGGGTGAGTGACAGTGGAGACCTGCTTGCTCTCTGATGCCTGTATTCCCCTCACAGCACCAGTAGACGTGGAAAGTAATTCAAAAAATATTGTCAGAAAATTTAGTCGATCATGCTCGAGAGGAAAAGCAGAGATGGGAGGAGTGGGAGAGGATTATGCATCACATGTGAGTAATAACACTTCTCCCAAGCGAAGGGAAAAACAGTTATGTAACGGAGAGGAGGGAAAACAATCAAACCTGTAGCAAATATTCATGTGAAATGTTTTCCATTTTTCTTTCTACTTGAAGATTTGGTAATTGGGAAGACTACTTAAGAAAGTAAGTAATTAAGAAACTATGGAAGGATAGGGTCAAAATTCCGTAAGAATGTTTTGTTATGGAGTCCTGAGTTTGGTCAAAATCTCAGAGAAGCTCACCCCAAGGAAGTTGGTGCAGATTATCAATGACTAAAGTTTTGGGAAGTTCATCCAGATCTCCAAATCACAGGATATTGACCCATCAATACAAGGCAGTGGTACACAGCAAACAGAGAGCAAGTTGCCTCTTCCCAAAAGGATTTTGCTTTGTTTATCGAGGAGATTTACCACAATTGTTGCCTTATGAAGCTCCTGAGTTTATTCTTCAATGCGTGGATGGAAGCATGTCCAACACAGGCTCCTAAGGCAGGGAGTGAGGGTTGGACAGAGGGTATTTTGACCATCTGGTCTGACACAGCTTCCTCACAGAGCCTCAAAATAGGGGAATGAGAACCCACTACAGCTCCCAGGTCTTCTCCCACATGTTCTCTCCACACCTGAGCGAAACCTGTGCATAGCAGAGCTCATGTGTACGTCCTGGGCCAGAATCACGTCAAGGGCAAGGATTTGGTCTGAAGTGAAGCGCAGCCAGACAACCTGATGGCACTTCAGTGCTTTGGGTAGGTCCTAGAAGGCAAGCCCCCCAGGATTTCACCCACAGCACAGGTGGAGGCCTACATCTTAAAAGAAAACTCCTCTTCCAGCACTGCCTTCAGCAGAGCTGATTTCCAGGTCTAGTTCCTTCCTGGCATTTGCTGCAGCAGCTCTTAGATAACATGCAGGAAACAAAAGGCATGTTGTCGTACCAGGATTTTGAAGAAGTTATTCATTGCTATACTTAAGTTGAGATCTGTGAAGAAACACATGCGGCGTATTTTGAGAATGTGCTATGCCAGGTTACCCCAAGTCACAGTGTGTTTAAACAACCACTTTATTCTGCCATCTGGTACATGATAGGTTTCTGATAAATACGTGCCTGCGCTTTGACTGTGGGATGCACACAAGAAAAGAGACTGTATTTTTCCAAGATGTTTGTCTAAGTCTCAGACAAACAACTTTGGCAATGTGAAGGAGCTTCCTGTGGGTGCAGTAATCACAGAATCAGAGGATCAAATAGTGGCCTGGGTTGGAAGGGACCTCAAAGATCATCTTGTTCCATGGGCAGGGACACCTTCCACTATCCCAGGTCACTCAAAGCTCCACCTAACCTGGCTTTGGACACTTCCAGGGATCCAGGGGCAGCCACAGCTTCTCTGGGCACCCTGTGCCAGGGCCTCACCACCCTCCCAGGGAAGAATTCCTTCCTGATATCTGATCTAACCCTACTGTCTTTCAGTTTGAAGCAATTTTCCCTTGTCCTGCCACTCCAGGCCCTTGTAAATATTCTCTCTCCATCTGCAAGGCCACAGTGAGGTCACCCTGAAGCTTCTCCTCTCCAGGCTGAACAATCCCAATTCTCGCAGCCTTTCCTCCCCGTAGGGGTGCCCCATTCCTTTAATCAACCTGGTAATCTCTAGACTCACTTCAACAGCTCCATGTCCTTCCTGTGCTGGGGACCCAGAGCCCTTCTCCCTAATTTCCCACCCTTTATTCCTCCCACGCACCCCCAAAATAGTGCCCAGATGGCATGAGGAGAACTCAGACTATTGCTGTAAGCCATGGAGGTGAGTGTTGCTCAAACAAATGTAGGCAATTATAGGCTGGATTTTTCTATAGACAAAATCAACATTTGCCAAAGACAGCTGGCTGCTGAGCACCAGAGGGTCCCTGATTTGGGAAAAAGGGAGGAGAGAGGTGGCCCAGCATTTCAGCAACCTCCAAAGTCCTCTGGCACTGCTCTCCTGCCTGGTTTCTCACTGCCCACTTCTGTTTGCCTCTCTGTGCTGCAGGAGAAGGCCTTGCCCCTGCCCTGTCCTCTTCTCTCCTTCTCACACAGCAGCAGCAGCTCTGGTGAGAAAACACTCCTTGGACCACAGCAGGAGGAGGATGCTGCTCAGAAGGGAGAGGGGATTTTGTCAGGGATGCACAGGTAACATGGTTGGATTTATAGCAAACTTTTTGCCCGAACCTTCAAACAGTGATTCTTCAAATAACCCGAACTGCTCATTCTCAGCACCTGGGGCAGGAGGGACAACCTCCTGTACCAGATGGGAAGCAGTCACAGATAAAGAAGCAGGAGGTTTTCTTCCAGAAAATTATAATCTCAGGGATATGAAAGAGAGAGAAATAGTCCTGTGAACACCAACAGCCCTCCAAAGTGTGCACAAGCTCCCACAAACCCCATAGATCTCTCCCAGAATCACAGGAATTCCAGGAACCCATCGAACTATCCCTCTTTTATCTGCAGATTCCTGAAGCTGTGGTCCTATTCCAGCCTAAATCATCCAAATCTCCTCAGCGGTTCATCTTAGCCTTCCTCCACTGTTTACTGCCATTGGAATTGTTCATATTTTCCCCAAGGATGCCCTCATTCAGCTTTGTCAACACCGCTGAGAAACCTTGGCCTGTCTCCAAGCTTTTTTTGCTTCCCATAGATTGTGGCAATGTTGCTGCAGTAACACGTCGCTCAGTGCAGGCTGCAGAGTCTGCCCACAAACACTGGTAAATCCTCAGGTTTTTAAGCTGAAAAGATGGAGCTGTGAGGTCAGCTGTGCAATTCCACGCTTTTTTATGGACAGCAGTTCTGGTATATTTATGTTGAGCAACCGAGAGCCTTTCTGGCCCTGACTGTATCATGAGACAACACTTCAGAGAACATTTTAGTGAGAATAACCCCACGTCATGCAGAATGGATCAGATGGAGAGGGTCTGATCCCAAATCTACCACCTTTTGCATTCTCTTTCCTTGAAATTCAGATTCCAAGAATTTGCCTTCTAAGCTTTGCTCTGTATTTCAGCCTCAGCTCAGTACATGAAACTCCTTAAAAACATAACCTCTTCATTCTCACCACTATTGGGATTGACAAACATATTAGATAAAATACAAGAGGAACAACCCAACCCCACACTCTAATTTGTGGGAGTGTTGCCATACCCAGTCAGGCCCTTCACAGATTCACAGATTCACTGAATATTCCGGGCTGGAAGGGACCCGCAAGGATCATGGAGTCCAAAACTTAAGTAAATGACCCATACAGGGACTGTGCCCACAACCTTGGTGCTATCAGCGCTGTGCTCCAACCAACTGAGCATTGTCACACGTTGTCAGACATGTCACCAGTCTTGGCCAGTGTCTGACAAGGCTTCAGAGGGAGCTTCAGAGTGCAAGAAATAAACACCCTCATGACTAGGATGAAAGTTAATCAGTTCTTAATTTATATCCTGAAGTGCAAGTGTTGAGCTCTCATAAAACCGTGTCCTTTGGAAAACAAGCAAGTGCTCCCATTTTTCGTACTCTACTGCAGCTCTTTTCACTGCTATCAGCACGTTGTTTTAATAATATCTTGTAGAAGTAGGTTTTTCCTATGAAAAAGCAGTGAGCTTTTTACATGTTAGGAAGAAATTCTGCACTGTGAGGGTGGTGAGGCACTGGAACAGAGAAGCTATGGATGCTCTGTCCCTGGGAATGTTCAAAGCCAGGCTGGATGGTGCATTGAGCATCCTGGTTTAGGGGAAGGTGTCCCTGCCCATGGTCCTTTAAGTTCCTTTCTAACCAAAACCATTCTGCGATGTTGTAAGTTCCATCAGGGGTTTTTTTGTGGAATAATATAAGGAAAAATAACCTGATAGGAAGATTTTTAAGTTGTTACCACTGCCTTTATCAGACTTTCTCTTACAGACCTGCCATGCTTCCCCTTAAACATTTGAGGAATGATCCGCTTTTACCTCATATAATCTACTCTCTCAAGAAACATTTAGCACACTGCTAATCATTTTCATTGTCTCCTCTGGGTCTTTCCTACTTCTTCCCTCTTGCTTAGGCGGGACAAGCACACCAGAGCAGGGGTTGGACTTGGCACACTTCACCCTTCATTGTCATTCCCCGAGCGCCACTGTCTGCCCTTGGGAGAGCGTTGTGCTGCTCAGGTTTTTGCTTCTGTCGTTTCCTGAAGTGGTTGCGGTTATTCGTGAACACAAACCCGCCGAGTCCCTCTCCCTGGCGCGCTCTGCCTCGCTCTGCTGAAGGGAACATCTTGAACTCTTCACATGCATTGACTCATTGTGACGGATGAAGTAGGATGTGACATCCCACTTGCAGCTCCCCAGCATAAACAGTGGAAACATAATAAGAGCTCCCATCTGCCTCGTTTCCCTTTGCTCCCCCAAAACTGAAAGTAAAATGAAGACCAGGAATCATTCACATCTTCATTCAGAGAACAGTTGTATCAGAAAGTAAGAACATCCACATCTTCAAGCAGGTACCAATGATGAAGTTATGTCATGATTATTCCAAACAAAAGCAAAATTCTTACATATACATAGAGGGGACTTATTCTTGGTAAAATTTTATATCTGCCTGGAGACGTTTTGCCCACAGGTTGGCTTAGGTTCCACATCACATGCTGGTCTCTGACAGTGCAAACTGAAATTTATCCAAAGGGAAAAGATGGGATGTGCTATTTCTCACCACAACGTGGCTTTAGCAGGAATATAATAATCTTTGGGGATAGAATCCATTTCTTGACCTGATTTTCTCTGTAATTAAGGAATGTGCAACAGTTCACTGAAAGTCTCAATAGAACTGCAGTGTCTACAAAACGTTTTTATAGGTACCCAACTGCAGCAAAATAAACTATAATTTTTCCATTTCCTGTTGCTACTTCAAGACAGTGAATGCCACCCAGGACTTTAGTTACCAGGAATGGAAAAGTAATTCATGCCCAAAGCAACAGGGAGAAAAAAAGTCTATAAAAACGAACTTGAAAAAATACCATTTTATGGTGATACATAAAAAAGCTTCCAAAACCCAGCTGAGATTTAAGCCATGTAAGTCCAAAGTACTTTGAGTGCTTTGACAGAAAGGATGTAAAGCATTATTTAAAATCAAATTCAACCTCTATATAGTTCTACAGGAATTTGACCTATTCTATTTCATTTTATTACTGCTACTTGATAGGTCAGGAGTATTTCTAAGATATGATAACTAGAAACCTTACATGCTCTCACTTAAATAAAATTATTGAAATAATTTATTTTTAAAATACTTGTTTACATTTCTTTAAATTGTTGAAATAATTTGGTTTGGTAAGTTCCTTACTAAATAAAATATTAAATTAAATTAAACACTTTTTTTTAATGAGAAAATTACCCCCAAAGAGCAATTAGATGTGTATTTTGAACACTGGCAATGTCTACATCAATCCATCAATATAGAAACTAAAAAAAACCACATTCAGCTGTACAGAGCAACATTTCGTCTCCAACTCATCACATCAGAGGGTACATTAGACCAGCCATATTTGACCAGATCAAGATACATCCCACATGAGATGAAAGGTGTCCCTCTCCAAGTGGTGGATGCCCTGGAAAGGACATGGAGCAGTGTCCCCAGGTGCACTGTCCCAACAAATCCCACAGGTCCTCAGCCTCAGCTTCACCTCAGCTTCTTTTCTTGGCAAAGGTGTGTCCAAGAAGTTTTGATCCACTAATTTTTTCAAGACTGATTATATTTTAACCTCCACAGCATTTTTGGCAATAAACTCTACAACACCAGTAAAATGGTCAGTGAAAAACTACTTTTTTTGTGTGTGTATATGTCCTATTATGTTACCTAATCATCTTGCTGGGTATCACCTAATTTTGGTATGACAATAAATCCCAGAATTTATTCCCTATTCACACTGCTCACAGCATGCATGTTACCCTCGTTAGTGCTGATTCCATTTCCAAGATAAAATACTTTGCTCTCACTCAGTAGACGAGCTATTCTATGTCCTTGGCCATCTTTCCTTCCCTTCTCCATACCTTTTTTATTCACTGAGGTTCTTTCTGAGAAAACATGTTCAGAATTGTAAAAGGTTCATGATATAAATACACCAAGGAGTTTAGCACAGACACAAGGTTTTCCTTTCCAGTTTGTATTTATTTATTTTTTCAAGATCCAACTTTTCTGAACCATACAGACAATGGGATGATGATTTCAGAGGATTATTCATAATGACCTCCCTAAGGACCCTAGTACCAGCTAATTTAGAGTCTACCGTGTTTCTACACTTAAAGTTATTACTTATATTGGGTGTAATCCTACCTACTCCACCCTTTGGAGTAACAGGCTACCCATTTCACCAAATTTATTAACTACCCTTCCACTTATTATCTACTGGATCACTGGACAGTAGGTACAACAGTATCCTGGGACAGTATTTTTAGCAACGTCAGGCAGAAATCATGGCCCAAATATCCAGTGATTACATCACAAACACAGGAAATGTGCATTACCACCATGCTACTGTGTGATTTTCTTTTGCAGTCTTAGTTCTGTTCCTCGTAGAAGTCTCAGCTTAGATTGAGGTAAATTATTGCTCAATAACAGGATAGTCCAGAATATATATTCCAGAATAGATGATATTGCTTATTGTTTCTTCCCAGATATTTTCACTAAAGATGTTCTTTTCCACCCATCTCAGACCCATTTATCTGCTCATTAGCCACACCACTTATGGAAGTTTATAATTTAAATTTGTATTTATTTATGAAAAAGTATAAAATGGCATGCACATGCAACACACATGAGATTAATCCTTATTTTAATAAACAGCTGCATTAATTTGTGTCAAATGGAAATCTCTTGTATAAATAGCCTGTTGTGACAGACTGATACATAATTCATTAAAAATACATTCAATTACGCATTTAGATATTTGTGGAAACCTTTTTTTAATTAATCGTTTCAATACACTCATCAAACCCTATAAAAGGTTCTTCTACACTCTGGGGTCTCGTTGAGAAGAAATATTTACAACTGCCAAATGAATAAAACAAAAAGGTTTTAGGAAGGTACTTGAGGAGGAACCAGTAACATTGCTGTTCCAGAAGAAACTCTTTACTGTGAGGGTGGTGAGGCCCTGGAAGAGGTTGTCCAGAGAAATTTTGGATGCCCCATCCCTGGAAGGGTTCAAGGCCAGGTTGGATGGAGCACTGAGTTAATTGGTCTGTTGAGAGAAGTCCCCAGCCATGCCAGGGGGTTGGAACAAGGTGATCTTTAAGGTCCTTTCCAGCCCAAGCCATTCTATGATTCTATTTGTACAATTTTTCCCAGGAAAACTCTGTCCTGGAAATAGGAAGTGGGTTTGAAGTTGTGGTTTTATCCTTGGTAAAGTGATGCTGGACAGCATCAGGCTCAGGTAAAGTCTAAATACAAAGATTAGACTTTCAGGAGGGGTGGAGGGGCTGTTTTCTATTTGATCTACCAAAAGAATTTTGAAAAAGTGTGGTTTTTTTCAAGAGAAGAGGATTCCACAAACCAAAATCCTGTTAGTTACTTCAGAAAAGCTCTTGGCTTGTAAAAAGACAGATCCAAACACTGAATTTACCCGAGTATTGTGTCTACCATGCCGTATCCCCACCTACAAACACTGGCAGATCCCTCGAGTTTTGGCTGAACTGCTCAGGAGCCGCTCCCTGCTGATGCTTTGCATGGAAAATTGTGCCAGTTAGCAACACAAGACTGGATTCCAGCCCAGCAGCTCCACTTGCAATGTCCAGACACACCACAGCAGCAGAAGACATCAACTTTCCGTGGGCGTTCCCAGAAAGGGGCGCCGAGGGAGAGCTCCTGGGGTGGGTGACACCTCTCTGGTGGGTGACACCTCTCTGGTGGGTGACACCTCTCTGGGGGGAGGCTGGCAGGAGTGGCCCTGATGGGAGGAAGGCAGGGTGGTCAAGAGACACCGTTTCTATGGCAACGCTGCCTGGGAAAGACGAAAGAGGAAGGCTGAAATGGAAAGGGAATGGCTGGAACGGAGGAGAACAGGGCCCAGCCCGAAGTGGGCCATGAGAGGCTGACACACACTCGTCACCTCCAGCGACTGAAGCTGACACTCACCCTGCCAAGCCAGGATGGCACTGGCCCATGTGGCCAAATGTCCTCTGCTCCTGGGGGGTCGCGGGCTGGAAATGAGTTTGGGGGGTTGAATAAAGCCTTCCAATCATTCGGTGTGGACAGGGTGCCCAACGTGAATGGTTAAATTGACTCTGATAGGTCTCAGAAGCTGTTTTGCAGCCCCAGCACCAAAGTAACTTCCAATGGAAAAACCTTGCTAAATAATAAATATATCCATACCTATAGCTACATATAGCTATTTCTATCTCTATATCTATATCCATGGCACATATACGAGTCAAACATGAAGAGTTGCTAACTTGTACACTCTCTTTCTCACATGCTTATAGTAAAACCAGTTGCAGGTTGAGTAACCCTGGCTTAACTCCGTGCCACAACAGCAAATGCCAGGATTTTATTTGGGAATCAATCTGGGCACAAGAATCAGATTGGGGGCATTAGAAACCTTTAAAATCACCCACTTGATTTATAGGAACCCAGACACAGGGCACTGCAAATTACTTCAGCAAAGCTGAGTCATCTGTGAAGCAACTCAAAACTAACATTAATGTGTTGCCCAGACCAGCTTGTAAAAAAAAAAAAAGGATTTATTATAGAAACTGATCTAAATTACAATTGGCAGACCAATGTTCCCCTGTCAAATGACCATATAAAACTACAAAAAGCCGCTCAGCCTGTGTATTTTACAGTTTCCACTGTAGAAGAGAAACCCAATTTCCTTACTTAGGAAAAGAACCTCAATGCAATTAGTTCTCAAGACATCACAGATTAATACAGGCCCCTGTATCATTACTTTGTAAAATCACAAATAAAGGCATCTAAAAGAAAACTGAAAAAGAAGATAAAGAATATATATATATATATATATATATATATATATATATATATATATACACAATCACATTTTCCTCTCATGGCTGACCTTCTAAAATTTTTACAATACCTTTTCAAAACATCATGAAAAGAATGTTAAATAACATCCCCCTTTCATAGCAGGGAATTGATACACAGTGAGATTAAATGAATTACTGAGGATAACTCAGGAAATCTGTGCTGGAGTGAAAACCTGCATTTCTCCTGTTCTTGTTCTGCACCTGAGGAAGAGGTTGGTGCTCCCTCAGGCCCAGGTGCTCTGCAGCATTGCCACAGACATTGGGGAAAATAAAGCCAAGGGCTGAAAGCACTGAACCTCGCACAAAGAATGGTTGATTTTTTTTTTTGCTGGTTTTGTTTTATGTTTGTCCCAGTGCTCTTTCAGAAAGTAAAATAAGTTATTCAGGCCCTGCTTTTTCATAATCTCAAGGGTACTTGGTGTGCGGATAAGCCATCGATTTTTGCTCTCAGTCTGTTACAGGCACATACATGCAGTAAAAGTAATTTCCTCGGGACTAATATCATTTGTTCTCCAGGGTTTTTCCTTATGAAAACTGAATTTTGAACAATCCTTATGTAACCTTTGCTCTTAAGGTTACAAGAGATTGAGATCCATTTGTGGGATGAATAAGGCATAACATTTTGCTTCTGCAAGATTTCCTGACAAAGCTCTTTGTATCGGGGAAAGGATGAAGCTTTTACTATGTGACAAAATTTCCAGCTGAAACTAACGGATCTGCCAAATTACTTTCCTTACCTGGTTTGTGCACCTATTTGCGCTAAAATCTCTCTTCAATCTAATTTTAACTTTCACTCTAAGGTTATTAAAATTCAGGTTCTAAGACAACATGACTTTTCCCCTCGTCGAGCAGTATGACATTTTTCATTGTGATGTTTATTCTAAATGAAAAAAAACCAGCTTTTAAATGTAAATTAATTGTTATACTAGACCTTGATAAAGGAGTATAGAGGAATACAGTAAGTAAGTTGTAGGTTTTTGGCTTACAAAACTTGCACTGAAAGTTCACTTCAATGATTAAAAAATCCCAGAATCATTTAGGTTGGAAAAGACCCCTGAGATCTTTGAGTTCACCTTTTGATTGATCACCACCTTGTCAACCAGAGCAGAGCAATGAATGCCACGTCCAGTCATTTCTACAACAAAAGTATGTATTTGGACTGTGGGCAATTGTTCACTTTAACTAAAATTAAATTTATTTAGAAGCATTTTTTTGAGGTAAGTTCCCCCAGAAAATAACTCCATCCTAAACAAAGCACATCACACTGGTTGTCTTCCCAAGGGAGAGTTGGCAGGGACAGAGTGCTGTTCTCAGATTTAGTAAAGACCACCCAACCCTGGGCAAAAAGAAAGCAGTTTGACCCCAAACACACACGCTCACTCCTGGAGTCTGTCATATTTTAATCCATCAGAAAGAGAAGTCTTGGGCAGGACTTCTGGCCTCACTGGATATTGACGTCCTGGTTGTCACCATCTCATTGTCACTGGGGAGAGGTTTTCCTTGTTAAGGCACCGTGGTCATTACAGAGTACAACAGCCTTTTGATGTGACTGCAAGGCATGAAAATCAGCTGAACATCGAGGCCTGGGGTGTGAGGTGAGAGGGAGTAAAGGGCAGTGGATGGGTAGGAAATAGGGGAAGTGTTGCTGTGCAGCCATGGGATGGTGGACGGCCTTTATTTAGGCTTCCTTTTTTTGGTTAAAATTAAGATTTCCTTCAAAGTTTCCTTTTCGCTCCTCTTGAAAAAGAGATGGAAGAACAGTCTTCTTTTATCTTCTTTTCATTCCTATTGATCACGGTTTTTTTCTGCTTAGAGATGATATTTAAGGCCTCTTAAAACTAGTAGAGCCACAAATATTGTTATTGTTTGAAATGTGACTAAAAAGGAGCCAAAAAACTCCCCTCTATCTCCAGAAGCGCGAAAATATCCCTGAGCACCTCCATCCACCCACATTATTTAATGGAGCGTCTCTTTACTCCTGGAAGGACAGCTCTGAAAGTGGAGTTGTGGAGAGAATTCCCTTGCTGTGGTTCCTGATTAAGGTAGGATCAGTGCTCAGATCTTTGGTCTCACCCCTGAATCAGGAGTGCCCAGTGGCCAGGTCGACCCCTGTGGGGTTCATAATTTGTTCAGCGCACCCCATATCCCCTCACACCATCCCGTGTTACTGACACATTCTCATGGCGCTTCCAAGCACAGAATTCCTATGGAAAAAAAATGGTTTGTTATGCCAGTTTTTGCCTATGGAGGTTTTGGGATAGAAAAAGACAGTTCAAGCACCCTCCTTTGTGTAACCATTCCACCCCGAGCTTGAGATCCTGGGGTCCTATGGAAAATGATTCCTGGTCCTATGGAAAATAGGGAGAAACAGGAGACAGCAGACATTGCTAGAGCTATTTGTGGGTTCCACTGTGGGAGGAACAGGATCAGTGTGTGACCAGGAGACATCCACTGAATAATTTTTATCCACTTTGTAGGAGAATGAATGTCCTCTCCAAACCGCTTGCATCCAGCAGGACCCAGAACATCAGAAGAGAAAGTACAGTACATCGTGAAACAGTTCTTTTTCCGTGGGGAGCAAAGCACATTCCCAAATTATATTGGTAACAATAAACCCCTGAAATAATACAGTACATCTCTCTCCAGTGAACGGCATCGTTCTGTGTTCTTCAGAGCTGGGCGGAATAAAACTGCACAGAACAAAGGTTTCAAGTTTCCCTTTTTGATGCTCTCAGACCTGAGCTAAAAAAAAACAATTAATTTCTCCACATCCACGAAGAATTTTGGCAGTTTTGCCATCGTTGGAACACAATAATTGTCAGTGAATAAAGGGCCAGTTTTCATAGAGAAACTAATGAGTGAGAAAACACAGGAGAACATCTTCTCTTCTTCATTTCAAAACAGGGTGGGAACAGGAAGCTGATTTGTTTTACTTTTAGAAGTAATGTGGGGCACAAATGTTAACTCTCCTTCCTGAGGATGCGAATCTACTCCTGCTATGTGCAATAGAAATTAGAGGCCAGGTCCTGTTGTTTTCCAGCTGGATTAGAAAGCTCTGGGGCTCCCGGTCTGAGGATTTTCTCTTTTTGGCACACACAGGTGATGAATATTTCTCCATGGCTGTGATGGTGTGGGTCTGACAATGCAGAGCCACCTCAGGTTCTACAGAGATGGTTAAAACCTCCCCTCTTCCTCCAGGGCTGCTTGGATGGATGGATGGATGGATGGATGGATGGATGGATGGATGGATGGATGTTGTCTGGGATGGAGGATGGGAAATGCAGCATTATAGCTAAAGAAGATTTTCCAGAATTTTCCATTCAAACCCACCCCATTTCAGCAGTTTTTGTTGTTACCAAACTGCAACGACCAGCCTACAACTTTCACAGCCTCCATGGAGAGGTTTCAGCTAAAGATGTTTGGACTCTTCTCTGCAAAATACAACTGAACATCTAGAAAAATAATCTCATAACCATTTATTTTGGAAATTCTTATTTTTGTATTGAAACCCAGTGACCTGAAATGTGATGGGGAGGCAGAGGAAGGTTGACCAGCACTAAGCCCCAGTGATGAGCTGTGGGATTGAGTTGGCATAAGTGTTAACCTCAAAAGAAAAGTGAAAATTCCAATTCATTAATGCAGACTGGCATGCTCTATGTTTTATTTAGGCAATTACCTGGATGGAGTTGGGCCTGCTCCATCTCTTTGCAGGTCCCTGGTGTCATGGAGAATAAATTCTTGCATTGCCACTGAGCAAACCCCACTCTAAGGATGGAGGTGCTTGGTGAGGTTTCCTTATAAAATTACTAGCCCTGCTACTGAGATATCAGGAATAGGAGCAGAAAAGAGGAATATTTCTATTTTGTTCTCAAATTTTTACTTGTCTGCAGCTGCCCCACTTCTCTGTGGGAAGGGCAGAAAAGGGGTTGAGGAAGGGAAACATTGTTCTGTTTTATTTTATTGCATTATTTTGTTTTTCAGATGCTAAGCATTGTCCAGCAATACAGCCAGAAAAACCCACTAAAATCAGCCAAGTCACAAAGAATTTCACCCCATTCCAAGGACTCTGCCTCTAACATGTGCTGAAGGGCACAGCCTGCCTATGGAAAAATTACTATGGAGTCATGTAATTAAAGATTATATCATTCCACATACAGAGGGGCACCTTATTTAAAATACATACCACTAGAACTTACTTCTGGCATCCCCTAAGGTTTGGGGCCTTGACTTCAGAGTCTTAGTTTTATAATATTTTAGGGATGTGGTTTTTCTTATAAATATATGCGTGCCTAAATAAATTTTTAATAAATATGTGTGTATATATATGTGTGTGTGTGTGTATATATATATATGCATTCTTTTTGGTATGTGTATGTATGTGGGCCCTGCCACAGAAAAATAAAACCTGTAGGAAGCAGTTCTGTTCATGCTTCCACCAGTGGCGCCTCCTTGCAAGGGGACCTGCTCCTGTCCTGGATTTGCCGTCAGATATTAGGATTCTCTGTGGAACACATCTCGTGCTTGCTCAGCAAATCCCTTCATTTTTTCTCTGGGAAGCTGCTCACAGGTGCTCCATCACTCTGACATTTTTCCGCCAGGATAATGATGGAGCAAACAAGCACAGTAGCTGACTCAGGAGGAAGGTGTAAGGTTGCAAAGTGGCTGAGCACAGAAGCTGTTTCTTTGTTTGTTTATTTATTTTTAAAATCCACACCATAGAACAACCTTTTCTATTTTTTTTCTTTTGCATTGTAAGCAACCATTTTTGCCAAGCTTAGAAATTACCTCAGCTGCTGACCAAAGGATAGTATCACATCCAACAAAGGCAAACAGCCATCACTGAAAGGATGGCAGCAAAGACGGCAGAAATTAAATGTTTTAAAGGTGGGTAAGATGGGTGGAAACTCTCAGTAACTGAGGGATCACATGTGCTTGAATGTAAGGAAGCAGGAAAGGGCTGTGTGGAATTTGAGAAAGGATTCTCTACATGCAGGAAACTTCCTGAAACAGCAAAGAATTAAATATAAGAGCAAACTATATAGAGCGTGGTGCCATAAAAGTGAATACAGTTTTTTTTATTTTTATACCATAGGTAAACTTGTTAATACATTTCTTATTGCAAAGTGACACAGCTTTATTTCTGTTCATTTTTACCTTCTCACTCTGATATATATTATCTGTCACAGCTTGAATATGAGCTTGCTGTCCCATTTTAGGAATGGAAGTAAAGTCAGAGTGTTCACCAAGTCATCATACTTCAAATTTTCCCCAGGGTCATACTCTCCCCTCTCTGCCTCAGAGAGCTTGCCAACTGCCAAAGAAACTCATTACTTTTACTTGGCAACTGATATTTCTTTCATCACGTTGATAGTTTTACTTTCTTTTGAACAAAGAGACTGGTGTGATTTATGTTATGTGACTGCAAATCGTAAATTAGCATCTCATTAAGATCTCGCGTGGTTTATGGCATTGTGGGGTACTTTGTTCACATGTCCCTTGGTTTTGATAATTTTCTTGTAGCTACTGTACTATTTCTTAGTCACTAAGAAATCTAAAAAAAATGTCTTTCAATAACCTCCACTAGATCAATGCAGCTTTAGCAGCTTAGTGGTACAGAGAAAATGAAACACAATTCCAGTGCTACTGCTAATGTAACTCTACAGGGCAACATTTTCAGAAGCACTTCTACACTTCAATTCAAGTTAATTTTTGTATAAATAAAGTTTTAAGTGGTCCCCAAAGAGAGAAAAAATGAATCATCTGAATCCAGAACTTGTCAGATAAATCACTCAGTTTGGATATGGAACAGCAATCCAAGACATTTCTCCACCAAGCTTAATCACATCGATAATCCTAAAATCATACAATGGCCTGGTTTGGAAGGAACCTTAAAGATAATCCAGCTCCAAACTGCACTTTCCACTATTCCAGGCTGCTGAGATCCCCATCCAGTCTGACCTTGAACACTTCCAGGGATGGAGCAGCCACAGCTTCTCTGGGCAACCTGTGCCAGGGCTCCAAAGCAAACTCTGACTCTGAATGTCCTAAACAAGGAATTTCATCCTTACAGCTGACCCTAAACTGGAATCTGACCAGCTCTCTGTCAGCAGAGGTCACAGTCTGGCACAACTTCCCAGAGACACAGAATAATGGAAGTGGGAAGGGACCTCAGGAGGTTCCTGCTCCAACCTCCACCCCACCAGTCAGGTCCAACATCACCATCGGATCAGGCTGCTCAGGATCTGCTCCAGGTGAGTGCTAAATCCTATCCTGCAGGGTATCAGGAGTGTTCAAACTAATACTCCCTTGCCCTGAAGCCTGCTGCATCTGGTGCCAGCTTTCAGCATAAACACTGTGGTGGAAAAGCTCCATTTTGGCACAGTTTGTACTGGACTTGAAACCTGGGCTGCAGAATTGGCCCTCATTGACTAAAGTGTCACATCAGAAGAGCTTTTTCCAACGGCTGTACCAGAGAGGAAACAATGATTTTAGGCAAAAAAAAAACACCTCCAAGAGGTGCCTCAGAGTTCCCCACACAGTGGTGATTAAAATCTATTGGCAAAACTAAGCTCAGCTAAGGTCAAAAGCAAAGCTCCTGTTGACTGCAATTAATCACCAGAAGACCCTTTCATCCCAATTCTACTCCTACTGACATAAAAGGCAAAATTCTTGCTGTCCTTGGTGACCCAGAATCAAACCTTTCAAAAGCAACTGGGGTGGAGGGGTGGTAGAGCTCTGTTCTTTCACATCTCTATATGTATTTTTAATTTTACATTGGAGCAGCCTTTTATGGCCGAAATAAAAATCCCTGGAAAATAAGTTTTTTTACAGAATTGCTGACAGACTGTTAAGTAGAGTGCCACAAACAGCACTGCTGTAATGATTAGTTGAACAGGCTGATTACACTGGGCTTCTGTGCTCTCAGCAATGGCAAAAACTCATTTGATTTTCAATACGCCAACCCCTCTTGAATCAATATTTTGTATTATGTATTCCATTTGAAGTACTTGTATAAAGACTACAGTAGTAGTCTACCTTAATATTTTATTTTTAGAGCTCATGTAGCATAATTAGGCACATTTTATGTAGGTTTGGCATGGAGTTTAACAAAAGGTACAATTTACCTGTTTGCTTTGCAGTTAGACCTGCAGTCAGATCTATATCTGTGCACGTTGCCATGTGTGAGAATGCACATCTCTAATTGCAGCTCCTGATCTCAGCTATCTGACCTATGATTTTGTGTGCCTTTTCCTTCTGGATTTCTATCCAGAGACACCTTTAAGAGGAATAATTTTCAGGATGTATTGAGCGCTGCCCACGGGGGCCTGGAGGCACAGAGATATTCAAACTCAGCAGTCATTTTTTAAAGGTTAGGTCATATCACAGCTCTCTCATTGTGCATCTCCCTGTGTGGAGCAACCACTCTGCGTGGAAGACAGACAGACAGAGTTGAAATCTGCCTCATCTCTTCACATTTAAAGAAGCTCCTTTTAGTCAGCAGCACCACAGCCCATGGAATCCTGGCTGTTTAATGTCACCCAGATAACACAAAAATAACAATCACCATGGCAGTGGAGGTTCTCTTAAGCACAGAGTAACTCTGCTTCCTTCTTAAATTACTTATTTCAGCGCAGGTAAATGGGCCCTGAGCCAGTCTGTGAGAACAGGCCCCAAAAGGAACCTTGCCAGGAAAAATGGTCCCTGTTGCACCCTGGGACCTGAACTTTCCATTGCCTGGGGACAAATCACGTCCTGTCAGTGGCCTTTGGTGACTTTGGGGATCTTCACCGTGGGGCCAGAGAGAAACTCAAAGCTCTGAGCAGACATTGTGAGATCAGCACTGGAAAATGCCCTGAGCCAAGTGCAAAGTGTGCCTCGTGCAGAAGTAATTCCAGGGTCAGTGCCTGATTAAGGCTACCTGTGAGTGAAATAAGGAGCTGGGGGGGCTCAGCCTGGAGAAAAGGAAGCTCAAGGGAGACCTTCTCACTCTCTGCCTGAAAGGAGTTTGGAGCCAGATTGGGGTTTGGCTCTTCTTCCAGAGAATAAGGGACAGGAGAAGAGGAAATGGCCTCGAGCTGTGCCAGGGGAGGCTCAGGTTGGGCATCAAGAGGAATTTCTTCACTGAAAGGGTTGTTAAGCATTGGCAGGGCTGCCCAGGAGGTTTGGAGTGCCCACCCCTGCAGGTGTCCCAGCAAGGCCTGGCCGTGGCACTCAGTGCTCTGTGCTGGGGACAAGGAGGGCATTGGGCATGGCTTGGACTTGGTGATCCCAAAGGTCTTTTCCAACATCAATGATCCTGCGATTCTGGTTCCTGAAAGGCTCCCACAGATTCAGAAGTTTATATCTGGCACCACTGTCTGGCTGATATTTACCCCAATGTAACATATCTGAGTGTGTCCCACCCGTCCAGGCTGGAAGGCAGCCTTCTTATTTGTTGGTTTTTTGTTTATTTTCCATTTCAAAACACTGATGATGTTATTGGCACCATGTCAGGGCAGATGAGTTCATTGCTGTCTTATGGATTTTGGTGAGAGCATTAAGCTCCAGGAGAGTGAACAGGTTTTTAAGGAGAAGCATTTCTGTGGGAGACACACAGAGGCTCACTAACACATATGAATTTTTATTTTGAGGAAACAGCATTAAATTTATGAATATCACCCCAGAGTGCAGTATCTAAATACCTTATTTGCAAGAAACTCTTTGGCTGAATAAAGCCCTGACTTCAGTGGGAGTTTTGCCACTGACTTCAATAGGGGAGGATTTTACTGGTTTTATCTCCTGGGAAGGAGAAAAAAAGGAAAATCCAAGAACATAAGCCAGCTAAATAGTGATTACCTAAAAACACTAAGTTAAAAAAAAAAAACAAAAAAAAAAACCCAAAACAACAAAACAACCAAAAACCACTTGGCAAAAATCAAAGGAAATTTCTGCATTACCAAAGGGACTGAAAATGGTTATAGCAAATTCTAGTGCCTGCTCATTTATACCAGGATCAGCTTACAGTTTTCTCAAGGCAGTGATTAAACAAACTGCAGTTTGCCTTAAGTTTACTTGGCTGTTGATAAACAAATGATGGCATAAGTCAGCACAGAAAAACGCAGAGCAGGGAAAACAATAACAAGGAATCTTTCTCACCAGCAAAGGACAAGATTCAGAATCACACTGAAGCATGTGAAGAGAAACATTCTCACTTCCATGGCTGCACCATGTGCTTAAAACATGCTGAAGTGAGGTTTATGAATCGAAAAGGTTTCCCAAATCAGGACCAAAGGCATTTTGAAAATATTCTTTTTAACAGTAACACCTGGTCTCTGGCTTCTCACATCTCATCACATGTCAAGGCAAACTCAGTTCTGGGGTTTCATGGAAGTTCTCTCATGTCTTTGAGATTTGTCTGGAAAGGAAGGTAAGTACACCTGAAATGGTGCTGAGTGACAATCTGAAAGTGCTAAAGGGCCACTGAAATCTCAGATCTGCTGCAAAATATGAAGTCACAAGTCAAGCTGGAACAAATTTCTATATAGGAACAAATGGATTGAGAGTTTGAAATACAATAGACATGTTTTCTAAGTTCTGTACATAGAAACAAACCATGCTGCTACAGAAATTCCCATGCCTGAGTCACAAAAAACCAGCATGGCAAGAACTTGGAGAAACTCCAAGCAAAATTTCCCCAGGTGCATTTTGAGATTGAGTAGGGGAACCTGTAACAAGCAAGAAGCAAAAAGATATAGGAGACCCTCTGAGTGATGATGTTATAGACTGAAGAAACCCACAGCTTACTGGGTCTGAGAGAGCCCTAGAGGCTCCCTTTGGGAATTAATTCAGGAATTTGTCATGTTGCAATCACAGCAACCTCATGGTTTCTACGCTGCTAATTGCCTGTCCTTTGTGGTTTGTCTTTCTCTTAGTCAATTTGTGTGAGCAAAAAGTGTTGTGCTGTTGGAGCTGGCAACCCTAGAGATCCTGGAGAATCAAAAAAATACTATGAAGATAGATTTTTTTTTTTTTTAATTCAGTAGGCAGTGGGCCCAAAAACTGTATGAATTTTACAATCCTGTGGGCATTGTTTTGGGACTTTTTCAGGTGTCAGGAAATTCAGAGGTTTGTTTTACTGTTTTCTCTGATATTATATCAGGAGTTCTCTGCTATCTGACGTTGATAGAACACCTCAGAGTCAGAGTTGCGAGTTAATACCTAAAAACTCACTCAGGGAGGTGCAGCTCTCCCTCCTCTGGAAGGCAAGACCTTTACTTTTTGAAAAGAAGGAACCAACAGAAGGGTTAATGCCCTTGCAGAAGTTTAGGGTTTCTGATGGGACGGCACAGGCTGTCCAGAAGCTGCCAGATGTGGGAAGAAAGGGGCTGTTCTGGTCACTGGCCAGTCCCAAGCCTTGAAGGGAGGTTTTTCAAGGTGTACCTTTGTCTGACATGGGTGAAAAAAACCACAAAACCTCCCTTCATCCTGTTCATGTTGCATATTTGCACCGAATTTTATTCCATCAGTTAACAGAAATTGAGTTCCTGCGGAAAGCTTCATCTCTCTCTTGTGCAATTATTTGTGCAGTTACAGTCATATTGACCACTCCTAATTCACAATTCCTGGTCCATGAGTTGAAAAATGGAAACACCTTAATGCTCAAAGTCAAGAACAGGGTCATTATTTCACAATTAAGGAAAGCAAGAGCTTCTTCATAACTTGGCTCAAGAAGCTGTTGACAGTCAACAGACTCTCAATTGGAAAAATAAATGAAGGAAAGGGATCAAATCTATCTCTTGTGTAATAACAATTAATCTAATGGCATCACCACAAGACAAACCCTGCCAATGGCATGATGGACTAAACTACTCTCGTTGCTGTTTTCCAAGAAGAGGAAAATCCATTAATACTGAATGTGACTGAAATCACCCACTCATTCCAGTGGCACACTGGTCTGCTGCTGATTTAAACATAACACATTGTTTTCAACACTGATGAGCTAGAAAAAGGGGCAGATTTTTATTTTCAGGAGACGAATAAGTATTTCAAACCTTTGCAAGGAGAGAAGGGAGATATAGGAGAGAAGAGTGTCTGCTCTGTGGTATTATGTGATTAAAGCTCCTCTCTACACCCTCACTGCTCCCTGATGTTCACATCTCCACACTTATCGTAGTAAGAAACCACTTGGTACAGAAAGAAAACTAAGATTCTTGTATGACTTTTAGGAAAAAAACACCAGTTCTCAAGGCTTTAGATAAAACCTTAAGAAATAGCAGCGACCTCACAGAGAAATCATTTGGTTCTATAGATTAAGCACTGGGTAATTCTCAGAAATGTTGGGACAGTAAATCAATAGTAAACTCTGAGAAATATATTCTCAGCTCATTATGTGGTGCTTTAGTTCCTAAGTTTGTATTAATTTGAAGAACAGCTACCCAGGTCTAGTCCCATGCATTGAGTTGAAGATAAGTTGACAAAATGTGCATTTTTCTCCTAGTTACAAATAAAGATTATCCAAAAGCACTTACAGATGTTCTAAATGAATACAGAACAGCAAAATCTTTTGTAATCTCCCCAGTTCTGTTCTCACATGAGTGTCAGAGCTGAGACAGGAAAATAAGATGAAATGGTGTAAATTTGCTAACAAGGGACCGGTAATTAGAAACTCACCATGCCCTCACCATGACATCCCCAGAACTGGGCACTGAGGGAATAACCAAACTGCCTTGGCTCTGGGAATTGGATCAAAAAGGTCTCCCTAGACAAACTGCACTGCAGGTTGTTCTGTATTTGTACACCAAGTTCAAGGCTATGACTCTCTGTGCCTTATTCCCAGAGGTTAAAGACACCAGTCCCAGCTCTGTCACTGTCCAGCCTCCGTGTGGTAAGAGAGTGATGATGGAAAAAGCAATTCCCTTCTCTTCCTGTGCACAGGTCCTGTTCTCTCCCTGAAAAGTTTGAAGAATAAGTGGTTTGTATGATTTACATCGGAGTAAGCACTGTTTATAAAAGGAGAGAAAAAAGCAGAAAGCAAGGAAAAACCTCCATCTCCTCCAGAACACCACCTACCACTCTTGTGGAGAGAAAAAAGTGAATCCGAAAGGCAAATGATGACACAAGGCAGCATTTCAGGAATATTCTGCACACTGCCAGAGAAGACGTGTGAGTAGCTGAAATGGAAAGTTAAAAATAAGAAGTTGCATGCTGAGACCTGGGCTGCAGAGGATCAGGACTATCCTTGCGTTGTGTTACGAACCACATTTGTCAAGGCTTGGGCAAAGGCTGCCTTGGGGGCTCAGCATCACACAGCTGAGCACAAGGGAGGGTGGAAAGGTGTTTAACTGTTTTATCCAAAGGGTGAGTACATCAGAATCACAGACTCATTAAGGTTGGAAAAGACTTCCAAGGCTATGGAGTCCCAGCTGTGCCCGATGCCCACCTTGTCCCCAGCCCAGAGCACTGAGTGCCACGGCCAGGCCTTGCTGGGACACCTGCAGGGATGGGCACTGCAAAGCTCCCTGGGCAGCCCTGCCAAGGCCTGAGCACCCTTTCCATGGAGAAATTGCTCCTGCTGTCCAAGCCCAGCCTCCCCTGGCCCAGCCTGAGGCCGTTCCCTCTCCTCCTGTCCCAGTTCCCTGCCAGCACAGCCCGAGCCCCCCGGCTGTCCCCTCCTGGCAGGAGCTGTGCAGAGCCACAAGGTTCCCCTGAGCCTCCTTTTCTCCAGGCTGAGCCCTTTCCCAGCTCCCTCAGCCATTTCTCATAGGACTAACTCTCTCGACCCTTCCCCAGCTCCGTTCCCCTCTCTGGACAGGTTCCAGCCCCTCGCTGCCCTTCTCAGCTCACCCATCCCAACCTCCTGCTCAGCCTCTGCCCAGCAGGTGCCTCACCCACCATCCCAAAGGACCAAACCAACATCCAAAATCCCCACGTGCCTCTGACTTAGCCAGAGTTAAACGTGCTTCTTAAGTTCCCCTGCTTTGGCAGAGCTCCTTCGCTTGCCAGGAATCCTCAAACCCTCAGAGCAGAGCACAGGCTCAGCGCCGTGCTGGAGCGGAGGATATTTGCTCACAAAATCACATTAACATCCGTGGAACCGGAGCCCTTAATTCCCCACACATCGCTTTGAAAACGCAGCCTCAGAGCAGCCTCCAGTGTGGGATGGGGGTGGGGAAGGGGAGGCTTAGCCCGAGGAACAGCTTAAATTAAACTTCTCCTAAAGCTTCCCAGCTTTAACATGACTGCAGGCCTTCCCTATCTCCCATAGCTCACAGCAACTCCAGTGATCACAAGTACAGAGTCCTTGTCCTCAAACCAGGGAGAAATCCTCCCCTCGCCACACCGCGAGGATGCAGAGAAGGTTCCTGGCGGGATGAGCTGCTGTGTGTTTACCCAGAGGGGTTAGCAGCCTTGAGCCTGCAGAAAACTTTCCAGTTTTTCTTTATGCATTTTTAATCAATTCTAAGCTACTTACAAATATGTGCAATTACTTTCTGCACTTCGCTTTGTAATAAGATTTAATGACTGTTCTGTAATCCTCTTGGTGAGCGCTGATAATCAAACACTATGATTTAAATTTTAGATTTAACAGAGCAGTTTTCTACAAAATGAGCAGAAGTGTATTTTTAATCTTTTATCTTTTACTGGAAGTTGGGAATTTTTCAGCTTTCTTATACACGGTCATAAAATAAAAGGCAGGATTGGGGTTTTTAATATCGTTTTCAAACGGGTGCCAGAACATCCCAGACCTTGCTTATTCTTTTGGAATTTTCTTTTTCTATGAAAATGTTTTATCTCTTACAAATTTATGCTCCTATTTTCAGCATTCTTGGGCACCTATTAAAGTGGATGAGTTGTAAAATTGTGTATACTTACCATACAGAGAGATCCCAGATGTGAAATAACTGTTTCTGTATATTGGCACACCTATGAAAAGATGGGATTTTCTCATAAAACTCCTTGGCTCTTTTTAAAGTGAATTCAGTGCTCGTGGAAAGAACGGGCCAACGTGATGGCAGCAACTCAAGCTGTGAATCCACCAAGCCAACAGAGCTTTCTCTTCTCATTAGAAAATGCAGGACTCCTAATAAAAGGACAATCCTTTTTTTTTCTCCTCATCCTTTCTGTAGGGCTCAGCTTGACTCATTGTGCTGAGGTGAGAAACAGAACTTTATCTTCAGAAATATTTTTCTGTGGGGTGTGGATCTGTAAAAGAAATGATGCAGGGTATTCTTAACCCCAGCCTTGCAGCCAAAAACATGCAGAAAGCAAAGGTCTCAAACCTCCCAGTGACACAGGTTACTGCCATTTCAGTTTTGTCACACTGTGTCACAGACAGGTCTTGCCATGTTCGTGAAAAAGCTGACAGTCATCCCAGGTTTTCTGCCAAATCAGGAACAAACATTGTCTTAACCCAAATCTGCTTTAAGTAGGGAAAAAAAATAAATTAATAAATGCAACAAATCTGTGTTCATACAACAGCTTTCTTTAAGTACTTGTGGAGCTAAAGTCACTCGTAGTCCCAGCAGCAAAGTTCCCCCCAGCTGTACAGCCACGCAGGATCTTCATCATATTCCAGTCTCCCCCATTTCCTCTCCCGTTTCCATTTCCACACCCCAGCCACGTCCCTGATCTAGAGAACTAGAAATAGGAATCCTAAAACCAAACCAAACTAGCAAAAAATACACACATAAAAAATCCTAAACAAACAAACAAAAAAAAAATTTAACTCCACTATTATAGAGTTCCAGAAAGGAATGAAAAATTCGTTCCAGAAAGGAATGAAAAGTTCATTCCATCTGCTTCCTCATGTCAGTGCTAGATCCGCTCAATTCCTACAATTCTGATTGGCATCAGTTTGACCTTTTATATCTTGGTGTTCCTTCCCTGCAAAGGTGATGATTTTCCCTTTCCTCAGCCTTTCATTATTTAGCGTGTAAGGCCTCAGGATCAGAGCTGGTCTCCCACTCCATGCTCACACAGTGAGCAGTACCCTGGAAGGGTCCTGATCTAAACCTCTGGGGGCTGCAGGAATAATAGCAGGGAATATTTTAACTAGAGCAGTTTGCACTGTTTCAATTACTCATGGTAGTTATAAAATTAGCATTTGCCACTATCAGCAAACAACAAGGCTCTTGCTCCTTACTGTGAAAGGTTTTTACATCCCCTGGTTGTAGGGCTGAATTTTGATTTCCGTGCCCATGGACATGGAGTGGGGATCCAACACGAGGCCAGTCAGGGCCATTCAGGCCTTTTACCACCTTCAGGATCCTGGTGTCTGCCCTTGAAAGCAGCCAGTTTATAGAGCAGCAGAGTCTGGTTCATATTGAAGAGTTATACCCAATCTCCCCAAATGTGTTCCTCTAACGCAAAGGCTTTTAAATCAGTTATACCCACATTTTATCTATATTATTCCTGGCATTAGAAAAAAATAGTAGAAAGCAGTATAAACTGGGAAAATGTGAGTGTGACATGCGTTGTCCTTCAGATGGGATATGCTCATTATCAAGTGAAACACATTGTAGGGATATCTGATTTCAATTTTTTCAGCAAGTAGAGCTGTTTAGAAAGCTACTTTCTCTGTAATTTGGGGGAAAGAAGAGAAACAGCAAGCTTCCAATATTTGAGTTAGCTTTGAACTACTTTGTTCAGTGTATCTCCCTTTCATTTAAAGGTAAATGCTAAGAAATGGGAACATAATATTAGAAAATTCAGCAGACAGGTAGATTGCTTCTGCTGGTTTAATTTTGCTCACTAGGACTGTATTTGATTAGTATTGAGGCGCATTTGGTAAGTATACAAGTTAAAGTTACAAGAATAAGGCAACAAGGACATTTTGATATTTAAAAATATCTGTATACTCTGTAAGAATGTTACTCTAGAGTGTTAACTGATGTGATTAAAACTGGCTTAAAATAAGGAAATGGCTCCTTGAGTCTTTCATCTGGGTGACATTTATGGAGGCCATGAAAACCTGCCAGACAAAACTCAAATGAAGACTGGGATTTGTCATCATAAGAAATGGAACAAATCAGCTGATATTGTTCTTTTCATTCAAGATCCCTTCCATGCCAATCTATGTTATGATTTTATATATGTAGATGTACACAGTCATATAAATTAACCTTTTACAAAGGTAAAAACACAGCAGTGATTGATAAGGTGGGATAGAGATTATAAGAATTTGACTTATTGTTTGCATCCATAAATTCCTATATCCCTCTGAAATAAATATTTTTAGTATAGACTCATGCTTTAAAATCTTTCCATTCAGTGAATGAAAGCTATTTTAAAAATTAAAAAAGCATTAATGAGAAAATTGAGGCCCTTGCTGTATCTCCTGAGAAAGTTAAGAACTAAAGTAAAGCCTGAGATATGTGAATAGGGAAGAGGATGATGGAGTCTTTTTGTGTTTGCAGAAGCAAAAAGCAAATGGGATCCATAGCCATTGGATACATAATAGGAAAACAGTGGAATTGTGAACTGTTAGGGGAACCAGAAGTTTCCAGTGGGTAGGCACAGCATCTCAAAATGAAGTTCTCTATAAAAACAATCACCAGCTTGAATTTTTTGTGTTCAATACACAGAGTGGTTGTTTTGCAGTCTACTGTGCAAAAAGTGAAAGCTGATGATCCATACCATCCCTGAATTGCAAATAGGAGAGTTGTTAGAAAGACAGAAAACACTGTCACTTAAAATAATATCTACAATCTGAGTTGTTTGGGTTTTTTTTTTCCCCAACAAAATTGTAAAGAATTCAAAATTATCCCCCAGAGGTACTGGGTAATGGACAGAAATGTTCACCAAAAAATGAAAAATAGAAAATGCTCTGGGGTTTTTATTATTTCAAACTTTTGTATTTCACAGTAATCTTGAAAATACCAACCATTTCAATTAACTGTAGTGATTGTATCATTGACTGAATGTATTCAGTAAAATATGTTTAAATTTAAAAGTAGCAGGAGTTCCAGGAATTAAATACGGAAAATCCAAGTATTTCAAAACAAGATATGAACTATGTCAAAAATTAAGGAGCAACACAGATATAATCCAGAGTTAGTTGGAAAGAACTTGTCAACTATGAAAAAAAGACAGAAAATGTGTTCCTTTGGATTCTTAAGGATTCCATGTGCCATTAACTCAGAAGAGCAGACTATGGATGGTGTGGCAATAAAGCAATGAAGACATCACCTTCATTATCACCAAAATGCAATCACTGTGTTAATTAGGGCTCTTGAGCACTATTTCACAAACTCCACTGTCCCCAAGACTTGTAGGAAGGAGAATCAGTGCACCATTTTCTCCGCGATATTTGGTTGGCAATCTCAGGAAAACTGTTGGTATCTGCATCTAGATATGAAAATATTTTGAAATTTGCAGTCAGCTTCTTAGACATGACAAAAGGACTCCATTAATCTTTTCTACGCACTTTCAGATTGGTCTGATTGAAATTTCAGCCAAGACAATCTACTGAAATAGCAAAGATGCTCCACAATGAGAGTCCTAATGAGAGTCAGCAAACTGAGGGTGGTGTTACACTTACAAATCACATTCAGAATAAAATGTACTATTTTATGTGCTATGTGTAAATGTCCTATAAAGACTCAATTCTAAGTTTCACTTGAGAAATCTTCACAGGTACCTTCATCTTCTCTTTCACAGCCTGGAGCTGAGATTTTTGGAATTCATGCCAGGCATAAATTTCTCTAGTATATTATCTGCATGGTCCCTGTGGTACCTCCTAAATCACACAAATCAATTTTATTTCGGACCAAATCACCTCGTTCCGATGAAGAAATCCTTTGTTTTCACCAGCAGATTCTCCCCAACAGAATCTACAGGACCAAGGCCTGATGCAGCAGCATTTCTGAAAGGGCAAACTGTGACTTTCTCTTCTCATCTCACATTTCTTCCGATGGCAGCGTGAGGCCACTTTTCCAACGGGGCATGGGGACAACTTCCCAGGGTGCAGGGAAAGCAACTTGAAAGGCACTGCACAAGTGCAGTGTTTCCAAATAGACACCTACATCTGTTCCTGCTGCAGAATAGGCACCAGCAGGGTTTTGCCAGGCTGTTTGTCACCACATGGAATTGCAGCCCTCTTGGAACTCCTGACATTATCACAAATGGATCAAGAGGCAGCGCAGTTAAAAATAAAATCCCTGTTTTCTTCTGTGTCAAACCATGACATTGCTGCCCAGCATCTCACATTCTTTGTGTAGAATAATTGTACACAAAGAAGAGAAACACATACATTACTTCGGCCTCACCTATTCTTTTAACAATATCTTAAGTACTGTAGTTTCATACTCATCATCTTTGGCATTTATTCTTTCATTTCTATACACTCAGAAGGCTGAGCCATAGTCAAAAAAACCCATATTTCTCTGTTCTGGTGTTGCTTTTTTCATAAAAGCTTTATAAAGGTTTTTTATAGAGGCCACTGTGCAGGATTTATATCTCAGAGTACAGTTTTATAGACATATAGGATTTTTACCCCAGAGAACAACAAAGTCAGAATGGATTTTTTACATGAGAACTGTGTACCAGGAAAAGAGGATATGGAGGAAGATGAGGATGGGAAGGGATTTGGACAAAAACCGAGAATTTTAAACTGAGAGGAAGACTTCTAAATGGGTGTTCTGAGCAACACCTTGACTGGAGCATGGGTGAGAAAGTAGATTTCCAATAGCAGAGGAAAAAAAGGGAGTGGAGGAGATCCTTCACCCAGGCTGGCCAAAGGAAGAAAAGGAGGATCCAAGAGCAGGGAAGTGGAGAGTACAACAATATAAAATGTTACAGAGCCTGTGGGAAGTGCACCCTTAAAACTTTAATGAAAGCAACCTGACTGATCTGTTTATTCATATAGTGTGCTTTCTATAATTTCACTTTTCTCAGAGGAATCAGCAGGAATATGGAAACCAGCAGAAATGACAGACAGCTGACCCAGAAAAAAACCCCACAACTATTTTCAGCTTTATTATACAACACACTGCATCCAAAACAAAGGCTTCATTAAAAAAGCTGCTCGTGATCTTTTCATAGAATCACAAGAAGAAACACACCCCAAACATTTTTGGAAGAGCTGTATAGATTGTTTTCAGCTGTCAAAAGTGCTTTAGGTCCTCTGAGTGCAGAGGGCATTTCAGTCCAATGTAGGAGGGACCAGAGGCACCAGGCACTCCTCTCTCAGACGTGTCATTTGACATTTTACCCGTGCTTTAGTGAAGAATTCTGATCAATAGAGTGTATTACCCACAGCACAATGGAGAAGCCACATTTTGCTCGCGAACCGCTGAATTTCCCAGAACTATTGATAGCACAAACGTCTCTGCCCATGCAGACAGAGGACACAGCGGGGTAATCCCTCTGCTCCTTCAGGCTGGACAGTGTGCAGGGCTAACACATCCCCGAACTGGTACCCAGGAGCCCTGTGCTCCCAAAAAAACAGAAGGGACACACTAGCACAGAGTGCCAAACTCCCAGGCACAGAAACACCTTCCACAGCCTGGGCCAGAGGAGATTGGTTTTCTGAGGGATGAAGCAGATGTGGAGCATTTCCCCTTCCCTTTTCCTGCCAAACCCATCCACAGCAGGGCTGTGTGGGCAGGAGAGAAATCACAGAATCACAGAATGGTTTGGGTTGGAAGGAACACGAAAGATCATCTTGTTCCAACCCCTGCCATGGGCAGGGACACCTTCCACTATCCCAGGTTGCTCCAAGCCCCATCCAACCCAGCCTTGGACACTTCCAGGGATGGCACAGCCACAACCTCTCTGGGCAGCATGTTCCAGGGTCTCACCACACTCACAGTCAAGAATGTCTTCCTAATATCTAATCTAAACCTGATCTCCTTCAGTTTTTATCCATTCCCCTTTGTCCTGTCTCTACAGTTCCTGAAAAAGGGTTCCTCGCTGGCTTCCTTGTAGGCCCCCTAAAGAGGGGCTGGGAAAAACCTGTGGTCATTGTGAACAGAAACCTTATGGAATTGAAGAAGAAGCACAAAGCTCTGCAGTTTGGGATGGAATAACTCTGTGCATGGATACCAACCGAGGAGCAAATGGCTCAGCAGTAGCTGAACTGTCTTTGTTAGGGTGGACACCTGTGCGGCCTCAATCCAAACAAAACAATTGCTGCATTGGAGGAGCAAGGCCAGTGGATCAAAGGAACTTATGAATCTTCTTTTGTTCAGCAGTGGTCAGACCACACATGAATTTACTGTGCTTAGCTTGCGGCACCCTAGTTCAAAAGGAGAAAAAGTTGGGGGCCCAGTGGAGGACAAAAGGATGGCCCAGGGCCTACATCTGCTGAGGGAACTAAGCTGGTTTAAATTGATGAAGGGAGAATCTGGGATCATCCAGTCGACCACAGAACCACAGAATATGTCATTGAGTTGGAAGGGATCCACAAAGATCATCAGATCTAACTCCTGGCCCTGCACAGCACCATCCCCAAGAATCACACCATGTGCCCAAGAATATTGTCCCAACACTCCTTGAACTTTGTCAGTCAATGATTACTTGACGAGCATTTTGGCAAAGACGACCAAAATCTGATAGCCAAGATAGCCAAAATCTGCTCTCCAGGAGAGTAGGACAGAACTGGGACAGGTTACTCTGAAGGGCCAATGGATTCTTTATCAGGACTCAAATGGGCAAAGCCACAGCTGCCCTGATGCAGTGGTGGTGATCATTCTGCTCTGCATGGGCAGGAGGTTGGACCAGGTGATCTCCAGATGTCCCTTCCAAGCAAAACTTTTAAAGTTCTGTGGTTCAGTTTCATCTTCTAAGGGCCAAGTTAAAGCAAAAACTAAAATTGCATGGGGTTGTTATTCTCTGGACAAAGCAAGTCACAGTTCAGAGACATGGCTCTGTGTTCTGGTAACACTTGGAGGGACTGAGATTCCATTAAGGGAAAAAGGTTTTTTGGAGGAGAAAGTGGCTGAACAGACTAGGACAGGTTCCTGTCACAGAGGACAGGTCCCCTGAGCAAGGACAAATTCTAGAACATTTGGAAGACAGAGCTCTGGGAGACTTGCGCAAGATCTACAAAGAGCAGAGGTCTCAAACTGAAAAGACAGGCAATGACTCTGGAATTTTTGAATCCAGTGAAGCCAAAGGACTTTACTCACTAGGAAAACAATGGGAGGAACCAGTTTAGCAGATGAACACAGCCAATTCCACAAGCCGAAAGTCAATAAACACAGGATTTACTTTTAAGGGAACAAGACTTCTGCAAGACTCCCAATGGTACAGTTTGTTGGAGAAGAATGTAAATGTTCGTGAAGAAGTGGGTCTCGGGAAATGAGTGCATTAAAATCTTGTGCAAATGGCTTGGAAAGCAAGGACCTGGAAAACCGCAGAGAAACACACCTCATTCTCTTGGTCAGGGCTTTATGTGACCCGCTTCTTTTCTGGTGTTCTGCTAACAACAATAAATTTTGCTGGGAAATTAGTTTGGTATGGAATTTTGGGAAAAGAGAGTCTTTCCTTTCTAGTCTGGCCATGAGTCTTGTATGGTGAAGATGTGCCTTATTAGTAGCTTGGCAGGCAGGAAGAAAAATGAGGCAGAAATCTCCTCTATGGCCATCACTGAAACTTTTTGCAGTCCTTTGGTTGTCCTGTATTTCCCTAGAGCTCCTCTGTGTGCATTCAGACTCGTCTTCTGAAAGATGAAAATGCTAAAAAAGAGAAAACATCTCCTTTTTAATTCTGCATTTTTCTCTCGCATCTTACCAAGGAGATGACAAATGTCACTTGAAAGCTGTGGATGTTGTAAAATGAAGGAAAATAATGTATGTGCATCATGATGTAGATGCACAGGCACAGCCCTCTCTTCTGAGCCAGACTATCCAAGATCATCCCATGGGCGTGCAAGCACACTGCAGGATAAAGCCTAAAAGGACAGCAGTGGGTTCCACATTTGCTTCTTAAACTTTCACTCTAAAAGTATGGAGAAGGACATGTCCCATGTAACAGAGCAAGAGGGGAAAGAACTGAATGATTTAGAGCCCATCATTCTGTCAAGATGTTCTGGTGAAGAACAAGGACAGTGAAACATATGTTGTTTGAGTAGTCACTCAAATCTCAGGGAAAACATATGATACGAGTCGTGTCTCTCAGTGTTCACAAAACATAGCAGCTACTCACATATGTGCCATGGGGATTTGTTTTCCCAGACTTAAATGGGGGACTTTTCTCTAATTTCAGGCGCCACCACCTTCCCAGTCCTTCATCCCCTGTTTTGTAGACAAACGTGCTCTTTCATTTCTCCTTTTTCTGGTAATGCTCCAGCAGTGCATCTCCATTTGCTTTCTCTGTTTTTCTTCCTAAAAATGGGGCTACTGCCTTCTACCAGGGTGTGTGCAGACCCCATAGAAACAGGCACACCTTTCCCTCCCTCTGCAATCCAAAGCATGCTCTGGCACAAAGTTTATCTTTCAAGGACCTTTCTTAGAGAAAACCACTGTGTTTGTACTTTCTAGGGTTACCCAGCACAACCACCCTTCCCCATAAGCACCACAACAAACGAGCCGAACATTCCTTGCCCTCAGTTTCCACAATAATCTCGAGGATGGCTTGGGATGCATTTCGGTTCATCCAGGACTGCTCCTCCCTTTCCTGACTAGTCCAGATCAGAGAGTCACTTCATCCTTCAAAAAACTTTCTCTGACCTTGTGCACTGTTTCTGCCATGGAAAGTCACCCTGTTGGTCTCCTCTAAGCCTTTATGGTTTTTAACATTAGCACAACCCTGATTTTCCTGTTCTTGCTGAGGAAGTCCAGCCAAGACAAAGATGTTTGGAAAAACTTTTTCACAGAGGAAGGAGCTTTACATGTGAAATGGAGCAATTTAGAATCATGAAATCATAGAAAGGTTAAGGTTGGAAAAGAACCCTAAGATCATCAAGTCCAACCATCAACCCATGTTCACCACCTCCATGTTCACCTCAGGTTCTGAAGTGCCTCAAGCACAGGTTTTTTGAACACTTCTGGGGGTGGTGACTACCACTTCCTTGCGCAGCCTGTTCCAACACTTACCCACCCTTTCCATGAAGAAAGTCTTCATAAAACTCAGTCTAAACCTACTCTGGCTTCCTCTCATCCTGACACTTGTTTCCTGCGAGAAAAGACTGACACCCACCTGGATACAACCTCCTTTCATAGTCATGGAAAGCAATAAGGTCTCCCCTGAGCCTCTTTTTCTCCAGAAGGTGAACCACCCCCATCTCCCTCAGCTGCTCCTGGTGTGCTCCAGACCCTTCCCCAGCCTCACTGTCCTTCTCTGGGCATGCTCCAGGCCCTCAAAGTCTTTCTTTTAGGGAGGGGCTCAAAACTGAATACAGGATTTAAGGTGCAGCCTCACCAGTGCCAAGTACAGGTGAAAAATTACGGGAGTGGGAAAGATGCAAAATCAATCCTCACTTCATAATTCAGGGAGGATAAACACTTCATTTTTCTGTCTAGTCACAGCTTTTTCAAACTTTCAGTATTTGAGTATCATCAGGGTAGGGTGGATGTTTTTGCTTATATCTGGCTTTCCACATCAGTTCTTATATTTTAACCTTTCAAAAGGTATTGGATTTGATTCACTTTCGAGGAAGGAGAAACAGTGTTGAGGGCTCTGTCTCCTGTGGTCATTTCATCCAGAAAGGGGTTTGATCCTGCAGTCCAAACCTGCAGAAAACTAACTGACATGGCACAGCTTGAAGAAATGTTTTGTGAGCTTATGCTCCTCATTGCAGCACGGCAGAAGTGGTGGATGAATGTGATGTCTGCCACTATTTCTCTTTGCTTGCATGTCGTTAACGTATTGCTTCTTAACGCTAATAAAACATACAGTAAACTTCACAATGTAAAGCTTCAGCATCACAAAGGCCTTTCCATGTGAGTGGGTACTATAGGTGCCCATAAATTTGGGTGGAAAAAGAAGCTGCAAGACAACATTATGCTAAAAATAAAAATACCTGCTGCAAGACAACATTATGCCAAAAATAAAAATACCTGCTGAGAATATATGGAGGGAAAGCTTCCTGAGAAGTGACGAGCCCTGGGGACTAATGATCCTCTTGAACCTGCACGAACTGATAACACAGGACCAAGAGTTTTCTGTGTTTGTTCAAGGTCATGTGCACACAGGGACCACCAGGACATCAGTACAACCCTCTTCTTCTGGGTAAAGGGCCCCAAAGCTGCTGCTCCACCTGGGAGCTGTCTGATCCAGGGTTGTCCAAGTCCACTGCTGGAGTGAGTGTGCTCTGTGAATAGTTATTTGCCATTAACAGTAACAGCTTGTTTTGATCCCTAATAGCAGTCTAATGAATAATAAGCATTCTAAGAAATATTGGCTGTGATCCTTGTCTCCCACATCTCACTCGTCACCAAGAAAAAGGGAATTTACAGCATGTGAAAGGTGGACATTTCATTTCAGTAGCTGAATAACTTCACATAAACAATGATAAATGAGAAAAAAGCCAAGGCTTTTTTGTTGTTATTTCACTGAAACCTGTTGACAGAACTAGAGCTTTATTCAAGGACACTCTGATAGTTGGAAGTCATTTGGAGAGAAAGGGAGTGGAAAGAAAGGGGAAGAAGTGGGAAGACTGCACTTCCTAAATAAAGACAGATGGTGCCTGTGGTTTCTCTCGTAGGTGTGTTCTTGCTTCCTTGGGTGCATTTGCAATTGAACACAGTTTGGTCACCATCTGACATGTTTATAAAAAACTGCTTCTTGGGTTGGTGAGCCTGCTGATTTCTCTTGGTTTTCTTAAAGACTCCAGAATTACTGGGTAATAAAAAAATCAAAAAAAATTCCAGAAGATTTTTGGTATCACCTTGAAGATACAAGTGAAGAGTATGGCTTATTTCTGCAATGTCACTTTCTGAGATTTAATAAAGAAATACCTCTCCAGCAACCCCACAATGCCACCCTACTGTCTCCCATTTAGCACTGGGTTGTATTCCCCATTTATAGCTCAATATATTTTCTTGTCCAAATACATGCAAGCCCAAAAGATGGAAAGGCTGCCTGGCACCACAGCTCATCCCATCTGTAACAGCTGGAAAACACGAAGGTCTGGAGAAGTGAGTGTTAACAAGTAACTAGACAGAATGAGAGACACAACTATGGTTATTTCTTGAAAGACAAGATGCATCAAGATTTTTTTTTTACAGCAGCAAAATGATCAAAACCACATGACAGCTTCTGCTTACAGGTATTCCTGTCATGTCACCCTTCTCTTTGTACCAAGTGCCTTCATTCCCTGGAAATAGTTCTGCCTGATAAAGATTAAAAGAGAGGATTTAAGTCTCAGAGTGTATGTGCATACCATCCTGTCCTGTTCCTGTCTAATCATCCAAAGAGAAAAGTCCCAGCTGCAATTTTTGCAATGCTTCCTTCGTGCTGTGTTGTGTTCCTGAGCCCTTCGTTTCCTTGGGTTCAGTCCATCTCTGTAATATGGGATGACATTACACTTGTTTCTCCCCTTTAAACTTCCAGTTTTGATTCATAAGCCATTTTATCAGGCTGACAGGAGATCTCAATTCCTTCAAAACAAACATCCAGCAAATTAATTTTCCCTCTTCTCTACCCATTCCTGCATAACACTGAAAAAAACAATAGGGAAGATAACAAAGCTATACATGTTCATACTTCTGCTCATACCCCAAAGGAGGTTGGACCGGGTGGGGACTGGCCTCTTCTAAAGGACAAGCAACGACAGAACAAGAGGAAATGGCCTCAAGCTGTGCCAGGGGAGGTTCAGGTTGGACACCAGGAAGAATTTCTTCATGGAAAGGGTGGTCAAGCACTGGAAAGGGCTGCCCAGGGCGGTGCTCAAGTCTCCATTCCTGGAGGTGTCCCAGGAAGGCCTGGACATGGCGCTCAGTGCTCTGGGCTGGGGACAAGGTGGGCATCGGGCACAGCCTGGACTTGATGATCTTTGAGGTCTTTTCCAGCCTTAATGATCCTGTGATTCCATGAAGGAATGTCAAAAGATTCTAGGACTGTGGCTAAGCAAATCCTTTGTTTCTCACTAACGATGGATCCAGAAGGTCAGATGTTCCTAATCTCTTCTGAGCTGCCTCTGAGAGCTCCTGTATCTGCTCACAGTCAGCTCAAAATTATGGGAATTACCTGCTCAGTGGGAACAGTCACCCCAAAATGGACAAATCACTTGGTCCAGCAAGGCTTGTTCTTAGTGCACCTTCTGCTGGAGAGCTTCAGGGCAAGAGAAGGTCTGGAGGTCGTTCCCACATCACTTGAATTTGTGCGTCAGTGGGGGCAGCCCCACTCACACAGAACCTCAGAGAAGCTGAGCTGTACATTTTCATACAGGAGTGGTAGAGAAAGGCTCATATTCTCCCAGCTCCCCCTCCACAGCCAGATGAGTGACAGACAGTGCATCCAATCACTGCCCCTCCTGTAGACTTCGCTGTATTTCTGAATTTATCTCCACTCCTGGCCTCAAATATATTTAATTTATTTATAACACTGTAGTCAAGGCTTTCCTTTAATCGCATATGCCCAGCAAACTAGACTAGAAATCTGACAAAAGACTGCAAAATACCATCCAGAGAAGAATAATCAGATAATCTCAGTGGAGGGATTTTTTTAGAATTAAACATGAAAAGAAATAAAGTAATGCACTATCCACTGCACTGTCTATACTGCAATTAATTTAGTTTACTTCATCCTGCTTTATATCATCAGCGTTCTGCATGCTGCAGAGTTCTGTTCTGAAAATGCAGAACAGCACATTCAAAGTTGCAAGTGAAAGGGAGAAAACCAGAGCTTTTAGTATCAAATAACATCATACTAGAGGTCCTTGGGAAAGTCCGGCGAAATTATTTAGGATTAATACATATTAATACATATTAACATTAATACATATTAACTGGACACTTCTGCTAAATTGATTAGCAGTGATATTGGCTAAATCAGCCTTTCCCAACTTTAGGTTCCAAGTTGACCCAAAAGATTAATTTGGGCAATTCATACATCTCAGAGCTGTTGCTCCTGCCTGACTGCTGCCTACAGGAGCTGTCACCACACCAGTCACACGTGGCTCGTATCATTTTTTTTTTTTTAAATCTCACTGTACAGATAGAGGTGGGAGAAGTTTTGGGCTTGATTGTGACCTAGACAAAGGAAATGGTAAAAATCACCTCTTGCTCATGTAGGGGGTGACTGTGTCTGGCAACAAGGGGGAATATTTGCTAACTGCCCAGGAGGCAGCTGTGATTTCCTGCCCTGCCATCATTTCGGCAGTGACTCACTGGGGATTGTGCTCTGCTGAATGCAGCCCCTGAATGATGAACTCGTTCCCTGTCCCTCTCCCAGAAAGGACCTTTGTCCGGTGTAAAATGCACCCAGCTGCAGAGCCAGCAATGGAGCCAGGGCTGGCATTTCCAGTCGCACGTGCTCCTCCTCGGCACGGTGCTGCCCACCCGTTTGAAGCTCAGATCCTCCAGGCAGCTCATCCCAAGATTATCCTGCTGATGAACAGTGCTTAGTATTTTTATTTATGACATTAAATACATCCTCACAAAACTGGTGACCATTAGAAGCTTCCTCACTGAATGGAGAAAGCAAAATGCATGAACTGACATGGATCAATATGAGTTTATCACATCAAACGCTAATTCAAAGACACAAAGCATCGTGCAGGCACATCCTGCATCGGCAGGAGAGAGTTGCTTGGCTTTCCAGAGACCCTCAGTGACCTGCTGTGAGAAACTAAATAAAAACGAAATAACTAAATAACTCTTTGGAGCTCTCTTGGGCTGACATCCACTGAGAGTCACAGAGTCACAGGGTGGGTCAGGTTGGAAGGGACCACAGTGGGGTCACCTGGTCCCACCTCCCTGCTCCAGCAGGGTCATCCTGGAGCACAGGGCATGGGATTGTGTCCAGAGAGTTCTGGAACATCTCCAGTGTGGGAGAATCCACACCCTCTCTGGGCAATCTGTCAGTGAATCTGGGCAGGAAACTGGAAGTGTAAAGGCATGGACAGATCCCTAACCATGACAATCACAACTATGAGTTTTTCCTGCCTCTCCAAATCACAGTGCTAATGCCATCCGTGTCTTACAAAATGTTCACTACAAAATGTTCATTGTCTTTTGAAGAACCCTGTTGTCTTTTTTGGAGGAAGAAAACCCAGATAACTGCTCCGCTCAGGTATTCCCTACAGCAGCACTTTGCTCACACTGCTAAATCAAAGAGCATTCTAATGCAAAATAGCTCTGTGCTGCGCATTAGCTTCACAGGAAACATCACATGAACTTGGAGCTCAGGCCAGTAATCATGAAGTTTGGATATCAAACATATTTTACAATATTGTTCAAACATAATAAATACCTCAGGCAAGTTTCTCAAAGCTGTCAACTGACTGAGAAATGCTGTCCCTTCAGAGGCTGCTGAATGTGTTACTCCTGTCATCCTCACACCTTAGGAATGGTAACTGCTTCTCAAACCTGGAGCCACAGGAAATGCAGCCTCATCCATCCCTGCCCTCCACCTAATGGGTAACATCTCCTGTCCCCATCCCACCCTGACAATTTTAATGATGTTTTCCAGGAAATTCTGGGAAATAGAAGGTAATCTCTGTCTCACACACACAACAGCAAAAACCTCCGGTAGCAACAGAGTGAGAAGATTAGTAAATCTGTCTTAAAAGGAAAATTGTGACAAAATCTTAGCTGTGTTGCTGCTACTTCTGTTTCACACAGATACATGTCCAGTTCAGCTGGAATAATCTTAAAGAGAATTAGAATACATTAGAGTTGTAGAAAATAATTCATTAAGATTGCAGAAGATCAAAAAGCTGGCAGTGACAGGGGAAGGCAGGCGTGTCCCTCCGTGTCCCCCACTGCCATGCAGCAGCACAGCTCCTCTCAGCATCACTCAGCACCTGCAGTAATCTGACTCCTGATGTCAGGCTGGATTGCCTGGATGGCTGTCACTGGGCATGGCAGTGCCACTTGTCGGCTACTTTTGAAGTGGTGAATAGGGGAAGCCACCACTATCACAGGAGTTATCAATCCTGTCCCTAAATTGTTCAGCACAAGTCTCTTGCAAGCACAATGTCTGCAGTGGTGCAGACAGGGGAGAAGACTATAATCTGTTATCATGAATTTTAATGCAATGCTTTATATTGATACCCAAGCTATAGTCCATAAAACTGAAATGAATTTCTAATGCTGTAAGTATTATTTGCTGTTTTCCATTCTGGTTGCCATTTCGCTCAGATTTTCTTTAATAATGCATTTTACAGGCCTGTACCTCTGCAGCTCTCCTCTGCCAGCTCAACTCTTCTGTTAGCAGCAGCAATGCTTCACAAAGCCCCGTAATTTGAAGTGACCTTGGGACTACCCTTTTCCCTCTTCTCCCCCGGCTGGTAAAAATCACAGCATTAAGCTGAAAGTAGCCGTGAATTTTCTGGCTTTTGTTAGCTTATCTCAGATCCTCCCAACATGCATTTTTGATTTTAATTTCTTTTGTGTTTGGCCACCTCTGTAACCTAAAAGGGGAGCAAAACACCTCTTCCCGAACAGCAGCCAGGAGTATGAACAGGCACCAGTGAAAAGAGTCTCACCTGCGAACCTCCCCAGCAGCATCACCATCACCTCACCATCACGGCCCTCCAATCTGTGCCACGGAGGGGAGATGAGGCTGCTAAAGGTTGCAGGGAGAGGCAAGTTTCCTGCAAGCACCCTGCTGCTGGCTCCTGCCTCGTGCCTGGCGTGACAATGACACCAAATGTCATTTCCTCACCTGCCTCCCCGGGCAGGTACCCTTCCAGCTCATGGAATGAAGCCTCCTGCATGCCAAGAGCAACAAGCCCTCTGGGCCATCATCTTGTCTTCTTCCTGGACTTCAGTTAAGGCCTGGAATTGTTCTTCCTGTTATTGCCTGGCATCCCTCCCTGTGGGGCAGTGCTCCCTCCTCATCCTCCCCCTCCATCTCCTGCTCCTTCACTGTTTGCTAAGGAGGGAATATTTCTCCCAGCTCCAGATGCCTCACCCTGCTGACACCCCCGAGTGTGAGGCCATGCTCATGTCACACCCTTGCAAAGGAGTGGGAAACGCTTCTGGCCAGGTGGGTCTTGCAGCTGCTTTTCCACTTCAGTTAATTCTATTTAATATGCTCCCTTTGTGGTCAGCTGCTGACTTAACTGACTTAATAAAGTACAAATGCTTCTTCAGGTTTCTGTCACACACCCAGGGAAACCAACCTTCAAGAGAAATACACCTAATTTGGCCTGTTGTGTCATAAAGGAATGGAGAAATAGACACCAAAATAAATTACGGAAGTATGTTTTGATGGGGTGTAAATCCCTGTCAGCCAAAGCCAGTTTGGATGGGACACTAAGCAACCTGGAAGGTGTCTCTGCCCATGGCATGGGTTGGAATGAGATGATCTTTAAGGTCCCTTCCAAACCAAACCATTCCGTGATTCTCTGATTCTACGAATTTAAGAAAGGCCCCTGTTTGTTTAGTAGTGACTCAGCAAGCAGCCTCACCTTCCTGGCTCGACCTCACTCAATACGGAGCAGATTTAAACACATATAAGCAGATTTAAAGCTAAACAAACACTAAACAAACATACAGAGAACTTTATGTAACATTTCTAAGGCTGGTCCCAGAGCTTTGAAAGCATCAGTTTTAAGGCATAATTTACTGTTCACTGTCACAATAAAATAAACACCACAGATTAAAGCAAAATATGTTTGTGAATCTACAAAACATGGAAATAATGCACATGGAAAATTAAAATCTTCCCAACCATCTGGAGCATAAGCATGTGCCATGAATATTGGATCCAACAGCACTATAGCTAGTTCGAATTTTGTCGCTGGTTCCAGCAAGGCCAGGATAGCCACAAGTGTTTGGAAATGGAAGCACTGCTCTAGGTACGTAGAACTCATTTCCAGCAATTACGAAGTTAGGGGTGTGCAGCTGCCTGGGTGATTTTATTTCTTTGCATGCTAGACAGTAGGAAAAGGAGAATTAAGAGTTTGGTTTTTTGCCCTTGGTTTTCCTCTTTAATTACCTTGAATAATTCTAAAACTTTTACCAGAAAATTATAATCATGTGTTATGTAAGATATATGTCTAAGCAAGCCAGATCAGGAGTTGAAAATCACTCAAAAAATTATTTTGAACCCTTTCATGCAAAAATCTGCATTTCATGCAAAACTGTCAGTAAAATCTCTTCCTTATGCCTCATGTGGGCAGCACAAGCTGGTGCATTATTCCCTTATCCTGGTCTGCCAGTGGGAATGACCCTCTTTTAACAAAGATTCTGAGATTAACAGAGCATTATGGAGGCTCACAGACTGCAAAAGTTTTTCTGGGAGACAGGTGGCTTTTCTCTGGCATTCCTCCAAATCCATCCAAAGATTGTCAAAACATCTCAGAGGTTTCTTTCTCCTCATTCCCTTAACTATTGGAGTGGTCTTCTGAGGCTATATGGAAGGCAAGTGATTAGTATGGTGGCATAAAGCAGCTGAAAAATCTAAAACTGCCCATTCCTGCACCTTGCAAGAGAATTTCCTAGCAGGTGGGAAGGAGGCAGCATGGAATGTGGGGGTGTCCTCAGTTTTGCCACTGCAAGATTCAGTGGCCAAGACAGAGTTCATTTAGTCACTGTCCCCACCTCTTCTAGGGCCTGTCTCACAGCTTCCAGCTGCTGGCTGGTGTTTTGGATACCCTGGAGAGTCTCAAATGGCATTTCCTGCCTGTGGTTGGGTGACACCATTCATTCCATGATCAGAGATGTCCTCAAAGAGGGTGCAGGAGGTACTTTTCTACAGCCCCCTTTGCAACTGCTCAACCAAAAGCAAATCTACATTGCAAAATCATAGAATCATGAAATAGTTTGGTTGAAAGAGACTTCAAAGATCATCCAGTTCCAGACACCTTCCACTAGGCTAGGTTACTCAAAGCCCCATCCAGCCTGGCTTTGGACACATGTAGGAATGGGCATCCATGACTTTGTCTGGACAACCTGTGCCAGTGTTTGACCACTCTCACTGTAGAAAATAAGAGGCACAGAATTACCTTAAAGACTGTCTACTGGCCAGACACCAAAAAAACCCACAGCACTAAATTAAATGTTACCATAGAGTTTCCACTCAGAAATAATTTCATTTAAAGCAGCCTAAGTGTTTTCAATTAAGGAATATCACAGCGATGAGAAGACAGGTGAGTGCTTAAATATAACCACAGAGTCTGTGCACCACAAGGTCTTTTCAATATAAGCGGCAAGTGGTAGATGGCCCCGTGGCTCCAAAAATACACTGCGGCACGGAGGGAACAGAGGGTGGCACATTCAGGGAACATTCCCGTGGTGGAGCTCAGAATCCAGGGATACTAAAGAGCTATGAGAGGCAGTCAGACCCAGCAGGGAGGAAGGTGAGGCACACCGAGAGGAGCGATGTGGGAGCGTGCAGGAGCGTGAAGGTGATGAGGAAAGCCGCGGTGGCGGTGCGGCTGCGGGCGAGCAGAGCCGCTGCTCCTGCGGCAGCTCCGCACCATCCCGGGCATCCTCCTCCCACCGCTGCCGGCAGCCCGCAGTGCTCAGGTGATGAGAATGCCTTCCCCGGCGAGGGGGGAGCCAGGGAGAGGGAAGGACACAGGGAGAGGCAGGTGGGGGTTCGCCGGGATGAGGAATGATAGGAAAACACCGCTGCCGGCAGGGATCCCGAAGTGGAGAAATGCGGTCTGTGTTCAGGGAGGAGGGAGAGAGGATTTTGCGCTGCACTGCGATGAGTTGGAGGGAGGGAAGGAGAGATCGTGGAAGATCCATCGTGCAGGGGAGAATCCGAGCACAGGGTCAGCGGTGAGGCGCACGGAAAGAGAGGCAGGGTCAGATATCAGATGTGGGGGTGAGCGGAGAGGAACAGCGTGAATTCTTGTACAGAGTTGTAATAATCAAAACATTGGCAGGGCCTTAACTAGGCAGCCCTGCTGGGTGCCCAGATAATACAGCTGATTTTAATTGCTGATGTGTGCATTCTATGTCATTTGCCTGATGCACAGCCCTTTTATGACCGTGGAGTTTGACCACAAATCAACAGTCAGTCATAAAGCATCACGCAAATGACCTCCTCCCCAAGCAGGCTGTGTTATTTTTATTGATATTCAATATTTAGGTTTTAATGGAGATAGATGGATAGGCATAAGGACAGGAGCAAGATGGGGCACAGAGGAACGGATTTGAAATAAACAGACTGACAAAACATAGAGGCAGGAGGCAAGAGACAGATGAATAGTCAGGGAGGTGCCTGCCACCAAGGTAGGCAGATATCATCTGGAGGCAGACTGCTTGAGAAAGGCCAACAGATGACAAAACTGTCAGGCAACAGAGAAATACGAGTATGAAATGGGAAAAGAAGGACCAAAGAGAGCAAAAAGAAAAACAATCTCATACACAAACCCCAGTATTCCACCTTCCCCTTTTCTCTACCCCACCACTCGCTCCTTCCCACCCCTCCCGATTTCCAAGGAGTGTGGTATAAAAGGTTTGATTTCAGGTCCAGCAGGCTGCATGCTGTCAGATGTGGCATTGTTAGCTGGAGGTCTAGGAGGATGCCTATTGCTTCTCTCCCACCTGCTGTTCATTTCATAAACTGCAATCAGCACACAGCCAGTCCACACCTCTCTTGTTTATTAGCTGCGACCGCGGGAGATGTCATTAGACCTTTAAAGCACTGGACCAAATGCCACACATCCCAAATCAGTGTCAGTGCCAGTGAGTGAGCCACAGTCTGTGCAGCACCCAACCCCCATTTGTCCACAGACCTCACAGGCTGGTTTCATTCTCAGCCTTTGAACTGCATTGCTTGGAATTCTTTCGCATTGCCTTGAATTTCTATTTCCATCCTTGCTCTTGATTCACTTGTTATTAGTGTATGCTCAATCCAAGAAGCTGTTATAGAGACCAAAAGTAGTATCCATTTGTCAGGAACAGGAACAAATGACTATTGCATGCTCAGATAGTTATTGTATTTACAGGATGACACAGCAAGTAGATATCAGCTCTTGAGTTCTGTGGTTCCAGCACAGGGAGGAGCTGGAGCTGCTGGAGAGAGTCCATGGAGGCACCAGGATGAGCAGAGGGATGGAGAGCTCTGCTGGGAGGAAAGGCTGCAAGAGTTGGGATTGTTCAGCCTGGAGAGGAGAAGCTTGGCGGTGAGCTCAGTGTGGCCTTGCAGGGCCTGAAGGAGCCCCAGGAAACATGGAGAGAGACAATTTCCAAGGGACGGAGGGACAGGACACAGGGAATGGCTGTGCACTGAAAGAGAGAAGATTTGGATTAGATATAAGGAAGAAATTCTTCCCTGTGAGGGTGGTGAGGCCCTGGCACAGGTTGTCCAGAGAAGCTGTGGACTTCCCATCCCTGAAAATGTCCAAGGCTGGGTTGGGTGGAGCTCGGAGCAGCCTGGGACAGTGGAAGGTATCCCTGCCCATGGCAGGGGTCGGAACTGGATGATCTCTAAGTTCCCTTTCAACCCAAGCCATTCTGGGATTCCGTGATTCTATTATATATTCCCCCTTTTCCTGTCACTCCCGGCCCTTGTGGCAGCCTCTCTCCATCTTCCCTGTAGGCTCTTTTCACCAGCTATGCAGATAGATTGGCTCCTGTTTGAAGAAAAGGGCACTACTGACTAGAAATTCCAGTCAAACACAGGAATTCCTTGCTATTTCCCAGTGTATGATTCCAGTCAAAGGACAAAGACTGTGTCTCAAACCTCACTGTCCATGAGAGAAGCAGGCCAATATAATCTTTTTCCCATTTCAGATATGGGATCATTTGCCAATTGAATATTTCACTCCCTGCAGATGTGAAATTATGACTTCAGCTGCAAGGTGGCAGATTCAGGTCTCTGCCAATGACTCATCCTGTCTTTCTGCATGAATGTACGAAGTTTATGTCCCTGTCAGTGACATCTCTAAGTGACCACACTCCCCAAAGTCACAAATAAAATCTGAGAAATATCCTTCAAACATTTGTAGCTAGCAAACAGTAGATAACCCCACAGCAATGTCTGTCTTCCAGTCTTTTTTTCATGGATAATAGATAGAAGAAAAAGCAGTCCCTGCTCCCTGACATTTATGGGGCTTATGTGGTTGAGACCTGAACTGGGAATCTAATGACAACTGGTACAAAGGACTCGGTAAGATCTCATGTGATTTGATTTCAATCTTGCAGGATTCTTTTTTAAAGGACTACATTCAAAACATTGCGTTGCTCAACCAAACACTTTTCTTAAAAAAGTCAAACAGAAGGGAACCATGTGAAGCTATAAATCCAGTTCCTTATTCATGCATAGCTTTCATTATGCAATCACATACTCTGATCTATGAGCTCTCTCTGAACAGGACAGGACTAAGCACACACTCCTGGGAAAGCAGCTTGCAACAGCTGCCTTTACTCAGAGTTTTCCAGCCTTGGTTGTCCTTTGATGTAAAATGTTATGTGCCCACTGGACTGTGGGCAGGTTTGGAGCTTGCTGACAAGGACCATGCCTGTCCCTGTTCCCACAGTATTCTGAATTTTCCTACCCACTGCAAAGCGGGCAGTGCACCAGCCTCCTCTGTTGTGGGGAAAACAAGAAGGAATAAACATTACATCTCTCTTGGCTGGCGTGAAATGGCTCTTTAAAAGCTGGATCAAACCATCCATTTCTGCTACAGACCATGAACAGACCATAAAAGACCATACCCCTGCCTTCAGGAGAAAGGGCAGCTACAGAACAAAATGTCCCCAGCTTGCAGCAAGTCTGAGCATCCACAGGTCATTGTGAGCCTGAAAATCAAACCTGTGCTGCTTCTGAAAAGGATCGGATTTGGCCTCATTTTCATTTGTGGGTAAATAGGACAATAAGATGTATCAAATCTGTAAAAGCAGATCCAGAAAGTGAAGCTGTTTACGTCAAAAATGATCCTTTCATTTTCTCTTACTTAGAGGGCCTTCCAGGAGATGAGGAAAAGGTTATTTAGAAGATCTGGCTTTCTGTTGGCAAAGCATTCCAGAAAAAAACTCAAAGAGATGGAGATAACAGCTGAGTGAAGCACCTGAAGAGTCTGTCTGAAGTGTTAAAAACTAATTTGGAGCACCCAGGAGTTTGCAACCTGGTCACCCTGTGACAGCTTGCACTCCCCAAGAGCTTGTGCATCAAAGTGTCCTCCCCGAGCCAAACCCACACTGAAGGTCACCCCTGAGGAACAGCAAAGCTGTCACCCATGGAGGTTCAGAGCAGCTCTCCTCAGAAATTATAATATAGTGAAAAGGGGTCAAGCTGCTCTGCTCACAGGGCTGGGCACCCCAGCTGAGCTTGGAAATTGTGAGCGAGGAATGTTCCTGAAAGGCTGGAAGCCTGGTCTGCAGGAAATGCCCTGCAAATCCAGTCCAGACAGGGATGCTGAGCCCATGCAGGGAGTACACAGGGATGACTGGGAAGGATCTGAGAGGAGAAGGCAAAAGCTTTTCCATGGCAGTGAGGACAAACCAAGTTAAAGTCAAAAAGCTGGTTGCTGAACTCTTTTTATGTAAAGCTTTTCAGAAAAAAAAAAAATTAAAAGCTAAACAGAGCCATATCTGCCTGAGTAGGAGAAGTTCAGAAGGGAAAAAAAGGCTCCTCAGTTTGAGATTTTCTCCCATTTTATCTCTGATCTGACTCTGAAGACTCAGCCTCTTGGTTGCCAAAGCTGAAAATAATTTGGGCACGGAGACTTTGTAGAACAATGCTCTCCAATACAAAAATCTTTCCCTCCATTTTCATTCATCCTGGCTGAAGAGACAGTTTTCATTTTTTAAAACAAAATTATTCCCACGAAATAGTGTCAGTTCCCTTGTAAAGGCCAGGCCTCCCTTCATCACTGTGTCCTCAACAGGAACAGGAGTAGCCGGGGTGATCAAACCCAGACTGGGGTGATCAAACTGAACTTTAAAGCTCTCTTTTGCAGATGGATGTCCCAGACAGCTCCTCAAAGGTGCCCAGAGCCCAGCACTGAGCACACATCCCAGCTCTGCACAAGGAGCAGTTCCAGGGACAGCTCCTCACTGCAGGGACTGAAGCAGCTGTGAGGACCTCAGCCTCTCCGAACCTGTGTCCAAATCCCCTTCCCAAGGTCACACCTCCAGGACTGCATCTATAGGAGCCAGGCACAGAACTTACTCATGAGCTGCGCCCTCAAGAATTAGAACCACATGCAAGAAAATCTGTGGCAGGACCCAGACATCAGAGGGACTAAAATGTGACAGTTTTGGAGGCAAGCAGATGAAGACAAGCAGCACTCAGTCCCAGCCGTGTTGCTGCCATGCTCCAAGCTGGATAACAAGGCCATTTCTCGCTGTGAAATGGTGCTTGCTGCATCCAGGGGGAGGGTCTGACAGTGAGCAGGGAGATGCCATCCACAGCTCCCTGGTTTTTTAATATTACATGTGCATGGCTGGAACTAGTAAGTCTTCCCCTGACACTCGCCCCAAGGTGCAGACAGCTCCGAGGAGCAGACTGAGCACACAAAATAAGGCAGCAGATATATGTTGTCATTACCTTTAGGAGTGAGTTACTACTGCTGTTTGCTATTTGCATAACAAGCAAGTGCCAAAAGCCCCAGCCACCTACATCTGACTTGACTGACTAATCTATGCCGGTAATATTGCACAGTGTTCACGAAATAAATAAAATACAGTTACAGTTACACTCCACAGCAATATAGGAGTTGTTTTTCTTGAGCACACTCACAAGGGTTGCTATTCAGTTGAGGTTCTCTGCAGCAATCATTTTTGCAAACTCATGGTGCCTTCCAGGAAAAATCCCAGAGCAATTTTCTATTTCTGAGAGCTGGAGAAGAAGTCTGCAGAGGGTGAGATGCTGAGGGCTGCTAGTCCAGAATTCAGAAGTGCCGTCAATAGAAAGGAGATTGGAAATTGAGAATGACAGATATTTTCATATTTTTCCTCTACTGACAGCGCTAGATTCCACCCTGAATACAGAAAAGAATGGGGTCTCTAGATCAGGGCCAAAGGTCCTTGAGGTAGAAAACAGCTAGAAATTTTCCCAGGTGGGTTTGTGCTGCAAAGGAGACGTGGGTCTGACCTGCTCCTCTTTGAAAACACTGTGAGGACAGAGTGAACCACTGCTCCCCCCAGAAAGGAATTGTTTAACCCTGCAGATAACTAACTGAAGATGATTGAGGAAAGGCTGAGAAGTTAGGACCCTCCATCCTCTTTTCTCCACAAGGAGAATTTTTTTAATTTCAGCAAGGTGAATGTATGTTATTATATCAGAGATGGAAAAGGGATCAGTTTTCCTCAACCCATTTTAAATCCTTGGATAGTTCTGCATACAGATCTAGCTAATTCTCACATAGATCCCAGCTTTGTGAGACATTTCAATATGGAGGAGCTGGTTCTTTCCGGATGATACACTCCTTATTTCCCCCAAACACATCAGAAAAGGTAATTTCTTCCTAGAGATCACTTCCTCTGGCATCTTCCTAAGGCAGTGATTGGTGGGTACCCATGTAATTGTTGTGGTGTACAGGTACAGCCCTTCCATTAGGATCTGGCTGCAGCACTGCTCATTTCAGTGTTGTGAAGTAACCTATGTAGAAACGTGCAGGGACATGAGTTGAGGGGGACAAAAGTTCCAATAAAAATCTTTCGGGGACTTTATCAAAGCTGCAATAACAGTAAAGAAAATTCATGGCAGATGGTTAATATATGCAGTATATTGCTAACCACTAAAAGGAAAAAATATCAGAAGTATGTTGGACTTATTCCTTGCAGCATGTTTAGAGAAAGAGAGAAGGTTTAGGCTTACAAAGCTTTTCGAAAGAGTTTGGAGAGAACACATATAGATGGTTGCATGCATGGATGTATGTCCATACATTGGACTGGGGAGAAGAATGAGCAGGGAAAATTTCACTCTTAATCTTCCCTTCACTTCCAATAGGAAGCCCTTCTTTTTCTGGTCTGTACCTTTCTACCAACAAAACCATGCCCAATTAGAGAGAACCATGGAATCTTTCTCCAGAGGGTGCCTCTACCATGAGGGTACCTAGGCATTACACTTTTCTCTCACTCTCTCATTGCCTTCACTGGAGTCAATAGCAATTTTTTCATCAGGAATTTTCTCCAGCCTTCATTAGGGTATTGCAAGAGATTCTTGTGGGCACGAACCTTTTTTTAAAGCAAGCTTCCTGTAGAGGCTTATCGTTCCTAGAGAACCACATCCATGTGGCTTTCTGCTATCAAAAGGTTGAGAAAACTATTGTTGATAACGTGGTGTTATACACAGTTCAGCAGTGATGTGCTGGACATCACCTTTGCTTCCACAACTCTTGCAATAATCAGGAAAAATAAAATACATTAGGGTGGGAACTTTTCTGCAGTCTTCCACTAGAGCTTTGCTTTTCCCATCTTATTCCCAGTTGTCAACCTGGCTCATACAGAGGAGTCTTGATATTTATGTCTTGATGTATCTACCATTGTTAATATTTAAATTTATAATAACAGGAAGGTGGGCAAGATTTAAGGGGTTAGTATGAGTGTAAGAGGATGCCATTTATAATTCCATATTAACAGCAACACTCAGCATAAATATGCTCTAAAAGTCCAAAATTTATATGCGATAAAAATCCAAATTCAACCAGAAATACTCCTGCATTCCTAACATGTAGTTCCTAATGGAAATTCTAATTCACAGTGTGATCAATTCCTGTTTAAAACAGGTTAGCCAAAACCAGAAAAAATAGCTTAACTTTAGGCACTAGGCAAACACAATAATTCTCACTTTCCTCTCATGCCTCCAGACTGTGTGTCTCCAAACAATGCCCACTCTTAGAATTGAAAGTAGCAGAAATAGTCTTGAATTGTCAGAATATGGTTCCAAAGAAGTTCTTTCTACATTGGAAATTATGGTACATTCCACTTAGCGTCATGAGACAAGTTAATTAGACAGATACAAGAGACTACACAGTATTTTTGAAGTGACTCCACTGGAAATGGTGGTAATTGCACAGTCGTTGAAGTAAAAAGGCCCTAAATAGAAAAACACAGCTCAAATGTCTATGTACATGTAGATACTTTAACCTCAGCTTCTTTTTATTCCCTCTAAGTTCAAAATTCTGAGTACCCACCTACCCTGTGTGCATGTTTCGTGGCAATTCATGGCTCATTTTGAAGAGTTGTATCATTTTGTGAGGCTCTCTGAAAGCTGTCAGGTGTCTACAGGCTTTGCTGGAGTGGAGCTACAGCATGTGACAGATTGTATGGCTGAGCCCTTGGCCATTTCACCTCCGCTCTATGATACCACTCCATTAAACCTCATTTCTGGCTGGAGGACAGAAGCAAAAGGAAAAAAAAATATTGAAGGGACAGCTCATGTGCAAGGTGCTTTCTTGCTCAGAATGACAAGTTTGGAGTGTGGTTTTCTATAGGTCTTGGGGGGAAAAAACTTAACTTTCTGGCCTTGTATTCATTTATGGCAACATAATGTCTATTAAACTCACCAGAGTTAACTCCAGTGTAAGTGACATGGAAGCTCCAGAAATTTATTTGTTTCTAATGAACAATGTCTGTATGCTTGAAAATAAATGAAAGTACATACAGAAATACCACGAAGCCCTTTTTGAGCACAAAACTACCCCTTGCTGGAGAGAGGGAAAGCAGATAGGGGTACCCAGAGCACAGCCACACCACCTCTCCCACTCAGGATTGAAAAGGCTTCCTCAAGGAACAGCAGCAGGAGGGTGGAGTCAGTGCCTGCCACTTGTCCCAGCGCCATCCTCCACAGAAAACAAGGAGGTGAAGTCAAAATTCCCAGTGGCAAAGACTAGGACTGTCCCCTCATGGTGGTCTCCAAGATGAGCCATGCAGTGCATGAAGAAAACACTTTTTAAATCCGCCTTGAGGAAAGTGGGTTGTGAAAAGTGGAGGGAGACTGCTGCAGTCACTGAATAAAAGGGAAAAGCTTGGAAAAGCTTCAGGAAGGAGTGGCACACAGTGTCCCAGATATGCCATGCAAGGAGGGGACAGTTTGACTCCTCACATGCAGTCAGGGTACAGGCTGGAGGAAAAAAGAAGAAATCCTTCAAAGTCTCAAACATGCATTCATGTATTTCTCCCCCACCCCCCACAGAGATTTCATTGTGTGACTCATGAAACATGTCATATTCAATCCTTAGAGGATAAGTTGTCAGAATACATTGTGCTTTAAAGCCTTTCTTTGGTCTCTCATTTAAATCTTTGAAAGACTTTGTAAGTTATTTTCTCGCGTTCACTTTGGTTTTAATATTGTAGAGATGAATGTGCCTTCTCTCTTGCGAGTTAAGCACTTAAAATATTCCGGATAAGTGAAATGTGAGGCATGAATTGTGAAAATGACAATCCTTATGGCCCTCTATATGCAGAGCAGCTCCAAGGCTCCGGAGCCTTCAGACTTCCCTCTCCTCCTTTGGTGGTTACAGCTGAACACCACACTGGCAATAAAAGGTAAATGAGTTCCTGCAGCAGAGTAAGTACCAAGGAGATGAAGCTTTTGTGAACGTGGATGCTGCTCTTACCATTATGGGCAATTAGAGGGCTTCGAAAGTGTGTTGCCTGACTTTCTGTTGCTTGGTAACTGTGCACCTAATTCTTTCTCTAAGAGGTCACAGAAATGTCAGGAAATCCATTTTGTTGGGGGGGGGGGAGGTGGAGATGAATGCCCCCATCAGAACAGCAGCCTATGGATTCATTAAAAGAACTTCATGTTTTCCATTAGCAGATAGGAAATACAGTATCGTTATGATTATTTTCCTAGCACCACAAAACAGCGATTTCTGAGCGTCGCCAACTATGTAACGCGCTCACCGTGCCAAAAAAGCTTGGGAATTGCAAACACACTGATGGAATTTGGCATGATACAGGTCAATATAACTCCTGGATACACTGACAAATAGCCATTATTGGCCTGATGCAGAGACTGGCGGAGTCAATGGAAAAACACACTGAAACAGCGACAGCACTGTGAAAGTGATAAGGAATTTCTGGGATTGGAAGCTTTGCAAACATTGCCTGGCACAGGGAAAAAATTATGAACTTAGAAGGAAGCTAATGAGACAGAAGATAAAATTTTCTTCTCCAAAGAGGTACAAGTTGCAGCTTCTGCAGCCCCTGAAATACTAAATGACTGTCACTGAGAGTGAACAAATTAAGTGGTGTCTGTGAGGGAAGAGCTTGGCTATTTTTACCTGCATTTTAAGGAACAGGACTTTGGAAGTGCATCTCATCTTCAGCAAATGTCCAGATCTTTCTACTTTGAAACAGGTTTAGTAATACACTCTCCATGTTATGCACTATTCCCCACAAATGAATACTGTCAAAAAAACCCCTACTTCCCTTCAACTTGAGCAGCATGCTCAAGTTTGCAAAACGCAGTTTAGATTAAATGAATGCCCCTGAGATGAAGTGAATGCATTTCAAGAGGGGCACAATATGCAGGTGTCCACCACCGACCATCAATCATTTCCGTGCAGAGCTGAAGGTTTCCTGTGGTTGTCACTCTATAATCGCTCTGCAAGAATTTGCAGTCATTTTCTAAAAGCGTGTTTAGGAGGAAAGAAGGGCAGACAATGCATTCTGCACTTAAGAAACTGGGCCCATTTAAACATAAAAATAATTTTCATGTTGAAACAGCCTGCTCTTTTTGTGAAATAACACAACTACACAACCCTTAGAACCTCTCCAGGACGATATTGTGGTTGTGGGCAATGTGGAAAACCAAAACTCAGGGTCTCAGCCTACCTTTGGCCACAAATTTTCTGCACAATATTAGATAAATTGAACTCAGGCCACCACCTAGGGAGGGGAGATGCATCAATGGAAAAATAGAACTTGATTTTTCCTGATGATCTTCCACTGGGAGGATTTCTTGAGCTTGGAATGATCAAAAGGATGTGAGAACCTACATATCCATTACTGGCAGTAAATGATTCTGTAATATAAATCATTACCACTGAAGCAAAAAAAAATCACAAATCACTAAAACAAGTAGGTCTTTAAAGTAAGGGAAAGAAGAAAATGCAATCAAGCTACAATGTCTGTTGTTTTTTAAGTACATAGGTGTATTTCAGACACCACATTTTCATCATAAACTCTGAGATAAATGCATGAAATCATATTGTTGGGACGCTCTCATGTGTTTATATACAGGCAGAGTAAATGTGACTGAAAAACTCATATAAATAAAGATTTCATGCATGCCCAAAACAAAGGAGCAGCACAGGCTACTCTAAGAAACACATATTGGCAAAATCCAGCAAATCTTTGTGAAGATGCTTGTCCCATTATTCTGGTCCACAGACTAACATGGATTTTGATGCACTTTACTGCATAATTAAATTCTACTGTGTTAAGTATGTTTCTCCTGACATGATTTTCCAAAGACACCATAGAAGATGAGAAAATGTATTATACAACCCCTTAAAAAATGTAAGCCTACAGCAAAAACCCCTGAAATATTTTTGAGGCAAAATCCTGTGAAATTGAGGTGGGTTGGAAGTTCTGGGGAAAAATAGGCTCTAGAAAGAACAAAGAAGTCAAAAAGTGAATGACTAGAAAAGCAAGAAAACAGTAATGATACAATAAATGAATATTTTTTTCAGTATTGACTGTGAAAGCAAAATTAACCCTGGCTGAGAATGGGCCACACCAGCTACATCTGGAACCATGCAGGTCATGAATTTGCTGACTCTAAAACGTCCCCATATTTTCCTGTGGAAGGTTTAAACGCTCTGCAAAGTTTATAAATGTAGTGAAATGTCCGCTGGCATTTAGGCAGCACAAGAACTGCAGACAAACACACACAGCCACACACCCACACATTTTCTGTAAATAATCTGTCATCTGCAAGTTCAATGTCTGCATTTTGCAGAGAACTGATTCAGGCAAGAATTGCTCCACAGGCTTAGACTCACCTGGCCAGGGCCTCGAGTTCATGTTGTCAAAGGGTCTGGTGCTTGTCTAGGATGGAGAAAACGGAATTCATCTTATGTGGAACAGCTTTCCTGATGTGCCCCTCACGAAAGTGGCCTGACAAATATCTGAACTCCCTGTGCACTGTTATTTTTCCATTTCAGTCCCTCCAAGTTGCTCTAATTTCTTGCTGCAGGCTGGGGCAGAATGGCTGGAAAGTGGCTGAGTGGGACAGGCCCTGGGGTGCTGGGGACAGCGCTGGACACGAGCCCAGGGCTGCCCAGGGGGGCAAGAGGCCAATGGCCCTGGGCTGGATCAGCAATTGTGTGTCCAGCAGGAGCAGGGCAGGGATTGTCCCTCTGTGCTGGGCACTGAGAGCCCCTCCAGGGCTGGCTCCAGTTGTGCTCCTGCAGGAGAGCCCTGGAGGGGCTGGAGGTGTCCAGGGAAGGGAACGGAGCTGGGCAGGGGCTGAGCCCCAGGAGCGGCTGAGGGAGCTGGGAAAGGGCTCAGCCTGGAGAAAAGGAGGCTCAGGGGAACCTTGTGGCTCTGCACAGCTCCTGCCAGGAGGGGACAGCCGGGGGGGTCGGGCTGTGCTGGCAGGGAACAGGGACAGGAGGAGAGGGAACGGCCTCAGGCTGGGCCAGGGGAGGCTGGGCTTGGACAGCAGGAGCAATTTCTCCATGGAAAGGGTGCTCAGGCCTTGGCAGGGCTGCCCAGGGAGCTTTGCAGTGCCCATCCCTGCAGGTGTCCCAGCAAGGCCTGGCCATGGCACTCAGTGCTCTGGGCTGAGGACAAGGTGGGCATGGGGCACAGCTTGGGCTCCATGGGCTGGGAGGGCTTTTCCAGCCTTTTCCATTCTGTGATTCTGTGGTTCTATCAGTGCATTGCTCCAGGGTGAGCAGCTCAAGGAGGTGTTTGTGAAGGCCCTCAGTGCTGAGGCGAAGATGGTATCCATGGGACTTTTGCCAGGGACAGAAACCTCAGGCACAGGGAGGGTGCACACACAGAAGGGCAGGGACAGCTGCAGGTCACACCAAAGCCAAAGGGACTCTTTCCAATTGTTCTCAGCAGGCCTTGAGTCCAGGCCCAGGTCTCTTCTATCTTAACTTGCTTTTTTCCAGGATTAAAGATGCTCTAGGAGAGAGGGTAAAATGCAGTTAAACTGGAAAGGTAAGCACTACTTGCAAATGTCTTTCAATACTCAACATTGTGCAGCCCCTCACCTATGTCAGCATTATTAATTTCACATCAAAAGGCATTCTGAGGATGTTTAGGGTATAACTGCATCTATATTTCAAAGTGGACAAGTAAATAGTGCTTCTTTCATTGTCCCTATGCAGCTAAAAGACCACACTGTTGGAGCAAAACCCTTTCTAAGGGGATAAGTCTGGCAGACCACCTTACCATGTCATTATATTAAGGGCTGAACATAATACATGTGACATTTTGAAATTCAGTGTCTCATAGATGTCTCTCAATAAATCCTTTCAAGTGCCAAAGCCCATTCCTAAGAAATTCACAATTCTCTTGAGGTGACATGCCAATTAATTTTCTTTGTGGGGAGGGAGGGGGGAAGAAATTATTTCAATTTTGTCCCAAAGAAAATTAGATAAAATTAATTTTTCAGTAGATTAATTGTAAAGGAAAAAACAAACCAAACAAAACAACCAAAAAAAAAAAAAAAAAAAAACCCCAAAAAAAACCAAACCAAGATTTTTGAGTTTTAATAAAGACTAGAAGGATGCACCTGGAAAAGCACACAAGTCAACAGCACAAATAGGAAAACTATTAGTTTAGAATGGATATCTGTCTATACTGGACACACCTCACTGGGCATTGCTATTTCAGCCAGCAGTAAAATCAGTTTCCCCTCTTGAGTATAAAATGAGTAAAACATTTTTCACTGAAATACAGCAACTGTTTTGTCAATCTCTTACAATTTTTCACTCATATTTTTTTAAGACTTCCAGAGGATAAAAAGTTCCTCCAGTCAATGAAGAGGCATAACTTCCTCACTCAGCATCACACACACCCCCAGAGCATCTCACGAGGCTCCCGTGGGAAGGACACACACTGGCAGCTGACCCACAGCTGGTCCATGTGGGCAGGCACCCTGAGAGGGGCTCCATCAATGAGTCTCCACATCTCCTGGAGTGATGTAAACCCACAGCCTCCCTCCCTCCTTCCCCTGCGGGATGTCACTGCTGTGTCCCTTCCCTTTCCCACTGTTTCTGCAACGTCATCTCTTGCTCCATTCAGAATCATGGAATGGTTTGGATTGGAAGGAACCTTGAAGATAATCTGGTTCAAACCCCCCTGGCACATCCAGGGAACCTTCCGCTAGACCAGGCTGCTCAGAGCCCCACCCAGCCTGGTGCTGAGCACCCAATTCTTCCTTCCAGCCCCTTCTGAAAGGTCACTGTCTGGAATCAGCTCTTAGGGAAAACACCTGTGTAAATAACTTTTGCAAAGGTTTTTGGCCACACTGCTTTATGGTAAGACAAATCACACTGTGCCATGTTTATCACCCAACAACCTCTGGTTCCTGCCCTTTTCCTGGTGCTTTGCGTTCACGGCACCACAGCTGCTGCTTTTAACCCTCCTGTAAACGTATTTGGGAAATCCCACTGGAAAATATACAGCTTCATCTTGAGAAAGGAGGAAAACATCATGCTCTCCTTGCTGGTCTGATGTCCAGCATGTTCCATGGCACAGGCAGAAGTCTTGAGGGAGGATTGTGTTATCCATCTCAACAGGCTCTCCTAGAGCCCATTCTCTCCAAAAGGCTGGTAAAAATCCTTCTGTATAAATATATTATTAGAGGCCATAAGAATACCACAAGGCACAATATTTTAATTGTGGAAAACTGGGAATGGAGTCCTTCAGAATATGCCCTACAACATGGGCTAGAACAATATTTGAATTGTGGAAAACTGGGAATGGAGTCCTTCAGAATATGCCCTACAACATGGGCTAGAACAATATTTTAGTTGTGGAAAACCAGGAATGGAGTCCTTCAGAACATGCCCTCCAACATGGGCTAAGCCAGGTTTAAGTGAACACACTCCCAGGTCCACACACAAGGACTGTGGCAATTTCTGACAGAGATCAAATGAAGCCTGATCTGTTGAGTAAGGATAGAGGCAGAAGATACACCACGCGCTGCCATGAGATTTCTCCAGTGTGTTATTCTTTTTAAGTAGAAACATGTGGTGGAAGATTAAGCAGCATCTTTTTAATCTCCGATTGTCCAGCTCCCCCTGCTGTAATTACATATTGGACACAAATGGCAACAGATGTTCGGTGTCTAAGCTAAGAATTATATACTTACTCAATATCCCAATGATCCAAAACACTGACTGGGAGGCTGGAATTTAAATTTACATAGAGTGGCAAATGAAAGAGTTCCTAGACATGGCTGAGGCACAGAGAATATTAATGCAAACTTGAGGATGCACCCTTAATGGAAGGAGACAAACAGACTGAATGCCAGCTAGAGTGGTTTTAATTACAGCAATTTCTCCGTAAATTATTTTAACCCATCCTCATCCCTCAAAAGCTGAGCCTCCATTGTTATTTTTCACGTAATCAAATCTCTACAGCCCTATGTATGCAGCCAGATAGAAGGTTCAACCTAATCATTTCATCATGTATTGAGTGGCCAGCCTAATTTCCCCATATAAAACCTAATAAGAACAGATCTATCAGGCTGTATTTTATCTTGTTTATTTTCCAAGATCCACACTTGTCCATTATCCGTCTACATGAAAGCTTTTTGCCTGATTTGCTAAGAATTTTAAACAAGTAGCTATTACTTCCTTTCACCAGACTTGCTTTCCCTTGAAATATCACAGTGCTAGGAAAGAAGATGCTTTAAATTGGAGAGATGCCTTACCCAACACAGACATGAATCATCTTCCCTAAAATTTAGGGGTATCAAAATAAGAGAGAGGAAGCAGTTCTAGGGGGACTCAGGCATGTGAGCTTCCACAGATTGCATCTCACTCCAATCAGTTTCTCATTTCCTGAATCAACAGACTTGCTCCATTTTCTCTCAAACATCCAACTCCTTCCACCCGTATTTTGGGTGCCAGTTGAAAGCCCATAATCTGATATTCCTCCCACTGCAATGGTTCAGGCAGGAGTGCAGATTTGAATGTTCTGAACACTCAGAGGTGCAGATGCACACCAAGAGCACGTGTCTGAGTGTGACATAAATCCCTTTACTCATATGCACATCCCAATTGAGAGCAGACATTTGTTTACCAAAACATTTTCCGACACACAACTGAAAATATTTTTTAGTCCATTAGTTTCACTGACCATTATGAAAATGTTGACTTTTTAAAGTGCATTTTATTATATATGACTTCATTTTTCCTGCAAGATCACAGGCTGGGATGCAAACCAATGTGCTGTTTGCTGCCAGATGGCGTGTTGGAAGGGTATAAACTTATTTCACACAGAGTTCTATGTGGCATGAGAATGCTGTTCTTACACTTCAAAATAGTCGTGCTTCTTTGAATGGTTTAGAGCCACAGTATTCTTTCAGTAAGCTCATAAGCTCTTCTCATTTTAGCTAAAGCCTTGTGATGTTAAGAGATAAATACCAGAGAACCTCTGGTGATTTTTTTTTGCCCCCTTCCCCTTAAATTTTCTAGATGGAGAGCTCCAAAGGGTCCACTGATCCAGGCACTGGGCTGATGTGCACAGGAGTAGAAAAAAAACCATTGCCAGGTATTAAAGCAGCTGAGAAAGTGAAAATCTGATCATAATGCACATATATTCTAATAAAGGAAATAACCACCATGTGCCTTCAGCCTGCACTGTGTCCCCAAAGAGACAGAACTCAACCCAGAGCACGTGTTCCACCAGTCTGCAGCCCTGATCTTTCCTGGGAAAGTGCTGGTAATATCCTTAACAGCATCAGGGGCTCCAGAAAGACCATCTATGTATTTTACCTGAACTATCAGAACGAAAATAAAGGTCTTCAAAACCCTTTGGGAGGCACATTCCATGTGTCAATAGGGAAGGTCTACATCCACAGCCATCCCACAGAAAGGGCAAAATAGGTTTAATTTGCACCAGCAGCCTCACTGCAGCAAACCCGCATGGCTGCCCCGTGCATTTCAATTTTTGACATATTTGCTTTGGAAAAGGAGCTGGAAAAACCTCTCTCCCTCTTTCCCTCAGCAAAGCAACACGCACAGTCTGCACCCGCTGCTAAAAATTGTATCGGTATCAATCTCCTCAGCATCACAAACACACCCACATGCGTCTGAATCCTGAAACGCTTATTTTGCAAAGAATGTGCCAAAAGATTTACTTACTCTTTAGAACTGTTTAATGATGTTGTGGGGATCAAAGGAGCAAGCATTTTCATGACAAAAGGAATTTGTACTCCAGGCTCTACAGCACAGACAGTGATTAGTGAGTCATACATAAGAAGTGTCTCGCTTTTCTCTTTTAAAGAGCTGTTGTAGCATTTACCTAAACATTACAGTGCTGAATCAGTAGTTTCACAAGCCTTCCCAGTGATTGCCTGAACTGCTCACCTTTACCTGGTAATATCCCGGTGATGGTTCCTCGCCTGAAAAATGTGTTCAGCTCCCTTACTTGGCTGTTAGCAGACGTTAAAGATGCATCCAGGATTTCCTGGAGGGCTTGGAAAGCAACCACTGCATCTGAAGGAGATTTAAAAATATCAGTTCTGAATGTATATTTATTCACCAAAAAAAAATTTAAAAAAAAAAATTTGAAAGTGTCTCATTGTGGAGCTCAGCTAACCCAAGGAAATATTTTAATTCTATTACTTAATCTTTAAAAAAAAAAAAAAAAAAAAAAAAAAAAGGAAAAAAAACCTACCCAGAGTTGAACCATCCACTCCCATTGTGATACAACCCCCATCCTTCTCCTGACCTCTTCCCGTTTAAGTCCAACTTCTCTCTCCTTCGACGACAGCTCCCATCTTGCTGCCCTCCTTTCCAAAAATCGTTTTTTCCCTCCCCTCAATAATTGTGGATGATGATGATGGTGATGATGATGATGATGATGAAGAAGATGATGATGACAACCCTTTCTCTACCCTCACGGCCCTCCCTGCCCCTTTCCCTGCAGTTCACTCCCTCTGCGGCTCTGTCACATCCATGGCACCCAAATGATTCACCCCATGGCGGTACTGGTTTGCCCTTGGAACTTGGGAGAGTGCAAGGGAGGGGAACAGGATTTTCTTTATTAAATTGGCCAGAATAAATCGTTGGTTTGTGGGTGCTGTGGGTGCAATTTGACACCCAGAAACTTTTACGCAAGTTGGGCTTCTTTTCGTCGCATGTCCTCTCTCGTCACTCAACAAGGAAAGGTTTTGGTGTTGAAAATGGAAATATTTGCAGAAAAGACTTTCCCTTAATTTGAGTTCTAGATTAAACCTACAGCTCCTTGAAGGAAATGAAGAACAACATGAAAACAAGCTATTTTGTCACCAAAAGAAGAAAAAAGTATTTTACTATTTTTTGAAGACAAAATTTAAACCCCTCCAAAATTACTGCCTAAGCAGGGATCACTTCTTATTTTTTGATCTGCTAAGACTTCTATTCCTATTTTACAGACCTGCCACCAAAGATTTATCCTTTCATTAGCAATTCTCTTCATTCCCTTCAAGTGGTGCAATGGCAATATCCCTACATTTTTGTGGGTTTTCCAAATGGGTGGGGGACATTCAGGCATCAGATTTGACCCTGTTGTGGCCCCTGTGGGTGACACACCCTCTTCTGCTCCACGTGGCTCAATGACAACCCCTGACATGCTGCTACTCTCGTGAAAAAGCAACTGAGTTAAAGACTTCTCTGCTTTCTTTGGTGTTTGTCATACTTACAATCCCTGCTCTGGGAAATGGGAAAATACAACTCACCCCAAGGTGTGGTCCCAGCCCTGCTGCTGGAAAATATACCGGTTTAAAAATTTTGTATAACTTATAACTTTTTGTTTTTGTCTCTCTAGTTAGGCTTGACTTGACTTTGCTTTGGGGAAGGGAATTTTCTTTAGTTTATTTAGGAGATATAGCATCACACTAAGGAGATGGGCTCAGCACAGGGACAGACTGGGAGTAGCCCAAAGATACCCAGAGAGATAAAAACCATCCACGGAACAGGAACGGAACGTCGGTGGCCATCTACAAACATACACCCCAGACTTGCCTCTGACAGAGCTGAAGACATCTCACCTGGAAAGGACTGATAAGGGAATTGAAAAATGAAGACCTAATTGCCGTCGGAGGTGAGGGAGGTTCGGATCCAATGGGAAACTGAACACTGAGGGTTGTTCAACTCTGGACCAATGAATTTTGAAACAATGCATCTCTATGGGTTTTGACTGTATAAAATTTGAAAAAAAATCCTGAAAAGGTGTGTGTCATGAAATGATTCTCTTTGCACACCCGGGCTGTGTGTGGATGAGATGGTTTCTGTGGTACATCCTGGCCAGAACAACATCCTGGCCAGATAATAAAGTAATGCCTTGACTCTCTAACATTAAAAACGTTGTTGGAGGGTTTTTGTTTTTCCCACAGTTTTGGTAACACTGCCACTGAGCCCAGATGGCCTCAGCACAGGTGTCACTGCTCACCTGTGCACCAGCTGCAGGGAGAGCTCTGCATGCACTTCTGCTGCCAGGTATTATATTAAGAACAGACCCTCCATTACCAGGAACTTTGAAAAACACTTAAGAGTCCAATATTGCAGGAAAAAAAAACCCACCCCTGTTCAAAAGAAACCCTCACTGGAGCGAGAGCATTTTGCATGATTCATGGGCAGCACAGTACCTGAAATACTTCTGTGGTGCCTTTCCCTCAAAGAGCAGTGTTGGGATTTCAAGAGAACATGCCAACATTCTCACAGTATTTCTGCACAGCTCCTTGAATAGATGCTGCTAAATGTATCCAAAGGAAAAAATTTGAGAGCTGTGCTGAACTCATGTGTCAAATATGGCCAAAAACTTGACATTTTCCCTTGTCTGCCTGCTTAGTGCTAGGAGGGGAGGAAACATTGTCAGTTATTCTCCCATATTAATAAGTTAATATCCTGACAAAGTCTCAAAGATGTTAACTTGGGACACCTAACCAAATAATCACTCCCTCAAAACTAGGAATATTCAGATGAAAACCCCAGACTTGGGCAGAGCAGAGAAGAAAGTCTGCAATACCAGGATTCAGATTAGCTTGGAAGCCTGGCATAGGATCAGATTGCTCTGCTGGAGCTGATGCTTGGCTTTTTGAGCAAATAATTCAGTCCTTCTGTGTAAAGGTGCACACAGCTGAGGCATGGATGACTCGCAGGATCCCACGTGCCTTTAGCTGAAAAACAGGGAGATTCTTCTGAGATGGCTTCAAGGTGTGAGAGAAAACCAGCTTGATATTCCCTGACTCCATCAAGAATTTCAGAGCCAGTCAATAAAATTTGTCTTCCTGGCTTCATGTCTAAGCTCCTAAGTAGAAACGCTCCGAGAGGCACGAAGCACCTGCAAATCTGATTTATGCTCACAGCAGCCGCAGGAATTCTGCACCTTTGAAACTTCAAGCCATTTTACATCACCAGCTTTTGACAGACCGAAGCATTTAATACCTCAAATGCTGTATTTTTTATTATCTTGACTAATATTTGAGAGCTGCACCTTCCCCTGTGCTGAGGCAAATTGCGCAGACCTCACATGGTTCATCACCTCCGAGTTGTCAGCATCCTTTTGTCGAGGCGTTGACATCGGAGCAGATGGCGTTCCCGCGGTGATCTCGCTAATAATCAGAAGTCCTGCCCCCCTCCTCCTTTTTTCATTGCTGTTTAGCAATGCCTCTGCACCACAGCTCGTGCTTGATTGATTACCTGCTCCTGCCTCTGCCTCCTTTCCAGAGCTGCTACCTTGGGAATGCACAGCTCCATCCTACAAGTGAGAGCTCCTGCCTCTGTCCCTGGACGTGTGCCCTGGCGTGTCACATTAGTGAAATGAGTGTTGTGCAGATGAATGCAGCTCCTCGAGAGATCAGTAACCAGTTCTCTTTTCTGTTTATTCAGGTCTGTGTCCTCACATGGGATTTGTTGTGATTAGCTCTGAAGATATTTAACAGACTGAACCAAGGGCAGATTCCTGGAGAAACCTGATGTGAACACCCTTATTACCTGTATCACTCCCACGTTCCAAGAACAAGGACAATTTTAACCCAACTTTGTGGCTTTGCTGCCTTTGTACCAGTTTTCCTCTTATCAAAGGGGCCCACAGGACCGTTCAGATACTTCTCAGAAATCAGAGTAAATCATGTTAACAGTGACTTCTTGCTTTATTAAAAACTATGAAGTTAGAGAAAACTTATTCTACCTGGAGGGAATGTTGGATGAGACAGCATTACACAGCCACGTTTTAATTTTTGCCTCACTCAAGGTGAGGCAAAAGGTTTTCTGGGAATCTTCCTGGAATTCACATCAAATGAGCCACTTTAAAGTTTCCAGGGTTAAACCTATTAAAGTTTCTAAAAACCAGCATATCATTAGCTTCTTCCAGTACTTTGCAACTTTCTTGATAAAAGTCTACAGTGAATGTTATCAAAAGTCTCAGGCAGTTCTTGTTTTGCCAACAAAGAAAAAAAGACTCACATGCATTTTTAGCTGTTTTCCTTCTCTTTTTCATTAATTTGTCCTTTTCTTTTTTTTTCACATTAGCAGGTTATGAAAAGCTGTCCTCCTTAAATCCCTTCTCCATGCCAATCTTCTTTTTTCCCTCTCTGGCTTCTCCTTCAGTCTGCACTCTTTCCACTCTGAGTTTTATTTACCCAGATGTCTTAGGGTTGGGTTTAGGTTTTTATCCCTCTGATAATTCTTTTACCAGAAGGAACCTGATGAGATCCAAAGCCCTCCTGTTTCAGCCTCTGGGTTCTGCCACTGGCCAGCATCAACTGTTCCAGAGGCAAATATTGGCCAGTCTGCTGCCCAAGTAGTCTCTTTCTGATTTCTGATGCCTAAGGGTAGTTTTAAACTCCAACCTTTCTCCTTTCTTCTTTCCCAGAATCATATTTTTAAAGGAACACAACCAGAGGCGAGATAATGAGAGTAAAATCCAATCACCTGTTTTTCACGGGGATCAACTGTGAATCTTCTGAGCCAAGACTTTGGCAGAGAAATTGGCAGTTTCCATAATGGAACTGTGAATCAAAACACACAGCGAGGGATTATTATTGAGCTACTATCCAATAAACTGGAAATGTATTTTTGAACTATTGCTTTTAGGACATATTACTCCACATTCACTACGGTTAAGCACACAGCACTCTTTGGTTACAAGAGACGATTCGTTATTGCTCTGTGAACCTTCAGTGGTTAGAGCCACACTTAACCTGTGCAACTTTGAAACTCTCTCCGTGTTTCATATAAAATGAATACAGTCCAAATGAATAAGATGTGTTATACAGATAATGCAATATGCAGAATGAAAATCACACATTAGTGATACGCAGCAATAACAGGTCGTGCTCCTGAAAGCATTCCTACATATTCGTGTCAGCCTGTCTGACAGATGGAAGGGCTGCACGCACCAAACACTGGACATGTCTAATTAATCCTGACCTAAGACATGGCACCAAATTGCTTGTTCTAAATGCACTAGGAAGAAAAAAATCCTAATAGCATATTGTGAGAATGCACAAAAAATGCAAGTGAATTTCTGAGTATCTTTCTTTGTGCAGGAAGGGAGCACAGCACCTCAGACCTCCAGAAATCACAAAGACCCAGGAGAAGAACAGGTCACACACCTGAAATGGTGCCACTGGGCCATGGCCACGGGCTCTGTCTTTGGTAGAGGGCTGTTGACAATGCCAGAGGTACTGGGGGACCCAGGAGCACTTTTCAGCTTCCCCTGGTCAGCTGAGGATTTTCCATCATGCCTCAAGTCTGGGAGGCAAGGAGGAAAGGCCGAGAGAACTCAGGTTGTTCAGCCTGGAGAAGAGAAGCTGCAGGGTGACCGATTGTGGCCTTTAAGTGCCTGAAGGGAACCCGCAAGAAAGATGGAGAGAGATTATTTACAAGGGCTTGGAGTGGCAAGACAAGAAGGAATGGCTTTAAACCAACAGAGAGTGGAGTTAGATTAGATATTAGGAAAAAATTATTGACTGTGAGGGTGGTGAGGCCCTGGCACAGGCTGCCCAGAGAAGCTGTGGCTGCCCCTGGATCCCTGGAAGTGTTCAAGGCCAGGTTGGACAGAGCTCTGATTAACTTTGAGAGTAGAAGGTGTCCCTACCCATGGCAAGGGTTTGGAAAGGAATGATTTTCCAGTCCATTCCAACCCAAACCATTCTGGGATTCTATAGCACTACCTTAACTCACTTGTTTTTCCAAAACGATTTCCAGCCTCAAAGTTTGCAGGGAAGAGCCAAACAAATGTGCTGTGAATACCTCAGAAGCTAGAAGGCAAATGTGAAAGATTTCTAACTTATTTTCCAAAACCTTATGCATTACTCTTCGATGCCTATTTTAGCCTGACTCATCTTGACTAAAAGCTTGGCAATAGCAAAGGTTGACAGTAACTCTAAACAACATTTGGGTGAGAAATTAGAAGGCTGGCAGAGGTAACAGGGTTTTCTGATAAAAAAAAATAAATCTCCCAGTTTATCTGCAAAGTCATGCACCTGGTAGCCTCGACACTTGAAATACCAGCCATTCTGGATGGTGTGGCATGAACTGGAGGAGCACAGAGCAGGGAGGAGAAGCTGCTGGAGCAAGCGCCTGGGTCAGGCATTGCTGACCTGCCACAGCTCCAGGAACCACAGCAGGAAAACCTACAGTTCAGCACATAAGAAATTACTGGAGTTACCATTTATTCTCTGCCCTGGTCCCAGTTTAGGAAAGCTGCTAAGTGCCTATCCAAATCTTTGCAGGATCAGAAGCAAAAGTTAATTTTTCAGTGGTCTATATATTACACATCCCATGGAGCAATTTTTAAAGGAAAAAAAAGGACTCAGAATTATATTTTCCCCTTGGTTATTAGAGTCTATTCTAAAGAATTTCTCTTCTACCATTCATATTTGACTAAATAGTTATCTGTGATTTTAATGTTTTCAGGTTTTGCACCTTTTTTAAGGACTCTTCATGCACTTGTTACAGCATGAAGGACAGCAGAACAATGGCATTGGAGGTCCTCTGCCCTCCAAGGTGACCTTTCGTTTGCTGATGAAGTTACCCACAGGTGAGATAAACTACAGGAGAAACCATTCCTACAATAACCTATCTCTTCAAAGGAAACCATAAACATCTGCAATTTCTCAGATGTTTAATGTGTTCTTCAAATTTCCCTACCATACCACCAGAAATTAACTCACCTTCCATGACACTGTTTATCTGTCCAAGTGGCAGGTCAGGGAAAATCTCTGTATTCTCCAAATTCAGTCTCACCCAGGGCCAGCTCCCAGAGTCACAGCAACCCTGATGCTACAGTGACAGTAAGCCAGTGACCAGTGACCGACCCCAGAAGATGCACCAGAAATTAAACCATCCCAGGAAAACCACCCCCGTGGCAAAAATGTTATTAAGAAAAACAAGGACTGAAAGTATGTGGAACGGGGATCAATTAGCTGCCTTTTTTTTTTTTTTTTTTTTTTTTTTTTTTGCCTGGTGGATTTGCTTTAGTTTTGCATTTGTAATTACTTAAATGCAGTGTTCTTCACAACAGACATAATTCACAGGCCTTTAATGCTGTGCCTTTCAAAACAAACATGAGTCACAGCCCCTAGGTAAACTTCCTGGGCTGGCAGTGAATATCATTATTGTGTGATAGAGTGCAGCAAGCTGTTTGCCAGATTACTCAGTCTCCTCAAGCTAGCAAAATGCATTGCCATTTATTTATTATGCTCATGATAATTACAATTATCATCACTGCAGTGCCAATCTGTTTGCTGCAGAATGAAGGCCTCTTCATGATGTCTCCAAGGATTCAGTGTCAGGCCTGAGTAGTTAACCAAATTATGGGGCCTTGCAGGATTATTTTTTTCCTGCAAAATGAGGACTTTAAGAGGTATCAAGCAGCAGTTTAACAACAAAATGAAGGAAACCCCTGCTACAAACCCCCCCCTTCTGTACTAAGGATTGTTCTGGTCCTTGCTTGGGGCACTGTCTTTCAAGAAAATATCCAAGCACAAGTTCCAGCTCAATATCAAGTGCACTGAACATAAAAGGGAATATATATTTCCACTGCCCCACAAATATATCTTTTCCTGCATCTATTAGGATCCATAGAAATTACATAATGTCTGAGTATGGGCACAAAGTAAACACGAATCTGCCTCTGCCTTTATTTCTAGCCCGTTCCTCGGTACGTCTTGGCACTCAGAAGGAGGAGTCAGAACACGCTGAGACATTAGGCCAGAGAGAGTAGCAAAACCCAGATTGTGAGCAGAGGGGGTGGAAACACAGAGTGTGGGCAGGTGAGAAATGTGAGATCATTTATCCAACCCTGCAGCAGTCTAAAAGAATACTCAGCTTCATATGGTGCTTTAATCTTCAAAATCCCCAGCGAGCACTAGTCAAACTAATGAAATTAGTCATCTAAGGTCGTATTCTTTTTATTTTCATTTTTAAAGAGTTTTTGTTGGAGGATTTTGATGAGTTGCGTTGATTTAAAGCTCTGCAAATGAGTTCTCTTAAGCTGCCTCGTGTTTCCCTCCACACACGTTCTGACAGAGGATCTGCAGGTTATGTGAGAGTCGGTTCCTTGAAGGCTCCTGACATGCTCAGGGACTGTGTTTCCTGGTAACACATGTTACAGTGTTAGGTGACATTTCTCAGACGAGACAGGACCAGATCTTTGGGATTCACTGCAGCTAATTGGGTTTAGAGAGCTGTCTTGTCACCGCGCCCTCACTTCACTGATGTGGAAATATGTTCAGCACAAATGCACTAATCTCTTTCATTTTCATATACAATGAGATGCTGAATTACAGCACTTAATATAAACCACTCTGCTCACCCCCGTGGGAGTTGCAGACGATCATCATTAGCGTAAAACCACAGCGATCATCTCACCACGCTGAGCCCTGGAAGTTCAAATATGGATCTAAAACCAAAACACAGACTGAAGTCAGCTCTTGGGTTGATTCAGTGTTGTTATTAATCACAGAATCACAGAATATGCTGAGTTGAAAGAGACTCACAAGGATCATCACAGTTCTGGCCCTGCACAGCATCATGCCCGACAATCCCACCCTGTGCCTGGGAGTGTTGTCCAACACTTCTCGAGCTCTGTCACGCTCAGGACTGTGACCATTCCCTGCTCAGTGCCCTACCACCCTCTGGGGGAAGAACCTTTTCCTGATATCCATCCTAAACCTCCCCTGACACAGCTCCAGCCATTCCCTTGGGTCCTGTCCTTGGTCACAGAGCAAACAGATCAGTGCCTGTTGATAATGAGCCACTAAGATATGTGGAACAAATGGAACATTTGGCACCTCTTTGGACACAGAGCACCAGCAGAGGTCTATCCCTGCTGAACAGGAGTCTAGACCATAGGCCACCCTACTTCTAATCAAGCCAAGGAACTTTTTGATAGGCATTTGTTATGATTTTACTGTGAGAGGGAATGCGAGGGGAGAAAAGCGAGCCCTGGACATTCACCTTGTCAAAGCTCCCAAAATGATGAATGGTAAAGGATCTCAGTGAGTGACCCTTATTGCACGGCAGCAATTTAGGCAAAAATTATCAGGAGCTGAAACTGTTTATCCTTCATTTTGCTGCCGTGCATAATGGACCAATTAAGATATATCATGAGCTGCTCACTGATGTCAGATACAAGTCAGAGGAACCCAATAGATGGGAACTAAATCAGATTGCCAAGGACAAGTATAAAAGGAAAACATAAGAATAAAGGAGAAAGCCATGATCAGGAGACATAGAGGGTAACAAGAAACATTCCATAAATACACTAATAGTTAGGAACTGAGAAAAGCTTTGTTCACTCTGAACAAGGGAAGTGTTACTCTGTTATTTAACAGGCAGGGAAAGTGACTGTCAGGTGATGCCAAGAAGACCGCAATAGTAAATGCCCCTTTTGCATCAAATCTTCCCTAGAAAAATGGGAACTAAAAAGGTTTTTACTGTAAGACCGTTTCACTTCTCTGAAAGGATAAAGGGTCTTTTGAATTTAGGAGAGGCAGACAAAAAATATGGAGAGAGACTATTTACAATAGCCTGCAGTGAGAGGACAAGGGAGAACACCTTCAAGCTGAAAAAGAGTAGGGTGTGATTAGATATTAGGAAAAAATTCTATACTGTGAGGGTGGGGAGGCCCTGGCACAAGCTGCCCAGAGAAGCTGGGGCTGGCCCATCCTGGAAGTGTTTAAGGCCAGGTTGGACAGGGCTTGGAGCAACCTGGGACAGTGGAAGGTGACCTTGCACATGGCAGGGGATTGGAACAAGATGATCTTTAAGGTCCCTTCCAACTCAAACCATTCTGTGACTCTGTGTCCTCTGTTTTGACTTTAATAAGAATTTTTATATGATCTGATACAACATTTACACAATCAAGTTGCACAGCCCAGTCCAGGAGGAATTGTCTATGTACCTGTACCCTAGAATCAGTGCTGTTCAGTGTTTTCATTCATAGCTACAACCACGGAATAAAGCTGGAAGGAACTAGAGGCACATGGGAATAGAACGTAAAATTACGTTTGCAAGATAGGGGGAAAAAATAAAGTTCAATAGATGCAATTTTGATAACCTACAGTCAGCAGCCAGTGCAAATCCTGGATGTGGAGAAACAGGTTAGGTAACAGCCCTGCGAAGATGGGTGTAGGTGTTACAGTCAATGACAAAGAGAGCATGAATCAGCAGTGTCACACCATTGTGAAAATGGCAAGAGTCACACTGAGATACAGAAACAAAAATAAGGTTTCTGAGACAGGAATCCATCCTTCTGTTCTGCCCAGCACTGGCAAGAACACAGCTGGGCTGGGCACTGCACTCCAGGAAAGTGTGGACTAAAAGAAAATATTCCAAAGGGGAGGAAACATTGAAAGAACCAGGATATGCAGCTGAAAGCAGAGGAAAATGTACCAGGTAGCCATCTTCAAATAGAAAACTGTCATACAGAGGAAGGGAATAACTTGTTCTTTGTGGAAATAGCAGGAGCAGAGAAGGTTTAATTCACAGCAAGAAAGATTAAAACATTAGGAAAAACGTTTTACTGGAAAGCCTGGTGGAGGAGGATGGTAGAATTCCTTCTGGGGCTGTCTCTCCATCACTGGAGGTCTAAGAGTAAGCTAGAGAAACATGTCAGAAATCAGCAAGGTCTGCTTGATCCTCACCAGGGGAGTGGACTAGCTGAGCTCTGGAGTTCCCTCTGTGTCCAACACTGAATGCCTATGTCAATTTATACGCAAACAAACCCTAATTTTAATGAATGAACTTGCTCCAAACACGCTGCCTATTGCCCATCACTCTCCATCAAAGTGTTTGCTGAACGCAAATTCTGCAGTCCAGCTCCTTCCTCTAAATAAGCAACATGGTTGATTTTTAATTCTGAGACTTTGTCAAATGACTTCTCCTCCCATTGCTGGCGAAATTCTCTCTTCTGTTTAAACAGTCTTGATTCAGGAAATGTCTACATGCCTCTCTCTTAATAAATAATCCTGTTTAAAATGCAATCTAAACAGATGAAATGTTTTACTAGCACTTTCTAGTTCTTTTCAGAACGAGTACTTTCTGTTCCTTTCAGAAATACCACAAAGTTTAAAATTTACTACTAAGTAACATTATTAGCAAAAAAACCCAACCAAATAAATGTTCTTTCACTTCGTTCCAAACTAGGATTTATCTGTCAGCATACCAATCTAACCAGAAAACCAAGTTACTTCAAACCACGTGCAAGTTTCTGTCACAATGCTGACCCTCCTGTTCCTGTGGGAAAAGGATGAACTGAATTCCTATAATCAATACCTGCTTAGTGCCTTCCATCAGACACCCTCAAATAACTGATCAAAACCTGGTGCTACTCTCATTTTACCACTGGGAAAACACCAGCAGCCGTGCCTTCATCAAAGATTGAAGTTATTTCTCAAGGTCAAACAGGAGAGTAGTGCCCAAATCAGGAATTTTGCCCTCAAGCCCAACACTTTTTCTGGGTCTGGGTCTAACCCTGTTGGTTTGAGTTGCCATATTTTTCTACATAAGGAGATGCCAATGCCCAGTTTTAGACCGAGTTCCCTTTTGTCCATAACTATGGGATCACAATAAGCACCCTCACAGCTGTTTTTTCCAGAATAAACTGTACAGTGTTAACCATTGATGCTTTATTGTCATTGATTTAGTAGCTGTCACAGAGTTACAGGAGGAGATAGATTGCTGTTATTTTAGCCTATAAAAGGTCTTATGCCTCTGTCAGCAAACACTTTATTCCTTAAAATAAATAAGTAATCTGAAAGAAAATAAACAAGTGGGAGAAATATTTTAGAAAAGAAAAAGAAAAAGAAAAAGAAAAAGAAAAAGAAAAAGAAAAAGAAAAAGAAAAAGAAAAAAGAAAAAAGAAAAAAGAAAAAAGAAAAAAGAAAAAAGAAAAAGAAAAAGAAAAAGAGCCACTTTTTTTCTTTCTTATTTTACACTTTTTCTTCCATTTTGTGTTTTAACTGCTGCATTGACTATTTCTTTCTGGATAACAGAGCTGTGTTTCAGTGCTTTATAGGAACCTGGAGGGCAAGTGAGGACATTGTTCACACCCCACTGGGAATACTTGTACTGGGCATCACTGGCAGGATTTGGGTAGCAGAGAACTGCAGGGGTGACCTGTGTGGGAGGAGGCCATGAACTGCCCTGGGCTGATCACAGCCACATCCAGACAGCTCTGAAACATAAAATCAACCTAAATCTCAACATTTCAACCAGCCAGAGGAGCACTTGGCTCCTCTGCTCAGACATATTTAAGAAATGGGGGCAAGCACTGAGGGCAGGAGACAAAGGAGATAAAGGCATCTTTTTTGGATGCCAAAAAAAACCCACAAAAAACTGTGAAGAGAAAGAAAAAAGAGAGATTTGGAGGAATGGAAGATGCTCCCAAGGACAGGCCTGGAGACACACTCCTGGAAGGAGGAACTTCCTGAGAAAAGAAGTTTCCTTCTGCCTGTCACCTGCCCAAAGGAGTCAGTGAGGATTCTCTGTGGCACACAGGGACAAGGGATGTGGAGAAGGGGAAGAAGGAGGAGAGGTGCAGGACTGAAACTTGTCCTGAGAAAGGGGAGGAAAATTATTTCCCTAAGTGCTTAATTGTTTCTCTCTCCATCTTTTCTCAATGTGTGAATCAGTAATTAGTGGCTTACATTAAATGACAATAAATTAAGTGAAATTCCTTGAGTGGAGACATTTTGCCTGTGATACTTCGTGTTTCCTCATTATTCTCAAAAAATTTCCAGATACAATAATCTAAACAAACCTGCTTACTGCTTCCTACTTCCTAACTCAGGTTTTAAATCCAGCCCTGCTGAATCTCCAACACCATAAGCCATTTTTGGGCTGTGAATCCCAACTGGCCACTCATGTCAGAAGGACACTTGAGAAAAAGTTCAGAGCAACAGCAAGAAATGCCATTCTGTTGCAACTCAGTTTTTCCAGCTGTGGTCAAAATGACAACATGCATTTACCTTTTCCTGTTCCTGCACCTCCAGCAAATAAGAGAACTCAGGAGCACCAGGTTCTGCACAGGAATATCTGCAGGAATGTCTGCACAGCAGAAGCAGAGTAGGAGAGTGTTATCAGTGCTTTCATGAGGCACCAACAGCATTTAGAAAAATCTGAGTACTTGGCCAGCTTACCTCAATTATCTAATTTGTGGGGCTATGTTTCATATATGTTTTAGATTGATTTAATTAGTGTTAATTAACATAACTTTATGTATTATGAGAGACAGCAGATACCCATAAAGATTTTTATATTGAGCCGTATGGCAGCCAGCAATGCACCAGCCAAAAAAAAATATAATGAGGCATATAAAAAAAGCCTGCTGCACAACACTCCTTGGTAATTGTGAAAAATGAATGTCAGAGTTTGCACAATACAAGAGATCCCATCCTGCTCTTGCCTTACCCAGTCTGGCTATGGGATCTGCATCAAGCTCTGGTTAGGATCATGGAAGGTGCAGACTCCAAGGCTGATCTGGGCGGAATCAGTCCACACCTCTGGATTTTCTCCTTCCCCACGAAGCAGAGTAGATGGAAGTGTTTCCTTTAATAGACTCCAGATGGAAGAAACACCCTGAACTCTCCCCTGGGACCAGGAGATGGGCAGTTGTGTCTTTGATCTTTTTTTGTGCATCCTTTGCTGTTTGCCAGCTGTTTAAGATGGACCTGCCTGGTCCTTTCCAACCCCACCTTGCTAAAACAGAGACAAACAGAGCTTGGTGTGAAGGAGGTGAAGAATCTCCACCTCCAACCATAACAGGGAGGAGCCTAAAGCTGTGGGGAAAGCCAGAGGCCTCAGAACAGTGCCCACATTCTCCCAGATAGCACGAGAAACAAACGGCAAAGAGAAAAATAAAACTCTCTTGTGTCCCACAGTAAATGTCCACCCACCGACCCCAGGCACAGTCACATCTGGACAGGAATCTTGTTCCATGCAGAAAAAAAATAGTCCTGTTATTTTTAGTGGCACCTTCCTTTTATCGCACTGCTGTCACCCACGAGGGCAGAATTCAGGAGCCTTTGGGGACTCCGTTTGCCAAGGACAAGATAAAGTGGCTGAAAAACAAACAGGAAAATCAAAGAAACAAACCAAGAAGCAAGTGATTCCACAAGATGACCTCCTTCTTCCAGCTCCCATGTGGAATGGATGCCTTTCACAGAGCTGTATCTTCATTTTCAGATTAAGGTCCATCTCAGAGATGAGGCAGGACGAAGAGAAGTTGGAATAATACAAGAAAAAGTGGAAAATGTGAGCAAGGACAAAAGGTTCCAATTAACTGTCATTACAGCTCCAGAGATATAAATTCAAGGGGTGCTGGAGAGATGAAGCAGCAGATTGTTGGGGTTTTTTTCTTTACGTTTTGGCCACAGGAATGTATAATGAAAAACAGTAAAACCAGAAACCCCACGATGCTCATAAAGGACTGCAATCTCCTTCCTGCCACGTGCCCTAATTACTGAACATCCCAACACTCCAGACTCGGCCCTGAGTTCAAAATCAGAAACTCAACCTTGGCATGATTTTGATGTCCTGAATGAGGGCCAGCACCACCAGAGTCAAAATTGTTCCTGATAGACTCCATTATCCTGGACCCGAAGAGCTGAATGTGCTTTGCAACACTACCATGATAAATAAATTCTGGCAGAAAAGCTTTGCAGAGCTGGAATCTTTTTTTTTTTTTTTTTCCCGTGCTGGAGCCTCTTTTTATCTATATCATAGTGACACCCGGTGGCCATGAGCATGAATGGACCTCCGTGAGAGATCTTGGCTGCTCCTGCTTTATTGCAGACAAAAATGCATCCTGAAGTGTCAACATGTGAGCAAAAAGTGAAAATTATTTATCATTCCTTTTAGCAATTAAAAAAAATTAGATGTATCTTCTTCAGAGAAATCTATACAGGATTTTTTATCCTTTTTTTGTGATTAAATAGGCACAGCTAAAAACTAAATGCACACAGGATGTGTGGTTATTGGTCAAATAGAATTTTTCATGATGCTGAATAATTCTTTTTATGTTTGTGCACAAACACAAACACTTTTCCACACAGAGGCTGATGTTCCCATCTTTGCAAAATCAAAACAAAAATAACCTCTCACAAAAGGGAATATTCCTACCTTGTCAGCTTGCTCCAATGTGCAACCAAAACTAAACTATATTGTACTAATTATGCTAATATATTATACAAAATATAACCACAAAAAGAAATTACAATGTTTTATTTACTGTGAGGGTGCCCAGAGAAGCTGTGGCTGCCCCTGGATCCCTGGCAGTGTCCAAGGCCAGGCTGGACATTGGGGCTTGGAGCAACCTGGGACAGTGGGAGGTGCCCCTGCCATGGCAGGGGTGGCACTGGGTGATCTTTGAGGTCTCTCCCAACCCAAACCATTCTGTGATTCTGGGATTCTGTTTTTCTTCTAAAAGATAAAATATTCAAGTGACAAGGACAAGAAGATATGGTGAGTGTCTGAGCTCTTTATCAGCTGCACTGCTTGTCTCATTTACATGACTCGGGACAACGTTGTTCCATTAGAAAGATAATTAGTGGCCAGAAAGACCAGAACATGGAGAAGTCAACATTCCAGGGAGAAGGAAATCGCCTGAATTTACAGAGCAAACTCCTGTGTAGCTGAATGCAATTTAAGTCAAGATCAGAGCTATAATCTTCTCAATGCACATCATCACAGTAACTATTGGGGACTGAAAGCTCTTGTGTTTAGGGTGTTTGACAATGGGAATCTTATTTTCAGTATCGCAGACACTTCACCACCTCAGACCATAACAAGAATATCAAGTTCCTCCCTGGATCTGACATCAGGCCATACTCCTGCTGCCCTGGAGGTTTCATCAGTGACAAATGTAGTGGTCCCTCCTTGTCCTCTGCCACAATCACAATTTTTCACAAGCTTCTGTATCAACATATGGTCATTTCACTGGGCTTAAACAAAATCTCGCTTCACAAATCACAGCATGTAACAAAACACTACCTGGAAAATATTCTATATAATTCAGGTATGAAATCTTGCCTCATGCACACAACATTGTGTTCATCAAACAAAGCACTGCCGTAGGAAGTTTCATGATTTGAATGAGAGGCTGAGGTGGGAGAGCAGACACATCAGCATGCAAGGAGCCTCTGTCTCCTACACCATTTTTCACTGAGAAGGCTTTAAAATGCAAAGTTCTGGGTAACCTTCCTCATTAGTCATTTCCCTGACTACAACAGCTATCTTTCCCTGTGCTCTCGCACCCGATTCGCTCAGTAATACAAATATCTGTGGACTATGCATGACTGGTAACCCCTTGAAACTTCATCAGCATATTTGGCACAAGCCTGGAGGAGCTGTCACACTGAAGGACTCTCATAGATCACAGAGCTGCTCCTGCCTAAGTTCAAGCCCAGTTCTCATCAGCTTTCAGCTGCCTTAGCTCTGCAATTTATGACTGTCCTCTCAAAGCAGGCCCCCTTGCTTTGAACATGTTGTGATCTATGGAAGTGGTTAATTATTAATTTCTTTCTTTGGTCGAGAACATTGGTTGCATATATTTTGCAAAGCAAAGTTCCAGGCTGTTCTTTCAAAAGTGTTGATGGCATCATTCAAGGCTGAAGTAAGAGACAACAATGCCTTGCATTTAATTTATTTTTTAGTGGTAATGGCTCTATGAGGGAATGTTATGTCCTTATGTGCTGGACTCTCAATATCAGCCTTTCAGCTTTCAGAGAGACCTGGTGACATCTGGCCTGTCACAGCAGAGAATTTATAAAGGAGAGCAAACACAGGACCTGGAGAGTCCTGAACTGCCATCACCCCAATGAAAACCCCACTGGATGAGGTGCTGACCACCCTCTGCAGAGCCCAGGGTCATTACAGGTCACACCAAAGCTCTTTCTTAGTTTCACTTTTCCAGCAGCTGAAACAACACAGTCCAGCCCTTATTTGTCTAGTCACAGCTGAGGGAACCCACCTGGACTTTCCACCTTTTAACTCCTTTTACTTTCGTAAGAACATGGCCAACCCTGTATTTTAAATACCCGAAGTATATTTTAGTTTTGATTCTTCCGTTGCAGTCTGACCCCGAAAAAACAAAGTTTTTTGCTCATTTTCCTATTTTGTATTGCAATAGAAACAAACACTACCAAACTTTTCTTCCTGTATGTGAAGATATAAGAGTCTGCTGAGCTCTTAGATATCCCCAAGTCCTTTCTGAATAGAAAACTGAGAGTTTAGGCCAGAACATGCAAAATGTAATGTTATTTAAAAAGTAATTTTGGTGTGTTACTGTGGGAATTGTTGAGATGTAAAGAGACTGGAGTTAAATATATATGCTGTCCTCTACAACTGGAATTAAAGAGTTCAGGAGCTTCCAGACAAGGAATCTAGGATATTTCTCCACAGTATTAGTCTCAAGAAGTTGCTCAGACTTGTTTTAAATGACTTAATACTGCTACATCCCTTGAAGTCTTATAGTGAAAGGCTTCCTTGTCATCTGCCCTTAACCCTTCTCTTTATTTCATACTGTAATATCTAATTACACAATAATTCTCTTCTTGGTCTAACATTTATGTTGTTTAAAAAAAAAAACATGCTAAAACTGTTGTAGATAAGACAGATAATATAGCACAAAGCAATGCATCTCTGATAAGAGGAGAAAAATTGTAACATGAAATTTCAGTTCCCATGACTTTCAAGATGAGATAAAATCCACAAGAGAAAAATCAAGGCAGAATAAGGATCTGTTCAAGACTGACTGTGCGGAGATGAGACTCCAGCTATTTATGCTCTTTGGAATTCTGCCCCGCAGCCCAGATAGGAAACAGATATTAAACTCATGCCTTTTTCCCTCTGCTTTTCCCCTAGGGACACCTCTCTCAGCACCTTGAGCCACAGAAAATTCAGGTTAGAGGAGACTTCTGGTCCACTTTTGGTCCTCAGGGCATGGCCAACTTCATCAGGTTGATCCTGGCCCTATGCAAAAGACTTTTGGAAATCTCCCAGGATGCAGACACCACAGCCATGTTCCAGTACTGAACTGTGGGGGTTATTCCTCCCCAATTCCAGTGCGTCCTTCACCAGAGAATCATGGGATGAGTGATAAGTTAGCAGGTAATTTATAAATGGAGCAACTACACCATGCTCCAAGGATGACATCTGTAGTCCAAAATACCTGGTTTGGAGTGGCCAGCTTCAAGTTACTTTCTATTCTTCTCTGTCTCTCCAAGATGGGCTGGTGGAGCTTGGGAAATTCCATGTAAAAAAAGCAAAAATCAGCCCATACTCCTCCCCAGACTTCTTTTGGAGTCCCTCAACAATCAACAGATGAAAATTTATTCACACTCTCCCTAATCCCATGATAATTCACTCAGTCAAACAGTTTCCAGATAGCTTTTGTGAAGAGAGGACAAGGAAAAGTTTTGTCTCTCATGAAGAGTGGCAGTGAGATTTAATGCCTTGATTCGCCTTCCTGGTTGCAGCTCCAAGCACTTCCCTGGATTACAGCCCCTCGCTGACACAAATATTTTAAGCAAAACAGAAACTTAGAACACTTTTCCACCCCAAATGTTCAGCGCATATATCACCAGAATAATAAATAATAAGCAGGGAGAGAGCATTGACACTTGGCCCAAGGCTGGCACTGCCGACCGGTGTTTAAGAATGTCTCTTTGAATTCTGAAGCACTCTTATGCTCTTTTCTGTTCATGTGCCACTGCTTTGAAGTTCATAAACATTCCAGTGAATAGCTTTTTGATTCATGTGAATGCTTGAAAAATACCTATTCCCTGCAAAATGCCTGCACGTAATTGAGTTTTTCAATGCAGCAGCACAAACTTTTGCTGTTTGGTATTCCACTGCCTAAAAATCTGCTCTCCAGTCCACGAACAGCTATGTAGCCACACAACCAGCAATATATCAGAGAGGGCAAAGAGTCAAACTGGATAGTTTGCACATGTAAATTGACAATTGTTTATCTACATTATCTACTGAACGGATTTGCAGGGTCCAGATACAGTTAATAAACAGCTCATGAATAGCAAAAAGTATTTTCAGAGTACTCAGTATTTTCACTTTTTTGAACCATTATTCCTTATTACCTATTGCTTAAAGATATGAAAACTACCAGGTATTTCAGAGCAGGGCTTTTTCATGTGCATGGATGACAAAGAATAGTGAGAGCCTGCTGCATTTTCACCTTCAGATGAAATAATTTGGCACTACAAATCATCACAATGTTGTCTTGAAACAAATACCCCAGCACATTAATTGCCTCACATAGGATTTCCTGGACATTTATTAAGTCAGGGAAGTTTTATTAAAGAGAAGGAAGTGTTTTGCAACCTTCACACACATACACAGATTTACATAGACAAAAAGAAAAGAGTTGTGATTCAAGGTCCAGCATTTATCACCATACTGAGCTTCAGGTATTCCGAAGGGAAAAAATGAAACCCAGAACATGCTCAACACTTGTTACAGCTCTGAGACTGGAAGCACTCCCTGAGAGCTGAATTCTGCATGTCAAACCTCAGCTCTGGCCTTAGCTGTATTTTTAGCTTGGACACAAACCTTACCTTTTGATGTTGTGGAAGGGAAGAAATAGCACGGGGCAGCATGAGGCTTTACACAAGGCTCCTTTTCCACCAGGAAAAGCTAACACAATGGCCTTTTTCTGGCATTTCTCCCACTCCCTGCTGAGGGAGGGTCCAGTGAGATGGTGCTAGCACGTGGGACACAACAGGGAGCAGTGTGGCTTGTAGATCTAGGTAACTGGAGCTGCCCCAACACTGCTCCAGCTCCAGCCAGGCATTGGGTGGAAGTTTGCCAGGCTCTGAGCTCAGAAGATTCATGGTCCAGTGCACTTCCCTGGCCACCCTCAGCTCCTACAAGGAAATGAGCCCTTCTTCTCTGCTGCCTGCAGCAAGTCACTGCTGCACAAAGCCCTTGTGGTTGACTTGTTTGTTATCAATCCACCGCCTTTCATTCCTGTAAGGAAACTTCTCATTCTTTGAAGTGGGGAAGAGTTTCAGGGGGAAAAAAAAAGCAGGTTTGTTTCATAATCTTTTAATCTGAACTTTTTAGCAAGTTATACAAGCACTGTGTTTAAGGTTTTCATGCAGAAATGTGGCTTCATCCTGCAGTTCTGGTATGCCTTCATCAAATTCTTCTGATCTCTCAGATAATTTGATTTTCTCTTGTTTCAAATGATAGGAGAGGGGGATCCTTTATCAGTGACTGTAGTGATAGGACAAGGAGTAATGGGTTCAGACTGAAAGAAGGGACATTTAGCTTAGATATTAGGAAGAAATTGTTCCCTGCGAGGGTGGTGAGGCCATGGCACAAGGTTGCCCAGAGAAGCTGTGGTCTCCCCATCCCTGGAAGTGTTCAAGGCCAGGTGGGACAGGGCTTGGAGCAACCTGGAACAGTGAACTACACAATCTTTGAGGTCCCTTCCAACACAAACCATTCTAGGATTCTGTCATTCTAAGGCTGGCCTGGCCAACTCTTGTTTGGGTCATTGCCCATCAGCAGAAATAAAACAAAGGAGGATGTCAGTCTCACAGGATTCTGTTGCCTTTCCCTCATGGGAACACAAATACACCAAATACAACAAATATCCTGAGTATGGAGACTAGCCTCTCTCCCACCCCATTACTTTTGTGCAGCCCCCTCCAAAGCGCTCTGGGGATTTCATCACACTGCACCTTAACAAATTGCATGTACCAGCTGAGCCACTGCCATTACATCAGCATTCCCGTGTTCTGAAACCACATAAATCCTCAGGGAAAGGATTTAACACTGGTGCACATTCTTTTGCATTAGATGGAGTTGTAGAGCACGATTGTTTCATCAAAATGAAGGCTGCCTGAGTCGTTTTCAGTGACATTTTCAGACAGAATACACTGCACCTCAGCTAAGGCAGTTTTGAGCACTACAAACAGGGCCAATTTGCTGCAATGCAAAGGTATTATTTTCTCAATCACCGTGGGCAGTTTACTCTAAAAACCCTCTGAGCACATCCCAACAGTACCTGCACAGCCAGCGTGAACCTCAGCAAAAGGCACAGAGATGGGCAATGCAGAAAGTGGCAATGTGTTCAGTGCTTACTTTTTTCCTTAGTATTCAAATTTAAACTCTTTAAACACATTCCCCCGTGTTTTATCATGGAGAGGGAGCTTGGGAAGGAGGACAGCAAACAGTGGGAGAGCAAAATTGTACAGAAAAGCTCACCCAGACCTGCAGGAGTGCTGGAAGTGTTGGCTGATGTGATAGCAAGGCCCCTGTCTGCCATCTATGCAAATTCATGACGATCAGGGAACATTACCTGACTGCCAGGAAAAGGGAATAGCTGTGCTGAATGTCAGAGCTTGGATCCAGGGGAATCCTGTAGAACAGGAGGACTAGGCCAACAGAAACCTCCTGGCACTCAGCAAGGAAAAACCCGAAGTTTTGTAGCTGAGAGGAAACAATTCCATGCACCAGGACACTCTGGGAAACAACTGAAAAGGGCTCAGAAGGATTTGGGGGCTGGTGGGCACCACGGTGAGTAAGAGCCAACTCTGTAACTCGTCCTGGGCACACAGCAAACCACACCTGGCCACATCTGGAGGGCCAGGACAATGTATCTGAGGAAGTGACTCTGCCCCTCTGGTCAGCACAGGTGAGATCTCACCTGGAACAGACTGGGGACAGCTGAGGGAAGCCAATTCAGCAGGGATGTGGCAGAAGAGGGACAGGCAGAGGGCCACCAGGTAGCTCAGGATGCACAAACACTGATTTCTCAGATAATTTGATTTTCTCTTGTTTCAAACAATAGGAGAGAGGGATCCTTTATCAGTAACTATAGTGAGAGAACAAGGAGTAATGGGTTCAGACTGAAAGAAAGGATATTTAGCTTAGATATTGGGAAGAAATTCTTCCCTGTGAGAGTGGTGAGGCCCTGGCACAGGTTTTTTGGAAAAGACCTCCAAGATCAAGTCCAAGCTGTGCCCGATCCCCACCTCATCACCCAACCTCATCAGGGAGCCTTCTCCGTGAGGAGAAGCTGAGAGGGACTGGGCTTTGGGGTCACTGCAAGGAAAGAAATCTGGTCTCTGTACCCTCCAGAAGTCTTTTCCAACCAGATCTTTCCATGATTCTGTGATATTGAAATGGTTGTGTCTCTGTGTATGCAGAGACTTTCATTCAGGTATTTGTCAGAAGAGCAAAATGCCAGGGAAGAGGGAAAGAGAAAACAAACCCAAAAAAACCCTCAGGAGTCTACAAGTTAATATGGTAACAAGAGCAAGGTCCTCAAAATCATAGTTGGGACCTAAAATCCACCTAAGGATTTCATGGCTTTTGAGTGTGTCTGTGTGTGAAGACAATGAGGAGAATAAGAATCCACTGCTGACATGACAGTGCCACATTGTGACTTTTGCCCAGACAGGAGTGCAGGCACTTCAAAACAAATATTCCCATGTGGGAAGCATGAGAAAGTCTATTTCTTCCACCCCATAAACTCAAATCAGCCCATATAGACTACTGCCAATTCTTATAATTTATTGATAATAATTGGGTATAAGTTTACAGGAACACTTTTTCATGGCACGGAAGAAAATATACTTCAGAGGGTTTTCCTCTGGAGAGCAATTCCTTCCAGAGCTATTTTGGGAGCGCAGACAATACAACACCCTGCAGTGCAGGAGACGCAGAAAGGTCCACAAGCTGAGTCCAGCACTCAGACCTGTTTCATCAATCTGCTTCCATCCTGTAGCTGCAGATTTGCCTTTACTTTTTCAGGACACCGCTGAACAGATGTTCCCCAGGCCAACAAATCTGCCTCGCTCAGCACAGCAGCACCTACACATCCTGGCTGGGGCCCAAAAGCAGTGTGGCTGTGCTGTGCAGCCTGAAATTCCTGAGAATTCCTCCAAGCTGGCAGAACCATTGCTGCACCTCAGCACATCCCTGGGGAGCCAAGGAGGCAGCAGTAAATTCACTGTCAGAGCCCCTGAGGAGCCAGAGCCGCTGTTTTTATAGGATATTGAAAGGGTTCTGCTGATGCCTTAACCAGGCTCACCTGAAACAGAGGCCGGAGAGTGTTAGGAGAATAAAAACTGGGCAAATTTATTAAGGCCTTAGGTACATTCAGGGCAAAAAAGTCCCCTCGTGAGGCTACACCTAAAATGGACTCCAGGAATATGACGAGCTCTTCACATTTTATAAGTTCTGTTCCATTAGCATATCGGCCCTTAATTCTCCAATTACTTCTTCAGGTGATGATGCCAACCACCCCAAGCCTGCTCCCCCAAATTCACTGTTGCTTACATATTTTGGGCCTGTGAGGCAACCAATGTGTCCTTGGAATTCCACTCAGAGGAATTGTTTTGGCTAAAGGTTCCGGGATCAGAGGCTTTTAGCATTTTGTATGAAGCCCAGAACTACATGCCAAGCCTACAGATACATGAAGAAGAGAAGCTAGAAACTCTTAAGGCATCAGGAGCACAGGCTGCTCTCATCTTCCAGAACAGGGAGCATCAAAATCCCCTTATGAGAAACCTCCTGTCCAGTCCTTATTATTTGACTCCCCCCTGTCCCTTCCTCCCCCATAAAAACCCAGGGCAGCTCTACACAATGAAGACCAAAATCCCTCAGGCTTCCTTGCCTGAAGCAAAAAACCTTTCCCTCTCTCAGGAGCGCTTCCTCCCCACTCTTTTTGTGGTTCCTATAAGCTGGACAGGAAATCCCATGCCTGGTCTAAATCCCTGCAGCTGTGCATCACCGAATTGCACAGGGAGCAGAGACATCCTTCCAGGTCTTTAAAGAGCTTTTTTACACATCTCCAAGCTTCACACCTCTGAAACAGAGGTGTAAGCTCACTCCAGGCTTAGTTACACCTAAGAGCATTTTAAGAGACCTTAATCCTCCCAGGCGTGCCCCACATGGAACAGTTTCCCAGAACTCGCTCCCAGTTTCCTCAGTTTGTACGTGATGGAGCTTTTCCCAGTAATTTTGTCATATAAATGCAGCTTCTGTGGATTTCCTGTGGAAATACTCCTGTTCCTCACTGTCCCTCCCATCACAAAGGTCTACTGAAGGAATTGATCTTTCTGCATCTCCCCACCTCTGGTAGGAATGAGAGGTTTTTGTGTTCTGATTGTGATGGCAAATGACAAATCACCTGTCCCACAAATCAAGAAGATGGATTTAAAAATCGTAGTATGATTTTTATTTTTTTTTTTAAATCTTGAAATACTTCATAGACGTTCTGGTTTATGAATCTTTCAGACTCAGTCACATCAAATGTTCTTTCCCCTAGAGATGTAAAGGATAGATAATGGGGTTTTTTATCAGTGAAAGAGGAGATTTGCACCAAAAGTATCTGTCTTCAGGAGCTGAGCGTTGTTTCAAACACAGAGAGACTTGAGATGGAATCAGCACCCTAAACAACACAGCACCAAACCAGAAGTATTTTTCTTTGGCTTTCAAAGTTGGATTCTGCCTCCAGGCTTACAGCCACCCGTAAAGCACAGTTTTGTAGTCTTTTTCTTTCTCCTTCTGTCTCATTCAGCACTTCAGAAATCTGTAACCAACTGTGTTTGGCATTTGGGATGAAAACACACCAGATAAAAAAGGCCAAGAAACTGTCTGCAGCCCAAGGTGTTACATTTAACTGGGCCTTGAACCCTCTCCAAAGTTTCCCTTTCCCTTCCACAGTTGGATTGCCCAATGCAGTATTTTTTTCAGGCTCTGAAGAAGTTGTTTGTGAGTTCTTATATCTTTGATTCCTTTGAAAAGAAGCCCTCTTATGTTTTTGTCTTTCTGGAAAATACAGTCTGAAAATTATGCTAGTTTTGAGCAGAAAAAAAAATAACGACGAAGTTGGAAATAAAAAGGTCCATACCCTTTGTAAAGGCTTCTAATATGACACTTGGAGGAGGATTATATAAAGAAACAAACAACAACAAAAACATAAAAACATCAGGCAAGCTCAATACCTTCCAAGGCAATACAGCCTAGTAAAGAAAACAAGCAATGCTGATCTATAAGAGACAATATGCTTGGGATTAGGAAGAAAAACACAGAAAGTCCTTTTAAGAAGGGATTTAAACTTTGGAAACAAACAAGAAGTGAAAGGAGTTAATAAAAAAAATATAAAGTACAAAATGAGAAAATGTAGAAAGAGCAAGGAATGAGAAAAGTATGCTAAAATGAAAAAAATATGTGGATCGGCAGGTGGTGAGGGAGCTGAGAAAAATAAACAGAACAGCCATAATAAGCATAAGGTAGTCTTCAGAAAAGATGGGGATCATGAGGAATAGAAAAAAGTGAAAAATCTGTGGTTTGTATCAGCTGTAGGAGAGTGCAGGGTAGGGAAATGAAGAAATAATCATAGATAATTCGGCTGATGCTGAGGCACAAAACAAAGACACATGGAAGGGCTTATCCACTGAACCAAAATTAAGAATTGTGATGAACTGTGCCTAAAAATATACATGCTATGTTTTGATAGTGTGGGCGAGATGGGTCCAAAGCAGAGCACCACTGTTTTTTAAAAAGGTATTTTCTTGGCAATAACAACAAAAATGACACAAGCGTTGCTAGTGAGGGGAGAAAGATGAATGGTGAGAATCAGAGGGGAAGAATAGAATTTCTGGGTTTTGTTATCTTTAAAGCAGTTGTATCTCTCCAAGAGGGAGATAAGGGAGGCAGAAACAGAATTATTGATGAGTACGTGAGCAGACAAGAAAGAAGGAACATACCTGGGTGCTGTGAGCATACCAATATCACTGGCCAGGAGCAAAAGTGCTGCTGATAGAGCAAATATAGAGATAACACAGGGACCAAAACAATACCCTGGGCACAGTGCTGAAAGAAGAGCCTCAAAACTGCTGAGAACTTGAGCAGTCAGGCTGGGAATGAGGTGAAGTGAAACCCCAGCACCACAATAAAGGAGAAGGAGCAAACTGTTGGGTCAAACACGGCACAGGGGATGCGATTCCTGTTCAAAGCGAGGATGCCTGGTAGCAGGATGACACAGAGCAAGAGCAGTGAAGGGCAAAGTGCTACAAAGCAGCTCATCCCTTAATGCTTGGGGATTATCATTAAGGGTACATTTCTTCCCTGCAGCATTTCTTTCTAACTCGGTGCACTCCTAACTTGGTAAATTCCACTAAGTTGTGTCTGGGGTTCTCTGCCCAGAAGGGGAAAAGCAGTAACAGAGGAGGGTGAAGGAACAAAGTCTGAATGCAGGGAAGTGTGGCACCACCATTTTTCTCTGCTACAGCAGCTACAGCACTGCCTGCTCAAGAAAACTGATATTTTGACCTTATAGACTTCAGCTACAGCATAAGCAGCACCAGGGAAGACTTTGAAAACAAGAGAATGGAAGAGCTCAGTGACCAGAGCCAAAACAAATTACAAGGGTGAGGATGAGAACAAGGTGTAAAACTCCAGCAGCGTGCTGTCCACAGGACAGAAAGATGCTTCAGAAAGAGGTGTCATTGCTTTAAGGCAAATTTTGATGCCAGCTCATATGGTAGGAAACCATTTCAAGCTTACAAAGAAATGTATGGAGAAAGAGGATCATTAAGGTTGAAAAAGACTTTGAAGACCATCGAGTCCCAGCTGTGCCCGATGCCCACCTTGTCCCCAGCGCAGAGCACTGAGTGCCACGGCCAGGCCTTGCTGGGACACCTCCAGGGATGGGCACTGCAAAGCTCCCTGGGCAGCCCTGCCAAGGCCTGAGCACCCTTTCCATGGAGAAATTGCTCCTGCTGTCCAAGCCCAGCCTCCCCTGGCCCAGCCTGAGGCCGTTCCCTCTCCTCCTGTCCCTGTTCCCTGCCAGCACAGCCCGACCCCCCCGGCTGTCCCCTCCTGTCAGGAGCTGTGCAGAGCCACAAGGTTCCCCTGAGCCTCCTTTTCTCCAGGCTGAGCCCTTTCCCAGCTCCCTCAGCCTCTCCCCATATGACCTTCCAGACCCTTCCGAGCTCTATTCCCTTTTCTGGACACACTTACAGCAACCCTGAAAGTCCAACCCAGGGCATGGCCAGAGGGTGCCTCTTCAATGCACAGAAAATTCCTTGGGGGCTCAGGCCCTCGGAAGCAGCCTGTTTTAAATAGGACTTTATATTTGGAACTGCGAGGGACTACTGAGCAATTGCACCGGAGTTTTCTCACAACAGGAATAGCAAAGAGAGATATTATAATATTCCAGGAACAAGGAGTCAGTGACATTTTAGGAGAAGCAGAGTGTTGGAGGTGGTATCTCTCTCTCTCTAATTATAAAGACCCGCTCTAGGCTATTTCATCTCTCTCGTGTCGGTGTGAGGACTGCAGGACCACCTGTGTCACAGAACCCTTCTTTCAGCTCTCTTTCTGTATTCACAGCACCACACAGACCTGGAAGCACTGATCCCAAAAGGACAGGTAAGGAGGAAAGTTCTCCATCCATCCTTCCTATGGAGAGGAAGCACTGCCAAAATTTTCCAGCAGAAACTTGGAATCAAAGGGCGCTGCAGCAGTGTCCAAGGGCACTACAGGACCCCATAAATATGAAGAGTAAGCTGCACATCCCCGTGCACATAATCTCTCACCACGGCAAGGATGAGAGCATTCATCTCTGTACAGCCACAGAAATTGCTTCAAACTGAAAGAGAATAGGTTTAGATTGGAAGAAATTAATTAGGAAGAAATAGGAAGAATTAGGAAGAATAAGGAAAATGTTAGGAAGAAATCCTTCCCTGTGAGGGTGGTGAGGCCCTGGCACAGATTGCCCAGGGAAGTTGTGGACTCCCCATCTCTGGAAGTGTTCATGACCACGTTGGATGGAGCTTTGTGCAACCTGTGGAAAGTGTCCCTGCTGAATGTAATGGTGCTGCAAAGTACCAGTTTGGTCTACTTTTTCTGGCACTGATCCTGCAGTTCTTTCAGAAGAATAATGCAAGATGAAAGGGAACTTTTATATCGTTTTCCTAAAGCCCCTTTACTCTCATGTGGAGCTTTTAACTGGGAGGACAAAGCGGCTATGGAGGGAGAAGATGTGTCAGACTGTCCCTCACATCCACATGCATCTAGAGCAAAGAGAGAACATTCATCAAAACAGGTAATGGGATTCTTCAGGAAGCAAAAAAGCCCTTCTGCCCATGCTTCACTCTTGGAAAAAAATTGGTGCTGTAAGTTTAAAACTCTGCCTTTGGCTTGCGTGAGCTGCATTTCCTCAGCAGATTATCCCTGATCTCACTGCCCTTGGCAGCATTAGAGGGGGTCACATTTTTACACGGCTGAACTACTTGAACAATTTCTTCAAAGTATGAAATAAAAACATTCTTTCCTTCAAAGAAGCCGTGAATGCTTTCTTCTTTATTCTGTTTGTTCAGTTTTTCTTTTTAAGTCAATAAACACTTTATACCTTGTATTCATTGCAAGAAAAACAAATTCTACTCGATTACTTGTATCTCCATTCTGTTTACAGCATCAGCTGCTGAAAATGAAGCATTTCACATGTGCCTTCTAAGATTTAAGTGCAACCCCTAAATGATTTTCTCCCCGGCAAAAGTCCTAATTGCATTTGGCAGGAATGGAGTGGGGAGTGACATCTCTGATTATCTTCTGCCAAGCCTCAAAGAGCTGCTTTGTCCTCTTTCCCAGCTCCCAGGAGAGAACGAGTGCAGTAAACACCATCTCCTTAGGTACTACATGGAGCAGCAGCAGACGCATTTGCAAAGGTCACCTAGCAGAAGGCATTGCTGCCAACTTCCCTTCAAATCCAAATGCTTATTATGAACTATTTAAAGCAGAGCCTGCTTGTACATGGTGGAGTGAACCCAAACTACGTCCTACAGCTCTCTTTTGTTACAAATGGGGAAGATTTACCCAAGTGTTAATAGAGGACAGGAGATGGATAAGGGTGTTGCTAATAGGAAGTAACCAAAAACTTATTCAGTCCTTTTACACAGACATTATATTCAGCCTACGTGAGACCCTAGAAAGATGAAGCAGAAACTCTTGAGTGCTTTTCCTCTTGAAACATGTATTCTCTCATACAAGTCTAATAAAGGAGATTACCTCCAACACTGAGTCAGCTTCTATTTCTTACTTTTTATTTCCTAAATACACTCAAAGGATTATAAGTAATAAATCCTGAAATTCATATTCAAAAGCAACAGCACCCAAACTTTAGCCATGGGGACCAGAGTAGAAGGTGAAACCCTGAAGGGGTTTTTTTGTGGTCCGACAGAAGGTATTAAAATGCAGTCAATGAAGTCATCCAGTAGAGAATAGGAAGGAAAAGGCCTCTGAGAATCCAGAAGGTCTCGCTGCTCTCAAAATAAGACAGAACAGATTCCTGCATGGAAAATCTTAATTAGTTACCAAACCACTTCATCCGAGGCGTATTGGATTCCTGCGCTCACATCCTCGTTTGCTAAGAAGAGCTTTAAAGCTCCTGTTCTTTTGTTGGCAGCCTGTTCCTGTCACCCCAACGGGGCCCCTTTTCTCCTCCAAGTCACGTCACCGCGCAGGTCCCTTTCTCTTCGCGCTGTCACAGCTCTTCTGTCCACCCTGAGCACGCCAGGCCACGTCCTGCTCCACTTCAGCTGGAAGCTGTCTCCCTCCCTGCACTCTCCAGGGACTCTCCTGTCACTTCTGTGATTTCTGTCCCTGTGCTCAGCACGGCAGAGCCCAAGAGCAGGAGCTCCAAGGGGAGCCTGATCCAGGTCCACACTGGGACCAAAGAGCTTCCTCCAGCCTGAAGAGATGGAATGTGGGGTAAAAGCGGCCCTGGGAAGAAAGGAGCTGCCAGATGGATTGCCACCGAGCATATATAAACTGATTTTTGCAGGGAAAAAACCATCTCACGTTTGGTTTTATTATATACACCTCATGGACAGGCAAATTTCCTTTGAGTCTTTCTTTTGTTTTCTGTCACCTGGGCATCCCAGATTTGCTTCTCACACATGAATACCCCAAATGGACTGATTTTTTTTTAAATTTTTTTTAAACGGCAGTACAATATGCTTTTCTCCAGTGCATTCCTCAGAACAGGAACAAACTTGCAGAAAATAGGATGAGTCTCTGGCAGACCTGCAGCCCAAAAGAATTCAGCCTCTGAGTTTAGCAGTTACAAGTTTCTCAGATTCGAGGTTCTGGGCATTATCAATCAGAAATCGTGCAAACAAATCCAAGAAATGGATTTCTGATACCCAACGTAAGAAATAGTGCAAATTATTAAGAAGGAAAGACAAATTGAAGTAAAATTACCAGATCTTGCCCTTACAAGCAGCAAATCAACCTGGCTTCTTTCAGTGGGGTCTACCATTAGAAACGAGGGAAGAATCACCTGAAGTTTTTTTGGCTTTATTTTCAGCCTTTTGCCTCTTTTTGGCTGTCTGCCTGGCAGAGGCTGCATCTCTGAAAGAGCCTCCCCGATGCATTGTTTCCCGAAAACAAAGAATTCCAAGAGGAGAGCATAATTATTCTCATTGTTGGGCTCTGGGAACAAATGGCAGGAGACATAAATTATGAGCAGACCTCTAAGTCTGTGTCTGATGAGGAATAATGAACTGCTCCAAAGACAGAGAAAAACTGAAGTGCAAAGGCGTGTAACGTTTTACACATTAATAACATTATCAAACTTTCTAAGTTGACAATTTTTACTCATTTTTTTAGAAAGGCATCAGAGTGTTTTGCCTTAGGACTTTTTTTTTTTTCTGGACCATTTTATTCCTGTCATTAGCAGGTGACTGTAGGATAACAGCTCTTTTACTAATTGATTTATTTAACCTTAAAGCACCTAAACCATTTTTCAGCTCTTTCCTGCAGAAAGCCCAACATTCACGGCTGAAAACAGTTCATTATCACTTTTTTTAGAGCATGTGTGAATTTTAAGTAGCATTTTGGGTTTATCATTAGCACAAACACTCAAAAGTCTAAATATACCCTGGTACATCCTGAACTAGAAGTTCATTCTGTAGAACACAATTCCATTTCACCTTTCTCTAGCATTTCAGAGATCTCCAGAGGCCCAGAAGGATGACAACAAGACCCAATTTTACAAGGCTGATGGATGCAAACCTCTCTTTGGTGGATCAGGTTTTCCCCATGGTTTAGATGCCAAGAATATTTCAGTGCTTGTGGATTACTCTGCTGGTGACATCTTCATTTGTCATGCACATGTTTGTCTTTACATGCATGAACTGAGAAGCTTCTACCTTTCTAAGAATTTTGGAAAAACAGAGCTCAATTTTGGTTTTTGGTGGGGTTTTTTGGTTGTTTTTTTTAAGTTTTTTGTTGGTTTTTTAATTAGAAAGAAATCAGATACAGAATAGGTTATTTTGATCAAGGTCACTGAGAAGTGTGTAACAATTTTTTCCAGTGTTTCTTTGTTACTATTTTGGAAGAAAGAAAGAAAGAGAGAAAGAGAGAAAGAGAGAAAGAGAGAGAGAGAGAGAGAGAGAGAGAGAGAGAAAGAAAGAAAGAAAGAAAGAAAGAAAGAAAGAAAGAAAGAAAGAAAGAAAGAAAGAAAGAGAGAGAAGGAAAGAAAGAGAGAAAGAGAGAAAGAGAGAGAGAAAGAGAGAAAGAGAAAGAGAGAAAGAAAGAGAGAAAGAAAGAGAGAGAGAGAGAGAAAGAAAGAAAAAAAGAAAGAAAGAAGAAAAAGAAGCAAAATTCATAAACAACGTACAATTTCAAGACCAAAAAGCCAAAAATGAAAAATCAAGAGCTCATTGTCAGGCTCCAAATAATCTTTTATAAAAAAAAACCCAGGTTTTAAAAAAATATATATTTAATCCAATTAATTACACCTATTTAGGTGGTCCCTCTAAATTCTCCTTCACCGAGGAATCACTCAGGCACATGGTTTGTGCTCAGCCTGCAGCATTTCAGATTTTATTTACTACAGCAGCATATCTAAACTAGAACCCAGAAATTTCCTGGCCCTTGAAGAGAGGAAAAGAAGGAAGCTCTATGCCCAGCTGGCAGTCACTGAGTTGAGGACCCCAGGTCAAGGAAACTGAAGATTTTTACAGATTATGGCAAAATTTACCTGCTGCATCATCTTCAGAGGCTCTGCCAGGGTCAGCATCAGGGTCATAAAGAAAGGTGGACGGAGGAAACAGCAAATTATAAAGGAACTAATTTTGCTCAGTGAGAGCTCCTTTATTTCTTGAACTTTCCAGTACAACAACTGCCTAGATTCCATGAGGATTCTCTACCCCATGTCCTCCACTTCCAAGTAAATATTGTGGAGTCTAAGCACTGCTGAAAAGTCTTAACCAAGCTGAGTGGTTTCCTGAATACCCAGTAAAAAGCTATTCCTTCTACTCCTACTATTAACAATAAATGAAAAGTCCAGCAGCTCTGGGCAAGGAGGTTGCAGTTCCACATTTATATGTGAGTAATCTCAGCAGTACCAGCTCTCAATGTGTTGTTTTTAAAGCACTGTTATAGTTCATTCCATGTTTAATTTTTCATAGTTTATGAATTTATAACCATTGCTGTTTGTGGTTTAGGACGGTCTGGAATCAGAATGTCAATATTGGATCATTTTTAAGGTCTAACCCACAAATTATTTCTTCCCTATTGTTTCTTCCAGCTGGATAATAGAGTTGAGGAAGCCTGCAGAACTTTCTGAGGAGAAATAACACTTTTGTGAGAGTGGTCAATGCATTCACCAAGAGCTCTGCAGGTTGCCTCAGATGCAGGGCAGGAGCTCAAAGGGCAAATCCCCAGAGAGCAGTGAGTTACACCAGAGCAGAAATATTCAAACAGAAGGTGATAAACAGTCAAAGACAACATAACACCGAATATATTGATGGTCTTGTAGTACCAGGGTGTTCATGACCCTTCCCTTAACCTCTGCTCTGTGCTGCTCTTTGAGGAAGCCTTACTTGGTGCCACCTGGAGCTGTTTCTGCCTCCCCTTCCATGGCTCCTGTTCCTTTCCATCAAGGAAAGGCTTTGGCACAGCCCCTCTGCTCTAGCACTGGGACAGGCACAAAACAAGAGGCATTTTGCATCTCTTCCCTTTGATTGGTCACACTTTGTTAGAGAAAAAGGGATCATAAAGTCATGGAATGGTTTGGATGGAAACTTAAAGATCATCCAATCCCTGCCATGGGCAGGGACACCTTCCACTATCCCAGGTTGCTCCAAACCCTGTCCAACCTCGGACACTTCTAGGGATCCAGGGGCAGTCACAGCTTCTCTGGGCACGCTGTGCCAGGGCCTCACCACCCTCACAGAAGAATTTCTTCCTAACATCTAATTTAAACCTCCTCTCTGTCAGTCTGAAGCCATTCACCCTTATCCTGTCACTACCTTCCCTTGTAAAAAGTTTCTCTCCAGCTTTCTTGGAAGGCCACACTGAGGTCACCCTGAAGGTTCTCTTCTCCAGGCTGACCAATCCCAACTCTCTCAGCCTTTCCTCACAGGAGAGCTGCTCCATCCCTCTGACCATCTTGGCTCTACAACACCTTACGTGTTCTGCTGCAGCCAAAGGGATGTATCATTGTTCCAAAATCTCATTGCACAGACAGTGATGAAAGAGCCCAACCCCACCCGCAGATCCTCTACCCAAAATAAAGAGATGGAGGGTGATAAAGACTGGCACCTACAACCCCAAGCACAGAGTCTTTAGCCACAAGATTCATTTTGTGTGAGCTCTCCACACAGGACATACATTCCATCCTTAAACAAGTCCCGGAAGTGTCCATGCCCTCCCTTTGGCACAGGAAACGTTTTAGAGCCCCAGGAATACCACTGGAATATCTCTCCTGGGTGGCACATTTCTCATCCCACAGGGCAGCTGTTTTGTTCGTGGCCTTTGAAGGTAAACAGAGCCAAACCTTGGCAGACACAAAACAGAGCCAGACCTTGTGGCCTCTGCTGCCACTTGATTGTTTACACTTCTGTCTTGTACAAGCAATATTCCACTGGATTCATCCCAAAATATGAAAAAGCTGATTGCAAGACAACCAGAGATAGAGAAGACCTTTTCCTAGTCAGGTGCAAGAAGAACAAAACCTACCCTCTCCTCGGGCTACCAAATTCTGTGCATTAACCCTTAGCGCTCTGCAGGTCCAGCTGGGTTTCCTTCAGGAACACCGTGGAATTAGAAGTAAGGAACAATCAGTCTTCTTAAAACTGAAGTATTGATTATGCTAAGAGCAAGAACACAGAAAGCAGACAAAGCAATTTTAGGACAGAAGCCTTTGTGCCCATCTGCCCTTATCATTGTGTAACAATAGCACAGGTCAGCCTGACTCCCTCAGAAGCTCAGCTTCGATCTGAGCAGTCCCCTAATAGCTTCCTCTTCGGGAAGGAGAGCATCTCTTTTTAGCCACACAGTTCCTCTGCTCAGATCAGTTCCAGCACTTCCTCTGCATCTTCAGATGCCTTCTCTGTTCCTGCTTGTTTTCGCAACAGGCCTGATTTAACATCGCCACGGAGCAACTGTCTCCTCTGACTGAGCTCATACACCTTGTCCACAGCACAGAGCAGTTGCATTTTTATGATGCTCTCTATTCTGTAAATGATGGTGGAAGGTTGTGTTATAGAGACAAATGTTAATTCACTGTCAAGTGGCTCAAGTTTTAAAGCACCACAGTACCATCGAATTAATGCAGAGTTGGATTAAAGTCAAGATTTACCTGAAAATTTATATGTGGACAGTTGACTTTAAAAAAGAAAAAAAGACCTTTACACAGAGGCTGATATTTAAAATTATTTTTATTATTATTTACTCGAAGAACAAATATTTGGAATCACAAAAATAGAGAAAAACAAGATTCACCCAATATTGTAGAATACAAAAGGTACACACACCTAAACTTGTGTCTATTTCTGGCATTCCATTTATTTTCTGTATGTGATACATAAAAAACCAAATGTGCGTGTTGACTGTGGCATTCATTGCATACAGATGACTTCCCCTCCGAGGAACATCTTGGATGTAGTTACATTTGGCTCTCTGGGAGGACTTTTTTTTTATATCTCCTTCCCCAAGCAGCTGTTCACATTGCTCTTCCAAGGCCCATTCCTGCCAGCGTTCAGAAATGCACTGGAACTTCTCACCTGGACGTGGCACAGCCTAATCCTTATCAGACACTTAAATAAATAAAGGAGCAGAGGTGGCAAGGCGGAAACCCCACAAGAGGCTGAGCACCAGCCCCGCTGGGATGATGCCACGGGAGAACAGGAAGGTTTCACACACAACATCTCCTATGCAGCATCATCCTATCAGCAAATGTGCATTTACTATGAGACTGATCCATTGCTGTGGAAAACAGGACAAGGAGAACTACAAAACAGCATGGAAAAAAAAGGACAAGTTTTCTCTTAAACACTTAAAGGCTATGCTATATCTTCTATGCTCTGAAAACTATACAGTCCTTTGGCTGGAATTGCTTCAGCCAAGAGTGTGGTAACGTATCTTAGCAACAGCGGCAAGGGGGAAGACTTACTGTACTGTAAAAGAATTAAAACAAAATGCACATAGCTGCTGACTGTTCTAAATACATCCCTACCACTCTGAGGGGGTGTTCAATTATACTCCTGATTACTTTTCACATTCCCTTTTCCAAAGGGGCGGGGGCATTTCTCCAGTTTTCAGCTCACCCGTGAAGAGCCCCAAGCATTTTAATTCCCCTTCAGCTTCAGCTGTGACTAGACAGGCCCTACAATGTAACCTGTCACTATCCCAGCCACATTAGGAAAAGCCATTACTGTAGCACCCCGGAGATAACCTCTTTGTGTGAGCCTCCCTCAGGTGTTCAGCTGCCACCAGCCCACAGCAGCATTTTCCCTCTGCCTGGAGCAGGTGAGACTAGACAGACCAGGGCTGCAATATTTCACATTCCTACTTGTCAGGCAAATAGAAAGCTTTGTGCAGCAGGGGAACTTTGCACGATGTCACCTCTTGCCGAGCTGTGTGGTTTCCCACAAGCACAACAGCCACCTGAGAGGAAGCTTCATTTACACTCTCTCCTCCAGTCCCAGGTCCTTGCAGGTTTCCCACCTTCCCTTTCCTCCCTGTGGAGAGCTCCACCGGCCCGAACAGGGTCTGCATCCCCCTCGGGCCATGGATGCAGGAGGAAAAGCATCCAGCTGCAGCAGAAACACTGAACTGATCCAAGGGAGGCCCTACAAAGTGAGCACAAAGGCTCCAGATTTGAAGCGACAGAGTAATGAAAACATCAGTGAGAAAATGTGAAAACACCTTTTTTCCTTCAGCAAGGGAAGGTGGGCTCCCACTCTCTTTTTAAGGATTATCCTCTCCAAGCAACTCTGACAAATGGCTATGAGTAACAGCCTCACCCGAGTATCCTTCCCCCAAACAGGCTGCTCAGCCTTCGCAGGAATGAACACTACTACCGCCTGCCTCCTAGTGAAACTTCATTTAATACCTGTGAAACACCTGGAAATCTTGCGGACGATTACTCCAGCTCAAGGAAGGGAGGGAGGGAGCTCTTTCAGTTTACTCTGGCCGGGGAGGGATCTTAGTCCAGGCAGCTCGGCACAGATTTACACACAAGGAGGGACCAGGTGGTTGCCTGGGACAGCAAATTGATCAGGGAACAGCGAGAGCACACATGACTTAAGCTGGATATTTTTCAACTTTCTCGACTAGCGAGGACTGGGGGGAAGAGTCAGAGACAGCTACAGAGTGACTCTGCTGAGACTTGCCCAGTGTTACATTTCGAGGCTTTTGGGCTATCTGCTCCATCCAACGATCCATCAGGCACCGTCATCACTCCAGAGATGTCGAGACTAATTCCATCCTAAGTGTTCCCATCTTTCAAAAGGCCGCACTTGACTGCCGTTATTAATTCCGTGCATGATGAAGACATTTAAAGCCTCGCATGCTCCCTCAAGCAGACGCCTTGCGTGCCTCGCTCTTGCCGGTGCAGCAGATGAATTTCCACACGCACACGCACACACGCCCGCTCCTCACAGCAGCCGCCACCGTGTGAACTGGCACTCAGGGACACGCACCCGCATCCCCGAGTGACCCCGCATTCCACCTCCACCTCCTCCTGCCCGAGCGCAGCCTCGGCTCCCGCGGGCTCGGGATGGGAGCAGCTCCCCACGGAGGCTGCTGGAGCTCCGGCCACCCGCGCCACCACCCCGGGAGGGGACCGGAGCTCCGCCGCTGTCCCTTTCAGGCTTTCGGAAACTTTTCTCGCCACCGTGCCGTCACGCTCCGTTAGCGGAGCTACGGGCAGGGCCGAGCCGAGCCGGGAAGTTTCTCCCGTGGGCGCTGGGTCGGAGGAACTTTCCCGCACTGCCCCCCGGCAACCGGAGCGCTCCGAGCTCCGGGGGCCGTGCGGGAGAAACGCAAGGAGGAGCTCGCTTCGGGGGAGGGGGAGATGGAGCCGGGGCGTGGGTAAGCCGCTCCCTTCTTCTTCCTCCTCCTCCTCCTCCTCCTCCTCCCCCCTCGGCTGCTCCCGTCTGGCAGCCAGGCGGCCGCTGCCTCCGGCCGGAGCCGCCGCACTTGGGAAGCGGGGCTGCCGCCGGGATGGGCACGCCGCCGGCGGCTCCCGCATTGCTGCTGCTGCTCCTGGCCGGCACGGCGGGGCTCTGCCGGGCGCTCTTCTCCCTCCCGCTCCGCGTGTCCCACCCCGCCGCCCCCGCCGGCTCGCCGCCCGCCCCGGTGGTGCTGCGGCCGGGCAGCGGCAGCCGGCAGCAGGATCCCCCCGGGGCTGCGGACGGCTTGGCCTTGGCCTCGGATCCCGCCGGCACCCTCAACTTTTTAGCCATGGTGGAGAACCTTCAGGGCGACTCCGGCCGCGGCTACTACCTGGAGATGCTGATCGGGACCCCGCCGCAGGCGGTAGGAGCGGGCCGGGGGCTGCGGGCTTGGGGCGCTGGCAGGGCACGGGAGGAGGGGGCCGAACTTGTCCTGGGTGGGAGCGACTCCGCCGCCCCCCGGCTCCAGCGCAACTTTGTCGCGGTGCTCGGCGCTGGCGCCTCCTCCTTCCCCTTCTCCCCTTCCCGGAGCCGGTGCCCGGCGGCAGCAGCGACTTTCCGCGGGCCGGCAGCGAGGGAGGAAAGGAGAGAAGCATCCCCCGGCTACCCTGTCCTGCCAGGGCCCGAGCACTGCTGGGGAAATCCTGCCGATCTGCTCCCCAGGCTTTTTTTAGGCTGTGTCACGGCGTTTGGATCCGAAGCGAGTTGCTCTGCCAGTCGAACTGACCGTGTTCTAGAGACAGAGGGTGCTTTTTTTATTATTCTCTGCTTTTTTAAGCTGCTCTGCATCGTGATTGGGTGCTTTGGTAGATCTTCCCGGTGCTCCCGGGAGAATCGCTCGGCATCTTCCTGCTAAACTAAGTGATGGCTGGGCACAACCAGCCCCTTCTGCCGGGAATCCATGTGTTGCTCATTAACAGGGCTAAGAACGTGTGTGTTCTGAACATTGTTTTCAAACAGACCGTGTTGCCTCGAATCTTCTCCCTCTGCCTCCGCCAGTGTGGCTGAAGTTTGTTTCGGGTTTTGGTTTTTTTTTTGTTTGTGTTTTGCCGTGTAGTTGCTCTTTCATGTGTGTCATGAGATCCCAGGAGGAGCGGAACTGGGCTGCTGGTGGGGATGACTAGTCAGCTGAGTGGGGATTAATTTCCTCAGAGCCCTCGGGGCTTTCCTTCAGAACTTTGTGTTTGCTTCAGGAGTTTAGGTCCTTATGTTCCCAGTGTAGACAGGAGAAAAAAATCTTTATTCTTCTGCTTAACTCCCCTACGTAATAAAAAGCCAATGAATGCCAAAATGCGCAGCCAATAGGGAGTGTTCAGCCGTCATTGCATTTTTGGACGTGTGTGAACTCTTCCTTTTTTTGCACCTCAAATGTAAGGGGATTGGCCACATTGTCTCTCTAATCAAAAGGTATCACACTAACATCGATGCATGCATTGAGAAAGGCTGGCATTGTTTTATGATCAATAAATGGAGGGTTCTTTTTAAAAATCCAACTAGGTCTGACGTATCAAGGTGTGGTCCAATGGCCACAGAGGCCATGAAATAATTTTTCCTCTGTGTTGAGTGATGCATATTTGACTAGTTCCGTTAGTGTGGCATGGTGTGTGCTTTGTAACTCCAGGGAACATTCAAATATTCAATATTGGCTTCTGCCAGGATCGAGGCACCAAATTTGATTGGATTAATCATCCAATTCCGCATGTCTTGAATGAAAAAAAAAATAATTTCAGGTACAAAAAGTGACTATCAAGCATTATTATCTCCTTACGTGTCTAGGGGGATTGAAAAATTGGAAGAAATGGAGGAGGAAAAATGTGACAGGCTTTTAATAATATGACTGGAGGTCTAAGAGGGAGAAATGTTCTGCCCTTAGTGTACCCAGAGGCTTCACTTATGCTTAACCACTTGCATTACTTGTATTACAAGTGATGTATGGTTTCAGCTGAAGTTGCCTCTGAATTTTATTTTTTCCACATTAAAAAAACATGCTTTGAAACTGGTTGCAAAGCTTTACAATTTTGAACTAGTTCTGACTTCTCGCGAAGTTAATTATTTTAAAGACCACCACTGCTTTAGCACATGTGAGGTTTTATTCACAAGTAGACCCACTGAGGTTGTAAGTGAGGTTATAAATGCTTCTGTTTCCCAAATCAGATCTTGGCGTGTAATGACTCAGTGGAGCGCAGTTAGAATTTATTCTCTACTTTTGATGAGGATGAATTTGTTATCCCGTTCCCTGCCTGAAACCAGAAGACTTAAAGATCACAAATGCACTTGCTGTTCCTCTGCTTTGCAATGAGTAGTATAAAGCTACAAAGCTGCTACTGTTGGTGCTTGAATGCTTCACATGCTGCTACTAAAAGCAAGTGTCTGGATAGTGCCAAGCGTTGGATTGTGTTAAGCTCCTTGGGCAAGCAGTTGCTGGAGTTGGGAGTGGGCTGTGCATGATGGTGTAGGAAAGGAAAATCTCCTGATTTAAATGCTCCTCCCAACCTGGCTTTGCTTCACATCAGGAGCCGCGCTGCAAAGCCATGCTTGGACACCTTCCTTTGCTCTTGCACCCCTCCAGCTTGGGACTTCCCAGCTCCCTGCCTCAGCCAGGCCCATCCCAGGAGTGCCGAGCCCGGGGAGCAGGAACGCTGCCCTGACATTCTGCCAAGGAGGAAGGAGGATGCTGGCAGCGAAGAGCGGCGGAGCAGCGCGGCTGCTCTTCCGCGCTGTGGGAGCGGAAAGGTGCATGGCACAGCTGCTGCTCTGGATGGGAGCAGAGAGGGAATGGGGAAACGCACACAGGGCGGTGGTGGAGCACAAAGAGCAGAGAAGAGGCACCAGGTTTGATGTCGTGGTTACAATAGCGCTGGTGCCCGGCGGCTTTGGGGGCCTGTGCGTCAAGTGTTGGAAGCTGCTGTGCCAGAATGGGGAATGAACATTTGTGAAAGGCTTCAGCACTACAGGGCTTGCTTTGCTGCTCAACTGCATTTTTAGAAATTTTCCTTTTTTAATTTCGGTTCTTGGAAGGAAGCTACTATGACAGAATTTCGTTTTTCAGGTCATTTAAGGCATACTTTTTGGCTTTCGTTCCAATTCTGATTTGTCATATAGCAGATAAACACAGCACAGAACTGCGATTCACAATGGCAGTTCTGAAACACTTGTTCTGACGGTACAAAAATAGAGCAGCTGTGTGAAGTCAAAATTTATTTTATTTCCAAGACAGGAAACTTCAGTGCAGTCAATCCAGTTTTGCAAAGTGTTTGCAGCCAAAGTGTTTCTGATCATTTCCAGTTTTGTGATACAGTATCCTTCCTAATCCTATCAGATCTCCAGACCAGCAACCAGGCCGGTGTCAAATGTTATTACTCCCACTAATTCTTACTCATTCACATGTAGACAAACTTAAGAATTATGCGAAAGGTGAAAACAGCCTATTGTATTGAAGGGTGTGCTGTATTTGTCTCTTATTTCATGGATGTATTATTACATGTCCCACTTCTGATGGATTATGTGCTTTATACCTGTCTGTATAGGTGCACTTCTTCCAATTCTGGATTTAAGTAAGAGGTGGCAAGAGCCCAATATGAATTGTGTGCAGTGTTCTTAGTTATTTCTTTAAATAATCCAATGGAATTTCTTTGCTCTATCTTTTATTATTTTGCCTACCCTAAGATTATAAGCACAGTGAGAAATTGAATCGAAGATCATTTAGGGTTTTTTGCTATCTTCACTGCAGTTCTCTTCATATTAATTTTGTTTCTCCTACAAGCTTTTGACCAAAAGAATAGTCAAACCCTTAAAAAAACTCATACTTTTCACAGCTTCCTTGAAGTCCATCTGGACTGCATTAAATGTGTGCGGGGACAGCACCATTGCCTCATCTTGCCTCTTGTATGTGGTGGTGGTAGTCCTGCTGATCCCACTGCATTTCCAAACTGTGTTTTTGTTGAGAAGAGGTAAATGTTATTCTTGCAACTCCTCTGTGAAAGAGAGGCCAGGCTTGTGGCTCCCGAGAGCTCCGGTCCGATTATCGACGGCAGGGCCCGAGTTGTGCTCTGAATGCCACATCTCCCTTCTACCAGTGCCAGTTTCTGATTCTGTGCATGAAGAGGGCTTTAAATCTGCTGTTTATCCTGACAGCAGTTTGTTCTGTGCACGGGGCAAGCAAAAACCCGTTCCATAAACTTGCTCTCAAGTTTTAAGGTCAGCGTGGATTTTGGGTCTAACGGCCTCCGCTGCGAAACACAAACTTCAGTTCCCACATAATTGGTGGGAGGTTATCTTCCCTTCCATTTCTTCCAGCTATTAAAGAAAGGAATGATAAAGGATATGTGTTAAATACCTCTAGTGTGTCACAGACTCAGAATTTATGGCTTCGTGTTTTGAAGGTGATGAACACACACATTAACAAGTTCTGAACTTGCAGCCATTATTCCTTAATTGGTGGTAGCTCTCATTCCTGGAGTGTTGGAAGGAATGAAGATGTGAGGAAAGATTCAGCTGCTCTTGTAATCTGATTTCTGGTGCTGTGCTATTCCCCAACAAGCTAAGCTCTGCTTTCTTAATTTTTCTGAAAATGGGCTCGCTGTCTTTCTAGATACAGGAAGTTTTAAAAAGTGTGATCTTTCTTCGTTCAAATATCAGAAGGCAGGTTCCATAACAAATCTCTCTTTCTTTCTGTCTTTTTGAAATTTTTTTTTTCAGTAATTACTTAGGTCTTTTGTGTTTATTTTTGAGTTCTTTATGCAAGCTGAAAAAATGAAGTGTTGATAAGCAAAGACAAGTTCTGTGGTTCACTGGAGTGTGTTGAGGTGGCAGCGTCAAAACCCCTCCAGATCTGTCTCACGGAAATACTATTGAAATGCAAAATATTCCTGTTGCTAAATGATGAGTTGACTCTGTTTTGGTTGTTGTTGTTGTTGGATGCCTGCAAAATAAAAAGGACAAGGATCTGGCAGCCGTAATTCAGGACTAATATAGAGAATGGCTGTGGCCTGCTGGGCTGTGGTGTATTTTTGACCCAAGACAAAGCAAACAAACACACCAGGTTTGGGCTGACAGAAAAATCCCTGCCTTTACAAATTAGCATTCCAGCACCTCCTTCCATCCAAAATTAGGCCTGGCAAAAGAGACTGTGTGGAGATAGTAGAGCCTGTACTACAGAAATAACCCAAAATACAAGTGCTAATTGCGCTGAATGGAAGAGGCTCACTGTGGTAATTCCTCAGGATGTGCTCCTCTCCCAGAGTTAGGGATTAGAGCCACTAACTTGTCATTTAAAGGTGCTTTCTGCTTTTCAGAGGAGTGGTGGAGGCTTTATTATCCAGGCTCTCTGGTTGTGACAATCGTGCATTAAAATCCTGGTGGGACAGGTTCGGGGCAGAAGAGCTGCTGTGAGGAGCAGGGCTGGTGGGAATAGGTGTCACACTCACATTTTTTACCTCTCTTTGCATTTTATTCCCTATCAAGGCGAAAGCATAAGTTGAATCTGGAAAGAGGAAAGTAGAGGACACGCAAATAACTGTTTTGCCTGATAGAATTATAAATTAGTTGGGATTTGGAGTAGAAATGAGATGAAAATGAACCAGTGGACAGAAGAAAGTCCATGTGGAATTTCCATGTGTTTGGTTCATTTGGATTATTAAGGAAGAAATCTTTCTCTTGTTGTTTTTGGGTTTTTGTTTTGGTTTTTTTTCCTTTTTCCCCTCACTCTCTACCTACAGGACTGTGAGCTCTAGGGATAGCATCTGGCAAGACAGATTTAAAAGCTACTACACCTTGCAGGGGTCTTCATTTTATTGAAGAGCACTTATGACTTTGAGTATGTGAGGACACATTACCTATATTACAGTGCCTCCACATGTGATTATCTTTCAAATTTTCTCACTCAGTGTAAGTGAAACGAGTCTGACCTGAAATGTTACCTGGTCATTGTCAAGTACAGCTCTGTTTGAAAAAGGAAGCTGCACGTGTTCCTCTCCAGTATGAGCTGTAGAGACCTCTCTCCCTTTTCCTACTGGCTGTAAAATACAAATTTAATCGTACAAACAACCTGTGTAAATAAGTGAAGGAACTTGTTGCTTCTATTTCAGCATAGATTAGGGCTTGAGATCAAATCTTCAAAGTAAAGGAGGCAGCGCTCAGCTGCCTCAGAAAAGGAAATGTTTTTTCCTGCCATTGAGGGGCCTGTCCTATGTCTGGGTTTGCTCTGTAGATCCAGCTCAAGAAGCAAACACAGAACGTGGTCTGTGCTGACTTTTACACCTGAATTTGTATCCATGAGCTCAGTGCCCTTCAAAGCACTTAAAGCAGTCCAGAACTAGATAGATCTTATTTTCCTTTCTGCACGTTCCTCCACCCCAGCCCCCCGTGCAGCCGGACCGTGGCGTTAAGGAGCTGGGCTGGCAGGAACCAGCTCACTTGGGCTGGGAACAGCCTGGTTGAGAGGACAACCTCAGCGTGAGCAACCCACTGTGCCTTTCCCTTGGCTTGCAGCGCTCAGGGAGCTCCTCCACCGCTGGCAGCACCCGAGGGAGCTCAGGTCTACCCCAACCCCGCGGCTTTGGTTTGGCAGCGGCCGCGTGCTCCGCGCGGCGAGGGATGCAGAGCCTGGGATCACCCGAGAGCCTCACCGAGGAGCTCTGCAAACGCCTCCCCCTCGGGATGAAAGTTTGGCCCAGCCTGTTCAGCAGCCTTGCTCCAGGCGTGGCTGTCCGATGGACTTTCGGCCATGCACGTCTGAGATCCGCCACGGAGCCAAGGCAGCCCTCCAGCCTCGGGAAAGCCTTGGCCAGAGTCGATGTTTGCTCCCTCTTTCACCAAAGACTGATAAAATTGCACCCTTTTCCCCCTGTTCTCTCTTCTCCCTCAGAGTTCTTCCTCCATCCTTTGTTTTGCCTGTCTTTCCTACTGCTCTTAGTGCTTTTTTATGCCTTAAGAGTGTTTTACGGGGAGGGCAGCAGGGGACAAATGTTCTAGACTTTTGTTTTGGTTTTTCTTGAGAGCCCTTCTCAAACAGATGAAACCTGTGAGATATCGTGGGGAGGCAGTTTGAGGAAAACAAGCTAGATGGGAGAAAAAAGATCTTACTCAAGTGAAAATTACAATTCACTGAATACAATTAATGTGTCATAATTAGGCCCTTTTGAAGGGAATCTGTTAAGACAGTAATTGCACTCTGCAATCCCTTTTTTCCCTCACCACTGCTTACTAATAATTTGATATTGTGAAAAACAAATTACTTGTAGATTTTGTCCTCTTTGCTCAGCTTGCGAGTACTAAAATTAGTTGATTTTATTTAGCTTTACGGTTGGCTTATTTTTGTACCTATTTACTAGCAAAAACGGCTGTTAAACTAGATTGCATGTGTTCAGGGAAAATGCTGTTCTCGCATCCCAGTCTGGTCTTACTTGAAAAGAGGAAAGGTATTAATGCTGCAGTAACACTTGGTAAACTTCTCCTCCCTAAATACAGAGAAGAATCCATCCTTAGGAATCCAAAACCCCAAAACTTGGGCATTTTCGCTTTAAAGAAAAAGACATGACAGCTCAAGAACTGAGAGTCACCTTTCCACTTGAGGGAGGGAGTAAAGGCCAGCTCCTGCCATTTGACAGGGGAAAAATAATTGGATGCTTTTGGCAGCCGTCCCTCAGATAATTCCTTGATATTTGTGAGTGGATCTGCCTGTGAGTGGCTCTTAGAAGAGCACCTTGGAGTCCACCTGGTGCTCGGGCCCAGGTCAAGGCCAGATGTGAGAATTTTCTCACCACCCAGGCTCTTTCTGCTTCCTACTCTGCTGCTATAAGAAGCTTCATACCAGAGAAGATCAGGATTTGGGGCTTCTACAGGAACAAAAGGCTTTCCTGCTTTGTCATCCTATGGAAGCTCGGGTCCTGCATGTGCCAACTTGAAAATTTTATTGTGGTGTTCAGGAAGAAAAGAATTTGAAAATTGCCTTTGGCAGCAATAGTTTTGGCACAGAAAATAAAATACTGGGGTGTCTGTTTCAACTGCGGGATTTGATCTGTTTTCAAAATTGTGACTTTGTGAAATCTCAAGGGAGGTTTTTTCCTCACTTTTTTTTTTCCCCAATGTAAATGGAAACTTGCCTTCCAAAATTCCATTATGATACCTGTTGATACAGAAACCTTGACTGCCAGTGTTTGCTAGTAGAAGAAATTGAGAGTTGTGGCATCTTTTCGAGGTTGGATGGGGCTTTTAGCAGCCTGCTCTAGTGGAAGGTGTCCCTGCCCATGGCAGGGGGTTGGAACACGATGATTTTTAATGTCCCTCCCAACCCAAACCATTCCATGAACCTGTGATTCAAGCCAGAGCACACTACACCAACTTGGAAGCTCTTCAGGGCAGTGTTACTGTGCTGCTTAAGCGTGGTTTGGAAAAGGCTGTGCTTTTATTCACTGTGCTGCCTGCTAGATGTCTGCTACAGGAAAGAGTGAAGCGTGAGGAGTGTCAGAAAATGATTCATCAATCTTACCTTTTCTGTGACTAAAGAGATTTTTATTTGATTCACTCATTTTTCTTCTCAGTGACTCTCGGGTTGCAAACAAGACAGAGGAGTTCAAAGGTGGTCACACTTCCCAAAAATCTGAGAGGTGCTGGAGCAGGATAACATCTGATGCAGTCACAGTGCTTCAGTTTAACTGTCAGAGAATAATCTTCTCATTACTTCTCAGATGCAAAGTTCTTCAGGGAATAACACAAACGTTTCACATGATCCGAGGTGCCAGATTTTTGCATTTGAACCGCTGAGATAAATACTGTGGGGGATGGGGAAAGTTCACAAAATTGCTCAGGAGCTGTGGTTATGAACACTGGTGTGTGGTGCATGTTCCAGCTAAAATTATCTTCCATTTGCACTCTGCTGAGCCTTCAGGTTAACCTTGAATGACCTTTGGTCACTGGCAAGGGACCAAATGCCAGTGGTGCTACCTGCAGGTTTTTGTCCAGGTTTGGGAGCTTTTCTCCATGGCAGGTGTGCACAACAACGTTTGCTGTTGCCAGAGGGTGAAATTCCACAGTCCCAGTGCCCTGAGCACTGCACCGCCAGCTCCAGGGGTGTGAATAGAAAGGTTTGGGTTGAAAAGGACCTTAAGGATCTTCCCATTCCAACTCCCATCACACATCCACCATCACACAGTGGAATGTAACCCCTGGCCAGAGTGGAAGGAAGGTTATTCCTACACACAGGTAGGAATGGAGAGTGGGAAACTGTCTGACGTGTGCTGTTGTGGTGTGTCCTGGCAGACTTTATCAACCCGAGGGCATAACAAAGTCTTTTAACTTCCTGCCCTACAAACTCGGTCTGGTATCTGGAAATAAAGCTGTGTTCCTGCATGCCTCTGCGTTCTCCTGTGTAATCAAGATTTTTATAGTGGAACTTGGTTAACAATTGTAATGATGTATGAGCCACGGGCGAAGCTGGTTCATTTCCCAGAGCTGCTGCCTCCCCGGTATTAGGCAGGGGAAAGAGTAAAGTATGAATGTTTGAGAAGGAGAGAGAAATAAACGGCTCCAATAGCAGGGGGAGGAACAGTGCTGCTTTTAAAAAAGACTTTTTTTTTTAAGCGTATCTTATTTCATTTGAGAATCAAAACTGCCTTTCAAATTGTCCTGCCAATTTTTTAAGTAAAAACACTAGAACAAATAGGAATAAAAAACATGATTCTTATTTTTAATTATTCAAACACATCATGGTGATATTGCTTAACAGCTTTTTTTCTTTTCTTTTTTCCCCAATCTAATAGTCCTTCCTGCTAATATGGAGCATAAAGCTGCTTTCTGTTTGTGCCTTTGAACTCCCTTGTATAATTCCAAGGAACACCCATGATGACAATCAAATTCCACTTGGCAATATCCTAAATAGGTCAGGTGCAATGGGGAGCAAAAGCCTCCCGTCTGTTGTATTCCCTTTATTAATTGCCAGGGAAATAAAACCACTGGAGTTGCATCACCGTGTTTGTGCTCTGAGCCCTGCGCACATTCCGACGATGGCACGGAGCAGTGGGAAGCTGCCTGGCCCTACACCTTTTCCCCAGAGGTGTGGCACAGCTTTTCCAGCAGAAAACACAATCAGAATAACCAAATTCCAGTCCTTACGCCTGGCATGGCTGAACTTGTGGGTTTTATCCTGATTTTCCCCTCCTTCCTTTCCATTGCCTGCACCAGCAGATGCAGTTCTGCCCCTTCACCGTGCTGTGAGCCCAGCAGGTGTGTGAAAGTGTGGGATGGTGGCTGTTTCTGGGCAGAAAGGGAGGAGCAGAGGTGGGAGCTGCTATGACAGGTGAGGAAGAAGTAGTTCAGGGAAGTTGGGAGGGTGGAATTGGCCTTTTCAGCTCCTCAGGCTGACACAACCCAGATCTCGTGTTAAATAAAACCTGGCAGTGCTGCAGATCAGTCCTGAAGAACAAGTCACGGCATTTTTATAGCAGAGGTCATGCCTTGAAGTCCAGGGAGTTCACAGCTGGCTTTCCAAGGTGTGTGCTTATTTATTTACCTCTCCATACCCAACTGCCCCAGCTAATCCAGGGCTCTCACTGCGTGAACATGGGATTGTCTGTGCTTCCCTGGCCCCAGGAGGGACAGGCTGCTTTCAGAGCCGTGAACTTGACTCCATCAGCAAGGTGGGGGTTCCCACGGAGTCATATCCATTGACTGTCATATTTTGGGAAGGTTGGTTGCCTCTCTGTCGCAGTGCGCGGATAGAGAAAGCCCGCGGGAAACTGCGCTTACGCACTCTGGGTTTGTTACAGCGTTTTGGGGGAACAGACTGGAAAATGTGTTGGGCATTCAGTGTCCCTGAAGAGAAGCACTGAAAAAACATAAGGAGGGCTTCCTGAAGGCAGGCAGTGAGTGCAGCCAGAGGATGTTCTAATGAGCGGTGCCCCACGGTGTGGCTATGGAAGCGCTGCTGGGAAGAGCTCGTTCCGGGGAGAACGGAGAGACTTGATGAGTCAGGAGTGTCCTGCCTTCACCTCTCCTCCTCACAGCTCTCTCTCCAGGCTTTGAAAAGCCTTTGCTAACAAACACTCGTCTCCAAAACTAATACCTTGACACAGGAGGGGGAGAAAAACCTGAAAAGAATTGTGTCACTACCAGAGCGAGGTGATGGGGGGAGGAGAGGTAAGAGATCAGTCCTGGTGTGCAGCCTTCTGAAAAATCTGATTTTTCTCACTGCTGTCCTGCAAGTTTTGTTTTCTTTCTAGTTGCCTCCAAAATGTAGCCTTTTTTCAAAGTTATTCACTGCCTTCAAATCATAGAATTATAGAATGGCCTGGGTTGGAAGGGAACTTAAAGCTCATCCAGTGCCACCCCTGCCGTGGGCAGGGACACCTCCCACTGTCCCAGAGTGCTCCAAGCCACATTCAGCCTGGCCTTGGACACTGCCAGGGATCCAGGGGCATCCAAAACTTCCCTGGGCAACCTGTGCCAGGGCCTCAGCACCCTCAGAGGGAATAAGTTTTTCCTAATATCCAATCTAACCCTTCTCTCTTTCAGTTTGAAGCCGTTCCCTGTGCTCTTGTTAGTAGTCTCTGAAAAACAAAACAAACCAAAAAAAACCTTCTTAAATATTGAAGGAGCAGCTTTGGCACTTGGTTTCACCTCTCCAATGCAATTTGGAAGCCTCTTATTTAAATTTGAGTTTGAAGTTCAGATCTTTGGTGTGAGGGAGACCTTTAAAAGGAGAAGGGAGAAATACATGAGAGGGATTCTGCCTCCTCCTGAAGGACAAGGGTACTGTGGTGTCTTTGGCAAAAGGGAGATTACCCAAAAAATAGCAGCACTGATAAGGCTAGAGATACCTCCTGCCCTAAACTCAGTATTAGGGATGGGCATCATTGCCTTGAATAATTGTTATTTTCAGATGGCACAGCAAATATGGGTCATGAGTCACCTACAGGGTGAGGAAGGTTTGAAGATTAGTCAGTTCAAGCCTTCTCGAGTGTGCCTAGCATGGTTTGGCTCTGTACATATGTGCAAAACTGTTTTGGTCTTACTACAGTGGAAGGGTTGTTGATTTTGTTTCAAAAAAAGCTTTTTTTTTTTTTTCTTGTAGTGTAGGACTTCTGAAGCTAGGTAGAGGAGAAGAGTTAAAAATGCCTTTTTGTTTTTTTTTTTTTTAATTTGACAGCAGTTTCGCTGAATCTAATGAGCGATAGAGGAAAAGAAAAGAATGACCTGACAAAATAAATTGGAAGCTAATTTTGGAGAGCAAAAGCCTCGGAAAATTGAAATTCTGAACTGTAGACAGCTTCTAACTGTAATCATTCACTGGGTATAATACATTAACATAGGCTTACTGATTTCATTTCCTTAACAAAAAAAAAAAAAAGGAAAAAAAAGAAAAAAGAAAGCAGAAAGCCCTCCTTAATATTGTATTCTGAAAGGTAATGTATTAGCATGATTTCTCCTTTTTTTTTCTTTTTTTTTTTAGTCCCTTAAAAAAGCCCAACTTCTAAAATTCTTTGACATGATTAGAAAGATCATTAGAAGGCTTTCTAGGAGGATCATGCCCAAAGTGCTGGTGAGCAGAACAGCCACAGCAAACATTTAACCTCACACTGTGTTCTGCTTACTGTGGAGCTGGAATCTCTCCTCAGGTCCTCCTGCAGCAGCCTCAGCTCGATCTGCTGTGGCTGGCCATTGTCCCAAAGAGCTCAAACTCCTGCTGGACAGTGCCCAGCAGCTCTGCTCTGTGGTGCTCACACTCTGGGGTGGTCACACTCCGTGGTTTCAAAGTGAGAAGGAGTTTTCTGCTGAGAAGGAGGCTGTGAAATGGGTGATGCCATTCCCAAGCACTTCTCCAAGAGTTAGGCTCCTTTTAGCTATGGAATTATTGAATTAATTGCTGTCTCTCCCTCACCTCAAGTCACCCTGTTCTCCAGGGAGGGAGGGGTGAGCTCTGGATGAGGCTTTTGCTAATTTAGGATGTGGCACAGAGCTTAGATGTAGCCTGTCTCTAAACCAAGGCTGCGTGGGCTCTGGGATTCCTCGTGAGCCTTGCAGCTAAATGTGAGAGTTGCTCCCAGCGGCATTCGGCTTACAGCCTCCCTGCCTCGTCAGTGCTGCACTGTAATTACCAGCAAATTGATTAATTTGGTTCCTCTACACCTACTAACAGGTGGAAACAGGCTTTTGGATTTAACAAGAGCTTTGTGTGCACTTAGCGGATGTCTGATGCGTTCATTCTTGAATTTCAGGAGTGTTTGTGGGGGTTTCTTATTCCTCCATTTCTCTAGGCACTCATTATCTTTCCATTCAAGCACGCGTGTGGTATAAGTACAGCAAATATACAGATTTTCCTCACTTAAATTTGTGGCCCCTCGAGTAGCCTGCTGCTCTCAGTAATCGCTGACTCTCACGGTGTTGGTTGCTTACCTGGGAAAGGCTGGTGAAGGCACCTCTTGACTTCCATGCAACACCTTCTTTCTGAAAGGTTTGGCTCCCTGGGGGTCTCTGTGCCACCCCTACATCTGTTAAAAGACCATCACAGTTCTCCTTAGTCTTCTCAAGCTATTTAAAGCATGTCAGTGCTTATTTACAGGTGACTTTTTTTCTAGACCTCGCGATTATTGTTGTTACTCTCCAATTAGTCCAGATTTTCCTTGAAATCCAGGGCATGAGTTCGGCTGTGGGTGGTTTATGTGAACTACAGGATTGCTTCACACACCTGGTTTTGTCTGCTCTAGGGTGTGAGGTGGGAGAGGGACTTGTATCTGGGTGGAAAAAAATAAAAAAGAGGAAAAAAAGGTTAATCTTTTCTGAAAAGGCAATGAGACAAAATTGCTACGATTCACACAGCTCTAAGATAAGCAAGTAATGGCTCATGTTCAACAGCAAAGCATGTTCATATAGCATGAATAGGATGGATGTGTTGTATGATAAATCTAGACACAGCAAATAAATTTCAGCCTGAAAAATAAGATAGCACATGAGATGGCATGTGCAGAAAGAATGCTAATGTTTAGGGAACCGAGGGCATTGGCAGGAAGGAGAGCGTAGAAATGAAGAATAGATATTTTGTTTTGTTACCAGGATTGATTGGCTGACTATTTTTTTTGTCTTTAAACCATAATAGCCTTCCCTTATTGTCAAAATGATAATATATATAAAGCACTTCCTGTAATATTTTTCTTCAAAATGACTATTCATCAGTCCCGCAGTCAGATGCTCGTATTTCAACTCACAATTTAGTTTAGCAAGTTTATACTTCAGAGCAATCTGTCATTTTAGCATTTCTGTTTTTTTATACAAATCTCCACTACAGAAGCTTGCAGTGCTCTTAAGCACGGATAGATTGGCTAATCCAGATAGTACTTTGTAATCTTCTGGCAAAGAAAGAGATTATTGTTTTTCAGGCAGGGAAAAAAAGTGTTCCTCCCAGTCTAGCAGTGCAGATCATGAAGAGATTGAGGGGAAAAAATTTTGGTTTTCTGCTGGGCCCACTGCGGGTGTGAGAGTGTCTGGGAATTGATGTTTTAAGTGGCTGGGGAAGAGAGGGAATGTAAAGGTAGTAAAATGTAAATCCCAGGTCCTGGCACCATCTGGGAATGCAGTGAGGGAATGGCAGCAAATGCCAAACGCTTTCTGGAGAGCTTTGCTGCTGCCACTTGTTCTCCTGGTAACTCCCCAGACTACAAACACAGCACAGTTTCTGTGACAAGCTTCTGCTGTTGTGAAAGCAGGAGTTATCTTTGGTGATAAACTTGACCTTCTGGTTTGCCCACGTTTTCATGCTGCAATAAATCACCTTCCTTTGCATCCCCAGCGCTGCAGCGAAATGCGGGCACCACCTGCTGAACAAACGTCATCAGAAAATTAATCTCCATTATTTTTTTTTCCCTCACAATGTACCTCTTATCTTGCCTGCATGGGTAAACCCTTCTTATGACCATGGGAGGGGTTTTTTTGGAGGTAGGAGCAAATAGGTGTTTTCTCTGGTGAGGTGACCTCACTCAGGGCAGCACTGGAAATACTTCTCCTTCCAGACTTGGTATAAAATGTGGATTTGTGCTCTTCCTCCTCCTCCTCCTCCTCCTTCTCCTCCTCCTCCTCCTCCTCCTCCTTCTCCTTCTCCTCCTCCTCCAGAGTGAACTATAATTCCATCCAAGCTGCAGAGAATCACTTGGCTTTGGGGGTGAGATGTTCGTCTCGTGAGCAGTGAGAAAGGGGAGAGTCCATCCCTGCCCCAATGTTCATGGGCAGTGTGCCAGCCCAACAAATTCACCTATTTTTGTTTTCAGTCTTACCTTGTAAACAAAGTGTGTATTATTCTGCAAGCAGAAATGTGGTTTTGTAAAGCCTTTTAAAATTTATATCTGACTTTGCAGTCCTCTACCTCTAGAAATGCTTCCAAAGATATCTCTAACTTGCCTTTTAAATTGCTTTTATTTCTGCATCTTTAGAGGAACAGATGAAGAATCTATATTAAAGCCTAGCCTTCTGATTTTTTTTAAATTTTTTTTTAGAAAGTAGGCTGTAAATGCTAATTCTAAGTAACACAGGGGGGAAAAAACCATACAGTATGTCTGTGCTTTAAAAGCCACTGTATATTGTAACATTAGTAATTTGTAGAAACAAATTGCTGAAATAACCTGACTGACAGTCAGCGCCAATAATAACACATAATAACTGTGGGCAAACACAGCGTAGAGTTACTGGTGTTTTCTTTCCTGTGTGATGGTTGTAAGCAATTCTTGCCAGATGGGCTGATAATGTAATTAGGAATCGTTGTGTTAAATGAGGCAGCATTTAAATTGCCAACTAATTTTCCTATCTATTAACCAGCTTGAAAAAGAAGAGCTGTTACCCAAATGATTTCTAGCTGCTAATCCCTAACAAGAAACAGTGCTTCTTTGAACCTTTTTTTTTTTTTTTTTTTAAGAGCTGTCTAGCAGATTATTTTCTGAAGGGTTTATTATGTGTGGGACAAAATAAGAAAGAGAGTTCAGAGATGGTACAAGCTCAGGGGTTAGATGGGGTGGACTTCTACTAAGCCAGTACATTGTGATGTGTGGTAACAGCTCCTGAGCAGGTAATGGGATGATTCCTATTTCTGGTCTCTACATGGGGATAAAAACTTTTTTTACTTTGTCATAGTTCACTGTGTGACATATTCCAGCAAGCAGAGTAGAATTGCAAGCCCTATTTTAAGTGTGTGCTTTGGGAGAAATCATGAAAGCACAGCAGGACAAGATTTTGAGTGGCATATGAATGTCACTGGTGTGGAATGGTCGCTGTCTTTACCGAGGACAAGAGAGAAGGGAAAAGAAAGGGGCACCCTTGGGTCGAGCTAAAATCCCAGAGGAGGCACGATGGCTTGTGGTTTTCATCATGAAAAGAGACATCGTTGCTAAAAGAGAGTAGGTTTAGATTAGATATTAGAAAAAAATTCTTCCTCCAGGAGGGGGTCAGGCCCTGGCCCAGGGTGTCCAGAGAAGCTGTGGCTGCCCCTGGATCCCTGGCAGTGTCCAAGGCCAGGCTGGACATTGGGGCTTGGAGCAGCCTGGGACAGTGGGAGGTGTCCCTGCCGTGGCCGGGGTGGAATGGATGAGATTTAAGGTCCCTTCCAACCCAAACCATTCCACAATTCTATGAATTCTTAGAGCCTGATTCTTTGCTCTGCTGCCTCGTGCAGTGGACCCTTTCAATTGTCTGTCTGTCATTAAGGTTTTGAGTGAACCCCAGAGCAAATGTAAGGCTGAATGAGACTGGTTATTGTATTTGTGGCCCTATCTGTGCAAATCCTATTCAATTTTTTTCCCCCACCCCCTATGCTTCAGCTGAACCAGGAACGAAGAGCCAAACACATTTTTGCAGTCTGGTTTCTTCATAGAATCATAGAATTTTTAAGGCTGGAAAAGATCTTTCAGATCATCAAGTCCAACCATTAACCAAGCACCACCACCACGTGTTCACCACTAAACCATGCCCCAAGTGCCACATCCACATGTTTTTTGAGCAATTCCAGGGATGATGACTCTACCACTTCCCTGGTCAGTCTGGTCCAGTGATTTAAAACCATTTCCAAGGAACATTTTTTCCTAAAATACAGTCTAAACCTCCTCTGGTGCAGTTTGAGGCCATTCCCCCTCATCCTGTCCCTTGTTGCCTGGCAGAAAAGACTGACACCAGCTCATTACGACCTCTTTTCAAATAGTTGTAGAGACTGTAGCCTATCTGGTGGTGAAAGTTTATTGGTTGACCTAAAAGGATCAGACCCATGAACTTGGGGTGTAAAAAACAAACAAACAGAAAAAAAAGAAAAAAAAAAAAAAAAAAAAAAAACAAGCAAAAAAACCCAAACAAAAACAAACAAAAAAATAAAATTTACAAAAAAACCCAAACCCCAAAAAAACACCCACGAAAACAAAGACAGTGGATTTTTCTATGGGACCAGTCTTTTAGTGAGGATGAGGAGTGCCCCTAGTTCAGTGTGGGAGACCCAGGGAATCACATCAAAAGCAAACGCATGACAGGTGTGAAAGCCAGCCCTAGGATGCTGCACCTGGAGAAGTCTGTGGATGCTGAATCATGCAGGCAGCTGCTCCAAAGAAATGCATTTTGCACTTTTAGCCTGTGGGATTTGTTTTGTGTATTTTTCTGGGAGTTACCCAAACCTCCCAGCCTCAGATTAAAACAGGGAAGAGAAACTGCTACAAAGCCTGAGCAGGGCGTGTATTGGAACAGAGGCAGCTTCTGTCCCTGCTAACAGATAATGAATGATTGCTGCTATCACTTTCCCTTGAAAATGTAAAGGAAGTCACTTTCTGAATGCATGGTGGGAAACTGCGAATTGTTTTACGCCAGGCAGGTAAATGAGGCATGAATAATAACCACTCTGGTGTGGATGTCGTCATATTGACATCACCTGCAGTACCAGGGCAGGTGCCTGAGCCACAGACAGCCAAAGCTTTGCTGAATGGAGAGAAGATAACACTTCAATAGGCAATTTTTATTTTTCTGATGGCAAAATACGGTAATATTTAGCAATGGAAGGCTTAGAAATATTAAAGTTGTAGTGGTAAGTTAAATTATTGAAGCAGCATAGCATACAGTAAGCGCTATTTGATGCTGGTGCTCAATCAAGCACTGGAAATTTTAAGGGATCCTTGAAGTATTGGCAAAGTGTTTGATTTCCAGTTGAAAGAAATCATTAGGATTGGGGTTTTTTTTAGTGTCTCTACTCCTTCAGAGTAGAAAAAATGTAAAATGCATGACCTTAGAGGCTTCTGCTTTCAATGTTCATGACTTTCAGTAAACAAGTTTGGATTTGCTTCTTTTTTTAACCGCAACTTAATGGCATATAGATAGCGTCAGGTTCGCTCTGTAAGTTTGTCATGGCAGAGGTGGATGTTCCTGTCTTGCTTACTGTAAAATAGGGATCTTTATGAACCTCCTATCAATAATGACAGCACTGCATACAGGAATTGCAGACAGCAAAATAATCTCCAGGTGCTTTCCTAGGTGCAGGCTTTATGTCCCAGCACCGTGGTAAAGGTGACCTTCAGGGAGAAGAAACAATTTAGTGCATTTGCTCTTACTGTCTGCTGTGTAGGTCTGAAATTGAACTTGGAAACCACAAAAAAACAAACAAAAAAAAAAAAAAACAAAAAACCCCCCCAAAACAAAAAAAAATCCCAAAACACCAAAACCAAAACCAAAACCAAAACAAAGGAAAAACCCCCCATAAATAAAACCAAACCAAACAAAAAAACCCAAAAACAAAAACAAACAAACAAACAAAAAAACCCCAAAAAACACACCAAAAAACCCCCCAAACAAGGCTTTGCATCTTCCAAAAGCAAAGGGAAAGTAGTTTTCCATTGGTTTTAATGCTGGGCATGTGATCAGTCAGCAGTCTTTGTGCAGTTTTTCCTTCAAAGCCTCATTGAGCCAAGTCTCTCTGAACACAGCCTTTGCAAAACGTGGCTCCACCTGACAATCTCTGATGAAATGGGCATCACTAAAACAATCAGAACAGTCAGCTCAGGGTGACTGGAAGTGTTTCTCTCGTGATGGCCATGATAAGCCCGAGGAGAGCTCCAATTTCTGGACTGTGCCACTGCTGTTGGCTCTGCCGTGGCATCAGGGCCTTCTGTCCCTGTGGGAGAAGGGTGAAGGCACGGAGAGATGTGGCCACTGTGCAGCTGTCACCGTGGATTCCTCGGGGAATCAGGATGAGGTGCTGTGGAATCCATTTTTTGGTTGTAAGCCAGGGAGTGAGCACAGAGTGCGTTTGGCTTTGTTTTTGGAGAGGGCTGTGCTCTGGCAATCACAGAATCGTAGGATGGTTTGGATTGGGAGGGAACGTAAGGATCATCCAATTCCAAACCCCCTGCCATGGCCAGGGCTACCTTTCACTATCCCAGGCTGCTCAGAGCCCCATCCAGATTGGCCTTGAACACTTCTAGTGATGCAGGGGCAGCCACAGCTTCTCCAGGTCAGATTGTTCCAGCACCTCCCCACCCTCCTGAAGGAAGAATTTTTTGCTAATATCTAATCTAAATGCACTCTCTTTCATTTGGAAGCCATTCCCCCTTGTCCTGTCCCTCCAGACCCTTGTAAATAGTCTCAATCTTTCTTGTAGGCTCCCTTCAGGTCACCCTGAAGTTTTCCCTTTTCCAGGCTGAACAATCCCAACTCTCGCAGCCTTTCCTCCCAGCACAGCTCTCCATCCCTCTGCTCATCCTGGTGCCTCCATGGACTCTCTCCAGCAGCTCCAGCTCCTCCCTGTGCTGGGCCCAGGGCTGGGGCAGCTCTGCAGGTGGGCTCTCACCTGAGCTCAGGGGCACAATCCCCCCCTTCTCTCCTGGGGGATCAGCCCAGGACACAGTTGGTTTTTGGGCTGCAGGTTGGCATTGCTGGGACATACCCAACCTCTCACCCACCAGCACCCCCAGTCCTTGGCAGGGCTGCACTCATGGTTGATCAAGATGGGGCAGGAGGGACAGCCCTGGACCAGGGCTCCTTCAGGGGACACTTTGTGACTCTCCAGAGCTTGCCTGGAGAGTGCCCCAGCAGCACCACAGGGTGAAGCAGGCTCCAGTGGTGACAGCATGGAAGTGGCTCTTAATGAGATGGGAAGGCACTAAAGGAAATTCAGACCCCAAGGGCAGCCAGGAGAGAAAGAGAACTCAGTCAGTTATACCCACCCCAAAATGAGCTGCTAATCTGTGGCGCTATTGTGAGGACTACAATAAATCAGTGTCTGCCCTGGCCGCCTGCATCTCATTATGCACAAACATGTGGATAGAGAATGTCAGCCTCAATAGCTTCTGTCATGTGAGCGCTGCTGTGTCCGAGTGGGCTGCAGCTTGCATGGATAGCCAGCTTTGTGCTTCCCCTCTTTCTTTGTGGGGGATATCTATTTTCTTCTGGAAATGTTGATTTGCTCCGTCCTGTGGGTAGTAAATTTGCCCTTTCCTTCGATGGTTTGTGAATTCCGTGATGATAACATTGTGTTTAAGGTGTGGGGGTAAAATATCTTTCATATGTGTCATATTTAGTGATTTTTGTTTGGTTTCGGTTGTTTTTTCCCTCCAAGTCCTCTTCTGTGTATGGTGCCATGCATATCACTGAGGCTAAAGCAACACCTACATGTATTTATGAACTGATGTATAGTGCCCATTACTCAAGCATCACAGACTACCTCAGAAAGGCTAATTAATTTAAGCCCTGCAGCACCCCTTTGAGGCAAATTTCATCGGTCCTGATAGATGCACACGTTGTAGCTGCTCTTTGTTATTTATTTTTAATATGATTTCTATGCCAGAGAAGGGGAGGGGGAGATGAATAGGTCGTACTTTGTTAGGTAGTTGAAAAAATGCGAGGCTTTTTGATATCATCAAAATGAAGTATGCGGCAAACTTTGGATTTTATTGCAGTGCCTCAGAGGTTCTTATTTTCTTTTAGAGCCTCAGCTCCTGGAGCCAGGTGAACTTGTGGATGTCCTTTTGTTTTCAGATGTCTCTGTCTAGCTCGTGTGGTTGCAAAATAAATTTTAATGTATTGTCTTCGCTTAATCTAAAATCTGGGATGCAGCGATGTGCTTGACTAAGGCTGTAGGTTTGTTTCTTTTCAGTCTTAAAATTCCTGCAAGATTAGGGCTGGGAATACCAATGACAGAGTGTGTGTGCATTTCAGAAGAGATTCCCAGAAAATACTGCTTGGTTTTGTGTTCTTCCTCAAATTTCAGAGTTCCTCAGTCCATACTATATTAAGGGGTAAAACAGGGGTGGCCATCACCTCCCTCTCCCTCCGTGAGCAAACCAAAGATGTTTTTGAACATTGACTCACTTTTTGTCTATGCTCAGTCTTATTAGAGAAGGATTCAGAATATCTTCTCCAAATGCTTTATCCTCTTTTGTATTCACACTCATATCTGAGCTCAGCCCTGGTTCTCCTTTTGCCAACACCGAACTTGTTTCCCTGATCGTTTCCCTGATTGTTTCTCTTGCCCTTCCCACATCCCCTTCTCATTCCAGATCCCAAGCTACATCACATCTTCAGGAGTGATGAGGACTACCAAAGTGGCTGCTTTGAGCTGGCTTTAAGCCATGGGCAACCAAATCTTCGTGTCTCACTCCCTCCTACAAGAAAATCCTTAATTCCTCAATATTTTTCCTGTGCGCAGGTGCTTTAAGCCAATCTGAGACCATTCTGTCAGCAAAGAAAGCAATTGCCCTTTTCTGGTACCATCTCCATTTGAGTAGCTGTCTGATATGGCAGATTGCCTTTTTTTTGTTGGGGTTTTTTTTTTTTTTTTGTGCCTGTAGATAAGGAACCTGATCTGATCTATGCCAGAGAGCCCTGGGAGCCACCCAGACAAGAGCAGGGGGAAAGTGTGACCATTGCTTTTGGTAGCAGTGCAGTCTCTGACTGACTTTAATTTATCATTTATTGGCTCTGTGTCTGATGTGGTTTCCAGGCCTCACTGAAAGAAGTGATTCTGCATCTGACCACAGTTCCTTCAGCTTTGTCATCCTGCAGCTGTGATGACCCAGCCTGGTTACCTGAGCCAGGTGGGGAAAGGAGGTGAATCGTTTTGTCCATGTGGCAATTTTCAGCCTAAATCACCCTCCCAATTGACCAAACAACTTGCCCCCTCTTAGGCCACCTTTTAATCACGGTGTAAATAAATCTGCCATCCTCGTTTTTGAAGGTGCTGAAGGCTGTGGGAGGCTGGTGCCGTTCAGGATGAACTGGGCAATATTTTTTCCATATTTTCCCAGCCACGAGGCAGCTTCGTGCTTCTGCTGATTTCTGTCCAGACCCTCACTCAGCCCTACCTTGAAATCTCATAAGCTCTAGGGCAAACAGTGCTTTAAACAGTCCGTAATTCAGCCTGTGTTCTGGATGGGTTGTCAAGACTCATGGGTTGGGCCAAAAAGAAATTTGAGATGATCAGGAATTCATCTGCTGTGCGAATGTTGGCTTGGAGAGTTTTCCCCCCTCCAGGAACAGGACTATTTTAAAGCTGTTTTGAAGGGGCTGCAGCAGCACATCTTCCCCAAAAGTGACACTAAACTCATTTCACGGAGCAATGCTCATTTTAAAACCGAAGGTAGTTTAGACAAAAACTGTAATGATTCTTATTGTTCGTTTGTTTAATTGGATATGCAAATCACCTCTCCTTTCTTCTTTTTTGGCAGTTAAATATTCTGGTTGACACTGGGAGCAGTAATTTTGCTGTAGCAGGTGTGCCTGACCCTGATGTCACGTCCTACTTCGATCCTGAGCTGTAAGTACCTGTTCTGCACCCCGTGGTGGAAATTAGGGTGTCCTTTGGAGTCTGGCTCCTCCACGCAAGGCAGGATGATAAGGCAGTTCTGGGGCTGCTGTGACATCCCATGGCAGAGGGATGTTGGTGGCCTGGTGGGAATTTTGGCCCAGCTGAGCTCTGAGTGGATATCAGCAGCACTAATTAGAGCTGGAGAAAAGGGAAGATGATTACAGGGTAAAAATCGTTTGCAAAAGCGCACCAATTTCAGCCGATTTCTTACCTGAATAGACTTGCAAGGAATTACAAGTTTCAATATGCTTTGCCTTTGTTTGAAAACAAAAATTAAAACCCGGTAATTGTATCAGTTACTTGACATTTCATCCAGAAGCAAAATTAGTCAGTCAAAACCTAATTTGCTGCTTAGTTTGGCCACAGGCCTCAATCAGTCAGTGATCTGGACAGACCCTGATGAATCTGGTTATTTATAAAATACAACTTGGTGGTTCTGGTGCTTGTTATGCACTAAATTTGCTGTGTTTAGCATAAGCTGACATTAATCACAGCCAAGCACAGCTTTGTCTGTCTGAATCACTCTTCCCTATTTTCTTCCTTTCTGCCTTTTTCTAGTTTCAATTATTTCAGATAAACTTCTCCAAAATGCAGTGTCTGTCTTTAGCTGAAGCATATGGATAAAAATACTTAGGGGGCTGGGAAGCTGGAGAGTATCACCATTCTCGTTACCTCATACGCGTTTTAACGTGGGGATTTTTTCATTTTTTTTCCAATAAGATGCACTGGTATTGGAGGGAAATCCATTACTTCCATGCTGCTTACTGGAGTAGCCTCACCTCCTGTCACATATTTAGATGTTAACAGAGATAATTCACATCACACTGATATGACACAGGTCTGGAAAGTCCAGAATTTGCACTTGATAGATATTTCTGCACTACTGCAGAGTTTTCCATGCCAGCCAGCTATCCCCTTCCATAGGCAGTGGATAGAGAAAACTTAATTGCAAGGAATTAAAAGCACAAGCATTCTTTCTCCCTTGTCTCCTAATTGGTGTTATTGAGGCTGGAAGGACAAGGCCTCTCTCATAAGAAACACAAACCTTTAGAAACAGCAACAGCAGAGTTGTGTGTGGAGAAAGACAGACTGTGAAATTATGTGAAGGTTACAGCCTCTGCTCAGTGCTCTCAGTGGACACTGTGTTTGGAGAACTTTAATATGAGGTTAATAATGAAACCTTGAAGTCTGGGCCCTGAAGAGTTGGTTAAGGGTGCTTTGTAAAATTATTCAAAATCAAGTCATTAGAGTCCAGAGCAATTGCAGCAAGAGTTTCTGGTTTGGGTTGCATCGATGGAGTCCTGCAGTGTGCTCAGAATACAAACATCAGAATACAAACATCATCCTGGGTATGCCATGCTTCTTCCATTTTAAATATTTTAACTGCATTTAAATAAATGCCATCTCAGAGGGATTCTGGCCCCAGTGAAATCAGGTAGATATTTCAAAAATGTTGGTTGGAAGAAAGTCCTTGCTTTCTTTCAAGGTCATCTGGCACGCATCCCAAATGAGGCAGGGCTGTCCCCAGAGCAGGTGAGCCATGGCTGAATGCAGACAGGTCCTGTAAACCTCTGAGGATGGAGAATTCAAGCCCTGTCCAGGCAGTGTGTTCCAGTGCCGGGCCACACTCTCTTGGGGAGGAAACATTTCCTCTTGTCCAACCTGAATTTCGCAAAATGTAAGAGAGTTGTTTCCTCTCAGCTACAAAACTTTGGGTTTTTCCTTGTTGAGTGCCAGGAGGTTTCTGTTGGCCCAATCCTCCTCTTCTACAGGATTCCCCTGGATCCAAGTTCTGACATTCAGCATGTCAGCTACTCCCTTAAAGTAGATCCTGTGCAAGTCTGAGTGTGCAGCCTGTCCATCGTGTAGGTTCTTGACAAAGATGTTCACAGAATCCCAGGATCCCTGGGGCTGGAAAAGCCCTCCCAGCCCATGGAGCCCAAGCTGTGCCCGATGCCCACCTTGTCCCCAGCCCAGTGCACTGAGTGCCACAGCCAGGCCTTCCTTGGACACCTCCAGGGAGGATAAGTCCACCAGCTCCCTGGGCAGCCCCTTCCAATGTTTAACAACCCTTTCCATTAAGAAATTCCCCCTGATGTCCAGCCTGAGCCTCTCCAAGCACAGCTTGATGCTGTGTCCTCTTGTCCTGTTGCTGCTTGCCTGGGAGGAAAGACTGACTCCCCTGGCTGCATCCTCCTGTCAGGGAGTTGCAGAGAATGAGAAAGTCTCTCCTGAGCCTCCTTTTCTCTGTGGAACAGTTTTTCCTCCACTCACAACCCCTGGGGCTCTCTGCTTGTCACGAGTCAATGGTCACCGCCCTTTGGACCCAGTGGCCGAGCCCATCTTCAGCCCACACAGTGCTTGGGTTGTTCAGCCCCACATCCTCAGCTTCCAAATGGGAATGCCATGGGAGGCGGTGTCAAAAGCCTGGCTGAAGTCAAGATGTGCTGCAGGCACTGTTCTCCTCATCTGTGCATCCAGGCCTGCTGTGGAAGGCAGTGAGATGGCTCAGGTGTGATGTGCCTGTGAAATCCTTCAGTGAGTGTCTGCGACTGCATTGCCATCCTTCAGGTGCTTGGAAACACATTCCAGGAGGTTCTTCTTGGAGACTTTTCCTGACCTGAGGTGAAGCCCAGTCGCCTCTAGTTCCTTGGGCCCTGCTGCTCATCTCTTTTTGAGACTGGCCTTAGGATAGACTTTTCCCAGCAGTCGGATCCCTTTCCCTGGTGCTGTGATTTAAACCCCGATGGCAGCTCAGCCTCGCACAGCCACTCGATCACTCCTTCGTCACAACCCCAAACATTTCCCCTTCTTCCCTCAGCTCTGCATGCTGAGGGTGACACCCTGGTGTGGGATATCCCTGGGGTCACCCAGGGTCATCTGTCCTGGCTGTGTCCCCTCCCAAATTCTCATGCACACCAAGCCTGGCAGGGATGGGGTGGGGTGAGAGGGAGAAAAGGCCTCGGCTCTGTGCAAGGGCTGCTCAGCAAAAGCAAAAACACCTCCATTTCACCACTGTTTTCAGCACAAATCCAAAACACAGCCTATGCTAGCTACTGTGAAGAGAATTAACTCTATCCCAGCCCAGACCAGTGCACTTGGTTGTCACAATTCTGCAGAGATGGTAAACAGGGGCACTGGTATCACATCAGCTGGATCTGTAAAATTACCCAAGAGCGACCTTTGCCCGTGTGTAAATGAGAAAAACGACCTAGGGGCACTTTTCTTCCTTGCTAGGTGGAACACTTCAAGATTAGATAAAGAGGTTTCCTCTCATCTGGTAATCACTCCTGCAGTTTTTCCCTATATTGTCATGGAGTGCTTCCGACATCTTAAACTGCAAGTTGAAGACAAGGGGAAAGAAAGATTAGTAATTTGTTAAATTAATGGGTTATGAGTTATAGATGTGTGCTTATTAGAATATTCATGTTGTGTTGGAGAGAGTGATGGGTCTTAATTTCCTGATGCCACACTCTTAGTTTAATTTTATTCAGATGATCAAAATCAGAAATTGAATGCATGATTCTTTTTTGACTGCAATTGAGGGGAGTGCATGGGAAAGGCATTATCTTTGTTTCAAAGGACCCAGAGAGTGTGTTTTTCAGGAAGAGCCCTCCTGGAGCAATTCTAGAAGTAGCTGGTTACAAGATGTTGTGTATCATATAATCTATGTGATATAATCCTGCTGTTTAATTGCCTGGCTCTTTCTGCACGAGTGAAGCTGTTACCATGAACTCTTCCACAGCCTGTGCTTTTGAGTGGCTCTGACAAACCTTTGCTGTGAAAAGTCCTGAGTGTGCTGTGATAATCATGCTAAGTCACCACGACATGTAAGGTTTTGTAAAATGACCTAATTTGTCCTGAACTGGAAAGAAATCACGGTGTTTGTTTCTCACGCTGTTCAAAATAACAAGTAGTTTTGCTGAGTACTCGACTTACAATAAAAGAGTTATTCTAACAGACATATACAGGCATTTTTACACTTGAACCCAAGTCATCAGTGGTGGCTCTGCAGCAATATGTAAATATGACATGCTCAGGCCTTTCAGTATTCAGGAACAGAATTCAGTTTTATTTCAGCATGAGTACTACTGCCTCACCATCTGAAGGTTCAAAAGCAAACTGCTCAAGAGTTGATCGTTCCAAGAGAAAGGGAGGTAAGAAAAATATAGGCAATAAATTGAGGTAATGCAGTAAGTTATATACCAGCAAAAAAACAAACAAACAAACAAACCCCCCCCCCCCCAAAAAAAAAAAAAAAAAAAAACCAAACCGAAAAAAAACAACCCCTTGCTGCTTTGCAGAGTGATCCTGTGAGTTTGGTTGTGTGCACTGTACTGCTTGTGGTTTGAGGTGAATTTTAAACTTCTTGTGGGAGCCCTGCAGATTAGATGGGACTTCTTGGTTAGAAATCAGTAATAGACGTTGTGTTTTCACATTTGCTTCACCTTGAAATTTTTTGGTGAGGTTGGTGTTGAGCAGGACTTCCTGCATGTGGTGAATTTGCTGTTGCCTTTTTGGGCTTCCTGCAAAGGAATCACGACATGGGAAATGACATTTTGGTTGTGTTTTGTTCTGTGCTGTGTGCTGGTAGTGAGGATTAACCTGCAGGAGGAACTCACCCCATTGCTGGTGTGCTCAGCTGGGGCTTGAGATCCATTTGAGGTTTGAGGATCAGGTTTCTGGTGGCTGCTCTGGAGAAAAGATAGAAATGGGAAGGAGAGGGAGAAGGGAGCGGGGTCATTGCAGCACCATGATCTAGGAGACCTTACACTTTGTCTTCCTGGAAGATGTGAATTTCTTCTTTTCTCATCACAGCCAAAACAGTTTGTTTATAATTTCTCTGTTTCCTCTGCTGTGTATTTGTTTTAAAGCACTCAGCCCATGAATTACAACAAGTCTCTAGTTTTGACCTCTAAAGAAGTTTTCTTCCATTACATTAGTGATGTGGAAAGGTGAAAAAAAACAGAGTGGCTGATTACAGGCTAGAAGATGGAGCAGGAAGTGGTTTTGCAGAACAGAATAAAATTTACTGCCACAAGGATTGTGTGAGATCCCTTCCCATGTTGGAAATAATAAAGTCTTCTTTATTAAAGTCTTCTTCAATATGACATTTGTGAGCTTCACAAATGAGACGAGTGTCTTCATTTCTACAGGTGGGGAAGCTGAGGCACAAATGGTGAGGAGGGGACTTGCCTTGCCTTTCCCCAAGAAAGGTCACCATCTGTGCTGGAAAACGAGCCCAGTCTTTCTGTGTCCTGGTCCACAGCTCAATCCGTCAGGCTGTTCCTGCTGATGGAAGAAGAGCTGTGTGCTGCTGCTGTTCTAGTCATGCACTGCTTGTATTTGCAGATTTGCTGCGCTTTATTCTCCCAGCGCTCAATTTTCTCTCTGATTTCAGATGTTTCCTCTTCTGCTGCCCAGCCAGACACTTTTCTACACGAAGAGCCGTGTATTCTCCCTTTCACTTCTGCCCCCCAGTCTCCCTTATGCCACTAATTATTCAGACTCTATTTTGATTTATAAAATGCACTGCCAGTGCCACAGAGGTGTTCTGAAGACCCTGCCTGGGCAGAGATGTTCCTTTGTCATACAAAGTGTCATACAAAAGCAGAATTACACAGTAGCAGTGGAAGTGATCCCATAAAGGTAATAACAGTATCTCTGGAACTCGTGCATTTTGAGATATTATCTCCTGTATTTCTGCTGTTTTGGATCTTAACCCTAGTAGGGTTAGCCTTTGGGAGTATTAAGAACTGCTGAGGGTTAGAGCCTCTTATTACTCCTTCTCTCGGCTAGGAAGAGTCACTTGCATGATCCACGCGGCCAAAGTGACCTTCAGATAAAGCATTTGAATGGGTGGGACTTGTCCATGTTGCCACCTGAAGGCTGTTCCCCATGACAGTGACAATCACACCAAATTCCTGCTGGCGAGCTCAGGCACAGGGGCTGTGAGGCCACTCCAGGTGACATTAAAGACGGGTTGATCCAAGTATCGGCACCTGAATAAACCACTTCCCCTTTCTGTTGTTCTACACACACGTAAAGGTGCTGTTATAAAATCATTTTATGCTTCCTTTTTTTTTTCTTTTTCCCCCCTTAATTTGCTTTTCAAAAAGCTGTAAAGAGAAAAGTCTGCTCAGATGAACTGAGTGTGGTCCTCTGTCTCTTCAAAAGGGAAAATCTGCCTGCCCAGGAGTGGATCTAAAGTAAATTGTGAGGGATCTAGAACTTCTGTAGCTCTTCAGTAGTGGTGTGGGTGGAATATGATTACAGTGCTTATGGATTACAGGTCTTTAAAATGAATAATCTACTGAAGCTTTTAGTAATGTTTTTGTTAAGCCTTTTAAACAGGATTCCGTTCCTTCCTTTGCTTGCCATACTTAACTGCTCCTTTGGATTTGCTTCCCTGGTTTAGAAAGAATTTGTTCCTTTCCTCCTCCAAGACAATGAATCACTTGTTAATAATATCCAAGTCTACTCACTTGCTCATAGATAGACCAAACTGCAGGTTCAGAAAACCTCTGTCTTACTGCTGATACTCACAATAATATTCCAATTTACCCAAAATGGATCTTTTAAGAATATTAATGAGGTGTTAGTCTACAGCTATTCAGTTAGCTTGGCATTTTAATTTTAGATTTGAATTCAGCAGCTTTTCATTTCCTAGTGCCATTTAATATGTTCCTTCTCCAGTTAAAGAGTGTTGCTCATATTGTGATGGACCGGTGTGAGTCAGGGACACATTGCACTAGGTGACAAAATAACTTAGATTTTTGTTGTTGTTTTTTTTAAATACACAATGTGAAGATTTGAGTTATTGAATGGATAAAAGCAGGACACTGAGGTTTTTGGTTTTGGGGGGTTTTTTTGGTTTTTTTTTTAAATTTCTGCTTTTTACTGCACTTACAAGCAGTATGAATATATATTTTGCATACCTAATTTTTTTCCCCTCTCTGGGCAAAATTGAGTTTGAATAAATTCTGTTGTCTTGCATTGTAAATGAGCAGCTCCTGCATAAGTGTATCCTTTCCTTTTAAAGGTCAAGCACGTACAGATCTGAAGGGATTGAAGTCACCGTGAAGTACAGCCAGGGCAGCTGGACTGGAGTGCTGGGCACAGATGTCATTACCATGCCCAAAGGACTCTACGGCAGCTACACCATCAACATTGCCACCATCCTGGAGTCCGAGAACTTCTTCCTGCCAGGGGTTAAATGGCACGGGATCCTGGGCCTTGCCTACGATGCCTTAGCCAAGGTAAACCATCCCTTCCCCAGGGATTGTCGTTCATGGGGACAGTAAATAGAAATCTATTGAAATAAAGTCAGCAGATGATCTGTCAGCATTCGACTCCACCCTTCAGCCACTCTTTCCTGTGGATCTTTGCTACAGAAAGAATAAATTGGGTTCTGATGGTACCACAGTCCCATGTGGTAGAAAATTGGCTTTTCTGGTGATGGAAATGCTGATTTTAGCTCCTCTGGAATGAAACTTTTACAGAGCTTTTCGTACCAGACTAAGGGCTTCGGGATGTGTGTGGAGAGAGGTCTTAGAGCTCTGATGACATTTCTCAAGACTGGTCCAAGGCCAAGCCCTTGGAAGTTTGTTCTAGGACATTCTCCATTCACCAAGTAAAAGCTGAAGGGGAGGGCATGGATGGATAATTTCAGAATAAATATTAGCTACAGCGTTTCCAGGAACATAGAACCAAGCACATCCTGCCCTTCTGGAGGTGGGAAATTCAGGTAGAGGTTTCAATTAAAACCTGAAATTTATATTCTAAAATGTAGACCCTTATGATCAGAGACTGAAAACGTGATTGGGCAAACCACACAGTCACAATTTTCAACCTTCACATCCCAAAGTGAGATAGAACCAATGATTCAGCTCAGGTTTTCTCCCTTCTTCCAAGGATTTAAGGGTTGTTGGCTTCTGAGGCTGCTCTGGGCTTTGTGTGGTGAGAGCACTTGGCCCCTCGGGGCTTTGCCCATCGTGAGACCTTCGTGCACAGAAATCTGAATTACAGGGAAGTTGCAGCATTCCCATAAGTGCCAAGGAAAACAGGACCTGCAGTGCCGGGAAGAACCTGTTGGCCAGTAACCAGCTGAAGAGAGTGTGCTTGGATATGAAGTTCTTTTTTAAAAAAAGAGAGGAAATAAGGGCTGAATTCAAAGTTCATTAGAATTTAGTAGTGTTGAAAACCTGAAAATCTTGACTTTGAAATTCTGCTTTTTGACTGTGGGAAGGTGTGAAAGGCAAGTTACATTTGAGTGTTCTAATAACCAAAAGCCTTTTCCAAACAGAAAGTATAGGTGAGAGTTTCTGCCTGAAACTGGTGTTTGAGTTTGGAAAATGCGATTGAAAATTTTACTCCTGTGCTTTAGGGAGTTGGTGGCAGCGGCACTGACAGTGGTCAAGAGTGAAAATGTTTTTAAAAGCAACAGAAACAGAAAAATTACAGATGTTGGGGTTTTAATGACTTACTATATCTAGAACTTTCATCAGCCGGTTGTCAGAAATTCAATTTACTCATGAAAAGTGGTCTTGTTTGAATGATTTGCTGATTTCTGCAAGGAAACTTTGTAATGAATCCCGCAATTCTTTTTTGTTTTGTTTTGTTTTTCAACACCTTCAAGCCTTCGAGTTCTGTGGAGACATTCTTTGATTCCCTCGTGAGGCAGGCAAAGATCCCCAACATTTTCTCCCTGCAGATGTGTGGTGCTGGACTCCCTGTTTCTGGAAGTGGTACCAACGGAGGTAGTCTTGTGGGTATCTGTCAGTAGGAGAGGGAAGATGTATCTTTGTTCATCTCTCTCCCTCTTTTCTGTGACTATCCTGCTTCTGCCAAATTTAGTGTTTAAATATATTTTAAATGTGTTTTCTATTTTTCAGAGAAAACTTAAGCCCTTAGGCAAAATTCTATTTATTTTCATTCTCAATTATTTTTTTCTCTCTCAAGTTTGAGTAAACTTTTCTTCTTTTAACAAAGAAAACCATGAATGCTGTGGTGTTTCCTCAGGGCAGATTCTGATAACATTTCTCGAACTCAGTAGTCCCATATTCAGCTGATAAATTTGTTCAATCTCATCAAAATGCTACAGTAATTTTCTTTTTACATGATGTGAAAAGGGGGAGAGGAATCAAGGGGCTTTTGGGTTTTTGTCAACAACATTTTAAAGGGAAAAATCTGTAGATCAGATCTCCTGCTGCTTGTTACTCTGGAAAGTCTTTCCATCAGTTTTAGTGAGACCACGAGTTGGTCATTATGGAATTGGGAGATGGAATGAGTGTTCCCAAATTATTCTGAAATAATCATCTCAGCACAGGAGCTGACCACAAATACTTACTTTGAAGAGAATTCACATTCTGTAAATGTATATATATAACTGAAGACCAAGAGAGAACTTGCTTCTGTTTAGTTCAAAGTCTGAGAGTCCACAGATACTCCCAGACATGCTCAGCCTAGGTTTTGGTGGAAGCCAATACTGGTAGCAGTGACAGGGTGGGATTCCATTTTGGATGTGTGTAAGAAAAAATGAAATATTCTTGAACAGTACTAAAGCTTTTCTGATCAGATAAAGTAGATTTATCATGTGTAAGTTTAATATTCTGTCCCATGTTTATAAATTGCCTAGGTTTGACACTGAAGATACTGTTTTGATTTTAAACAGTGGAGTTTTCATAATAGAATCGATGTGAGGCTGTAGGTGAGGATGCTGCTATTTGGCCTAGGCTGGGAATTCTGTTTGGCTGAAGCACAGTCTGTTTAATGTCTAGATGTTTAATACCTATCTATTATTGACAGAGAACTTGACAGTAAAATCCTCACAAATGATACTCAATTAAAATTTTGACGCCCCTGAGTATCACAATTAAATATTCCCCTTTTTGCCCCAATACGAAACATCTGGGATTTTATGTGACTTCTTTTCTCGTCTCCCTTAGGTCCTGGGTGGAATCGAGCCCAGTCTGTACACGGGGGATATCTGGTACACGCCCATCAAAGAGGAGTGGTATTACCAGGTCGAAATTCTCAAACTGGAGGTGGGGGGACAGAACCTCGAGCTGGACTGCAGAGAGGTATTGGCCATTCTGTGTTCCTGTCCCTGTGAAATGCAGGTTTGCTGAGAAAAAAACCCTAATTGATCAGTTTTGTCTTGGCGAGCAGGCGTGCATGGCATTCTCCTGAGAATTAAAGCAATTCTTATCAAACCAAAGAAAAAGGAGATTTTGGGTTGACCCTGCACAGCTGTCTAAGCTCACAATTCGTGATGGCAGTGCACAGGTGTCACCCTGGGTTGCTTCACAAAGTTCTCATCCTATGCCTCCACTTTTATTTTATATTTTTCCAATCAACTTTTGCTCTCTTATGGTTGGCAGTTATTATACCTGATGAATAAGCTTTCTGTTTTTATTAGGAATAATGTTCTGCTGTATCTGGATCAGTCTAATGAGAATGTGCTGTTGCAATTTTTATTCCAAAGCCATTTCATTTGGTTTTTTGTGGAGGATATGTGTGTATGTGTGTGTTTTATCTGTTTCTCACTGTTGCTTGTTGCTATTCATGTTTTGATTTTAGTTCTGTAATTTTTATGCCCCAATTTCTTTAAAAATCCTGATTTCATTTTACGCTCGTGCTCTTAGTTGGAGATCAATGGGACGTGATAAGTTTAAAGTTTTTATAGTTCATATAAATTGAGTGAAATTCATGATTAAAATATTACATATGTATAAATATTACATTTCCATGCAAAATATTGAAATTATATTGCTATATAAATTATTTAAAATTAGTCGCAGCATCTTTCAACTTTATAAGCAAAACAAGGTCTATTTAAATGTCTTTCTCTGTTGTGCTATTAGGAAAGCAAAACCACTAGTCCTTTAACACAAATGTTTGCTTTTCTCTCTTGCCTTGAAAAATAGTCAACATATTTTTGAAGGGAAGCCATTCAGTGGTTTAATGCCTGCTGTCACCAGAAAACAACTCACTGAAAAATTTAGCGGTGTGTGTTAGGAAAGTTTCCTGCAATTGTTGCTCTTTTCTGAGCCAGGGGTTGCTTTCGCTGGTGCAGAAGGATCAAACCTTCCTGGATCAAAGGAGATCTTCCCGGAGAAATTTAGAGGAAGAGCAGTAAAATAGGAGAAGCACAATTAAAGTTTGGCTGGTTGGGAGCTTGCAGAGGATGCGTGATTCACCGTGGGATGAGGAACTATGCACCCTCTCTCCTCTTAGTTGTTTTCTAGGAAATGGAACTTCTATTTTTTTGCAGCCTTCACCAGAAACTGCTCCTTTCCTTGCCAGGGAAAAGTTGTTCCCTTCCTTCAATGCTGGGAATTCGTCCAGAGCTCGGCCACAGCTGTGGCCCTGAGCCTGGAGCTGGGGCTGGAGGAGTCCTGAGCTGCCACAAATGCACTTTGCACTGCTAAATATTAACCAGGAGAGCCGAGAAGGCAAAACCAGGTGCTCAGATCGAGCAATCCCACTACTCCCAGATTTTTGCACGGGTTTATGTTAATGGTCGACCCTCTTAACTATTTCTTTCCAATGGTGGCATTCCAGGATGTCAGCAATTGTGTATTTTGTGGTACAAATCGGTTAAAATGGGCTCCAAAATGCTTTGGTATTTCTCTCCGCTCTTTAGAAGTATTTCTGAGTGTGTAATAAATGGTTTCCTGTTTGCTTTTCTGTCAGCTCTGCACGGCAGCCTACAGTAGTTCTGTCAAAAAGAAGTGTAGAAATAACTGTCAGAGTTCCTTTTTTTTTTTTTTTTTTTTTTTTACTTTTTTGGTGGATTTTATTTTTGTCACCGCACTAAAGGGACTCCATGTGGCTTGAGAACATCTAAACCAGTGTATTTTAAATTCCCTTGCCGTTTGACCTCTTCCTAAGTAGCTTAGGCTGTATATCATCTTGTGTCTTATGATTATGCCATAAACATGTCACAGTTCGGTTATATTAATCCTGCTGCCTAAGCTGGCAGCAAAAGCAGTCAGTGCAAATAGCTGCCACTGCTACTTGCCTTCTTTTTCCCCCCACAATTAATCATAGTTTTTAAGGAGCGCGTGAAAAAAGATTTACCATTTAAAAAGTTTATACTTTGTGTGCCGTATCTGAAGTTTGCTGAAATCTCCTAATTTGAGGGTTGAAGTTCTAATAATAAGAGAGCTCTTCGCTTTTTTTTGTGCAGATTTTAAGGCTGCAAGACTGAAACTTCAAGTTTCCTTCTACCTGCCTTTTTTTATATTTTAGTGGTTTTCAGCAGTCAAGAGAGAAATGTGTGGCATTTGTACTCCTAAGTGAGTACCAACATGTAAAAAGGCCTTTTTTTTTTTTTCTGACTGCTCTTAAATTAGATACACCAGCCATTAAAACAGGCTGCTGTGTTTAAACTAGAGTTGTACCCATAGCAGCAGAGAGAAATTCAGGGCTTGGATGTGTGTGTAAGCTGCATCAGGATGTTTAGCACCTCTCTACTGCACATTAAAGTGCTTTTGCCCCCTCTGAGAGGGGCCAGACTTCACTTTTTTACAGCAGTTTGCCCATTTGCACCAGCTGTGGTGACACAGTAATTTCCTGAGTGCTGCAGATAAACCCACTCCGATGCCTAGGCTGATGCTATCTCGCTTTTTTGCTCTCAGATTTCATTTGAATTGAAGCTATCAGCTGGAGAGAGCTGCTGACAAGTGTGACGTGCAGTTCTGGGAAGGCAGCTGCCAAAAAGGAGCAGCTTTGTTCTGCTTAGGAGACAGTGGGATCTGCATTACAGTAACCACAGCGTGCCACTTCTCTCTTTTTCTCTCTCCCCTCCCCAGTACAATGCTGATAAAGCCATAGTAGACAGTGGAACCACACTCCTCCGACTGCCAGAGAAAGTCTTCAGTGCCGTGGTGCAGGCGATAGCTCGCACGTCCCTGGTAAGATAATGCCATTAAAGCTGCTCCAAAATGGGAAATCAAATGATCACAGGGTCTTTGAAAGCAGTGTCGTCTCTGCTGCTCGCCTTGCAAGTCATGGGTTTGTCACCTGAGGGGAGCAAAATCTTCCCTGGTCTAGCCCTGTTCATAAGTGAGAAATGACTGATGGCCTTTGATGGAAAGGAAGAGGTGAAGAAGAAAAGGGAGGAGGGAAAAGGGGGGGCCAAGTGCAGGCGAGAAGTGTGTGTATGGAAATGCATCAGAAATAGGGCACAGACAGGGTATTTTATTCTAAGCATTTCAGAAACACAGACATAATCCCTGTTGCTTTGATTCAAAGTATTAGGAGTGCAAAAATCGGTCTTTTCATTCAAAACAGAGTGTTTATAAAGTAGGAGAACCTGCTGCTGCAAGCAGTTCCTTTCCAAGTATAATTCTTACTGCTGTCTAGAATAAATGCCATTCATTAGGATTATTCATATCAATAAAGCTGCTTTTGACCTTCATTATTGAATTATTTATGTTCAAAAGCATCTTTCTTTGGAAATAGAGTGGGCTTTAGAAGTAGGGCACAGGGATGGTGGAGTTTTCTGTATGTAGAGTGGCTGAAGCAGCATTTTCTGGTTAATAAAAACTATTCATAAATTTCCGTTCAATACAAGGAACAGCACCAAGAAGGTTAAAGAGGAAGAATAAATACCAGCTATTTCAGTGAGAACAAACTTGGTATTTTTGTCGTGGATTCACAATCAGACAGCGGTTGTTGATGCAATCACAGGAAATACAGTAAGCAGCTGCCCCAAAGACAGAGTATTTGCCTGTGTGCTGATAATTCAAGACTGAGATCCTTTTCCTACTTGATTAAGAGCAGAGATTTGGCATGAAGTGTTCTTCACTGCCTGCAGATGTCCAATATCTGAAATAAATGTACCAGTTACGAGTTCTTCTCTTTGCACAACACTCGAGTGTTGACTGGAACAATTTCAGTCAATGGGGGTGGAATTGAAAGGAGGCACCCCAGGAGCTCTTTAATGTCACCCTGTGGATAAGGAATCCTCCTGGGAGGTGGGTCACAGTGGTCCTCACTCCCCTCTGATGTTGGTCAGGACATTTGAACTGGGGCTTTCCACCTGACAAGGAAATAGTGGACAGATCAATAAGGTTTTAGAGGGGAACCACTCACTTGCTCTGCTTAATGGTTTTTTTTTTTCTCTTCCTATTAAAAATGCATAAAGTAACTTTTTTTCCTGAGTTCTTTTTAATCTCAAGGATCTTGCTGCTGTACCCATTTCGTTCCACACCCCCAAAAATTTACTGCTCCAAACAAAGGAGATAGTCTGCTAAATAAGAAAGTGGTTACAGGATGCCAGGATGGGATTCCAGCTGTGTAGGAGCAATGTCAGGAAAATGGGTATTTTCAGCAATTGTACTTTTAGTGCTCTGTGCTTCTGGCAGGAGATGTACCACTGAAAAAAATCCATCTCCTGTAGTCAGACACACTTTTCTGACCACAGGTGAGCCAGGTTAACAAATTTCTGCTCCTTGTAGCTTGTTATGAGCATCCCATCCAGGTATGATTTCCCCCTCAGGTACACTGGGATAACTGTGTGTGACACGTTCCTTTATTCAGCTCCCTTAAAAAACAAGAGCTTTATGCTCTGTAGTGGTGCAGATGTTTTTTTAAACCTTATTTATTTGGACTGAAGTCTTTTGGGGGCAGCTGTTAGGATGCAGTTTGGTGTTGAAGGGTGGTGATTTTGGCGGAGGTGAGCCAGGGAGGGGTGGCACCTACTGCACCTCACTGAGCCGAAGTCAGGACAGCATTAATGCAATGCTAATTTAACAAGATGAGCAAAGGAGGGCTCAAATAATCCTAAAATCTTTATTTTAATAGCCTTTTAGGTATCATGCACTCAAAACTCCCCAGTGGATTGCTGCAGCGTGCAGAAGTAAGGGAAAGAAATGCAATGCATTATGCAATCTTTCTGGGAAATTAAAGCAGGCTCTTATAACAGAATACTTGATAGGCTTGGCCTGACCTGTCTGGGTGGTATCTTGCAATTTTTCTCAGATCTGCTTTCCAAGACAAAATGGAAAGAGAGGAGAAGTGTATTTCTCAGCAGGGCTGGCCTGGGACTTAGCTGTGAGGGAAGAGTGTTCTGCCCCGTGCCAAGGCTGCATTTTAGCACGTATTGAGAGTTAAGGGTTAAAGGCCTATTTGTGGTGGCAAATCTCCTTGTTTGCATGAGTTTGTGCTTCTTGGCCCAAGAGCAGAGATGAGCACTCGGAAATACAAAGTCTCTGCTCAGCTCCGACAAACATTTCATTGGCAGGTGTGTGGGGAGAGGTGAGTGCCTGTCCCCTGTGAAATGCCATCTATTAATGAATGAGCTGATGCCTACAGAATAATCAATATCACAGATAGACACAGGTGAGGAGAGTGCAGAGGATTCCATTTTTTTCCTCACCCAAGTGGGAGGGTTTGGCTGTGCAGCCTCAGAAGAAGCTCTTCCCTTGAACGCTGCTTCATGGGGGAACAAGAGCTAGCGCAAAGCAATGCGGTAAAACAAGGAAGGTTTTTGCTCAGATCTGGCAGCAGGTCAGCTTCAGGGAGCAGGAACATTGAGCAAGATGTTTGCCTTAGCCAAACAAGCTCTGTAGGGGTTTGCTCTTTGTTTTGTTGGTTCCATGGATATATTACGAAGTGCTGTTAATCAACCTTATTTCAAAAGCATGTCAGGTTGTGCTGGCAGGGAGCGACAGGGCAGCAGAAGAGACAGAGGGATGTGTTTCTACCCAAACCTCGATTCCCTCACAGGACAGGAGATTTTTGGCGTAGCCCTTGGCCTCAAAACTCTGCAGCTGAGTAAGAAGCTGTAGGTGCATGAGAAGGGGGATGCCCTCATTGTATATTCACGTGGTTTGTATTATGGTTTGTGTTTTTTTATGAAATGTAAAATGCTGCTTCAAAACTTCGGTGTTTGGTCAGAGAGGAGGTAGGGAGGCAGTGAAATCCCAGCAATACTTTGCCTCTGTGGAAGTGATCATTTACAAAAATCTATCAAAATGTCAGTGATCTGTAAGAATAATTTTGGTTGGTTGGTTTGTTTTACAGATACAAGAATTCTCTTCTGGATTCTGGACTGGTTCACAGCTTGCATGCTGGGATAGAGCTGAAAAGCCCTGGTCCTTATTTCCCAAACTCTCCATTTACCTGAGGGATGAAAACTCCAGTAGGTCGTTTCGGATCTCTATCCTACCACAGGTCTCAACCTTCTTTGTTTATTCATCTGTGCATTTATTTTTACTACTATAAAGCACATTATGAAGCTCTTAGAAAATAGGAGCTATTTTTAGCAGAAATAAGGAACTGGCTTATTGCATGCAAGGGAAACCCTTTTAAATCAAATTTTAAAAATCAATTTTCAAATAGGGAAAATAACAAACTTGTCAAACCTAAAAGCAAAAAAGAAAGGGACAAAGCAGTTTTCCTCTCAGTGCAGTTCCAGTAGTTGGAATTTTTTTTTTCCAATTTGTCAGGAAAAACAGGCAAGTTTTTGTTTTGTTTTCATGAGCTTTGGCCACATCAGATGTCAATACACAATGTCTCTGCTCGTTTTGATCTTCTCATTTTGGAAAGGGAATTGATTTGTTTCTCGTGGCATTTTGAGTTGGAGCACTTCTTCTGAATACGAAAATCTTGGCAATGACCCTTTGTGAGCTCTTCGCCGGTTTCTGTAACTTGCTTGGTTTATCTTTTATTAATATTCCATCCCAGCTTTTAGAATATAATGTGCCACTTTTGGTTTTCTTCTCTGGCTTCTCCTCCCAGTATAAGTTGCAGTACAGGTTGGTATCCTCTAACATTCCTAATACATTCTTTTACCTCAGGGGACAGGCAGGAGCAAAGGAAAGAATGAACCTATTAAGTACATTTTAACTTGAAATATAGTAAAGCCTTATGATAAGCTTTTTCTGTATTGATCATGTAGCTTGGCAATCATTCATCTTCCCTGAGGAGACAAGGGGTGAAATGTGACTTGAATTTATAAAATCTAGAGCCTTGAAGCTGACACTGAATGCTCTCTGAATCAACTCCATCCTAATTATTTTAATAATAAAATTATTCTCTAATTTGAGTTTATATCCCAAGTTCTTCCTCAGCCATCCTTCACTTATGGAAAATATGGTAAAAAGTGAGAATCTTGAGAATTTGCTGTTGACCTGCACGTGGTGACTGACTGTGTTCAAATTTATCTTAGAATCCAAGTGCTTGGCCTCTTACCTGCCTGTAAGCTTTGACCAGCTTTAAATCATTTACAGAAATCTGTTTGCCCCTATCCATTCTCTATTTCCAGTGGAATTTGTGTGCTTGAACGATAAAAATGAAAACGTCTGAACTTCTGCCTGCTGTGTGGTGTTGCTTCTCACACTCTGGCTTCTTTTTTTTTAATTTTTTTCTTTTTTTTTTTTTAATTTTAACAGCTTTATATTCAACCCATCCTTGTGATAGGAGATAATTTGCAGTGCTACAGGTTCGGCATCTCGTCCTCCACGAATGCTCTGGTCATTGGCGCCACAGTCATGGAAGGATTCTATGTCATCTTCGACAGAGCCCAGAGGAGAGTTGGCTTTGCAGTCAGTCCCTGTGCAGGTGAGAAAAACTCTGCTCAGGATCTGAGTGAGGAAACCCCGAGAGACACCTCTGCCTCTTCTCTGGTGGGGAAAAGTGTGGTTAGTCCCGCAGTGTGAAGGGTGTATTTTAAAGGAATTCGAAGCTAAGTCACATTTCAAAGGAAGGAGGGAAAAAAAAAACAAACCAAAATGTATTGCAACATCTTTTGGCATGAAGTGAATCAGCATCGGCTCTGGGATTCTTTGCTGGGCTCTTCCCTCTAATGGAGATGATGTTCCTGAGACATCTGCCTGTGTGTGCAGTTTCCCCAGCAGTTACAGCAGATGAGTCCCTGTTTTTAATGCAGCTTCATTTTGGGCTGGTACCTGCTCTAAGTTGGGCATAAATGGATTTTCAACCAACATTTGTGCTGTGCAGTGAGGTGCCTTACTCACACTTTTCTCTTAATGTGAATTGAGCCTGTTCAGCCCCTCAGAAATTCACAGAGAGTGAGCTGAGATGAAAATGGGACTCACATTGAGACTTGTGGTGTTTGTGTTAGTTCTAAACAAATACTTTTCTCATTGTTAGCAGAAAGCCATTAATTTTTTAACTCGCTGCTGAGGAGATGTGAAAGGTCTCATAATTTTTGGCTGATTTTACTGTGCTGGGTAGCTTTCATGATTTCGCTTTTCTCACCAAGGGTAGCTAAAACCAAAAGTTTTGGGATTTCCTCCCCTTGCTGTTTAGACATTGCTTTGGCATCACAAGAACATCCAAGTAGAGGGGGAAGGATGTGCACCCACATGCAAGTCTCTGTCCCGAACAGGAGTGGTCTGTGCCCTGAAAAACATTGCCTCAGTTGAGGTTTGCATGAGAAAAGGACTAAAATTGGCAGTGCTTTTTTGAGATATTTGTCTTAGAGAGGGTAAAGGTAGCTAGGACTGGAGTGCTTAATGCAACCAGGTAATAAAGGGGAAAAAGAGAGATGCTGGCTGGCTGAGTTGTAGCTCTAGGGCCATTTTAAAGGTTTGGGTTTTTTGTTTTGGTTTTTTTTAACCTCTGCATTGTTAATGGGCTCAGACTTGTCAGCTTTGGGCTCGCTCCTAAAGAAAATCTGGATATTGATAAGAGTTGTTTATTGGACACCTATGTGAGGTGCCATGTCCTGGTTAAAGACACATTTTGAATGCATCTGGCAGGAGGGTGTAACTGGACAAGTACCGCCGGCCAGGTTTTCTTGCCTTTCATTCTTCTGGTGCCTCCTGACTGCAGCTGGAGCAAGTGTGGAGCTGCCTCCCATCCCTGTCCACTGCGGCCACCAGTGGAGGGAGGAGGGGCACCTGCCAGAGCACACTGACCACGTGTGGTCAGCAGGGGACACGAGCCAGCTGCTGTGCCCCAGAACTGCTTTGACAGCCCTTCTTTGTCGAGAAAAATAATCGGGGAGCTGTAATAACACCGTGGTGTTAATGTTGCTGCCCACAAGCACAGTTTGACGCTTCACGTAGCTCTGCCGGAGAGGAAGAGCTGAATAGAAATGCCTTTGGAATTTCCATGGGTTTGGGCATGTGATCACACCCAGCTGGTGCTCCAAGACGTTTCCTTCATGTCTCTTTGACCGCATTTTGTGCCCAAGTCTAACCGAGCGTCACGGGGACTTCTCTTCCCGCGGAATCAGCTGAGACAGGATGCGCGGAGTTGTCAGATTCCGCTCACGTGGGGCAGATGACATTTCCCTGGATGTGCCAGCTAGGCTGAATTTCACTGCCTCGCAGCTTGTGGTTTCCATATTTAACAGCGCTTTCGTCGGAGAGCCGCGGCTGCGCGTGGGGAGCGTCAGTGCAGGGTGAGGGATTGAGATGCCGAACTGGCTTCCCATGGAGGTCAGCCGTGCCCTCCACAGCAGCTCTATTAATGCCATTTATTTGGAGCTTTTTAGTCTCCTCGTGGGCGTAAATTAAACTGAATTGCTGGTGGCGTGAGACTTCAGAAACGGAGAGATGTTAAAGATTATTTGGTGTGGCGTCACAGTGACCTTCGCTTTCTTGGTGTGAACGTTAAATTAAATCCATGTTTTTGTAAGGCGTTAAAAGCCTTAATTTCACCGAACTTCCAAGTTACGTTTGAGACTTGGCTAGAGATGAGAACTGGCTTATCCCACAAATTCCTTGGGCCATTTTCATTCTCCAGGATGCACCCAGAATGAGCAAAGTTAGATAGATGGCTGCAGGAAGCTATTCCATTTTAGCAAGAAATTTGCTTTTTCCTCATGATGTGAAACCTTTTAACACTTATTCAGGCAAATAATGTCAAGTTGCCTGTTGATTTGTGTTTCCAATATGACTAGGAAAGGTTTTTGGATCAGGCCCCTTCTTGAGACAGGATGTTCAGATCAGCAAGTTCGTTTTAGTGAAGCAACCTGGAAATGTTCATGGCCAGGTTGGATGGGGCTTTGAACAGCCTGGTCTAATGGAATGTTCCCTGCCCATGGCAGGGGGTTAAAACTAAATAATCTTTAGGGTCCCTTCCAACCCAAACAAATTTTAAAAAACAAGGAAAAAAAAGATAGTCCTGCAGGAAAAAAACTGGGGTTTTGGTAGGCCCTAAGTCGAATGCAAGCCAAGGTAAGTGAAAGGGAAATTACATAACAAAGAGCAGCATCCACCAGGGGCATTCAGGGATGTTGGACATGAGTTTTTTCTTCACCAGGAGGGTGGTACAGCACTGAAACAGGGTCCCCATCCTCAGGGTTTTACGAGGCCTGGTTGGATAAATCTGCAGCAGAACTGATCTATTGATCCTGACAATCCTGGTCTGAGCAGGATCTTGGACTAGGTGACTTCTAGGGGCACCTTCCAAGCTGTACCTTATAATTTTATGATAAATTTAATCTAATTCCAGGTTTACTTCCTTTGCAAATCCCCCCAAGCTGAGCTAGTGTGTGTTGATTTCTACACAAATGTTAGAAAATAGCACTTTTCTAGAGGTGCCTTTTTTGTCCTGTAATCATCAACAAATAATGAAGAAAATCTCATTTATTAACACAATAAAAGTATTGTGGTTAGGTACCACCAGATATTCTAATACACCAAAATAATTCAGTTAGTGTGTAATATGCTGAGTGTGTGTCACTGTTTATGTTAAAGGCTTCTTCGAACAATTTAGGCAAATTTCCTCTCAATTTCTCTGGGGGTGGAAGAGTGTGAGGGAAAACTTTTTTTCCTTTTGTAGGGAAGAATGCAGAGGCTGTGCTGCTATCAAGCATTCTCAAAATGCAATTTAAAATGCCAGCCACTATGGCAACAGTTTTGTGTTGTCTTCTTTAATAGGAGTAATTATTGTGCTCGAGCCAAATAATGAGTAATTAGAGACTGTTTATTTCCAAAGCTATTTCCAAGGTGGAGAATTGCACTGCTTTTTCTTTCCCCCCACTTCTTCAAAATACTACTAAGTAATGATACTTAGGCCTTGCATTTCACATTCAAATGTGGTTGATATTGGTGCTGCTGCAGAACTCGATAGACACAAACAAATGAGTGCACGGCAGACCAAGTGCAGTCCTGGCATTCTGGACAAAAAGGATTTCTGCCACAGACCTTCTAGGCAGTGTTTTACCATCTAATGAGTTTCGGAGTGGGTGTTTGGTTGTTCTCCGGTGTCAGGGTCCCCGTGGGTGCAGCCTCGGGTTCCCCCAGTTCACTCTCACGGCGAATTCCTGCCAAAGGACTCTTCCCACACTCAGAGGTAGGGAAGGGGTTGGCTCAGATGAGTGATTCTACAGAAAATTCCTTCTTTGGGCATTTTGTTTGTTGTGAAGGTTGGTTTTCCATCTGATCTGCGAGTTGCAGCCTCCCCTTCCCTCCACCAACACGAAAGGGGCTGTGAGGGACAGGAGTGAGGGCGCAGGATTGTCCCCTGCAACACCAGCCCACAATTAGGTTCAATTAAGTCTAACAAAATCTAAGCCTTAAAATAGTACGAGGTCTTATGAGGCCGGGGACTGAATGGCAGCTAAAATCTATGCAGATAAAGCAACCAAGCTATTCTTCATTTTTAAGTCCATGAAGAACCTCCAAGTCCACCTTCCTGCCTTTGTAAAATCCAGGCTCCCTTCTTCCTTCCAGGGGGTATTTTATGGTAATCTCTTTCAACACGGTTTCAGCAGTCATGACTAAGATATGTGAAAATAGGAGATGCAGTTTTTAGTAAATGGGATCACTTCCAATCGGGCAAGAGTGTGCCTGTATGTAAAATGTGCGAGAATTCGAACAGGACAGTTAAAATCGAGGCCTTTATAAAAAAAAATACTCACATGAGTCTGGGAAGTGTCTGACTCGAGAAGCGAATTGCAGCTGCTTCTGGCCTTGATTTTATCATCGTTTTCTGAGCTGCTTGGTGAGTCCTCCCTGCCCAACACCACTGCTCCTCCATGTCCCTGCTCCTCACTCCTGACACTGACCTTCCTCTCCTCCACTCCCCTTCTCCTGCCTCACCCCCCCTTCCTTCTGGATTTTCACCCACAGCACAATCTGTGCTGCTTTCTATGCTGCACCTCGTGTTTAGGATAAAGTCCTTCAAAATATCTGTGAAGATGATGAACCTTCATGCTGCTCCCTCAGAAGATAGCAAACACAGAAGGTAAAAAAATCTTATGAGGTGCTTTTCCAGTTGTTGGAAATGCCAGAAACAAACAAAAAATTACCCCAGCCCTGCCCTACATCGGGATAGATGTTGTAGGATATTTAAATGGATATTTCTGAAAGGTTTAGTCCAGAGAGAATAAAGTGATCCAGTGGTTTGGGCTTTGACTGATTGAAATGTCTGTTCTCTCCTGGACAGCCTGTAGAGATGTGGGAGAGTCACAGTCCCCTTATGCTTCAGAATCCCTTTTTATAAACATGGGATTCTTGCATTTTTATTGCAATGAGAAATGCAGTGACACACGAGCGTGATGTGAGAGGGAAAGTGATGCACGAGCATTTTTTAAGTGGTGTCTGCAGCCCTAACCCTCTTCTCTCCGTGACTCCCCAGAAGCCGACGGCTCTCCGGTGTCAGAGATCGAAGGCCCTTTCACCACGGCAGACGTGGCCAGCAACTGCGTGTCCAGCGTGTCCTTCCACGAGCCGGTGCTGTGGATCGCCTCGTACGCGCTGATGAGCCTGTGCGGGGTCATCCTGCTCGTGCTGATCGTGCTGCTGCTCATCCCTCCGCGCTGCCAGCACCGCTACACGGACAATGACGTGGTCAACGACGAGTCCTCCCTCGTGCGCCACCGCTGGAAGTGAGGCTGGCCCCCGAAACCTGGGGCTTGGAACGGGACCAAGGACAAAGAGCTCTGCCAAGGGGAAGAAGCCAATGCCTCCCTCAGTCCTTTCTACAAATTGCTGTTGAAGATCCCACCAAATGCCCCGCGTCGTGACTTTTATAGCTTTATTTTCTAACGCCGGTTCTGAACCAAAGCACTGTTAACCACCTCTGAAGTGCTACGGTACTGGATTTGCTACTGCAGTACAATGAGCCTTTATGCTCTCCACAGTACCTTCTTTAAAAAAAAAAAAATTTAAAAGTTTAAAAAAAAAAAAAAAAGATTAAAAACCACACCATGATGTTCTTCCACTGTCTGAACAAAGTTGTCCCTCTCTCTTTCACACAAAAAAGGAGCTGTCAGTATTTTATAACTAATCAAGCCCTGACTGTAGAAAAAGAAAAAAAATTAATAATCTTTCTTATTAATTGCATTAAATGAATACTGCTTTCTGTTTACATCAGTTTATTTTGAAACTGTGCTTATGGTGCAGGGGAGGGAGAAAAGCCAGACTTAAGCAGCAGAGAAAAAGCAGTTGAGATCAAGAAGAAATGTTGGTTTGTGGTTTCTTTTCCTCAAGATCACTGCTGCCCCTTGAGAGGGTCGCCCTCCCTGAGAGTTGTAACAAAATAGTCCAAGGTGGTGAAAACTGGGAAACAAACTTGTTCAGCCTTAGAGTAAAACAAGACTACCTCTCTTAAATTACAAGGATGCTACCACTGGTGAGTGTGTGGATTAGAACTGGTCTTGAAGCACAAAGATGCTCCATACAACCAAATGGAACTGCTTGGCTTTGAATTTTTTTTGGATTTTATAAAAATTAATACTTCATGACTTTCCACTTTGGTGCACACACACACACCAAAAAAAAACAACAACACCTTTCAGTTTCCCTCATGTGGGGTTTGTTGGGGTTTTTTTGAGTTTGATATTTAGAAAAGGCTGATCTGCATATCTATGGACAGACAAGAAAGCAAAGTCTGTGTTCTGCTGTATTTCTAGTGTAACAAAAAAGAAAACAACAAAATAAGAAAGACAACCCTTTTTTTTTTGTTGTTTATTTGTTTTAATTTGGCTGAGCTCAGCAACCTAGAAATTCAAGGGAGAAGAATCTGTCTTTATGGACAGGCTGTGAAGTGCAAGTCTTTATGCTGGCTTGTTTTTCAGCTCAAGCAGCAGTCGGAGGTGTTCAGTTTGGCTTCACCACTGTGTCAATCAAATGAAAAGTGTGTGTGTCATGCCTGGCTGAAAACAAACACAGGGTGGGACTGCAAACAATAGTGGGAGAGAGCAGGGCCCAGCATATTTGACCAGGCTTCCATTCTGCCAGTGCAGATCGTAATGCTGAGGTCAGAACGAGGTGTTTTCTTGGCAGATAGGACAATTTTTCTTTTTTTCCCTTTTCCTTTTTTTTCTTTTCTTTTTTCTTTTTTCTTCCTCCTTTCCTTTCCTTTCCTTTCCTTTCCTTTCCTTTCCTTTCCTTTCCTTTCCTTTCCTTTCCTTTCCTTTCCTTTCCTTTCCTTTCCTTTCCTTTCCTTTCCTTTCCTTTCCTTTCCTTTCCTTTCCTTTCCTTTCCTTTCCTTTCCTTTCCTTTCCTTTCCTTTCCTTTCCTTTTTTCTTTTCTCTAGCTGCAGGAGCTCCATGTCTTTTCTGTGACACTGGCCTGAGTGTTTGGATTGAAAAGATAAACAATGCAAGGTTGAGGATTTTTTTTTTAATAAATTAAAAAAAAAAAAAAGGAAAAACCACTCCTTTGCATTTTGGTAGCAGAGCAGTTTGCATACCTGTATGGGAAATGTGGGGAGAAAAAAAAACTTAGCTCTGAATTTCCCAATACCTTGCCTAGACAATGTTCTGCCCAAAATCCCTTCATACAGCTCTGTGATTCACACTGCCTCTGCATCTGACTCTGCATGGAATAAGGAAGATTTTTTTTTTTTTTTTTTTCAGGAATGATGAATTTGCAGAGGTGCACATCATGTGTGTGAAAATAAAACACTGTGGGGTTTTTTTAACTAACTTGTGTCTTTCACGTTATAACTGGAAGTGCCTGTGGTTTTCCTTTTTAATTCTTGCACTTTCAGATTGCTTGACTCAACAGAGTAAAATAATTGATGCTGTGATCCAATGTCTGAAAATGATTGCTCGTGGAATTTGGAGTTGGAAAGAGGAGGGAATTTTGAGTCTGTCTCCTTCCTTTGCCTCTTAGTTTTTAAGAGGAGAAAAATCATGAATTACATGAAATAAGCCATAGAGCTTAGCTGTTTTCTCAGTGTTCTATTTTCCATATCTCTTTTTTAATATCTTTTAATCATAATTTTGAGTTCCACCTCATTCTCCTGGGTTTGGTCTTACACACAACAAATAACTTCAGAGTTGTGTTCCTTCTGTTCCTACAGTATGGCAATAGAAGTAATTCTTCTGTCACTTGTTTCAGACAGAAACACGGTGCAGATTTTGGATGGATAGAGTGTTAAACAATAAACCCTCTTTCAATTCAGAAAGTAAAACCAACTTGTATGCTTTTAAAAAAGTTTCATCACTGCTCCCCTCATCCCAGAACCTCCTATCTCCTCACCACAGAGAGTTTTAGGAATGAATTTATTGGGAAAGGTTCTGAGTAGGCTTTTTTATGAACAACTGAGATTTCTTCTGAGTTGGTGAACAAAGTCTTCTTAGTGCACTGGATTTCATATAAAAGATTTAAGTGTTACCCTTTCCCTTTGAATGTCATCGGTCAAGATATTTCAAGAGAAGCACTTGAATTAGAGGAGCAATATAGCACAAATGAAATACTTATATATTCTTGAGTTTTCCTGGCATTCCTCCACACTAAAAATGTGGCTTATAGTAAAAATGCTGTGAGTGACACCTGTGAGCAGCACCAACTTCATCTGGGCTTGTAAATTGATACTTACACTGGCAGATATTCAGGTGAGCATTGCTTTGTTGCTCTGGCAACAAGGAGAGCAATAGAAGCCCTTGAGGGTTCATTTTCAGCCTACAACACATTAAGAAAAATAATGGTCTTGAGCAGTTTTGTATGGAAGATGAAACACAGTGATAGACTACACTATAACCAAGTGTAGTCACTTGGTAACTCGTAGTGATCTCTTTCCCTGATAAATTTTAAAAAATACCTGTGTTGTGAGATATTTTATGCTCCTGTTAACCAACTTCAGATATAAGAACAAACCACGCCGAAAAGAAAAAGGAGGGGAAGTGGCATGAATTAAAAACAGCACTGAGAAAAGAAATAGAGGAAAATATCCTCTTATTTATTACGGAAGACAGGATGCTCCGAATCACAGCACTCCAAGCCATCCCTTGTACACGTATCAATATTTGTGCTGCCCCAGCACTCCTCTGATGTGTGTAACACCACATCCCATGGAATTGTGTGGGAGCTGTGTCCCCCTGGCTGCAGCCCTGCAGGCAATTTGATGCCATCGGTGCTGTCTCCAGGGCTTTGAGGGGTTGTGGTTTGAGTTTGAGTGGTTCAGCCTGAGCCCAGCCTCCGGAATAGGTTAATTCTATCCCGCTGCCTTCGCAAGTTTTGGGAATATTATCATGGGCTTTTTCATTCAGTTTAAATGCTGAGGGAAATAGTTGAAGCATTTTGGTAAGCCTTTTGTTCAGGTGCTGTAAAAGAAGTTGTGTAGAGGGAATTGTTCTGTTTTTAAGGTGAAGGATTGTGTGTAGGATGTGCATGTTGGGCCAACCTAAATGCAGTGTATTAAGGGGTTTTGATATCTTTTTTGCTCAACGACTCTTAAATTTATCACCTAAGTCAACCTGTGAGTACCTTACCCAGTTCCTTGTGTATTGACTGTCTTTGTTTCACTGAAGGATGAGCCATTTGTCTACCAACTTTTTTCCTTTTAAATATTAAAAGACTTGTGAGAGTTGCTTAACACAGCACATTTCCAGAGAGAGAAAGAGAGGTGCTTAAATTTTGCAGTATTACAAATAATTCTGCTGCTGCGATTTTCCTTGAATTTCTGCAGGGGTTTCCGACAACCAGGCTGGTTGGTTGTCATATCCTCATCTCAAATAGAAATACAACTACAAATAGAAATAGCAATATGAGCTGTGTAATGAAGGGTGGTGGTACCATGACCTGTGGAGGTGCAAATAAAGGAAATTATGGAAAGAAAAATAAATAAGCTACCTTTAGCTTCATTAAAAATGCCTTTTCAGAAAAGGCTGTGCTTTTTACCAAGACATTAGTTCCTGTCAAACTTGACTCTCTGATTGAGAAATTGTTCATTTCTGGCTGCTGAAGTTCTTGCTGCTGTTCAGAGAAGTGAAGACAGGTTGGTAATGGGACAGGAGCAATCTGAGCCATAGATTTTCTGGGTTTTGAGGCCTAATTAGATGTTAATCCAGGCTTGGGAGTAATCCAGCATTGTGGTTATGGCCCTTTGGGAATGCTAGCAGAAATACAGCTGTTGGTTTCAGCCAAACCCCTGCATGAGATGGATCCAAAACACAAAAGGCACTGCTGCACCTTACACAGACTGAGCGAGGGGCTGGAGCTGCTGGTGCTGTGAAATGGGCAGAGATAAAATAATTGAGTGTCCTACCTAATAAGAGTGTCCTGCCAGGCTTCCAGATCAGAGCTGAGGCTCTTTGGAAGAGCAGAATGGGAGAGGGATGGCAGCTGCTGAGAAGCTGCTGTGGGTGTGACATCAGTCGGTCCCAATTTCCTCTGGCAAGGGTCCACTTGTCAGAATATTTTGGAAACCATTGCTCCAAGGTGCCTGTTGGTACTGCTGGGAATTACTTCCAGCTGAGTGAGGGGCACGGTCATCCTTCAGCAGAATCATTGCCCAGCTGCTGAATATTCCCTTCTCCATATTCCAGTGTACACGGTGCTGTTTCTCACCCCCAGCAGTGGCCTCTTTGTGAGCAGCAGGACAGGATAAAACATAAAACATAAAACACATCAGTGACTGCACAGGAGTCATGTAAGAATGGTTTGTGTTTGGCTGGATCTTTGTGGGCAGGTGGTCTTTGAAATGCTGGGAATTTTAGAAGAGACTGTGAAGGCACAGACAGAATTTCATTTAAGCTAGCCAAAAAGTAAAATATAGATGGTAATTTTCCGAATTTTAAAAGAGGTAGCCCTCAATAACTGCTCCTTTTTTCTTTGGTTTTTTTTTAGTCTATAATAATAACTTAAAATAAATGTATTTTAATATAGTTGCTGTCCCTCTAATCCACTGATTGTAAATCTGATTTTCCTGATTTTCTTCTGGACCATTCACACCCTCTCTCTCCCGTAAAACAGAAGTTCCTCGAAACTAAAACCTCCATTTTCCAAATTCAGCCTTCCAACAAAAGTCACATTTTTCTTGTTTACCATTTACAGACCTGTTTTAAAGCAGATACTAACACTTTAGAAAATAACTCCAGGTTGAAAAAACTTGCCGTGCCATTGGGAGAAGAATTTGACCCAAAATTTTACCTGTGCCAATGCTCCCTGAATTTCTCTGTGTGCCAAGAACTCCTTTGTGCATTTGACTGCATTCCCTGGACTTCTTTCGCTTCCCACTTGGAAATACTCCCTGGTCCTGTGTATTCTCCTTTTTCTCTGTCCTTGGGAAGAACAGGGGTGGAGAGGAGGACCACAAGGAGCTGTTCCTTAAGCAGGTGACAGATCCTTCCATGACACTTTTTGTCCTAACACCAACTCCAGCTGAGCACCTGAGTTTGCTCTGATTTTACAATGTGTATTTTAGACAAAACACTTCAATAAACGACTTTGTTTATGACAATCCTCTCATCCCATCCCCCTCTGACGAGGGAAATTTTCACAGGGGCAAGTCAAACCTGCAAAGGGCCTGTTTATTCCTGTGTTTTCAGAGAGGGATTATAGAGCTGAATGTTTAAATGGCTGTATTTGCAACATGGTTATCCTTTGGAAAATTCTGTGGTAAAAAAAAAAATGGAGTTGAGAATGTTGAAGAGGTAATAAAAAGACAGCTAACAATTTCTTGATAGCACAAAGGCATGGATTACTGCAATATGTGCTGGGAAAAGATCGTTTTGGCAGGCAATACTGTGTGTGTGCATAAACTATACAAAGTTCAGTGTTTAAGACTTACCTGAAACAGGCAGTTCACATTTTTTATTGCCAGTTTTATATGGAGATGCAGAGATCTTTTAAGACTTTTAACACTACATTAACTGTTATTTGATAGTTATTTAGGAAGTGTGGAAAGGATTTCACCTTTAAGAAAATTATTCCAACTTACAGAGGCATTTCTTCACCTTTTTTGTTGCTTTTTTTTTGTTTGGTTTTTGGTTGGTTTTTTTTCTTAGACAATGGTTTTAATGTTGACTGACAAGAAAATGGGATCAAAACTTTGAAAAAAGGGGTATAGTCTTCCTAATTCAATCCTCAGGTTTTGTTAGGATCACTATCCCGCTTACTGTCAAGCCTCATTACTCAGTTTTCCAAAAATTGATACTTTGTACTTTCAGGCCTTGCCATTTTCAGATAAACACTATGTAAAAAGTCAAATTTTATGCTGCGTAAAATAAATGATTAATTCTTTCAACCTACTCCATGTGTCTTTTTAAATCCTGCTAAGATGAACTTCAAAGCTGATAAATTATATCCATCCAAATTCTTTCTGTGACTCTCAGTTCCAACTTCTGGCTGTATCTCTGCAGGGAAAGCAGAAGTGCTTTAGATGCCATCTGAACCTGGCAGGAGGAGGAGGAGGAGGCAAGTTTAGCTCCAAGGGGATTTTTCCTGCTCATTCCCGAGGAACAGATGTTCCTGCTTCAGCTTTTCGTGTCAGGGTGCGACAGAATGGGGCAGAGAAAGCTGAGAAGGCAGAGCTGCTGTGGTTTGGGGTGGATCAGGGCCATCCCTGGGGCTGCAGATGGGGACAGACACAATTCCCTGTCCCTGCTCCTGTCCCTTGTCCCTGTCCCTGTCCCTGCTCCTGTCCCTGTCCCTCTGTCCATCTGTCCCTGTCCCTCTGTCCCTGTCCCTGTCCCTGTCCCTGTTCCTGTCCCTGTCTGTCCCTGTCCCTGTCCCTGTCCCTATCCCTATCCCTGTCCCTATCCCTGTCCCTGTCCCTGTCCCTGTCCCTATTTCTCTCCCTATCCCTATCCCTATCCCTGTCCCTGTCCCTGTCCCTGTCCCTATCCCTATCCCTGTCCCTGTCCCTGTCCCTGTCCCTGTCCCTGTCCTGTCCCTGTCCCTATCCCTGTCCTGTCCCTGTCCCTACCCCTATCCCTGTCCCTGTCCCTGTCCCTGTCCTGTCCCTGTCCCTATCCCTGTCCTGTCCCTGTCCCTATCCCTATCCCTATCCCTGTCCCTGTCCTGTCCCTGTCCTGTCCCTGTCCCTGTCCCTATCCCTGTCCCTGTCCCTATCCCTGTCCCTGTCCTGTCCCTATCCCTGTCCCTGTCCCTGTCCCTGTCCCTGTCCCTGTCCCTGCCCTGTCCCTATCCCTGTCCCTGTCCTGTCCCTACCCCTGTCCCTGTCCCTGTCCCTGTCCCTATTTCTCTCCCTATCCCTGTCCCTATCCCTGTCCCTGTCCCTGTCCCTGTCCCTATTTCTCTCCCTATCCCTGTCCCTATCCCTGTCCCTGTCCCTGTCCCTGCCGTGTCCCTACCCCTGTCCCTACCCCTGTCCCTGTCCCTGTCCCTGTCCCTGTCCCTGTCCCTATTTCTCTCCCTATCCCTGTCCCTGTCCCTGTCCCTGTCCCTGTCCCTGTCCCTGTCGCAGTCCCTGTCCCTGTCCCTGCTCCTATCCCTGTCCCTGTCCCTGTCCCTGTCCTGTCCCTGTCCCTATCCCTGTCCCTGTCCCTATTTCTCTCCCTGTCCCTGTCCCTATCCCTGTCCCTGTCCCTGTCCCTGTCTGTCCCCTGTCCCTGTCCCTGTCCCTGTCCCTGTCCCTATCTCTGTCCCTGTCCCTATCCCTGTCTGTCCCCTGTCCCTGTCCCTGTCCTGTCCCTGTCCCTGTCCCTGTCCCTATTTCTCTCCCTGTCCCTGTCCCTGTCCTGTCCCTGTCCCTGTCCCTATCCCTGTCCCTGTCCCTATTTCTCTCCCTGTTCCTGTCCCTGTCCCTGTCCCTATCCCTGTCCCTGTCCCTGTCTGTCCCTGTCCCTGTCCCTGTCCCTATCCCTGTCCCTGTCCCTGTCCTGTCCCCAAGGCAGCGCCCGCCCTGCGCTGCGCGCTTTCCCCGCCAGGCGGAGCCCGAGAGGCGCTTTCAGCAGTTTGTGTTTTTTGCCCGAATTCCCTTAAAAGCGCTTTCATTTTCTTTTTTAAATATCCGGTCCCAAAGGGCCTTACCTTAGGGCGTGCTGATCGCTTATCACATCCCTCTTCCCTCCACCCACACCCCTCTTTGCAAAGTCCATTATTATCTTTAAGTCCTGAGGTTTTTAAAAGTAGCACAGTTTATTGCGTATGTTGTAAATTTAGGGCATTGGTCAAGTTTGACAGAGTGGCACCAACTGTTTAATACTTTTTCCTTCAAAGCTGGCAGGTTTAGCTTATTTCTGTCCTGATATTCAGTGAAACCTCTTCATTACTGGCCCAGGGTGGCCAGAGAAGCTGTGGCTGCCCCTGGATCCCTGGCAGTGTCCAAGGCCAGGCTGGACATTGGGCTTGGAGCAGCCTGGGACAGTGGAAGGTTCCCTGCCCATGGCAGGGGTGGCACTGGATGATCTTTAAGGTCCCTTCCAATTCACACCATTCCATGATTCCATTATTACACAGCTCTGCTCACAGGGCCACTCTACAACTTTCCATTCTTTTTCTTGTGCCAAAACTTCTCTTATGCTCTTGAAATTACCACCGTCTTCAGAGCACCCTCCAGACTTCAGGCTCATTGAATTCAGAACTGTAAAACTGTTTATTCACACTTCCCTTGCTCATCTTTCCCCGTGAAAACTGGCTTTAGACAAAACAGCTTTTAAGTTTGAAACACACAAACTTATTGCAAGAATATAGATTTTTTTTTTGTGATAATGACAGTGTAGACAAATATGTGAAGGTTGACAATTCAAGTCCTCAGTGTAATTTTTCAGGACAAGGTGTAATTCTGATGGCCACTTAAACAGTAAATATTAACTATTCTTCCCTTTCTCCACCTAAACAAACTCTTTAAAAAGAAATGGTTTGTGGTTTCTTTTTTTTCCTTCTTGAGGCTGACAAGTACCACTTGCCTATACATTGACTCATCATTTGTTTGTCTAGGAAATGCCATAGCATTTCCCAAGAAATACACGTTATTGTAAAGAATACAAGGATCTGTGCTGCCAGTACCTACACAAATATTATTGTGTTTCTATAACTGTTAGCTAGATAAGACTCCTTTCTATGAATAAACAAGGTATTGTGATACTTCAAAATCTCTCTTTTCATACACCCAGAATTGTTATGAAGCACTATGAGTAGGAATACTATTTACTTTTCCTTTGAGTGCTTTTTAGTTGTAAATTTAACATTACTTTCAGCTTTCTGTATTCTTACTGTATGAGATTTTTTTTTATTGTTGGACATCTTGAACTTTTTCCAGACTGGTGATTTATACTGATTTTTAACTCATGTATCCATCTTCTATCTGGATGAAGTGCAGTTAAATACATTTTCCACATGTTTCTCTGGATTAACAAAGCATCAGAAAAACACACAAATAACCCCAACCTTTGTGTTGTTTAGCAGGCCAGCAATGTCCCAGATTCACAAGCTTTACAGGTTTTCCATCTTATCAGCTGAAAGTAATCAACACTTGCTTTTTGCCCTTTGTTAAATGATCCATTTTTGCGTATCTTGAGGAAGCTGATTTTAATATATCCACAAAAAGAAGTAGCTAAAAGCTCTCATCTTAAGTATTTGCTCCTGGGTTTCATAAAGATAATCGAGGTAGAAAAGAAAAAGAAAAAGAAAAAGAAAAAGAAAAAGAAAAAGAAAAAGAAAAAGAAAAAGAAAAAGAAAAAGAAAAAGAAAAAGAGAAGAGGAGAGGAGAGGAGAAGAGAAGAGAAGAGAAGAGAAGAGAAGAGAAGAGAAGAGAAGAGAAGAGAAGAGAAGAGAAGAAAAGAAAAGGACCAACCAAACAAAAATCAACAGTAATTGTATCACAATATACATTTACATCCCTATTTCTCCACATTCCTGTTCATGCCACAGGATGCTGAGTTTCTACCTGAATTGTGGTACATGGTGAAATATGGGTGAGTTAACTGTTCTTCCAAACTGCTGCCCCTGTTGTCTGCCCAAACTCTTAGGTACAATTACTTAACTGAGTCATCAGTTGCACATTTTATGATGGAAATCTATTTTTTTAAGTTCTTCTGAGCTCTACAAGGAAATCTATTTTCTTTTTTTTTTTTTTTAAGTTCTTGTGAACTCTACAAGCAAAGATTTAGTTCAGCGTTCTCTCCCTGCCTTGCAAACTCTGCCTCCATTTTAAATCATTAAATTCCTTGAACTGCTCCTGGCAGGACTGAGAATCCATCGTTGGCCATTTGTGGACAAGCAGAAAAGCTGCAAATTAAACACATCTGAGGGCTGGGACAGCACTTCTGCTCTTTTGTTAGTCAAGTGGGGTGGGTGCAGAAAATCCCTCTGTTGGTGCCGAGGCTCAAAGGGCAAGCAGGAACTCTCTGTGCTGTGGTTTTACTGTGTTATCCCATAAACCTCCTCTGCTTGTGGATTTTGTGGTGTTAAAACAAGGCTGAGACCCTGCACTTGTATTCACCTGCTCCATGCAGAGTCATTTGTTTCCTGAGTAGATTTCCTGTCCTGCTTATCCCCGAAGGATCTCACAGCCTCTCGAGAACCGAGAGTGCAGATTATTATGTTGGAAGTTTTTCTCTAAGATTTCAAGGGACAGAATGAATGGGGCGCGGCATAAGATCAGAAGTGATATTTCAGAAGGATTCTGCACCCCAGGTCTTCGATTAATCACTGAAGAAAGAACAGCATCGCTTGGTTTTTTGCAGATACAAAATTGAGATACCTGAAGTAAAAAAAATTTAGTTTCCTCATCCTTAGGCACTTAAAATCCCCTAAGCCACTGGATCCCCGGCATTTGGCAGGCCAGCAAAACAGGATTTGTAGCAAATACCTGGGTGGAGTTCTATGTAGTTTAGGCAGTAATAAAAATGAAGTAACCTGCTACAGTTTTCTTGGGGGTAAAAGCAGGTGAAATTGCAATTTCCCAGTAGACACTGCCTGCTAATTAAGTGGCTTTTTCACAGTATTGACGTGGTGACAAAGTTTCTAAGGGCTTCATTTTTTTCTCTACGGAATCTGTGACCCACCAATGCTTGTCCAATACATTTATTTCAAAATTAAATTATCCCAAGTCCTAGTTAATATTCCTTGCTTTAATAAAAATAGAGGAATTTTTCATTTGGATACCACAAACCATAATGTTCTGGGTTTAAAGCCAGATTATTGTTACTTTAAGGGCTAGAATTGAACTCTTCAACATTTTCAATCAGTTATTAGCAGAGGCATCATTTTCTGATGTGCCAGCTTGCAGGGTAACACTTCCTGCAGAAAGAATTGCATATTTTGAAAAGTATGCCAGACTAGAGTTGTCTTTAACTTCCTCTTTCCCACTCATAACTCTTTTTCCTTTCTGTCCTATGCTTTTCATTCCTTAAGTTTATTTGTCCCATGTTACCTCTTTAATTATTCACTCGCCCAGGTTTTATGGGACATTGCTTTTTCATTTGCAAGCTCCAGTACGTTTGAAAATAACCAGCAGCAATTGCTCCCTTAGGTTTTACCTGAAATTTATAGGATATTATAATATACCACTCGCAGACAAGGACAAGAAACACCTCTCCTCCAGGGACTGCAAACATTTTCAGCTTTCATGGGTGTCCCGGGAGGAATGCAAAGCCCCAGTCTGGCTGCAGTTCCTATATGGACCCTCCTGCAGAATTTGATTCATCTGTTTGCTGAGCTAAACATTAATTCCTGTGCATTGTTAGAGGCAGAGGGAATGAAAAAGCTCAATGGAAACAAAGTCTGAGAGGTTTTAAGGGCAACTATGAAACCACAGCGTAGTTTGAGAGATTTTCTAAATTAAAATTGGGGACCCAGCTACCCCAGCAGGAAGGAAACCTGCAGGTGATGGTGCACAAGAAAAGATGAACCAAGGGTGGGCTGGAGCTCGTGGTGGGACTTGTGTCATCCCAGGGCTGTGGTGATGGGTGGGAAAAGGAGGAGGGGTCTCTGATGGAAAAAGCCCTGGGTTGGGTTCAACAGACTCAAAAATAACTGGCTCATCCGGAGAATGGATCCAAACTCAAAGAAAGTAGATTTAGATTGGATATCAGGAATAAATTCTTTACTGTGAGGGTGGTGGGGCACTGGAACAGGATGCCCGAGGGGCTGTGGATGCTCTTGGATCCCCGGAAATGTCCAAAGCCAGGCTGGATGGGGCTCTGAGCACCCTGATGTAGTGGGAGTGTCCCTGCCCATGGCAGCGGGGTTGGGACCAGGTGATCTTTAAGGTCCCTTCCAACCCAAACCATTCCGTGATTCCACCGTTTTAATTTTTTTTTTTTTTTTTTTTTTTTTTTTTTTTTTTGGTTGGGGGGGAAGGGAAAAAAAAAAAAAAAAAAAAACAAGTCTAGCTTTCCGAACGGGCTGATGAATGACATATGAGTGACATATGAGCCTTCCTTCCTTCTGCCCCGGCCAGCTAGGTGCTTTCCGAGGCGAATAATTTAAAGTTATTTAACTTTAACCGGGGCGGTGCGGCGCTGACAGGCGGCCGCTCCCTTCCCTCTCCTGTCCCGGGGCTGCCAAGGGAGGCCGGGAGAGGGACGGGGACGAGGAGGAGGAGGAGGAGGAGGAGGAGGAGGAATAATGAAGCTGAAGCTGACCCTGCACTGTGAGTAGGATGCGCCCCGGAGCCGCTCCGGGCGGGTGGGACCCTCTGGCCAAGGGGAAGGGATGGGAGGGCGGATCCGTGCTCAGCACCCAGCTCTTAGTCTGGAATAATTCATCCTCGAGTCTTAAACATATTCTTTTTCTCGCTTTTTTTCCCCCTGTTCAAGCCGAGCTGCGTGCGGGTGGGTGCGTGTGTTAGCGAGGTGTGGCTGCCTGGAGGGTTTGAATCAGCTGAACACAACCAAATGCTGGGCTTGCTTTTAGTGCTTTGGTGGCTGCCGAGGGGCACCTGCGGGACAGGGGAAATTGGGAGCTGCTGGAAGGTGGGACTGCTAGCGCAGGACCCGAGGGAATGGCTGGAAGATGTGCCACAAGAGGTTTAGGTTGGTTATTAGGGAAAGGTTTCCCCCAGAGGGTGCTGGGCACTGGAACAGCTCCCCAGGGAATGGGCACAGCCCCAAGGCTCACAGAGCTCCAGGGGTGTTTGGACAATGCTCTCAGGGATGCTCAGGGTGGGATTGTTGGGGTGTCTGTGCAGGGACAGGAGTCGGACTTGATGATCCCTGTGGGTCCCTTTAAACTGAGGACATTCTGTGACTCTGTCATCTTTTCCTTATGCTCTGCTGTTTCACATGTCCTGCCACACCTCCATCCTGACTGTCCTTCCTCTCTGCTGCCTTCTCTGCCTGGCGCTGTGAGTACTGCTGAGTATCTCTGCCCCATGAGAGTAGTGTAGGAGTAACTCACAGAGCTGCTCCATGGTAGGAATGGAGTGAGGGGGACACAGCAAGCGCCTCTGCAGGTCACCAACCATCCCCACACTGCTCCTTGGCGCTGAGCAGCCCCAGCCTCTGATATCAGCAAAAGCAGAGCCTGACTTTCAGGCACATGGGCTGGACTTTGTGCTTTATAACTCTTAATTGCTGCTAATAGCAATATTAAGTTATCTTGACAGCCTTAATTTTGTCTGAGTTTATGACTTTGCTGTTACTGTGCACGTGTCTGTGGAGAAACCCAAAAATGAATGTATGTGCAGAATAAATAACCTCAGTAAGCCTGAGACATCCAGCTGGACCCAGCAGTTTGGGTCAGTGAGGTCCTTCAGTGCCTTCTGATTCCCAGAAAGCAAAACCAAAAGTTGGTTGACAGTGAAAATATTCCGTGAGTTTTGATAACCAAGTACAAACTGTGTGGGAGAGTTGATAAATGTTATCCTTGAGCCTTAAAAGGCATGTTTCAAAAAATGTTTAAGCAGCTTGTGTTTTAAGTAAAGAACAGGATATATTATAGAATCACAGAATCATTTAGGTTGGAGAAAACCTTCAAGATCATCAAGTCCAAACTTTGACCTCTAAAACTACCTTGTCACCTAAATCTGAGTGCCACATCCAGTTTTTTCTTGAGCTCCTCCAGGGATGGGGACTCCGCCACCCCCTTGGGCAGCCCTGCCAAGGCCTGAGCACCCTTTCCATGGAGAAATTGCTCCTGCTGTCCAAGCCCAGCCTCCCCTGGCCCAGCCTGAGGCCGTTCCCTCTCCTCCTGTCCCTGTTCCCTGCCAGCACAGCCCGACCCCCCCCGGCTGTCCCCTCCTGGCAGGAGCTGTGCAGAGCCACAAGGTTCCCCTGAGCCTCCTTTTCTCCAGGCTGAGCCCTTTCCCAGCTCCCTCAGCCGCTCCTGGGGCTCAGCCGCTGCCCAGCTCCGTTCTAAACACACTCCAGCCCCTCAATATCTCTCTTGCACTGAGGGACCCAGAACTGGACACAGCGGTCGAGGTGTGGCCTCACCAGTGCCCAGCACAGAGGGACAATCACTGTCCTGGTCCTGGGGCCACACTATTCCTGATCCAAGCCTCAGTCCATGGATCCAGCCTGTCCACATCCTCTGCAGAGCCTTCCTGCCCTCCAGCACATCAACACTCACACCCAACTTAGTGTTGTCTACGAACTTGTGCCCTCAATTCCCTCATCCAGATCATCAGTAAAGACACTGAAACTGCCTGGCCCCAAAACTGATCCCTGGGGGACACCACTTGTGGCTGGACTCCAGCTGGGTGTGGACCATTCCCCACCCCTCTCTGGGCCTGGACATCAGCCAGTTCTTAGCCCAGGGAAGATGCTCCTGTCCAAGCCATGGGCTGCAGCTTTTCCAGGAGATGCTGTGGGAGATGGCACCAAAGGCTTTGCTGAAGTCCAGGCAGACACATCCACAGCCTTTCCCTCACTCTCCAGGGGTGTCACCTGGTCATAAAACAAGATCAGGTTGGTCAGGCAAGACCTACCTTTCCTAAATCTGTGCTGGATGCTGCTGATCCCTTGGTTGTCCTGTTTGTGCCGTGTGATCTCACTCAGGATGATCTGTTCCATGGTTTTCCCAGCCAGGGAATAACATCAGGCATAACAGCAGTTAGACATTTTGTACTTTCTCTTCTATTTAGGTAAAATGCTGCCCTGGTGAGCCTGTTTTGCAACAGAGTTGCTCCATAGTTTTGATGAAATACAGCAAAAAATCATTGTAAAGGTAAACCTGCCAAGCCAACTGTGGAATGAGCAAAACAAAACCTGAGTGGTGCTCTCATAGATCTTTGTAATGCACCACACCCCATCCCCTCCCCCCAAAAGCAGTCACTAAAATCTCTCAATAAAATTGTCATTTTCACTCTGTCCTTTCTGGGTTTTGGCTTTGAAATTTTTGACTTGGCCTCCTTTATAAATTAAATGTATTTTGTGTATAAATTTAGTGATTTTTTAAATATTCAAAAAGAGCAAAGGTTGGCATCATTCTGCTTGGTTCCAGCAGCTTCCTTATTTGTGCATATGAATTTTGTCAGTGTTTGTGTTCACATCACTGCACAAAAAAAGTGTCAGAGTAATTTTCAGTATTACTTTAGTGTGGGTTTGCACCACTACTCGTGGTGGAGTGAGAGATTTCTCAAAAGTAATCATTAGGGAAATTTATCATATCTGAAGATGCAGTATATTACTTTCTCAATCTTAAGCCTTTGATGAAAACATAGCAAGTTTCTCACAATATTTTTTCCTGCAGTCACACAGATATTTCTGCAATGTTTAGTTGGGCTTTTTATTTTTAAAGCTGGTACAATGCAGGAATGCCCATGTGGACAAATACAAATAGGGAGTACCTAGAGAGGAAAAATTCAATCTTTATGGTGGATTATCAACAGAACCTGAATCACTAAAGGCTATTCTTATGGGAAAAAAAAATCAAAGTTCCCTCTGGCATGAATAACCTCAAGAATGTCTGTGTTGGACTAGTGTGTTCATTTTGCAGAATTTCTTGGAATTTGGATGCAGACCAATTGGGCAGAATTCTCAGGAAAGTGGCAGAACCTGCAAAACGGGACTTGAGGAGGACAAGTGAAAAATTTGGCCTTATTCTAGAGAAAGGGTAGGGCAGAAATCTTAATGTTTATAAAAGACAGTTCCGAGACAGAAAAGAAAGTAGTGTCTCATGAGTGTAAACTGTTACAAGGAAGATTTAGACTAGATAATACACAATATTTTCTAGAAGGCTGTCAAAGTGAACATACTGTGTATTTTTGGACCTTGGTCCTGTTGAACTTGGTTTTCAGGGCTATAAAACTAACAATTTTCTTTTTTCCGATTGAATGGACCCTTGTTTTCAAGGACATTTTTTACACATCAGGAAGTGACTCACGCCACTAAAACAGCCTGTCCCTCTACAGCACTGCAATATTTCCTCGTTTAGCATCCTGGTGTAGTTCATCAGGAAAGCCTGCTAGCATTTCTGGTGTTCAGGAAAAGTAGATATTGAATACGAGGAGGAAGATTTTCCCAATCAGGGCAGGAAAACACCGGCACAGGTTGCCCAGGGAGCTGATAGATGCCCCATCCCTGGAAATAGCCAAGGTCAGGCTGGATGGGGCTCTGAACAACCTGATGCAGTGGAAGATTCCCCTGCTCACTGCAGGGAGGTCAAATAGATTAACTTTGAGGGTCCCTTCCAACCCAAATTATTCTGTGATTCTTTGAATGCAGTCAGAGCTCAGTGTGAAAGGGATTGTTTGGGCTTTCTGCTGTTGTTTTAACCCAGTATGTTGAAAGCGTGGGTGGAGGGAATTCCCTGTGTGGTCAGGGTTTTAAACCATTCCTGGAGTGTTTGCCTGTTGTGAAAAAATCAATAGTAACTGCAAAACGCCTCTGTAGTACCTAGTGCTTACTTTTCAGAGTCAAAATCCTACTAGGATTGAGTTGGACTTGATGTTTCTTTGGGGTATTATGGATGTGGATTGAAGGGAGGGTTGGGGGGGAATTTTCTGCTTGAAGACAAATTTTAGAAACAAAAGGGTTTGTCAGAGACAGAAATGCAGCAAATACTCTATTGCCACATCTCTGAAGGCTGTGGTTGGCACAGTGAATCAGACAGAACACAGCCAGTTTGGGTAGCAATGCCAGAAAAAATTACACGATTTTTTGTGTTGCTATGAAAACATTTTTATGTCTTTGGGGGGTGGTTTTTTTTTTTTCTTTTCCCCTCTACAGTTGTTCTGAGATTATTCGGGCTGCTGTTGACATCGTTGGCTGCTTGGTATTTGGGATACTTCGTTGCTGCTAATGTGCCCCAAAACACAGTGTCTTTTGCTGTGCTTCAAGATATCGGAAAGAAACCAGTGTTGAGGGGTGTGTAGTTGTATTTATTTCCTTTTTCTTTTTTTTATACTGTATCTGATGTTGTGTATTTATATGCTAAATGACAAATGGCTTGTTGGCTAAGAAATTATTTGGTGTGTGCTATTATAGGAATGAAGTTGACTGTAAAGTTAATTAAAGCAAAGCTAAAGTTTTCTTGGACACTGTTTTTGAGGAAGCACAATGTCAGCCTATTTTTTCAAGTGTACAAAAGCAATTAATTAAACAGTGATGTAAGAACACCTTATTTGTTTGCTGTCATAAAAGTGCAAAACAGCAGCTTTGATTCTATCACATGTATTTTATATTTATCATAAACAGTTGAGCCACTAACTAAACTTTGTGATTAAAATCTCATTATTTTTTTAGCTCTAGTATGATCAGGTGGCGTACTGTGTATATTTTTGTCATTTTGTGATTATGTTATTTTGTTAAAAAAAGGGCTTAAAATGAGAGTGGTAACTATTCACTTCAAGCTGTTGGAAAGGAAACCTTCATTCTCGTAGCCCTTATTTCCTCTTATATGGAATAGCACACAACAATTACCTTTTATTCAAATCAGATCATTCCATATAGGGCATTTTTCCCTGGATTAGCTTGCACTGGGACCCAACATCTATTTAAAAGTCAGTGATAACTTCCAGCCCAAACAAACCTGTGCTGATGTTGCCATGACCCCAGAGAACTGTCAGGATTCTGTGTTGATACATTTGAATTTAGCACATTGGCTTTAGGGGATTGATCCCATGTAGAAATTGTTTATGCAGCATCCAAAAAATCCTCTTCTCCTCTTTTCTGTTGCAGCCCCAGCCCCCAAAAGGCAAAAGTGTGACCATTGGTCTCCCTGCCCGCCTGGGAACTTCGCCTATCGCATCCTCAGTGGCGGTGGCAAAGAGAGGAAGGCTAAAATTTGTTTTGAGGATGAACAGTGAGTGCCAGTTTAATTTTACATCGAGCAAGGTCTTTGTACCGTGATGAAAGGTGTTTGGGTTTGGTTCAGTAGCAGCCTGTGAGCTCCTGCCAGGGGGCTCCTAAAACACCAGAATTTATCTGACAGTATTTAATTCTTCTGTCTCTTTTTATTTTTATTTTAAACCTAATCTCCAGTGAATTTATTTTTTTTTTTGGTTCTGCTACATAAGATGCAGACAGCTGTTAGTTTCCAATATGATTTTTAATTTTCATGGTGCAGAATAGCCAATTTACAGAATGTTGACTGGTCAGCATCTTCTGAAAGTCAGGTTCTTTCGTGGCTTTTCAAACTGGAGAGGTAGAATAACTTCAAAACCTTGCAGTGACCTTCCCTGGAGACATAATCCACAGAGAATAAAGTCACAAAACCACTTTATCTTGGTTTTGTATTTTTTTTTCTCCTTTATCTTTCTGGCTGCACTTATATGAAATATTTTCTTGATCTGGCTCATTTTGAAAGAGTCATTGTTGAAGGAAACTGACTGATACACTGTGCAGGATTTTTAAGCTCTTGTTTACAACAAAGTCTGGAATCAAATAACAGAAGAAAACGTAAATACCAGAAAATTACTTAGCACTGGTAAACATAACTTTGCATCAGAGCTTCTAGACAGATGTATTTTACTGATACTGCATTTATTTCAATTCCAGGCTTCTAAGTGAAGAGAATGGTGATGGTGGAAGTGGTATAAACATTGCCATTGTGAATTGTAAGTAAGAGAAAAAAATGTTAGAGAGAGACATACTTTTGTACTGCAATAAATTATCAATATTCTTGGGAGGTTGGATATTTTGGTTTGTGGGGTTTTTTACTGCCTAGTATGGAAGGGAAAGGAAAATATTGCAAACTTGATTCACGTTAATGTAAGAAAAACAAATCTGTGTGATAAAAACAGTCTTCTAGGTAAACAAAAGAAACATGTTTGTAATCAGTAGAAGAAAACAGAAAATGTGTACATAGAAGTGGTGTGAGTGTATTTTATTTGACAAAAGAATTGTAGCACAGCAAAAATATCAGTGATCTCCAGCAGTAAGGCTCAACTTTCAGCTTCAGGCCTTGATAAAATATATCTGCTGCTCCACTGATAAGGGGAAGTAGGAACTGAGAGCTGCAGTTCTGCCTCAAGGTGTAGCCATGGCACAAATTCCTTTTCCAGACTTGTTCAGTGGGCAGGAAGACAAACTCAAAGCTTAATTTATATTAAACTGCCTTTATATGTCTTTGCTTATAGTAGAAGCCGCTGGAAAGCAGAAGGTGCACTTTATTCCAGATTTGGACGCACCTAAATCCTAAATTTTGATTTAGATGAATGGGAATGGGGATGAAGTGCAGTGTATTCAATATTGGGTCCAGGGAAAAATGAATGCCTAAATCCTGTGGGGGAGGTAAGAAAGGGATTTCACACACACAGGCACAGTCAACTTTGGCTTTGATCACAAAACACTTATATTCCAATTTTTTTGTCTCACGTTAGCTAAGCAAGGTCTTGGCTTTGCCTAAACTTGTATGATTTTGTTGAAAGTTAAATTAACCACACACAAGAATCTGTTCCAATTTTTTTCCCAGTTAACTACTGGCTTTTTTTCCAATAATCATAAAATATTTACTGTGTATAACAGATAAAAATGAGTTAAAATTGAGAGGGAGAGGGGAAATACTCATCTTGAATGCATAAAGCCAAATTATGGCAAATAGGAGCAGGTCTATTATCCTGCACCAATATTTTCTACATGTCCTCTAATTAGTTCAGGCAAGATAATGACTGTGCTCAATAAATGTCTTTTGGCATTCAAATGGGATGAAAGCTTGAACATCTCAAACACTGTGCACAATAGGATTAAACTCATTCAAATTGTCTTAGACTTAACCACTTTTCCTATCTGTGGTTGTGACCTAGTATAGTGTATTTAGATATAAAAACATGGAAGCACACACCCAAAAAATTAATTTTTCTTTAAAATAAGAATTAATTTTAAAAATTTAGTTGCATTTGATGGTTCAGAGACTACATGAAGCAAAATATATTCTCCCCAAATCTTAAACTTGTGTTATTTCATATTTCTTCCAATTTAAGTACTGAAACAAAAGAAGCCAAATAATACACAAAATTAGGGATACCTAGCTTTAGCTGAAAATGCTAACTATATTTGCTGATTGAATAAAATAATATTTGCTCATATTTAGACCTTTTTTTCTTAATTACAGATAAAACAGGAAAAGTTTTATGGACAAAATTTTTTGAAATGTGGACAGTAGGTAAGGAAAAGAGTGCAATAGAGCTTTTGTTAGTGTTCTAGCATTTAAAAAGTGCTTACATTTATGTAATTCTGCTCTTTTGATGACTATGATTGTATTAGCTTCAGGGATCAGCTAGAAACAAACAGATGCTGTCTTCATAAAATATGTTCTGGCCCAATATGATGGCAAACTTTGTCTGAAAAGCCAAATTTCTCCTGTTGGTTGAAATAATTAATAATTTTTTTTTTAATTATCTTGGTTTTTTCCCTTTTTTGTTTTGTCTTTTCCTTTGGTCTCCATTATTCCAGTCTGGTAGGAATGGCACTTAACCGGATACTACACCCAGATGCTTCACTCAACAAAATGCCTTTTCCTGACATATCTTGTTCTATTTTAGTTATAAAATCAGCATAATTTTAAAATTATCAGAGGAAATTTCCTAATCTGTCCCTTAACATCCTCCCACATAGCTGGAATGATGCTCTACTTTAAGAATAGCTTTTAACACATTTTCTAAACATCATTCCACATAGCTGGAATGATGCTCTACTCTAAGAATAGGTTTCAACACATTTCCTAAACTTTGAAGAATAAGTTTCTTCACCCATTAGTGAGGAGAAACAGAATGCCCCGAGGCATTGGAAGCTGATTCCCTGACTCCTTCAAAATGCTCGTGACCTTGGGTGCATAAATAGGAATGTGCTGTGCGCGGTGTGAATAACGAGGTGTGGGGTTGGTTCCGCAGACCACTCGGCAGAGATGATCAGCTTCATCAGGACGGCACCAGCAGGGTCCCTCCTTCTCATGGCCACTCGCGATGATGGAAGCACCAAGTAAGGAAGTGATGGAGCTTGAGGGGCAGAGGAGTGAATGGCTGGAAATTCTCTGTTGTGAATCGGTGTAAAGGAATGGTAAATTCCATTCTGTACTCAGAGTTTTCCTCTCATTGTCTGCCTGAAACTTTTGATTCCATGCCTTTTCCATGATTGCACATATCTGTACCAAGCACCAAGTAAGGAAGTGATGGAGGTCGAGGGGCAGAGCACTGAATGGCTGGAAAATTACTGTTGTGAATCGGTGTAAAGGAATGGTAAATTCCATTCTGTACTCAGAGTTGTTCTCTCATTGCCTGCCTAAAAATTTTGATGCATGTCTTTTCCATGACTGCACATATCTGTACGTTGGTGCTCCCTAGGATGGGTAGATATTACATTGTTAAAAAGCACCCTAAAGGGCACTGCTGCTACCTCTGGGTCACAGCCTTCTTTATTCTGAAATGTTATTTATCCACACCTCCAATTATGATGTCTCTAGTTTGGGTTCCTTCTTACATTTAACCTGATTATTCAGGTGCTTTTGAATCTTAGGGGGTTTTTAGTTGAGCTCATGATATGGTAATTACCCAGGAAAAGACTTAATCCATGTTTGATGCCCTTGTCCTTATTTAAGAAGGGTTGACAGACTAGATAGTATTTGAGATATATTTTTCTTTCTGCTATGTTGTTACAAACAGATTGTATTGACATCAGGAATGTATTGAGGAGGAAGAAAATTGATGAATTAAATTCTCTCTGTGAATTCAATGTCATGCTACTATCATAGCTCTCAGGATGATTTAATTCTCATTTTTGCTTCTGCTGGCTTAATGTTGAATGTAAAGCCTGAATCAGCCGTGATCTTTCTCATCATTTTTCACATCCTGAGTTTTTTAACACTCATTTTTTCACTACATTTTCCTAGGCTGAAAAGTGATGCCAGAAAATTAATAGAAGAACTGGGAAGTAAAGAAATAAATAATATAAAGTTCAGGTCAAGCTGGGTTTTTATAGCTGCCAAAGGCTTCAAGCTGCCAGATAATATCGAAAAAGAAAAGGTCAGGTTTGTTTTATTTTCACTTTATATTTGTCTGTATATCAAAACCAAAAACTTAGGGAATAACTTGCCCACAGGTTTCAGGAGAACTAAAGATACTGTTTTTCACAGAGATTTCTGTTTGCATCTGTGTCCTTGTTGTGTTCATTTTCTGTAAGCCCAGTTGTGCTCATCTGTATGAGACAGACAGAAATGAGAAAACCCAACAGAGAGGTCAGGTCCCTCGATATGCTGATTCCCTCCTGAGCCATGTCAAACTTCCATAGTGGGGCTTTTTCCCAGAATATCACAGGATCACAGGATGGGTCAGTCTCAGAGGAACCACAGTGGGACATTGGTGCCACCTCCCTGCTCGCAGAGCACAGGGCTGTGTGCAGATGGCTCTGGAATATCCCCAGGGAGGAGACTCCACAGCCTCTGTGGTCTCTGTGCAGGGCTGGGCAGTGCCCAGGGCAGAAGTTGTGCCTCCTGTGCTGGGGGAGCTCCCTGGGCTCAGTCCCTGCTGTCCCTCTGTGCCATCGCTGCCCCCGGAGCAGAGCCTGGCCCTGCTCTGCCCCTCCCTGCACACAGCCATGGACAGCCAGGGCTGAGGGCCCCTCTCTCTCAGCTGGGGCTCCTCTGGAGCCTGAGCAGCCCCAGCTCCCTCAGCCTTTCCTGGCACCATGGGCCATGCTCCAGGCCCTTCCTCAGCTGCGCAGCCTCCGCTGGCCCCGCTCCAGGAGCTGCTGTCCTGCTGGGCTGAGCATCCCGAGCAGGACACAGCACCCAGAGGAGCCTCCAGGGCTGGGCACAGGGGCAGGATGTTGCTGTATAAAAATCCCATTAAAGGCAGTCCCATTTAAGGTAATCCCATTCAAGGTTGGACCGGCACCATTTAAGGTAACGCACCACAATTGACGAGAAGAATAAGCAATACCGGATCAATGTGATCAATACAAGCTTTATTCTCTTCTTTTTTTCTAGGTTCTCAGACTTAAGTACATTTTTCAGCAGCTTGCAGGTTTTACATGTCATTATGTCATTGGTTAGTAAGGCTACTTGCCACACTATTATTGGTTAGTTGCATACAGCTACATTACTTGTCCCCTCCCAACTCGCGGTCCCTTAATCTGATGTTCTGTATTCTTTTGACCACAATTCCTCTTTCATAAATTCAGTACTTTCCCAAAACGACCAAGGACATTGTCCTTGCAGCTTTCTCTCAAGGTTTTGCTTGCACAATGCCCACTCTGTATTCTGTGGCAGATGCTGCAAAAGCAGAGCATCTAGCATCTCACGGTCCTGCTCTTCGAGCCATCTCTCCACAGCAGGATCCCTCCCTGACCTGCTGGGAACGCTCTTCCTGAGGCACCCCAGGACACCATTGGCATCTTTGGCCTCTGCTGAGGGACAGCTCATTGTCCACCAGGACCCCCAGGTCCTTCTCCAGAGAGCTTTTACCCCGGAGGTCACCCCCTGCTTGTGCTGGTGCAGAATATTGTTGCAATATTCTTCATATTTCAGAGCTTCGGCTGGACAAAGATATTCAATTTAGTGTATATCACGACAGCCATCTGGGAAATAAATAAAGCACTCTGTGTAAGAGAGAATCTGGTAGAATCTTCACCCATTATGTTAAGCAAGATGTGCAACATTCTCCTCAGCTTCCGAACCCTCCTTCATTACTCCCTCCTCTTGTATGAGGTTTGACAAACTGGCATGTAAACAGGAAAAGCTAAATATTGATTTTTTTTTAATTTTTTTTTTTTTTTACAGATAAACCACTCTGACCAGAAGAAGAACAGATACAATGGCTGGCCAGCTGAAATCCAAATAGAAGGCTGTATCCCAAGAAACCTGATCTGAACAAATGCATACCTCATTAATAAAGACAATAATATATTTTTATATCTATGACTCTATTAAATTGCATCCAGAACCCAATAAGCATCTGAAAAATTGTAAAATAAGTCATACGCACAGTTTTTAACCTTTCTTTCCTCCCTGTGGTTTTATTCTAATCTGAAAACTAGCAGTGTTTTGATAAGAAGTGGAAATAAAATTCTCTGGTTTGGAATTACAATATTCAGGAAGTCAGTCCTAAAATACCAGGATTTTTTGAACTGAGCATAAATTGTCATTAGTACTCTTAGGAGGTTGGTTTTCCTTGTTTCTTTTTAGTATTTTTCTTTTGGTTCCCTTTCAATACTAATATGCAAATATAACTTAATCTAAATTGTAATATAAAATCACTGGCAACAAAGCAAATTAATTTGATGTTAGTTTATGAGTAACATCACTTCTCTTCAGAGAAATGATCAAAAGAGCAGTTACATTTTTTGAGTTGATTTTAGTGATGTTGACAACGCAGAATAGCAATGCTAACCTGTAAAGATTCAGTTACTTGGATTATTTTACCAAATTTAAGCAGCAAACATACATAAAGTATTTTTGTTCCTGTAAGTTTAACTTACTCTAAAAAATTTAGTGACTTCATGCAAGCTTAAGTGTTGTTCATGTTAACTATAGAATCAAACAGATGATTGAAAGGAAATCATAGAAACATTTATTCAATTTCCCATTTTTGAAGCACAGCAAGTGTCTGGATTGTTCTTAACTTCTGTTTTGTCCCCCTGTTGTTCAGAAGTCTCCTATATGGCAGATCCCACCGCTTAAGTTGCTTCCTGCAGCAGTCCACTGTTAATCTAGTTATCCCCAAACATAGTAAATTAACCCAAAAGGACCAAGCCAATTACATGGAGAATAACTCACAACTCACCACTATTCTTTTTATGCCAGTCCATTATGTGTCTGATGACCGTCCTCATCAACTCTCTCCTCTCTAGACTGAACCCACCTGTTTTAATCTTTCTTTACATTTTTCTCAGCATTAAAACATTAGTTCTGTATTTCCTGCTTGAAGCCCCCCTTGAAACTTCAAATGAAGCTTGAAAGCTTCAACTCTCCAGCCATGTCTGCCGCCTGTAGTCACTGCTGTGTTCCCAGCAGCTTTCTGCTGGTGTGCCCCTCACCAGTCCCTAAAGTTTCGTGCTACTGGTTTGCAAACTGCTCCATAGTCCAGGGACACTGCCCAAAACCCACTTAAATTAGTTTGACAGAGTTTGGCAGACTCAGTGGGTGCTCCTTAGCACCTTGTTACTGGTGAGGAGGATGCAAACGGAATATTTCAATAGCTGTTTCAATGTTTTTCCACATTGAGTCATTCTCTTTAATAATAATAAATTTTTCAGGTGGTGCTCGTGTTACTGGCAGGACGTTTATTCCTTTGCATCGTAATCACCCTTTGCTACTTGCCTGAATTATAAAAATAACATAATTACAGTGCTAATGCCTGGCAGTCCTCAGAGTGCCAAGCTCTGAGACAGCCCTTGAGCTCTGTGCAGTCTGACAGTCACTGCCTTCTGCTTCAGGCCACAATTAATCTCACATCAATTACAATTAAATTGTACTTCAATTTCTGTTTAGCAGTTACGATGAAGTACAACATTCTCATGCTTTACATTTGCTCTGTTCTTCATGCTCTGTGCAAGTGTTCCACTCTTTGCGACAGTAAAAGCTGCACCCCCGTCATCTGAATCAAAGATCAAACCACCCTGAGAATCTTTCAGAGCACAAATTCCTACAAAATGGTCTTTAACTCCGTGGTGTTTTCACTTTTTCAGAGATGAAGCTGAGTCACCTGGACTGGACTGAAGAGTGTTGATAATCTGCAGTTCTGAATAGCCATCATCAGCTTTGTTTTCATTTGTTCATGACCCAGTGCTAAAATACAGTAGGCAGAGGACTCTGAAGTATTTTGGTAACCCTCTGATCTGAAGAAATCACTTGCCACTTTTTTGATCACTTTTCAGATTAGAAACAATATTGCAGAGTTGGTTTGAAAGTGGGATTTCAACTTTGCACCCACAATTTGAACACTTTCAAAGGAACTGCAGCCTAGGAAAAAGTGCAAAGCTTTTTCATGGAATCCTAATTCTGAAAAATTAATCCAAGGGCAAAAAACAGCTGCAGCGGTGGAGGTTGATGCTCTCCGTGCCAGGTGACAATGCCAACCACAAGCAGCAGGCAGGAAGTGATTTCCTGCATTCTCCTGGGCTGGGTAAATGCTGGGAAGTACCTCTGAGTGCTTATTGCAGCCTGTGGGGTCACCACCATGCAATAAGGTCCAAACCTGCACAGCAATCCTCCTTTTTCTAGCCCCAGTGGGCAAATCCCATGGGAAGCCCTGAGCTTTGGGCTGTGGCATTTCTCAGGGCAGAGGTTTGTGGGTTTAAAAGCGGGGTGGCACAGCAGGTGGCAGCAGTGGCTTTCCAGATCCTCTGCATCTCTGGAAATACCCAACCTTTCAGTGTTTTCCTGCCCTGGGCAGACGCTGGAAGCCACAGACACGGGTGGAGGTCATTGTGGGTGGACACCAGCAGCTTTGCCCCCAACATGCCAGACCTTCCTTTCCTACACTTTGCCAGGGACAGGCTCCCATTTCAAATATCCCCAGCAGCAGCATTCCACACAAGAAGGTCCCTCACACCCCCTGCCCTTTTAGAAACACATTTTAGATGCTCCCATTTTTACCTCCTGTGTGAATGTGACAACCAATCCCATAAAGAGCAAAGTACCTGGTCAGAGTTCCTTTTTTATTTCTCATTTTAGGAGCATGAGAAGCGTTTCAGGGTCCTGACACGTCTCTTGAAAATCCCTGGATCCCTGTCAGTCCAATTCGATGGCAGCCGTAGGAAATATTGATCAAATAATAGGTAACATTTTCAGTTTCTCAGTGACAACTGTTTCTTCATGTTCTTTGTGTAGTGTTACCTAACTCAAACTGGGAAGTTTCCACTGTATTTAAAAGCAAAATACAAGAAAGGAAAAGAGAGGTGAAAGATGCTCTTTTTTAGGCAGGCTGTGCTTAAAGGAAAACTCTGACCAAGTACAATCCACCCAGACAAGCAAAGAGAAGCTGATGCTTTTACTTAAACATAGTGCCTGGAGGGAAGTAATATATGACTGTGATTTATGTGTCTCTTCTTACCTGCAGTGAAATGCTGAACAATCACTCGAATTCAGGGCGTTGAGAGGGGTGGTTTTAATAACATTGGAGTGACAGCAGTTCCTCATTTCTGGGTACTCTGAAGTTTTGATTTCACTGCTCTGGGTTTTTTTGTGCTGTGGTTTTGTTTAGGTTTGGGTTGCGGGGGGGCTTTTGTTGGTTTTTTGTTTGGTTGTTTTGATTTGGTTTTTTGTTTTGTTATGTTTTTCTTTCTGGGAGAGGTTTTCAGCAACATAGGAAATGAAGCTTCTCCTCCAAAACAGACACTTTACACTAACAGCTCCTTCTTCCACAGATGAGAACATAGAAATAGACCCTTAGCCTGTCCCGGTCTCCATTGCAGGAGAAAAATTTTTTAAAAAATTTTTATAGCTATGTTGTAGCCAAAAGCAATACACATTTCAACCTTGTACTTCGCAGAAAAATCTTATGTGGTTGTGTTTTTTTATAGCTGCTTTCTATCTCCTAAGAATTCCCTACCAGGGTTCTGTGAGAGGCAGCTCTTGGCCACCCAGCCAGGACGATGACACCAGCAAATGCTTAAGGAACCAAGGGACAGCTCCAAATCAGTTGCCCTTGTCCTTGTGGGGCAATTCACCTTGCATAGTGCTCACTGGGAACACCACACAGCTGCTCCAAACAGCTCCAGGAGATTCCCAAAGCATCTGGATGACAACTTCTTGGTACAGGGACTTGGGGAGCTGACTCGGAGAGGAGCCCTCTGTGATTTGTTGTTTGTTCCCAGAGAGGCTCTCGTGGCTGCCGTGGGGATTGTCTTGGCCCCAGCGACCGCACAGCGCCGAGTTTCAGATCTCTGCTGCTTTGCCTGCACCTGTCTGGCTCCCGAGATGGACCAGGCACAGGTGAGTGTGGTTGGAAAAGCAGCATCTTTTCATAATATGTCCATGGCAAAGTTTTTGTCCCCAAAACCAGATTATTTCTCCCCATGTGCAAGAAGTCAATCCCCACACAGAGTTCAGGTATTTCCTTTATTTACAGTTCTGCACAGAAAGAGGTGCTGGGTGGCAAATCCACAAAGCGAGCACAGCGACTATCAAAACTTTTCACTATTTATACATTTTAGCAAAAAAGGTATTAATGTTCATTGACTACCAGTTATATGGTTTTCTTATTAATTTCATCTATTATTTCTTTCTTAAATTATTTTTATATTTTTATAGTATCATATCTAAATATTTAGATGTTACATTTATATGTAAACTGTAATGTTCTGTATCATATATTGCATACAAGATATCTTATTCAAAATATTATTTCTCAATATCTATATACAGATGTTATAAATATTAAATAATACACAATCTTTACATTTGTATTTTAAATTAGTATACTGTTTTTGTATTTATCAAATATTATTATAATCTTTTATCATATTATTGACTAATATCAATTAGCTGGCTAATATTAATTAATCGTCCAGCTGTGCCCTCAGACAGGGGCAGTGGAACAGGCTGTGTAGCGCCCGCAGTGACCGCCTGAAGCGGGACAGGTGCTTCTCAAGGGCAGCCTGGGCCTGGGCCCCCAGCTGGGGAGCTGAGGGGCTTGGGGGGCAGCAGAGGCTGTGTGGGGCAGGGCCTCGGCTCTGTGCCCCTGCTGCCTTCAGCTGCTCAGCCAAGGCAGGAGAAGCTGCTGCCTTGGCCAAGTCCTGGGGAGCGGTGTTGGGGCCCTGCAGCAGCTGTGGGTACTTGGAGCTCACCCAGATGGTGTGGATGGTTATCTGTTCCCTGTCCTCCTGCAATTCCTCTATGTCTCTTTTGCGTTCCCTTTGGGACAGCTCTGGGTCTCGTCAGATTTTGACTTCAGACATCTCTTGGTCAATGGAACATTCCCATTGGGAAAGCTCATGGTATCTCTCATACGTCTGTTGGCCCAGCTCTGGGACATTCTCATTTCCCCATTGGAAAGGCTCTTCATGTCCCTCATACTCCCATGAGAAGAGTTCTTGGACACTCTCATTTTCCCGTTGGTAATGTTCCTGATGTTTCTCATATTCCCACTGGTCCAGCTCTTGCACATGCTCATTTCCCCATTGGGAAGGCTCCTGGTGTCTCTCATATTCCCACTGATAAAGCTTCTGGAAACTCTCATCTCTCCGTTTGAAAGGCTTCTTGTGTTCCTCATATTCCCAAGGGAACAGTTCTTCGACATTCCCGTATCCCCAATGGGAAGGCTCCTGGTGTCTCTCATGTTGCCATTCATAGAGCTTTTGGCCACTCTTCTTTCTCCATTGGGAAGGTTCCTGGTGTCTCTCATATTCCCACTGGTCCAGCTCTTGCACATTCTCATTTCCCCATGGGGAAGGATCCTGGTGCCTCTCATATTCCCAAGGGAACAGTTCTTGGACTCTCACATGTCCTGATTGGGAAGACCCCTGGTACATCTCATATTCCCAGTGGTCTGGATTTTGGAACCTCTCACTTCTGCATTGGGAAGGCTCCTGGTCTCTCTCGTATTCCCACTGGTGCAGCTCTCGGACACTCTCATTTCCCCACTGGGTCTGTTCCTGGCCCATGTAGGGTTCCCACTCTCTCTCTTCCCTGGCCAAGTCCCACTCCAGAGCCTGTGGCAGCTCTGCCCCCACCACTGCCCTGTCCCACTGCTCCCCGAGGGCTCCCAGCTGGGGAACTGAGGGGCTGGGGGGGCAGCAGGGGCTGTGTGGGGCAGGGCCCTGGCTCTGTGCCCCTGCTGTGGGGGAAGGAGGCGACTGCCTTGGCACATCAGGGCCTGCAAGGCCTTGGCCCCCACTCAGCTGATCTCCAGCCCCATCCCAGCTCCCTGCAGCCACATCCCAGCGCCCTCCGGCCCCATCCCAGCTCCCTCCAGGGCTGGCTGTCACCTGGGGCCTCATGTACAGGCCTGGCTGCTCCGTGGAAGGGGTTGAGTTGAGGTTCACCTCCTCCATCGGCACCTCCGTGCTCTGCCGCAGAGGCTCTCAGGAGAGCTGCTCCCTTGGCAGACAGCAGCTCTCCTGGCACTGGGCACCCCAGGGCTCTGTGTCCCTTACATAGCCCTCGAGCAGGGGGGGCTCTGCCGTGTCACTAAGGCCTCTGGCCATCACAATGGCCCACATCACCAAGGGCCTGACACCACGCCTGTGTCACAAAGGGCCACACCCAGCACCCCTCCAATAGCCAAACACACTGCAACTGGCATGGAGCAGCCCCAGACATGAGCACTTGTAGCCCCTGATGTGCCCAGAGCCCTGAGAGGGGGACTTTCCTTAGGGAGAGTGGGCCAGGAGAGGCGTCCAGGGGCCCACCAAAGACATTGCTGTCAAACTCAGAGGCTTTGGTGGCTTTCGTACAACAAAAGTTTTCCCTTCCCTCGGTGTTTACTGAGTGTCGCTGCACTGCACAACAACTGCCAAGAGTTACATCAGCAGCCCTGCCAAAGCCCTGGGCTTTGGCTATCAGTGGGCCTGGCTTTCTCCCCCAATAAAGAAAGATCACAGAATCTTTGTGTCCACGAGGCCGAGGCCTACTCACCTGCCTTGTGGCAGAATGACAAAGCCCAGTCAATAAAGCTGTTGTGGTGGCTGAAACCACCTTGGAGAAGCCGAGTTTCCCAAAGCACTAGCAAACTGGTGGGACACCTCTGAGGTGTGAAACACCCTCTGAGTGTTGGCTAAATGGTCCCTCCCTAAGGTTATATTAATCCTCCTATGTTGATTGGTTGTTGTATCCCCGACTCTGCCCTTCCCTTCCCCTCATTGGTTCTCATTGTATCACACACTCCACCCCTCCCTTCTTCCCATTGGTTGTCATTGTATTTCCCCGCCTCCTCCCCAACCCTATTGGCCCTTCACCCCTATATCCATGGTCACGCAGAGTGGCTTGCCCTTTTTCGCTCTTATGTCCTTTCGAGGTATAAACGCCTCTGGAACATACCCAGACAACTGAGCCCTCTGAGTTCTGTATTTCTGGTAATGCTGAGCCTACGAAAGGCTCTGGGGTGTGTGAGTGTCTCAGTGCTCCCCATCAGCACGAGTGATAGAATAGGTCTGCCTGCACACTCTGGAATGCAGCGACCAGCAGGGTCTGTCTGGGAATTGGGATGCTCTTGGATCACACAGGAGACCACATCTCACTTTACCACCTGCCCCACCACGCTGCCCCTCAATACCGAGCCAGCATTGCATGAAGGCACCCCTTCCTGGGACCCCTGGGGCTCTGGCATCAGCCTTCCCATCCCTGTGGGAACAGCTGCAAAGATCACAAGACCTTTCCCCCACCCCAGCTTCCCGCTGAAGGGTGAACGCAAGCTGCCCTTTTCTTCCTGCTGCCTCCTCTCCTGAGGATGTCAACGTGATCTGGAGGAGGAGAAAGCTCATTCTGTGTTTCATGGTGTCTGCAGCCTGCAGCGTCCATTCAGAACTGAGTACTTACATATGATGGCAGCATGAGGATTTAACATGGATTTTATTTTACAAGAAGGTGGAGGTAGAGAGATAGAAATAGGAAAGAGGTCCCAGAGATAGAGACAGAGAGAGATAGAGATAGAGATAGAGATAGAGATAGAGATAGAGATAGCAGAAGATAATCAGTTGGACCTGGATGATCTTTATGGCCCTTCCACTAGCAACCATTAAATCCTGGTCTAGAGACAGGATCACTGTATCTACAGGCGTATTTATTTAGATGAGCTACAAAAATAAATCAGAACAGAAAATCAGTTCTCCCCCTCTATGCTGCAGGAGCTGATGTGTTAAAAGCAAAATGAAAGCCATTCCCTTTTCACAGAAGAATGAAAAACAAATGTTCACCTCCCCTTCAGTGGTCCCTTTTGTAATTTCTCATGCATCTGTCTTTTATCTTTTTAAGATACACCCCACAGTTTTTCTGCAGTTGCCCAATATTAAAGATGAGGGAATCTGACATGGAGAATTTTCTGATCAAGCTTTGCATTTCCTTCACTTATAACTCATCGTGTATGTGCTTGTGCAAGTATGTTATAGTTAGCCCTGGTTTAGGAACTGGTTGCTCAGTTTGACAGAGAGGATTGGGGGACACAGCCACAGCTCCTGCACAAATAAACATCTGATGATTGTTAGTGATTCGTAAAATGTCTGGAGCTCAGGGTTCACCAGAACTCCCTGCGTCCCTGCTCACTTCACCTACAGCACTGGCCTGAGGGCAGCTCTGCACATAACCAGCAACTTATTTAGAGCAATCTCCTTTACTGACAGTCCCACTTCTCACAGCCCATATGGATGAACTGTAAGGGCTTTTTTGTGTCATTTCAGAGAATGGGCCAGGGTCACAGAAAGTTCATGGCTTCCCTATCACAAACCCCATGTCTGTGTGCAGCTCCAGCTGATGGCAGCTGAGAACCCCCAGCAGAGGAGGGAGAGCTGAGGGACGGTCAGACTTTGATGCAGAATAACCTTTTTCTGGGAGACGGGACTTCCCCAAATAACCAGGGAACCTCAACAAAGTAAATTTCCCAGCTGTTCCCTTCTGGATTATGTAACATTCCCATCAGATAGGACCCAGTCCAGTGGTGCACTCCTCTGATCCCCTGCCTAACAAACCTATGGACAAAAAAGGGAGGTTTTATTTTGTTGTTGTTATCTTGAAACTTTCATAGCACTGTACTAAAAATGAGGGCTCAAGAGTTTCCTGAGATACAATTTCCCACAGTTTTTATTGCAAGGCACCTCAGCAGGAATGCAACATATCCCTTATCTGTCCTGGCTGGCTCTAGCTCCATTAGGGATGCAATAAAACTAAGGAAAGGAAAGCTTCCTCACCCTGCTCAGCAGAGCATAAACACTCCTTGTTTATGCATATATGACTACAGCCATCATTTGCTAATGCTTCTGAAACTGATGTCTAACATCCCAGGGATTTCCCACAGAGGAATTTGCATTTAGAATTTTACAAGATTTGTTTCACATATATGTGATTTAGCCAGAAAACATCAGTGAAACATGTATGTGATCAGTCAGGGATCACATCATTCCTTGGAAAAAGACTGTTTCTGGAGTTCTTGAACATTTGTAAGGCACAACTGGTGCAATTCAGATGTGAGCCTGCAAATTTTGTGATACTGTTTTCCCGTGTGTATTCCCAAGATGACCTGGCTTGCTTGTGGACTTGGCAACTCAATCCCAGGTTTCCCATAGTAGAGTCTGAAGCAGCAGGATCCTTAAAGAAATAATAAAGAAAAAATAATTTAAAAAATCAATAAAAAATTTCTGTGACCTTTGCACAGCAAAGGTCTTGCCTGGGGCTCCCACCACCCAGAGCTCAACCTGCAGCTCCTGCAGCTGCATTCTGAGCCACCTGCACCGATTGTATTCCTCAACTCCGTGCTGAGGGGAAAGCATCCTCCTTCTCTCACAGTCCACTGCTTGGTGTCTGCGCCTCTGTGTTTTGCTGCAGTGAAGTGAATGTCAGTGAGACACTGACATATTTCATAGCAAAGAGTGAGCATTAATTAAGTTCATAGCATGTCTTGCTAGTATGGCACAGGAGGGATAATTCAAATTGTAACCGCTTAGCAATGGTTATTCCTGGCGTGGAGGAAATGAGAGCAAGAAAGGGTTACCGTGGCTGGAGGCAGGGATGCCAGAGCCAGGGCTGCTCCCTGTGAGGCGGTGAGGTTCCGCTGCAGAATACAAAATGCTGCAGCCTTTTGGTAGCAGTGGTGCAATGGGAGCACCCAGGGGCCACCTTTGGGTAGCAGAGCTGCTGCTGGGGGCTGGACCGTGGGGATGAGGTACCCTGTGCCAACGCTCACACGATGGATACCAGGGGAAATGTATGGAATCAGCCTGTGCCACATCTTTGCACTGTCCTTGCAGAACCACTTGTGGCAGTGGAACTCTGCTCTGGACATTGTTCGTTAAACTTTTGGCATTTAAGCACAAACATGTGCTTAATTCACCTCGAGGGATACAAAAATCCCCTAACATTGTTCTGCCAGATTGTTTGTTACCATTTATGGTACCAATTTACATGAGTTGAGGAAATAACCTCTGCAATTTTTAGAGTAACAAGATTAATGGGACAGACAGGAGGAAGTTCATGCAAAGCCAGTTCATCTGAGCAGTCCATGGGCAACCATACAACCTACAGGCTCTGTTTTAGGTTTCAGACTCTCCCTGCCCCACCCAAATTGTAATACTTTAAGGCTAACAGATGAGAGGAACTGACTTTATTCGCCTTATCTGTAACAGATAAAATTCTTCCTATTTCATTGTCAGAAACTAGGAAAGTAGAAAAAAGATTAGAAAAAAATGTCACCACTTGTAAATGTCCCAGCAACTGTTTGAATAAAATTGTCATAATGATCATTAACAGATTTCAACACCCCTTGAACAAATAGGTTGAATAGTCTAGACAACAAAGTTTTAATTTTTCGTTACACTGTACTATATAAATTGAAGAAATGGCCTCTGTCTTTGAGGGGGGATATTTTTCTTCATTTTTTCCTCTTCCCCCTTTTTGATAGCTTCTACTCATTTGAGTTATTTAATTAATTTTGGGAATCTTGTTGTGTGGAGTTTGCTTTGGGGGAGTGTCCAATCCATTGCACAGTTAGAGCTCTTCTTCCTTTTTTTATACATTAGTTCAGTTTTTGCTTCTGATTACCTTGAAATTTGGAGACAGAAAAGTGCATCACTTTGTCAGCTGTTGCTGGGTTAGGTTCTTGTTGCTTCTCAGCAAATCTCTACTCCTTTATTCAGTGAAGTTTGTACTATCTAGTCCAACAGTACAATAAGAAATTTCATCATTTTCTAAACAGATAAAAAAACTCAACATGTAATTGAAAACGAATTCCAGAGTGTGAACAACAACAAACAGGGAGTTCAAATGTCACTTCCTGGACTGACTTCACACTGCCTTCCTTCAGACACTCTTTTTAAACTATGTCTGGGACAGGAGTGGAGGTTTCCATAGAGTAAAAAAGAAAACCCTAGCTCAAGATTTAGTGTCCAGGCTGGCAAAATGGCTTTGGCAAACACACCAGCACAGACAACTTGTGAACAGAGCCAACAGTTACAGCATTTTCATGTTAACTTCATTGCTGTGGTTGATGAATCCAGCTCTGGCTAAAAGTAGCTAACCTGTGAATTCTCATGAGGTTGGGACTAACTAAAGGACTCTCCATAAATAATTATGAGAAATAAGGAAATATTTTGTTTAAAGCAGAAAGGAAACATAAATCTCTATGTTTAAAAGTTGAAGCCAAGTTTCTACATCATTAGATTAGTATATTTACTAAAATCTCAGAAAAAGCATCCCCTGAAACCACAGTCTCTCCCACGCCTCTCAAGCAGAACAGCTGAATTTCCCTTTGCTTTACCCACTACCACAGTCACTTCTGACGACCACAAAATTTGCAGTAAAGGAGCCCAAGAAGATACATGTGCTCCCCAGACTATCCTGTTCATATGGAATAAACCAGATCTCAACATTCAAATGCAGGAATCACTGCTGTCCACCAGAGAAGCCACTGGAGTCCTCACACACCAACCTTGGGGGTGACATCTGGGTCTGGTCTCTTTGCTCCCTGCAGATCCCCTCTGGTGATGAGGGGTCAGGGTCTCCAGGATGATGATCTCCACGTGCCTGGCTCCAAGGTGGGGTGGTTACTTCCAGGTGGGGGAGACTGTGCAAGGATCACACCAGAAAAGATGGACCACAGGGTGGGGGGGAAAGGAGGGCAGACATGGAAGGAAGGATCACTGCAGTAAAAACAGGAGAGACACTGTCTGCCCTGCACAATCTGAACCACCCACTCTGCCCAGAAGGCTTGAAGTCTAACAAATCAGAGAATCACAAAATCAATTAGGTTGGAAAAGACCTCCAAGATCAAGTCCAACCTTTGACCACACACCACAATATCAACTAAACCATGGCACTGAGTGCCACATCCAGTTGTTCCTTGAACACCACCACCTCCCTGGGCAGCACTTCCAATGCTTAACAACCCTTTCAGTGAAGAAATTCTTCTTGATGTCCAACCTGAACCTCCCCTGTCTGCCCTGCACAGTCTCAAACACTGCCTCTGCCCAGAAAGCTTGGTGCTTAAAAAATGAGCAGGAAAGTTGGAAGAAGGGGAAGCCCCCAGGCAGTGAGTGGGTAACAGAGCCTTAAGCCTCTGCACACAGCTGAAGAGGACACAACCCACTAGGGTTGGAAGGTAGCAAGGACCTGAGACTGTAGAAAACTCATTAATAATAATAATAATTTTAGTCCAGTGCACATGGGATTACCCTGGTATTAATGATGTCAGCAGCTCACACTGCTTCACTTAATTTGGACCTCTTAAATTTCAGGTATTTTTGTACTGGAAAAAGATGCCCTTAATTACAATATTCAGTTTACATAAGGCAATCAGGCCTCACCAAAACAGACTCAGACAAATTACATTCTTGTTAGGAAGCCACACAGAGATGGATACTCACATGAACAAGGACTGGTTTCATCCCACTCTTCACGCTCTTCAGGATTGTCCCTCTCACTGTAAGGATGAAACCTGTATGTCAAACACTGTGATCCAAACTTCAAGTCAAGCAGCAGGCAAATACGCCTGAGATATTTGCAGGAAGAGGTAGAAGAGTTCATGCACAGCAAATCACCCAATTCCCTGTTGCTCATCCCTTACTAGAGAAGAACAAGGCTGGGGAACACATAACTAAAGAAAATGGCTCTGATTTGTGTTTCCCTCTGCCCTGAACCATGGAGAGCATTCTACCCACTGATGTGCTTTTCAGACCTTTCATGCACACACACACCCCAAGAATGCACCTTTCCCCAGTTATATTTTCTCTCTGACCTTTCTATTCCTCTATTTAGTTTAAAGCCTTTCAAATCACCACCCATTCCTTCCCACATGGGACACACTGCTCTTTGTCTCCATCAACTTGTGCTGAACCAGCTTTGCACTGGAGCTGCAAAGCTCCTCCAGGCAGTAACTCACTCATCTATCTCCCCCACGGTGGGATGGAGAGGAGAATCAAAAAAGACTTGTGGGTTGGGATCAGAACAGCTGAATAACTGGAACAAGGGAAATATTATCATAATAATTACTAACTGAAATTTTTAAAAATTAAAGCCCAAGTGATGCACAGTACAGTTGCTCGCCACCCATTGATTGATGCCCAGCCTGTCCCTGATCAGCAATAGGACTCCTCAGGCTAACTCTCCCCATTTAAACACTGAGCATGACATTCCACGGTACAGAATATCCCTTTGGCTGTTTCGGACCAGATCCCTCCTGGATTTTTCTGCCTCTCCTCACTGGCAGAGCACAGAAACTGAAATGTCCTTGACTGAGGATGAACAGTAGTTAGCAACAACGAAACATCTGTGTGTTATCAACACTATTCTCCAAAACACAGCACTGCAGCAGCTACCAGGAGGAAAATTAACTCTCTCCCAGCCAGAACCAGAACACTGGGGAGGGGTGGTTCTGTGGGTGGGGCTGTAGCAGCCCCCAGCACCTCTGTCTGAGGGGTGGCACTGGGCTCTGTGCAGAGACGCACGGTGGGGGAATGAGACACAGGGGGTAGGAACTGAAACATGGGGGACGCATCCAACTGGGTATGAAATAGGAAAAAAAAATAATTTGTCAATCTATTGAATGAATTTCATTGTGAGGCTGTGGAATCTCCATACTTGGGGGTTTTCAAGACTCAGTGGGATAAAGCCCAAGGCAACATGATCTGAACCAGTTTGATATATAAAGTTTGACTAGACAACATCCGGTATAATATCTGAATAATTTTATGACTAAGAATTTTTCCTAATGGTTTATGTCACATAATGATCCTGCCAACTACTGCATTTACATTACATTTTGATTTATTTTTAAATTGTAATATGAAATGGCTTTGACAAATGCTTGGTCATTCATCTTTTGCATTGTGTCCCATTTTTGTGTTCATTAAAATTACTTCAAAACATACTCTGCTTAGTCTATTTTAAACAACTCTGTTGTTTTGTGTTAATCTGTAGAACTGTATTGCAAGTGAAACCAGCTGTTATAAATCATTACATAAACATGAAAACTGTTTTCAATGCCTTACACTAAAACATTTCCCAAAAAGGGTTGAAGTTTTTATTTTGCTGTTTCAGGAGAAAACAGGGGAACCACAATCTTGACATGTGGAAAAAGGAGAATCCTGATTTCACCACCAAGTGAAACTGCTCAGAGTTCCTCCTTTTTTTGAAACATCGTCCTGTGACTAAACAAAACCGAATTGATCATGTAACAAAGGCATGGCTTTTCATAAAATTCATAAACTAATCACTAGTATTGATGTACAGCTCCCAAATAGATCAATTATGTTTATCATGTCCCACTAATTGCAGTAGCTATAGAAAACAAAGAAGAGAAGAAGGAAATTTAAAATAATACATCAACTGAAACCAGGCATTTCTGCTGGATAGCGGAGCCAGCCGTTCAGTAATAACTCACTGCAAGGGTCTGCTAAGTAAAGTTACAATTCTGATTGTTGAGGTAATGAGAAACTGAGCTTTACAGCCATTCTTACAACCCATGGAATGCACAGCTGGAGAAGCTGAACTGACTCATGAGTTTCTATGTGCCAGGATGTACCCTGCAATTGTTAGGACAAGATGGACTCTGCAAGTTAAATGCGTGAAAACCTTTTTCAGAAACCTCTATATATCTCACAAGAAAAAACATGGAAGGCTTGAATCTCTTTAATGATGAACCACAGCTCAGAAGAACCTGAGAATGACATTCTGAATGCTGCATAGAGAGGATCAGTCTGAATCAGACACCAGTGAAGAAGCCTCGTTCTCAACAGTATAGGCTGGTACAGGATTTAAGAGCAACAAAACAAATAATCATGGACAAATAATTATTTGACTGCTTTGGATTTAAAAGAAGCTTTCCTTTGCTTTCTGGAGGATGAGCAGAGCCAGACTTTCTTTGTGTTGAGGGGGGGGAATCTGACAACAGAAAGAAAGGTGCAGCTATTTCTACAGAACATCAAATGTTGGACACTCTTTTTGGACGGTCACCAACTGCTTACAGGGATTTTCGATAAGATGTTTCACCCCGTTGTTGTTCTCTAAATGCAAACCTTATTTTGTTTTGTCTTAATTGCAGCACTGAATATTTGCATTTGGAAAATCATTACACTATTGACTTACCTGTCATCCCGGTGATTAATTTCAGAGAAATGTGTGATGTTCATAAAAAGTGAGGCTTTTGAGTCCTGTTGTGGCTTCATAGCCTCAATGGGAGAAAATGATGAACAGCTCCCTAAAAGACAAATTATGTTTAACATGTCTCAGTAATTGCAGCAGCTGTAGAAAAAATAGGAATAGAAAGAACTTGAGATAATGTATCAACTGCAGCCAGGCATGACTTACTGCTGAACCAACAAACCAAGGACACTTGGTGAATAAACTGAGATAATGGAGATGGCAAGGAGCAGAGCAAGGCCAGCTCATCAAATCAGGAAAAGGTAATTTTGGCAAGGGGAGATCACAACCACTGACTCACCACCTACCAACCCAAAAAACTCAATGACTCAAAAGAAGAGAAAGGCTGAGAATGAGGACTAATTAGGGAAAGAAGTGAGAGAATCATTTAATCCATAGAAGATAAAATACTAGTTAATAAGAGAACTCTGTGACTTGTAGTCAGTGAGCATTAATGCCTTTGTTTGTGTATAAACAGTGAAAAGTTTTGATAATCGTCATGCTGGCTTTGTGGATTTGCCACCCAGTACCTCTTTCTGTGCAGAATTGCAAATAAACCAAATACCTCAACTCTGTGCGTGGATCAGCCTCTTGCACACAGGATGAGAAAAACCATTTTGGGACAAGAGTATGACTTAGAATCTTATTCAGATTGATCTCCTGTACAATTAAGTGCAAGGATAGGGATGGTGAAAGAGGCCAGGAGAGCTTAGAGCTGTGGTGTCCTGCGGCAGCCCGTGCCCAGCCCGGCTGTGTGTCACCTCGTGTGTCACATCCTGCCTCCTGCAGCCACAGCGTGGGAACATGCCCTCTCAGAGTCACTGCCAGGTGAGGAGGCAGGAAAAAGGGCTAGGTCTAGAGAGCAGTGTGTCTGCTGTGCAGTCAGACCCATGGACTGCCCAAAGGCAGTTTGGAACGCACCAAAACAGCCAGGAATTGAGAACAGCTGCTCGATTGAGGCAATGGACAAAACCAGAGGGAGTGAGAACTAAGGTGTGGTCTTGCATCTGACCTGAAAAGCCCCTGGCTGAACAGAGTAGTGATGTTGTTTAACAGCTTAGAGGCTATTAAAAAAATAAAGAAAAGAAAAAAAAGAAAAGGCAAAAAACCCACAAAAAGGGTAGGAGAGCAAAGACAGCAGCAGCAGAAGCATCCTGACCCAGTGATATTGAGAAAAGTTCACCACATGAACCACAGTTCGTGAACCACAGTTCATGAGCCACAAGTTCATGAAAAACAGCTTGGAACTCTCCTGAAGCAGTGCACAACAGAGACAAATCACACTGTGTGTCACTTTGCTTTCTTGTCACCCACATCCAACAATCTCAGCCATGCCCTGCAGCCTTTGGCAATCAAGGCACAGCCCAGGTGAGCGGTGCCACAGTTTGCCACAGTTTGCCACCCTGGCTTGGCTGGAATGCCTTGCTGGGAAGTGGAAAAAATACTTCCTGTCCTGTGGAGGGGATCCTGACCCACTTGCTTTTTGCATGGAGGGATGAGGAGGCTGAAAGCGTCCCTTGGATGACACAGGACCAGCATCCCCAGCAGGCAGCACCCATGGGAGTGGGGCACGGCAGCTTGAAACAGCAGGTTTTGCCCCAGGGGTGAGTGAGCTGACTCAATGAAGTGCCTTTTTGTGGGGGAGGAAAGGCAAGTTGTTGCTCAAAGTATTTATTTCCAAGTACCTCTGCCATTTGTCCCTGATGTGCTGTTATGCCAAGGGAGGAGGAGCTCAGCTGTGTTGTGAGGAGTTTCATTTCTGCTGTGCTCTAAACATACAGGGAAATGAAAGTAAAATACCCAACATATTGCATTATTATTTCCAGAGCTATCACAAAGCTGTCACCTTAAGTGCATGAATTTCACATTTGCCTGACAGTTCCTCCAAGGACTTTCATGGAGAGAGTTTTGCCAAGTCAAAAATTATGTTTTGAGGTGACAGCCGTAACAGATTCAGAATTGCCTTTGATAAATGCATTTGCTGCATTACTGATAAATATCCAAAGGTTACAGAGTGATTAATTAATAATTCATAATTCACTAAAAGTTCAGCAATAATTAAGTTTCGTTTCACCTGTGTATCACCTGCTGAATGGCGGTTCAGAGGTGTGGCTGCTCTTCTGAGGGGCTTCAGTGAAAAGAAGACTGGGAGAGATTTCTACAAGGGCAGATGGTAATAGGACAAGGGGGAACGGCTTTAAATTGAAAGGAAGTCGTTTTAGATTGGATATTAGGAAGAAATTCTTTCCTGTGAGGGTGCTGAGGCCCTGGCACAGGTTACCCAGAGAAGCTGTGGCTGCCCCACATCTGGAAGTGTTCCAAGCCGGGTTGGATGGGGTTTGGAGCAACCTGGGACAGTGGAAGGCATCCCTGCCTGTGTCAGTGGTGGTTCTGGATGGGATTTATGTCCCTTCCAACCCAAACCATTCGAGGATTCTGTAGCTCTCTGAACTTACGGCTGTGAGATCTCCACTTCACTGTGGACACAGTTCATGTGTTAAGATAACCATGCCCTTAACTGAGCCAGGTGCAAGGTAAGCAAGTGGTGCCAACTCATGGCAGCTATATCCTTTGAAACAGCCTGTTCATTTCCTCAGAAGCCAAATATTTTGCCTGGGAGAATTAGTTTCGTTTCTTCTCTTTCTTATCATAGTAGGTAGGTGGAGCCTGTAAGTAGAAAAGCACCTGAAGAAGTTCCAAAAATCCCTGCTTCTCCTTGCTGCAGGACACTTGCAAGGGTAAGTTTCTTTTCCTTCTTCTAAAAACAGTAATGCAATTTTTTACTGTTACCTTCATTCTTTTTAATGTGACAATACTGCATAAGGTGTCTAAAGTAAGTGTGATTAAACAGGGTTGTCAGGAGCAGGATTTTTTGCTTTCTGGGTGGAAAAAGAGATAAGATGTTAGTATTATTTCCTCCTTAATAGAAGTCAACTGAGAGATGGCATTTAATTTTTTTTTTAAGGCAGTGTTCAGCAAGATGATCTAGCCAGCAATATTTATGAGTAGGATCACAAGCTTTGTATTTTTTCATTTTCTTTATGAGAGGACAGCTAGAGTTAATAAAAATACAACACAGAGACTGTGAGGTTTACCCAAATATCCTGAAGTCACAGCATGTGTCAGCCAGAAGTCCATGTGCTCCTCTGGCTGGACAGAGAGTGAACAAATCCAAGAGCTGCGTGGGTTCAGCACTGCAGCTCTGCACCTTGGGTTTGAGAGGGGATTTTTTTGGTAGGGGTTTTTCATCTTCTACAGGTGCAAAGCTAAAGGGTCGTTACAGAAAAAACACAGCAACTCCTCCTCAGAGCCATCAGCAGGTTGGTGTTTGTGCAGATGTGGGCGTGCAGCAGAGGGCTTCGTGCTGTGCTGGGAGAGGTTTCCCTCACCCAGGCAGGCAAATTGTAAAGGTAAAGCTCAAGGAAATCAGTGTTGTCCTGGCAAAGGAGGCAGGGGCATCTCTGGTGAGAGGAAATTGTTGGCAGACTTTCAGTATCATCGCGTCACCCAAGTGTCACGTTTCACAGGTGGATTCTCGCCATGGTAGAAGGGCTCTTCAAAACCGCAGCTCTTTTGTTTTCCTCTCCTCCTTTCTCCCATACGATGTTGTCATGGCTCAGTACACAAAGAAATCGCTATGCCCGTGTGGCACAGGGAATGGTTACACAACCTGCCACCCTTTCCAAGTCCAGGGGGAGAACAGAGGAATAGCCTCAAGAATCCCCACCTTTGTTTATTCTGGTGCTGAGTGCAGGTGTCTTTGTTAGGGGTGTGGGGTGTGTGTGTGTGTGTGTGCACTCTGTGGGGTCTGCACCCCATCTCGGTGTTTGTAAGGTCAACAAAAGCCAGTCGGGTCTCCTCAGGCATCCTCAGCCCTCCCACATCCCTTCCACCTCTGTAATGGCCATGGGGTTTGTCCTGAGTAAACACACCAGGGGGTATTGCAGGATGTCTGCATGGTTGCATAATTAATTCATTCCAGAGACTGGGAACGGAGATGTTTGTGATTGATTTGGGTGCACATCAGCCACAAAAAGGATATAAAATGCCTTTGGAGATTGGGCCAGCAGGACAAATCGGTGTCCCAAAGTTGCAGGGAGTTTCTGGGTCGATTTTCCCCCTTACCCATGTTCTTTCCCTACCACCAGTGCCCCTACCAGGGATGACCACAAGGTACCTCAAGCTCCAAAACTTTCAGATTGGTGTGTAAACACCCAAGATCCAGCCAAATACACACATAAAATCCTAAAGTAGCCCCAGAAGTGCTTCTTTGCTTTGTAATGGTGAATTCTGCACAGCCAAAGACTATAAACCTGTACATGTCCAGCTGAACCTGCTCATATTGTAACTCTTTATTCACAGACTGTTGCCCAAATCTGGGACTAAGTGGACCAAGCTGTGCTTAGACTGCTCTGAGAAATTTTGGAAGCACGGGGGTCTCACTTGTGTCTCAACAGGAGGGACCATGACCTGATAATAATCCATTTTAAAAGATGATAGGGTTGTTATTTTGATACTGCACTGGCTCTATTTACATACTGTATTAGCAGTAAATGTAATTATAATTGCCCACACAGTCACTGTGTCCATCTTCTTTGGCCTGGCCCAGAACATTCTCTCAGCTACTCTACTATAGTGTGTGGTGTTTTTTCTAAACTTGTTTTACGCATTGAGAGTACAACTTACACTGTGTCTGATCATCCTATTTTGGCATCTGTTTAAATTAGAAAGCCTGTAAACATAATTCAGCCCCAAAAAAAAAATTAACAGAACAGGAAGTTATTTCGAGCAAAGTTGTGTTTCTCCTAATTTGTTTTCTGAAGTGTTTGAGTTAAACAGATCTTCGTCTTGGCAGAGGGAGGCTAAAAAAATCTAGCTTTGAAAAAGTACTCTTGGAGTTTTTTCCTTAAATCACTCTCTCTGGAAATCACCTTCCCTGGAAAACATCATGTCAAAAGCCCCTAATTTCCTCAACCATGCATAGAGAATAAAACTTCTACACAAAAAAATGCTGAACAAGGAAATAAAAAGCCTCCTAGTTCTCCTTTCTCTAACATCATGTCAAGCAAAGTCTGCTTTTGGGAGAGAGTTTTAATCTTTAGAGGGGGGAACCAAGATACAGAGCTTCTAAAACAGGTGTCAGACTTGCCTCTAACAAGTGTTTCTTCCACAAAAGAGGTGACATGGCCATTTAGCAGACTATGGCTTGGCTTGGTGTGTCCCACCCACATAGAGCCAGCCCCCCACACTCCTGACCCCAGGAAGTTAAGGATTCACACTCCCTCCGATCCTGCCCTGATACTGACTGAGCTTCTCCAAACACTTTCCAGCAAAAAATTTCACTGAGGAAAATTGGCTTTTTGCAAAAACTGGTGTAAGTTTGGGGGTTTTTTTCCAAAAACAAATATTGATTTTTTCCATGGCTTTTTTTTTAATTAAAATAAATAAATAAATAAATAAATAAGAGAGGTAGGGAGAAGTGTTTCAAGCCTATCCTCTGGAGACCTCAATTTTAGCTATTTGAAAAGAGCAGTGGCGCTTGGTACCTATTGAGGGTTTGGATCAGGAAATAAAAGTGATGTTTGATTTTCTCTGCTCTGATCACTGTTTTGAGGTAGAGTCACTCACTGCCCTGTGCTTGATTTCAGAAGCTGCACCTCAGAGGGGTTGGACCAGGCAGTGATCACTCTTTACTGAACCTCCGTGGAAGCCCAGAAGATCAGCAGGCCATGGATAAAAAGAACGCAGCATTCAAACAACCTACTGAAAGAACCAAAAATACCCCAAAGAAAGAAGGGTTTGCATTTCCTTTCTTAAAAACATTTCCAGAAGCTGCTACAGTGCCTCTCCCACCAGACCCAGAAGACTCTGCTCTGGTGTCAGAGAACACATTTCAGAGAAGGCCTAACTATGAGCAGAAGTACTTGGAGAAAGAGTTTTCCAGAGAAGAGGACACGGTAAGGCAAGAAGAGGGCACAGATCCTCCCCACTCTTACTCTGCTGTTCCACTTTGTGCCTCAAAATGAATTCCTTTGTCTCTTTGGGCAATCTGTACCTGTTAGATGCAAGGAGGACTTTTGGGATCAGGGTCAAGGAGTTAGTTATGTAAATAGGAAGACAGGTACCTGCAATTAATCTGCAGTCATTAACAATTCAGGTCTAAAAAAAAAAAAGAGATGGCTGCAGCCTAGAAGCCAATTTAATGTGTGACATGTGTCTGTTTCATCCCTAACAACTAATGTTGAACAGAAGTCATAAAAGTTGAGATATTTTTTTTCCTTGAGGCTTTTCAACCTTCAACAGAAATGCAAAGGAAGGTTAATAATAACCTGCTTGGATATTTTACACTGAACACAGATTGGTTTTAAGTCTGTGACAGAGTTATTTAAGTTTTTTGGGAATTTACTAGCTATTAAACATTGTAGTGAAGAGAGTGGGAGGGGGTTACCAAAAAGGGTTTAAAATGCCTGCCTCCAGTCATGTGTGCTGCCTTCTTGGACCAAAAAATCTGCTGTGTTTGAGTACATCTGATCCATAGACATACTTTTAGAGGTATCTTTCATGGATAAAAGTGATGGAGAGAAACTTCAATTTTTCTTCTCAAAAAACCAGGTTTGAATGTGCCTCTCCCCAATATGTCTGAAGCATATTGATGTTCTCAAAATTGCATTTCTAAATGCAGCAGTCAAGCTGGAACATGGAGAGAAGAACTGGGAAAAGAGACCAAGCTGATCTCTATATACTTTAGTTGAGCATATTTAAGAGCAGATGGAACAGTTTTGCCAAACTCTAGAATTTGTTTGATTTGTTTTCTTGTAAATGAAGAGACTGTGTTAATATCTGGATGTGTATCAAACCCAGAAAACGACAATAATCTGTCATTTAAAACAACCCACTCATATTCATGCCTTATGTGAGCCTAAAATGAGGCAAAGAAAGGAGAGCCATGGTGATCTAAAAGATTTCAGCCACCTGTTAAGAATGTCACAGCAGAGCACTTTTGGTGTCTATGCACAAACCAAATCTTGAAACTGCAAACCAAAGATCTAATAAGCTGTTCTTTACTAAATTCTGTGATTTCTGGGATCAGTCTTCATTTGCATACATATCCTTCATTACATCTGTGGATGAGTGGAAGAAAATGGTAGTCATTAAAAATACTGTTAAGAAAAGAATTACCAAAGCACACTTGGTAATGTGCTCTTTACCTTCTCAAGATGTCTTTCAAAATTTGGTATTTTTACAAAGGATGGTTTTTGAGCCAGCCTCAGCTGTTTCTTTCAGCACCTGTTTACTACATGAAGATGCAAGCATGCACAATGATATGAAATACAGCTTGATGCCAGAAAATAAGTTTTATTAAAAAACGAGTAGAAAATGCATCTATTTTTTTTTTTTTTAATTATGGAAAATTCATTATAAGTTCAATTCTACCAGGTTGCAGAAAACACCTTGTACAACCAATATGAGAAAAAGATCCGACCCTGCATTGACCTTGTCGACAGCCTGAGAGCTCTCGGAATAGAAAAGGACCTGTCTTTGCCTGCGATTGTGGTGATTGGAGACCAGAGCTCCGGGAAAAGTTCTGTCCTCGAAGCCCTGTCTGGTGTTGCTCTCCCCAGGGGCAATGGTGAGAATTCTCTTTCTCTGGTTTTCAACTGAATTTCACTTTGATGAGGTGGAATGCATTTTTTTGTTTGTTTTGGGTTTTTGGGGGGTTTTTTGTTTGTTGGTTTGGGTTTTTGTTTTTGTTTTTTTTGTTGTTGATTATTTTTTTGGGGTGGTTTTTTTTTGTTTGTTTGTTTTGGGGTTTTTTGGGGGGTTTTGGGGTTTTTTGTTGGTTTTTGGGGGTTTTGGGGGGGTTGGGTTTTTTTGTTTTTTGGGGGTTTTTTGGTGGGTGTGTTTGGTTTTTTTGTTTTTGTTGTTGTTGTTGTTGCTGTTTGGTTGGTTTTTGTTTTGGGTTTTTTTGGGGGGGTCTAGAATTGCATAACTCCATGACTGAGAAACGGAGATGCTGGTGAGGCACCACAGGGTAAATCCAATAAGGCACAGGTTCCAGGTGGTCAAGAGACCAGAGGTAAGAAGTGTAGTGTAGTAGCCCCACACTGCAGACAGACTGAAAGGCAGCATCAGCTGACTCTGTGCACTTCCCAGGAAGAAGCAGTGCAAGAGTATTAATTTCACATAGAAAACTAGTTTTTAAATTTGCTTCTGGTGTTCATTTGGAATTTTTAAACATTTTCTCACAGATACCATTATTACTATTATTATTACTATTATTATTACTATTATTATTACTATTATTATTACTACTACTACTATTATTAGTAGTAGTAGTAGTAGTATTATGTGTACGAAGATCTTTACTTAAAGCATTATTTAGGTCAGAGATGATGGTTGGAAGACTTTGCAGCTCAAGAAGATCCACTTTTCAGCTCTGTGTGTGTATTTTCACGCACATAAATTCTGCAAGTTCCATGTGAGTTTGCAATATAATCTAGTCTTTCCGGCTGGAGTTGTGAAAAGTTTTTCATAGGATTCAGTTGCAGCACTGAAACAGATCACCCAGAGAGGAGCAAAGCTCCATCTGTGGAGGTTTGCAGGGCCAGACAAGTCTGGAAAGAGCCATGGTTGACCTCATCTGGTGCTGGTGACAATCCTGCTCTGAGCAGGAAGTTGGACAGGCCCTCTCTGGCAACACCTCTTGGAACATTTCCATGTTTTTGTGTGACACACCAGGCAATCCATGTGTACAGAACACATGACGAGGCTGTGTTTCATGCACAACAACCTCTGCCTTTGGAACTGCTGCAGGTATTGTCACTCGATGTCCCTTGGAGCTTAAACTCAAGAGGTTACCTGAAGGTCAGGCATGGCAAGGGAAAATCTGCTACCGGAATGTCGCCCTGGAGCTGCAGAGCGCCGCTGACGTGGACAGAGCAATCAGACAAGGTGAGTGGATATTTGGCTGGCTCAGCCTCCTCTGAATGCTCTCCTGAGACTGAGCAGCGTCCACAGTGATTGTGGGTGACACCAAGAGCTGGACTCAGAGCAGAAGGGCAGCAAAATTCAGCTCTCTCAAGGGAGGTGTAGCAGTGCTTCAGTGGTGAAGATGATCCACGGTGATGATTGCAGAATGGCCTGGGCTGGAAGGGGTCTTAAAGGGCATCTAGTTCCAACACCTCGGGCTGGGATGCCACCCACTGTAACAATGATTAATGACAAGACTCCCCTTGGCAGGTGCAAAGAGGAATCTCTTTATTGCAAAAACCAGGCCTTTTTAAGGTATTAGCCCTTTATCCATTTACATTCTTGTGAAGCACAATAAACATGCTTCAGCCAACCACCATAAACCACACGGTGAACACGTGCTGGTTATAGAACTTGTTTTCTTAGGTTATGTAACTTGGGTTTTACCTCTATATTAGCTGAGTCATTCCCAGAGTGCTTTTCTGGTTAGCCGAAATAACAGGAGTGAGCAAGGGTTTTACAAGGGTGACAAGGCCCTCATTTTCTAAGGTTTTTTCTTATCCACAACAACCCAATAAATCCATGACCTTTTTATCCTGATCCATGATAAAGGCTCAGCTGTGTCCTTACCTGGGTGGAGTCTTCCTGGTTTCCTGGTTTGGGGAGGCTGTCTGCCAAACTGTAAAAATAGAACCTGAACAGTTCCTGTCATCAGTTCAAAAGCCCAGAGTGCGCTTGAGGTGCCTCTGGCTGGAAATCTTATGATTTTGGGGAAAATTGCGAGAAGGCAGAGTGGAGGACAGAGAGCTTCTGCCAGGTACTGACCACAGGTTTGGTCACTGCCCTTCTCATGTCACAGCTTTAGTGTTCTGGCATTTCATGCTGTGTAAGAAATTAGTGTTCTTACCCAAAGGGCAGTCAGCACTTGCCCTAAGTGTGAAAGTTGGATTGTCCTTACTTCCTTGACTAGCACAGCACTGCACCTTGTTATTCTTTCTATTTCTTTTTTAGCTTTTCAATACATTGTTTGGATATTCTCAAAACTGGCCAGGCATTTGGTATGAATTAAATAAGGTAATTAAAGAGCTGAAAATCTCTCATGAGAAGGACTGTGGGGTTTCCTTGCTTCTCTGTGTTCACAATTCAAGTATTATTGCCTTGTAGGCTCTGGGACAATTTACTCTCAATCTCCCTATCAAAATGTGAAGAATATGGAACAACACTTATTTTTCTTTCAAGGCATCCAAGCATTAATTAATACCTACAAAGTCTGTTATTGCTGAGGAAGCATTTCTACCACTGACCAATATTTTACCTGATCCCTTTTATTGTGATTAACTTACATGTACTTTGTCTGCATACATGAGAGTCCACAAATATATGCTCTGTAAAATATTGCAGTTCTTATTACAACAGGACTTCACATAACCCTGTGCTGCATAATAATTTCATTAGATTTTTGCATAAATGGATTTAAGTGTGTGGCTGCATCTGAAAGAAAAAGCCAAGCCTGAAAGAACTTTAGGTGGTAGTAGACACTTTTCAAAGTCATTGTGGTCATTTTTGGTTTGATGCTTCATTTGAAGCTTGTATTCATTTCCTTGCTCTTTTCACAGCCCAGGACATCGTGGCAGGTCCTAGAGGTGCCATTAGCGGAGAGCTAATTTCCCTAGAAGTTCGGTCCCCAGATGTCCCAGACCTGACACTAATTGATCTTCCTGGAATTGCCAGGGTGGCTGTGGGGGACCAGCCAAAAGACATCGGGGACCAGGTAAAGCTCAGCCTCGTGTGCTCAGGGTCTCATCCCTTAAGGGCTCCCAGCAGACCTTTTCTGAAGAGAACAGAATAAGTGGACGGGATCTCTGCTCTTCCTCTCTCTGATTTTAGAAGAAATGCTGGAGAATGCAAATAAAACTCTGGCTGGGTAAGGCCTGCTGTGAGGGTGATGTGCAGGAGCTGGGGGTGTTGTTTTTCCTAAAATACCTTTCAATAGGAACTTGGAGTAAGAAGAGCCCAAACTAAACTAGATATACCAAATGGAAATGAGGCAAGACTGGATTGTCTGGGCTTCGCTTTCTGGGAGGAGAGTAATTTAATTTGACAGTTAGATAGCAATCTTTCTATTGTATTGAGAAGAAAGCAGCAGATGGGTAAAATCCAAACATTTCCATTTTCCCTGGTTGTCTGCGTGCTCCAGAGATGGGGTCCATAGCATTGCAGCCTGTCAGAAACTGGGATGGGTGGGAAGTAGAAAAAAGAGGCGTCTTTACCGAAATCCAGGGGGAAAAAAGAGAATTAATTTAGTGTGGAATGAACACAGTAGAGCTGTGTGAAGCGTCTGCAAAACAGCACAAATTATAAGAAACTCATTTAGTTTGGCATTGAAACATAGAAAAATGCCAACTAGATGTCATGTACAACTTCGGGCTTGGCTTTTTAAAAATTTTCCTACAAATATTCCACTGAAATATAAGCCAAAGACATTTGTGTTCCTTTCAGAAATACAAATTTGAGATTTATCAGTATAATCCAACTTCCTTTCTTTCCATAAGTGTGTACCTACACATCAGAACCTGATTTTCTTACATGTGATTAAATACAAAATATCTTTAATATTTCCATAATGAAAGATTATATATGCACAAGAGGTTAAACTCCACGTAGCTGTCAAGGCAGGCTTAACAACATTAGTCTGGCCTCCTCCATGCCAGATGTTTGGATTAATTTTGGCATAGGCAAAGAGGCTGCATTCTTCTGCTGACCCTTTTCCCTGCCATCCTTTAGCATGCAATGCTATCCTCAGCATATGTGACATTTAATGGCATCAGACAGTGGCTCATATTGCTAGAAATGGTCACGCCCTACATGCAAGCGTCTGATTTCACTGCACCTCCTCACCGCTGTATTGAATTGCAGATCAAAAAGCTACTCAAAAGGATTATTGGCTGCAAAGAGACAATCAATTTGGTAGTGGTGCCGTGTAACGTGGATATTGCAACAACAGAAGCATTGAAAATGGCTCAAGAGGTGGACCCCAGTGGAGAAAGGACACTAGGTGAGATAATTTTTAAGCTACAAGTTGAAAAGGATGGCATATTTTTTTCCCCCATGAGGTCTGATGTTCTGTGTTCTGCACCAGGTCTGTGAAATTAGCTACTATAAGAAGAGGGGGGGGGAAAAAAAAAACCAGCCCAAAGAAAATATTTGCAAATATTTCTAGTCACAATTCTTGAGTAGCTCCAAGAATCCCTTAGTTTGGTGTCTTGCTGGCATTCATGTTATGAATAATTGGAAATTGAAAATCTCAGTTAATGGTAGTTAATCTGAAATTAATGGTAGAAAATCTTTGCTGCTGCCTGTTAAAAAAGGCTTGCAAAGCAGAAGGCATGGTGGGAGGCCAACTGTAGAGCAAGTTTTACAGTACAAAGCCCAGGAGCTGGGGGCTTTTTAGGAGAGAGAACACAAAAAAAATTTCTTTATAAAACATGGTGCAGAGTGTTCCTGCTTGGTGGTTAACTTTCTCTTTTAACTTCACAGGAATCCTCACAAAACCCGACCTGGTGGACAGAGGAACCGAAGATTCCATCATCAATGTACTGCGAAACAGAGTAATCCCCCTCAAAAAAGGTTACATGATCGTGAAGTGTCGTGGGCAGCAGGACATCCACAACAAACTGAGCTTGGCTGCTGCCATCCAGCAGGAGAGGAACTTCTTTGAGAGTCACAAACATTTCAGGTACTCCTGGCAGAAAAGGTCTCATCAAAAACATGTTAAAGTCACCTCAAAGCTTCCTGTTGATTTGCTGAGATTTAACTTAGGGTTACAAACAGGTATTAATTATTAATTAACTATTTCTCATTGTCCATGTAGGGTTGTGTTTCAGTAACCCAGAAGATTTTTACATACCAAATAAACTTTTTAATTTTTTTTTTTTTTGCTATGAAAAATACATGGGAGAAGTGCAATGAACTTAAGAAGCTCAGAATAGGCCCAAAGAATTCAAGTTAAATATCTGAGCACTTCAAGCCAGGCACTGAAGTATTTCAAATCACTAGAAAACATGGCGAAACAGCATCATGGCACAAGCTGCCCAGATGACTCAGCAGCAAATAATTCATAATACAGAGAATGGCAGGTGAAAAGGGTTTTGAATCAGTGAATTTCACACACGAAGAAATAATACAGCAGCACATTCATCTGCTGTTCGAATTTGCTGTTTCTGTTTCCCTTTCCTTAGCCAGTAGCTGTCAAACAACTCTTGCATAGAAGTGCCCAGAGACTCCTGGGCTGTTGCCACATCTGCACCAGCACTGCCCAGAGGCCCTTTCTTTGCTCAAATTGAGTAATAAAATTAGTGCAAACAGAGCAGACCGTCAGTGCTGCCTCCTTGCCCTGCACACGCTGGCCATCCAAACCCACATTTTGCTCTTTTTTTCACAGGGTTGTTATGGAAGAAGGAAAGGCTACTATCCCCCATCTGGCAGAGAAGCTCACAAATGAGCTTGTGAAGCACATTATTGTAAGTAACAGAGGTTCCAGACTGAGCTTTTTGGATCAGTTACTACCTAAAAACAAGTTCAACCCTTCAGCCTTGGACTGCAGTTGGATTTCATCTTTATATGCACAGATAGTGCTAAATGATCCTTCAACTCAGTGATCTGGGAACAAATTGAACTGAGAGGCAGAGGTAAAAAGACGCATGCTCTGCCCTCAGATTTGCCTTTAAACTGCAGAACAACAACAAGAAAATTATTTTATCTATTTGTGATTCGTAATCCCTGCCTTTTCAATGGCAGTCAGGATAGTTCTGTTTGTTTGTGAGGAGTGTTGATCACCTGGGTGGCAAGTTACTGCCATCAACTTACTGAAACACAGTGATTTCTATTTAACTGAAAATGTCTTCAAAACATCAAGAAGTTTTATTTTATTACTATACTAATATAAGTATATTAGGGAGGGTTTATTTGATATAAATGTGTATGTAAGTAATATACCTTATTCCATTAAGGGAAGATAGTAAAATATAGGGAACCTCTAAATCCGGTCTCAAAGGAGAAAAAAAAAATTTATGTAAATTTTCAGAAAATAAGCAACTAAACAGCCATGTTCCATCAGGAATTGAGCAGTCACCACCTCATCACTACCTTCCTGGCACAACCTGTGAGGACACAGTTTTTGGCTCACTGTGGGTGAAATCTTGCCCTAGACTGCAGCTATTCTGCCCAGCTTGCACTGAGGTCCAGCCTGACTCCTCAGGGAGATCCTGGTCCCTGCCTTCCCTCAATGAAGGCCATATTTGCACTTCCATGTTCTCCCACCATCAATCATGGGACACAGCAAGCTCTTGGATTTGTAAAAACGTCAAAGATCCTGTGCAGGTGCAGGTCACTCTTAGAGGGGTTTTGTTTTCCTGCCAAAACCAGGCATGTTCGACCTATCTCAATGTCCTTCTTCACTCTCTCCTCCCCAGAAAACTTTGCCAATGCTGGAGAGCCAAATTCGTGAGATCCTCCATAAAACATTGCAGGATCTGCAAAGGTACAATAGAGGCACACCCAGAACGGAGTCTGAGAAGCTGTTTTTCCTCACAGATGTAAGTATTGGTCACAGAGCAGAGCAAGGAGGTAACTGTGGGAGAAAAAGAAACCACCTGAAATTATCCAAACATCAGCATGGACCTCCAGGAAGTTAGTGGTGTCTGTCGCTGGAGTGCTTTGAGGGTAACAGACAAACCACACCTGCAGAAATAATGGAACACAGCAGCTCGTGGCCCTTTCTAGCAACTTTTTTCCTGTGATTGTGGGACAAGAAAACTAAACAACTTGGTTGATTGGTCAAAATCAAGCATCACAGTGAGGAAAACTGGTACTCCTGCCTGCTCTACACTTTGAAGGGTTTCTATTGTTTACAGCCCCCATAAAACCAAGTGTATCTCTGATACCAAAATATGGTTTGCAAGTCCATCTAAGCGTCTCATCTCAGGGAGTTACTCCCTGAGTAAGCCTTCAGTAGGCAGCAGAGGTGCTTATGAAAGCTCATCAGACTTCATACAAGTCTGGCCTATTAGAATTTAGTAAATGGTTCTAAAAATCTACAGGGGATTTAAAAAAAAAAATCAAGTTTGTTCTCCTCTAGCTGTGACAGTTCTGCAAAAACAAAACCAAACCAAACAAACCAGGAGCTAAGAGCATAAAAGATGTAAGAAAGGGATGGTTTTAAAGCCCTGTGTCCCTGCTTTAACATCAAACAACTACAGATTTACTTAACACTCACTAATTAATCAGAAGAAATGAAACTTCACTAAATTGCCTGCTTGTTCAATTCCCTGCAGATGATCAAACTCTTTAACCAAGAGATCTCTCAAACGAGCCGGGGAGAGGAGCAGCTGTTTGGAGATGAAATCAGGCTCTTCACGAAGATCCGCAAGGAGTTTCGAACGTGGGGCGTGATCCTCCTGGAGTGTGCCAAGAGGGGTAAGCACCAAAGCCATCCTGGCAGCTGGCCTAAGAGCCCATTCCCTCGCTTTTAAACCTAGACACAGCATCTGCAATAAACATTCTTCACGAAAATGAAGAAAAAGAAGCCGGGAGCATCCATCTGTTGTGGTGTTGGGCGAGTTAGGCTTTGGTCCTTGGGGACACAGACACAGTTTGTGTTCAGTGCTGTCATTACAGAGAGGTCAGTGCTTGTCTCTCTTCTCACAGCAATAAAATCAAGACCCCGGCACAGAATTTGTTGGTGATTTTCCAAACCATTCTTCTAAATAACAGCAACACCAATTAATAATCATTAATAATAACAATCTACATAATGATTTTTATTATTACTGTTAACGATTTAATTTTATTATTACGATTAATATTTTAGAATCTGGGTGAGGTTTGCTCCACTTTAGCTCTGGTTTAAAGTGTGTGATACCTTATTTAAAAAAATAACAAATTTGTATAACATCAACAAAGAAATATTGACTGTGATATGTTAAATAAAAATAGCTAGTCAACAGAAGATTGCCTTGAAAAAGTTTTTAGTGATCTTAGGGGTTTGTTTTGTTGAGGGCTTTTTTTAAATTTGAAAATGACTGGCAATGGCCAGCTACTTCTGTGAGGGTAAAAATACCAAGAAGAACCAGTATTTTTGTGCTCCCTCATAATTTCTGTCTGTCAGATGCTTAATACAGTGTGTGAGATGGCTCATTCACTGAGCAACAATGTGTTAGCTCTGTTCTGTGGTGGCAAAAAATCACCTCAGTATTTGTTCCTCTCAAGAACAATTCAAAGAGGAGAAATATACTTCCTTCTTAAATCTGAAACATAGAAATTTAATGATTTAGTAGCAAAGCATTGTTATTTCACCATTACAGCTAACAAAACAGTCCCCAGTAAAGTGTGGAAATACGAAGATCAGTTCCGTGGACGGGAGTTCCCAGGCTTCAGCAACTACAGGACTTTTGAGGACATTATAAAAGAGCAAATCAGAGAACTGGAGGAGCCAGCAATTGAGATCCTGAACAACGTGATGGGTACGGCCCAGGCCTCGGGAGGCTCTTTGGAGGATGCTGCTGGGCCTGACAAGTTTATTTTCCAGGAGAAGCTGATGCTCTCACTGGTGCTCTCAGTGTACTTCAGAGTGAGGAAGTAAATCTGATTCAATCTGGGGATTTTCTTCACCCCTAGAACCTTCAATCTCTATGTGGTCTCCAGCTTTTGTTAATACTTCTCCCAGTGGCTCTTGGAAAGGAGTTAGAAAATAACTATATAATAAATAACAGAGCAAAGAAAAAATATAGTAGAAGTAGCTGGTGTTAAGTGGCCACACTCTTGCACCTGGAAATCTAAATTCCTTCTTGTTTGTATCAGCCATAGAGGCAGAGTGCACCAGTACAGCTGCTCAGCTATTTCCGAATGAATACAGAAAATGAATAGTCTCCCAAGTCTCACATTAACAATAGCTTAAAACCCTCGCTTACTTGCCTGACTTTATTTTGTCTCTCTGTTCTTGCCTTAGTACTGGTTGAAGAGAAATTTATGGAACTCGTTAACAGGAATTTTGCTAATTTTCACAATCTAAGCAGAGCTGCCAAGGTGAGGAACTTGCCTATAACCTAAGTCAAAAGACAGAATGACATTTGTAAATACATCCATGCTTATGGTACCTGTCTCATTGCATTACCCTTATGCAAGTGTGGAATTTCTTGCAGGAAAATAAGGAAGAGCCTGAAAATGATAGCATGATTATGATGGCACTAATGAAAGCGCATTTTGTACAACTTTGACAAGATCTAATGTATACATTCTTTATTCATTCTGCTCCCATTCTTGATGTTTGCAGCACAATGCAAAGAAAACCTGGTATGGCTGCCTTGAAGAGTTTATAATTAATTTCAGATTTAAGTCCTGCAATGATTTGTCAGAGTGCTAATGAGTGTTTTTCCCTCTCTGAAAGCAAGCCAGGGTTTTAGCCAGTGCAGGAATCTCATCTTTGATAAAAGGAAGCAGGAGCAGACAGGGCAAAAATCATCCAATTATGAAAAAACAAGAAGATGACCATTCACAGTTCAGGCATTAGCATGTTTTGGGCTGGAATTCAGTGATATGGATGTCCTTGAAGGCCTTTTCTCAGAAAGAGCTTTGAGGAAGAGACAAGAAGCAGCCAGGAAACAGAGTCCACTCACAGGGTACTGCTGAAAAAGGAAGCTCGGGGCAAATGGGAGTAAAATAGGTGGTTTGCTATTTGACTTGCATGGTCAAACCCTACTGGGCTCCCAGGCCAACCAGACAGTGAACAAATAAATCGTTTCATCCGAGCACAGAGGCGTTCAGGGAGGGTCTTTAGGTACAGCACTGTGAGAGGAATGAAGAGGGAAGTTCTGGCAGACACTGGACACAAGAAAAGAGATGGGGTATTTTCTTAGGGTGCTAGGAAAGCTTTTTAAGGGAATTTGAACATGACTGAGGGAACTTCGCCACTCCCACTTTTAGGTGGAAGTATCAAAAAGGACAGAAAGCATCAAATGGCTGCAATAAAACCACCAGCCAGGGAGGGAATAGGGTTGGTTTGCTGACAACAGGTATTTTCCTTTGGGTTTCAAGCACGAGGTTTTGACTGATCCCACTCATGTGTAAGCAGGGAACAAAACTGCCACATTTTCCTGCTCTTTCACAACAGAAGGAGCAGAATCCAAAGCATTACTCCATGTTCCCATGGTCTGGGATTGGATAGTGCTGCAGAAGGGCAGTTGAACACTGTGCCCACCTGGCCATTTGCTGAGGACACTGTTAAGCTCTGGCACCTTCCCAAAGGAAGCAAATGTCTTAGAACTTCTTGTTCTTTTCTTTTCTAGGTGAAAATTGAAGACATTAGAGAGCAACAAGCAGCAGAGGCTGAAAGACGTATCCGGACACAGTTTAGAATGGAGAGAATTTTGTACTGCCAGGATGACCTTTACGTTTATGATTTAAACACTGTTAAGGCAGAAAACGGTCCCAACATGGCCATGGGAAAAGATAAACAGTTTTTTTCTCCAAAAGAAGAGCCCCCTGTTGTCGTGGAAATGCTTTCTCACACGAAGGCCTATTTCTCTGTGAGTTCACAGACGATGATAGAGCAGATTTGCTGCTCCTGAATGCTATAGCAGATACCAGATCTTGCTGGAGTCAATATAGCCTTGAATGCCATACTACCTCTGTGCAGGGAATAGTAGCCAGAGGGTATCTAAGTGTCTCATTCAGGCACATGCTCAGCTTCTGCACAAATTCCTTGGAGCTTCTGACCACTGATGAGAGTGTCAGGACAAAGCTGGGCTGTGTCAGCACAGTTGATGGGGAGAAATGGTTGCAGGATGGAGGATGTGGTGATTAGAAAAGCCTGAAGGTGTCAAAGTGGCAGCTGGCTCCTCAAGCACTTGTTAGCTATGTCCCAGTCTGGCTCAGATCAGCCTCAAGTCACATTCCTGCAGCCAGCAGAAGGTGCTGTCAGTGCCTTGCAGTCAGCTCCTAAACTACTGCAGCAGGAGGAGCAATAACAAAACTTTACATTAAGATATATCAGCTGTCTATAGAGATCAGAGTGCATCTGCTGTGTTGCAGGTAGCACCCTCTAAGTGAAGTCTCTGGAGACGAACGGGGTGTTTAAACAAAGCATCAAGACAGAAAAGAGAACACACAGGATCAAGATTTGCTTTGTCATAAAACTCCCTCAGAAAACAAGAAGTTCAATATTTATAATTCAGGAAGGTAGGCAGCAGCTCACTGCGAATTCCAAGAGCAGGGTTTGTGACAAATTCCTGCAATTAAATGTTCAGGCTGCTCAGGCTGATGAAGAGAAAACCATTAGCTGTCAGAGAACAAGACACAAAGGCAGAAGTGCACAAGCTCTCGCATCCCACCTCGCTACACACTCTGCTGTATATCTTACCTGCCAGTTAAATGTTTTTGTAAATGCCCTAATAGCCATTTTCAGGAAAAAAAACCAAAAAAACCAAACAACAAATACCAGGGCATCATAGCTCCATGGAACCGACTTATGCAAGGCCAAATGCAGTTGGAATAAGATGGAAGCTCTTAAGTGTCCATGGCTGCCTACACCATGTAGGACCTAGGAATGCCATTTTCAAGTCATACTACAAAAAGAAAGCAAGACAGCACCTCCCAATTGCAGCCAGTCACTCAGGCCTAATGCTCACCCGGCACCAGGAGGGCTGGAGGCAGCAACTTCCCAGGCTTGGGAGAGGTTTAGAACCTCATGTTGCCCAAAAGCACCAGGTGAGCCCCAAACCCTGTGGCTGTCCATGGGGAAAGGGCCCTACAAGCTCTTCTGGGTCAGCCTGTTTGAATTCACATCCATAAATCAGCCAGGCAGTTGGTCAGGTCAGGCAGGAGATTATCTCATGGAGATATCAATAGATGTAATGTAGGCACAGTCTGGTCTCGCTGCTGCTGAAGACATTTCCCCTTAAGGCTAAAGCTTCCTCTAAATCTCTTACACTTAAAAGGACAACCACATCAGAAATGCCATCTAAATGCCATCATCTAAGAGAGGAATTTACCAGCTTCAGGAAAAATCACTCTTTGATTCCTGCACCTTAACATATTGGTAGCATTCAGTGAAGATAGGTTTGATGCCAGAAGTTGTTCACAAGTTCTGTTTGTCAGGAATGTCCTCCTATGACTTGTTCCAGCGACAGCTGACAGAGCTAAGCAGAGAACAGCCTGCCTTGGCTTTAGTTTGCTGATGGGAAAAAAAAGCAACAGCTGACATCCCCATGACTCTTAATTTTTAGATTTCGGGCACAAAAGAGACTAGCAGTGAATATTTTTTATTTCATAGCAGCACTCCCTTCTTGAACAGTAACTCAATTCCACATTTTAAAACCTTGGTACCACTTTTTTACCACATTACCTGTAGACCCTTCATTTTTCAGTTCTTTTTACCAAATTAGTATTTTGCCCTTTTTTCCCCCAACCTGCAGGGAGCAAGTAAACGCCTCTCCAACCAGATACCTCTGATCATCCTGTCTTCTGTCCTTCATGACTTCGGAGAACACGTGCAGACCTCAATGCTGCAACTTCTGCAAGACAAGGAGAAGTTAAACTTTCTCCTTGAGGAGGACACTGAAGCTGCTAAACACAGGAACTACCTCAGCCAACGAGTTGATCGTCTCACCAAAGCCTGCCAGTACCTGAGAGAATTCAGCTTGCTGTAACTTGTTTTTCAGAAGTTTTTTCTCGTCTTCTAGCATTACTGAAAAACATTTTGTATAATCCCACAAAAATGTAATGTCAGCCAAGACCTTTACCACTAATTTCAAGTGTTCAGTTATTCTTTATTTTCCCCAATCAGTTATATGCAAACAGCTGCCTTTACATAAAGGGTTCTACTGGGGGAGTTGTGATTAAATAAATATTACCCCATTTTCAAACATTTGCTTTATTAATTCTGCACAACCACTGAAATAATCATAAAAAACACTAGCACTCTCATGATAATCTCTTGTGTTGTTTTTGTTTTTCTCTTTTTAATGAGGATGGGATCTGTATAACTTACAAACTGGAGAAATCAAATTATCTAACTCTCCTCGATGAAGCTTAGTGCATGACACTCATGATCTCCCACTTCCCTTTGTGTTTCTGTCTTGAAGTGGGTGTTCTCTTTCCTCCTATCACCTAAAAGACACCTCTGCAAAGTACCACCACAAGTAGGGAGAGAGGGAGCACACAGTGAGCATGAAACAGCTCCAGCCTAGAAGGAAAAGAAAGTTTATTTACTTCTTGTGGCTGCTGCATCCACAGGATGCCATTGGCTCTGTCCAGTCTCCTTTTCCAGTTCCTGATTTGCAGAGAAAGGCTAAGAGTGTCTTTGTCTCAGATATCTGGAGCATCGACTGAATTTTTGGGACTGATGGGCATTTCAATAGAGGGCAGGATTTGGATGTTCAAAAGGAATGAAACCTCCCAGGATGTTAAACATTTCAAGGGTGTCTCAGCGTGTGTTTTGCTGCCTTTCTCCTTTCCCTCCCCAGGGCAAGGGGAACTTTTCCGAAAGCTCTTTCATTTCATGGAAGCTGATGAAAATATAATATTGCAGACCGTGCTCATGACACCTTTCACACGGAGGATTTTGTTTCACGCACAAAGCTGTGTTTTGTGCAGCAAAAGTAATGTCTGTGTTCAGCTAGGAAAAATGTGCTTATACCCATGTGTTATGGAGCAATTTCCATGTTTCCTACAGGAGAAGCCTTCTCTTCAGGCTGGAAATGACAGAAAGTGTCTGTCCCTGAGACATGAAACTGAAGCTGGTGGCTGACTTGTGGTACAGGGTTCACCCCAACATCCAACCTCCTTACCCCTCCCGAACACTGCTGCCACTTTCCCCTTTCTTCCAGTACATTATTTTGCCGCTATCGACTTGCAGTGCTGCAGGTCAGAAGCCATAAAGAAAAGCTTGATAGCATAACAACTTGATTTATTGAATTTCTGGTCTGAAAGTACTTTAAACTCGTCATTTCACCGTTTCCCCACGCCCCAAGGTGCATTTGATGCACATGTGCTATTGAAAACACCCATCTCACACCTAGAGAGGAGAGGCAAGGACACATTGCTGCAGGCAGTGTGAGATGGAATAACAAAATAGGGTGCGACTCCCTCAAGCCACTGCCTGCAGGCTAAACTTCCTTATTTAATTCAAATAAGTCAGAGTGATTTCATCAGACCCAGCCACTAAAGACATTCACAGCATTCCTGGACATCCTGCTCTCGTTCCCTGCGTTTGTTCAAGGACCCAAAATATTGGAATGAAAACCTCTTGGCTCACCCTCTTGAGTGGCTTTTCTTTTTTCTTTTTCTTTTTTTTTTTTTTTTTTTTTTTTTGTTTGTTGTTGGTTTTGGTTTTTTAAATCAGCTTCTCAAAGAACTTCATACACAAAATACAGCAACTGTTTAAAAAAAAAAAAATCCAAGTAAACAGATACAAAGCACAATGAAGGAAAACTATTTGTAAAAAAAAAAAAAAAAATTTATTTGGTGCAGTGTTTACTGATAATTGCATTTCAGTACCAAAAGAGAAAACAAGACTAGTGGAGTCATTTCATTCAATAAAGATTTATCCTTCTTAACAAAGTGACTTGATATGGCTTTTTGATCCTCTACCACGATTATAAATTATTTTCAAAATCCTAGTTCAGGTGGCACTCGGATATGAATTACGTTTTGCTAAAAACATACGGGTGGATACATAAAGGACAGCTCTAAGGAATCAGAAGCCAAATCTAATAAATGAGGTAGTTCATCTGATCGCGCAGAAACGCCGGTTTGTGTTTCCTGGATAAAACCTCCAGTCTGTGTGTGTTTTTGTGTGTGTGCAGCCCGAGGTGCAGCACAGCCTGGCTGGAAACGTTCGCCCTTTGCCTTTGTCAGCAGAGAGAGCTCAGGAGTCACCCTCGGTGTGCTCAGCAGGGACCTCAGCCCTGGGACTGCTCACGGATCCTCCGGAGCAGCCCTGGCCGAACCCCACAGCAGCACTGGCAGCAGGCCTTGTCCATTTTGGGTTCAGAGCAGCTTAAGGCAGAACAGCACTTTTTGTAAGGACTGAGGCAGCCAGACTGGAACAATCTGACTTTTGATGACGGCTGTGTTGAGATCCTGAGGATTTTTAACTACCTGAATATACAGCGTGTTTCATTTTTCTGTGCCCGTACTGTAGTGCGTGAAATATTCCCTTCATCCGATACCCCTCACCCTCTACTCTGCTCTCCTGAGACCCCGCCTGGAATAGGACACCCAGCTCTGGGGTCTCCAACATGGACCTGCTGGAGCAAGTCCAGAGGAGGCCACAAAGGTGTTCCAAGGGCTGGAGCACCTCTGCTATGGAGAGGCTGAGAGAATTGGGGTTGTTCAGCCTGGAGAAGGCTCTGGGGAGACCTTAGTGCCCTTTCCAGTCCCTAATGAGCCTACAAGAGAGCTGGACCAGGACATGTAGTGAGAGGACAAGGGGTAGTGACATCAGACTGAAAGAGGGCACATTTAGATTAGATTTTAGGAAGAAATTCTTCCCTGTGAGGGTGGTGAGGCACTGGATCAGGTTGCTCAGGGAAGCTGAGGATGCTCCATCTCTGGAAGTGTCCAAGGCCAGGTTGGATGGAGCTTGGAGCAACCTGGGATAGTGGAAGGTGTCCCTGCCCATGGCAGCAGAGTTGGAACAGGATGATCCTTAAGGTCCCTTCCAACCCTAACCATTCTATGACTCTATACTAAAAAAAAAAAATTCATTTCTTTTTAAATTGCCAACCAGCAGCTCAGAGATTCAACATTCACGTTACTTAACACTTAATTTAAGAACTACTAAACCGTCTCAGCATCCTGCTACGAAAATCTGAAATTAAATTGTGATTGAAATTGTCATTATAAGCCTGATTATCAAGCAAAAGTTACTCAACAAAAGAGACATTTCAGCAAGCAGTTGACAGAATGACTCCGCCAGGCACCACAAGGAGAAGAAAGGTGCTCATTGTGATAATCCTTCACTGATTAAGATCAGTCACTGTAGCCAGCACAGAGCCAAGTGTGCAATCCTTCATGTTACTTTTAAAAAGAAAAATCAAAGAGGAAAAATAAAATCAACTGCGAAGTGAATAAATATCCCAGGCCCCCATGGCTTCATTTATTCTTGTCCTCAGGAACATCAATTAGCAAGGACAGTGTTGTCATCTGTTTGCCTGCGTAAAAGACAAAACAAAACAAAAAACAGAGGTTCAAGTTCTGTCTTAATCACTTGGATGCTTCCCAACAGAGCAGCTTAGTTAGCAGGCAAGTCACATTTATTTATTAACTTTAAGTAAAATCATGTTTCAGGATATGGGGCCTTTAAATTAATTTAAAAACTCCGAATATTTTTACCTGCATATTTTTATAAATCCAATCTGTAAACACAGTCATGTTCCCGTACACTCCAGGCTTGTTGGGAGTGGCACAGCCAGTGCCCCAGCTGGTGTCCCCAACCAGCCACCACACCGAGTGGTGGAGAGTCACCAGAGGACCTCCACTGTCACCCTGCAAGGACACAAACACCTCCTGAGCGACACAGCCACCGGGAAAGGCACCATCCATTTCGCCCAGGAACACAGCTTCAGTTTCAAAATAAATCCACCCACAGTTTAGGGAGTCACTAAATCAAAATGGGATAGTAATTTTGCTATTAGATGATGTCTGCTTCCAATAGGGATGAAAATCATTTGCCCAGAGCCCCCTAAGATTGGCATTATTGACTTTCTTGTTCACAAGACAATGCTGTGATTAGTAAGAAAATAATGATAATAATGCTGGGATTATGAGGAGCATTTGATCACTTTCAAGTACCAGGTAACAAACCATCCTTGAAGCATTAAAAAGGACTGCCTCGCCCTCTTTGGGAATTTAGTGAGAACTCAGCACTGGCAGCCATTCAGAAGATAAAACAAAAGCTCTCCTCCCTAAAGGGATGCACCACCAAAGGAACCAGAAGCCTAACCTGATGTTATGCAAATTTTTAATTTTTGGGGGTGTAGGATTTGTTTATGATAGATAGATAGATAGATAGATAGATAGATAGATAGATAGATAGATAGATAGATAGACAGACAGACATAATTTAAAAAGCCAACTGGCATGGCCACAAAAATAATCAGCTCATTATTAGCCATTACTAAGGAATAATTACCTGACAGGAATCAATTCCTCCTGCTAGGTCTCCAGCACAGATCATTGTAGGCAAAATCATGCCATTGTAGATATAAACAGCATTACACCTCGAACGTTCTATTAAGGGCACTGCAACGTAATTCAAGTTATTTGATGTTTTACCTAGAATTGAAACATGCACAAACATATGAAGACAAAATTAGAATAAGCGTCACATTACATTGCTATTACAAAAAATCCCAGCAGCTGATATGAAAAAGCTTCCTAGATGCAACAGGACAGAAATTTAAGATTTAATTTAAGTCTGTAAGAGGTCAAAAGGAGCTCCCCACAGTTTCATGGTCCAGCACCGGCTGCCAGCAATTCCCATATTCAGGACTCAGTTTCCCCAGCAATGCCTTCCCCACCCAGTGCCTTTCTCAGACCAAAAGAAACCTTTCCTCCCTTTCCCTTTCCCATTCTTACAAATGAACTTGCATGCCTCTATTTCAGCCTGAGGCGGTGGAAAGGAGCAGCTCCTGCTCTTTCCACACGCCCAGGACTGGCTTGGCACACAGCAGCCCTTGCTGCAGGAGAGGTGGCCCTGCTAGCAGGGGCACAGGATTATTTCCTGGGTTGCTATTTCTGGCCCCCAGTACTGATTTGAGGGTCCTTTGCAGTCTGCTGAATGCAACACATTGCAATTGCTTTGAAATGGAATGTCCTGGGTAAATCCCGGGGGCTGTAAAATGTGGGGGAAAAATAGTGTCTGGATCAAACTGCCCCATCGGCCCATGAAACAGTGATTTATAGGCTGAGGAGTCCAAAATATTCCCGAAACACTCTTTACCTCCTTGGTACTCTGCTCCCCAGCCTGATATCCAGCACTGCTGGTTAGCCTCGAACATCATTCCTGGGTTAGGCAGACAAACTGGCCGCACAGTTTCTGCAAAACAAACAGAAAAAGAGATGCTCGAACAGAATTCAAAATAAATTTGAACGACCACCACTTACACACCGTGCATTTCCTCTGTACTTTACATTCCGTGCAGGCAGCAGCAGAAAGTTTACCAGCTGCCCTTTTTCTGAGGGCTACCTAATCTTCATCTCGAATCTGCCTAATTTTCACCTCAAGGTGAGGAACAAGCAGCTAATGGTCCTATCTTAATTAATGAGGTTAAACAGAACAATTAACACCATCTCTTCTGAGCAGTGGAAGATGAAGAAAAATTTCAGAAAACTACAGCTCTACATTCTCTTTGCAAAACTGTGCTGAAAATAATCCCAACAAAAGGCGGATTTAGTACTTATATATATAAGTATATATATTATATATATTATACAATATAGATATTCTATATTCTATATTATATATTTAGTACTTATATATATATATAAGAAGTGTGCAGCACAAAAACCTGGAAAACAATCTCCCCTGCTCTCAGCAGCAGAAAATCCCGTTCAGATTATTCCTGGTAGCTTTAAACTGATGCACCGAAACACAAAAGGCCTGCACAAAAAAAGCACTTCAAGTTTAAATAATGGCTTGTTCTCTATTTTGTACGGATTGCTTACAAACAACCTACATCTGCTTTTATCTTTGTTGTAATGTTTAGTTCTGAGGGTTTTTTCCAACCGTCATTTGACATGACTTGATTTGGGATTTAATCAGCTTCTCCACCACTGCACCTGTAGTCTTCTCATAAAGCTAAACCAAAGCACCTTACAGCATTCTGGGGTGAAAGTACATTATTGAAATAAGCCCAAACTCCCTAGCCATGAAATAGTTTTAAATAAATCCTACTTAGGAAATCAGAGGCTGTTCCCTCTGCCTCTACACCCTGTCTCTAGGGGGTTTTTTGTGTTCCTCCAGTAAGTACCTATAAGGAATTCTTGATGAAATTCAAAAGTCTTAAAAGATGCATTTTTCCCTTAAGAAGAGCAGAATACCTACCAGTGAAACTCAGGGGTGTCTCCAGCTTCATAAGTGCAACATCATTGTCTTTGGAGTCTGTGTCATAATCCGGATGGGAAATTATCTGTTGCACTCTGTACCCACTTCTAAAGACCATCTCATCCTGGTTCAGAATCCCAGCATAAACCCGCCAGCTGTGTGGGTCAGAAAATCGCCTGCAGAACAAAGAGAGGTCAGGTTTGCTTCTGTGGTGACAAGAAATGGATTAGGACCTTCAAAAAATTGTCTTTAGGAGTTGTAGTCAAATGTTTGTGCGACCAAAAATGCACACACATCTGACTACCATTTCTGAAGGGTAAGACAAACAAATTGCCAGATATGTAACTTGAGGAAAGTTTGGCTCTAATTCCAAAAATATATACCAAAAAATCTTTGCAATGGGTTAAGTATCACTGTCCAACCCCTCAATCACTCAGCACAACAAATTAAGTCTGGGACTCCAACACTGAACTCTATTGATTTCCGTGGCTGAGGGATCAGGCAGGTATTTCTGAGGTCTCACATGTCAGTGGTATCAGCAGAAGCCAGAATTAGTAAAAACATGATCTAGTGAAAGAATTTCACTATCTTGAAAATGCCAGGGTTTTTTTAGGCTGGTTTTGGGTTTTGGTGGGGTTTTTTTTAACATTAAACACACTTGCTAGATGCAATTTAAGTCTCTTCTTGTGCTCCAGCACAGTTTACAAGAGCTTAATAAAAAATTTGCCCTAAGTGTTAAAACTCCCTCCTTGAGAAGTGCCAAGCCACTAGTGCCTGCAAGTCATCCCACCTCCAAAAAAAGCCAGATCAGGCTGAAATCCAGGTTTGTGCCAGCTGCAGCTTGGTTCCCATTCCCCATGCTTGTGCACACCACAGAGCTCAAATCCAGACAACAAAGGAGGAATAAGATCTCCTGGTAGAAATCAACACTTGCATTCCTTTCTCGAAGCTAAGGATGAATATTCTTCCTTGCCTTAGCCTCAAACTGTGCTCCAGCCAACCAACCATTAAAAATGTTTTTGCTTTGTGGGTTTTCCCTCCAACAGAAGCAGCCACCTTTCAAACATATTCTGCCCTTTACCACAGCACCCTCAGCTCTTTAGAGGTTAAAAATGTACAAAGCACCAGCTATTTTTCTTGTTGATGGCTACATTAAGTACTCCTTGGATAGGTATAAATCTGTATTTAGCACTGACTTGGACTTCACCGCCCCGCGGCACAAAGATATGAAGAAATAAATGGCACAGGCATCTTTAAATTGATCATATCTACAGTAGTGTGATATTTGAGAATTGTGGGGGGAGTTTTCTTTGGGTTGTCTCACAGCGTAATTCAACCTCTTCATGAAAACATCGCACTGGCTGGCATTAAATTTGAGTTTATATTTGTTGGTGGGTATCTGTGCTCAACACCACCAATTTCATTTCATAACCAAGACAAAAAGTAAAATAAGACTTCCTGTAGAAAGCAGACAGATGAGCTCCAGCCAGCCTCCTCCAGAACTAATATTCCCTTAATACTTCAAACCCACACTGCTACAGAGACAAAATATTGTACCCAGCACCTCCACGCAAGGCAGGGGAGAAGAATTCCTTTTCAAAGGAGAAATTGGGAGACTTGAGAGGCAGGCTCACCCTTCCACGCAGTGTGCTGCTGTCACGATCCAGTGGCGGGTGATGATGGAGCCCCCGCAGACGTGGGTGCCCTGCACGTGGAGGCTGACCTGCCACGGCCACTGCCCCAGCACGGCCCCGCTGCCGCCCACGATCCTGTTCATGATGTTCACGCTCTTGCTGGACAGGCCACACTCTGAAAAGTCAGACACACACAGGGGGTGATGAAAGAGTGAGCTGGGAGGTGCGTTCTGCCCCTCAGGCTTCCCTGGCAGAGGGGAGCTCACACCGTGTCTGATCTCTTGATATACCACAGCTCAAACCCCTGCCCTGACACCGAGATCCCCACTCTGCCCTAAACAGCCCAAACCCCTCCAAACTGCACACACATCTGGCAGCTGCTTCCCTCGGTCACCGTGAACTCGTTACACCTTCAAGAATCCCTGGCGATTCCCACACCCCTGTGCTGTGCAAAGCAGCCCAGAGCCAGGGGACTGCTCAGGACAGCCACCACCCTCGGGAAGGCACTGCCCGCCTGATTGTGGAATCCTGGAGAGCAAATGTGCTACAGAGATCCCAGCACAGCTTCCCTGGGGAGGGACATGGAGATCCACCACAGACAAGGCATTTAAAGAAACCAGTGGCAGCAAAGAAAAACCAACCGGGGATCCAAAGTCCTCCTTGTGTCCTCTCCCATCCTGCTCCTAAACCTGCTCAGTTTGAGACTTGGGAACCAGAGCTCAATTATTTGTCCATCCAAAGACAGCAATTAATGCCACAGGTCCAAAAGGACCTCCCAGCCAGAGCATTTCAAAGTATGAACAAGCAGAAGTTTGAAAACACAGGAGTTACCTATGCAGCGCAGAGAAACCACATTTCCCGAGGCACAGGAATCACTACAAGAGAAATAAAAAACCAAACAGGATCTTAGGCACACAGTGAAGGAAATGGTGAGCACAGCCCACCTTCCAGCTGCTTCCTACCCTTTCCAGCTACGTGCCCTGCCTTCATCCTCATCCTCCTGTGGAGGGTTCCCTCCTTTCTCCACTCTCTCCAGCTACCCTACCAGCAACCATCTGAGCTCCACCATGCCTTGCATTCACCAGAACGGTCATGTGGGAGGCTGAAGACACCAATACAAAAAGTTTGCAAGCCTATTGAGAAGCAAGATAAAGAACAGCATGAGAGAAAGTTGAGCTGATTTAGGAAGTTGTTGTAGAAGAATCTAAACAAGGGAGCTGCAGGAAGTTTGCAGGCAGAGCAGTCTACAGGTTTTGAAGCTGGACACTTCAGAGTTGTTTAATTAGGATAAAAATGATACTTTCCACAGTGGGAGATCCATTCTTGAATGCTGTGTGTTCATGTGAGTGAAAACAAGGCTGTGCCAGTGCTGTGAATGTGTTAACAGCTTGTAGCTATTGTCACCACACACAAACTCCTGCTGATGGTCAGAGAGCCTTAGAAAAGCACCTCTGACATGGCAACCTTCGAGACAGCACAGAGGAAAGGGCATTTTTTCGTTTAGAAGAGGACAGGGAGGATGGAAAAGCGGCAGCTGTGTTTTTAAACAGAAGAACAGCTGCTACAATCAGATTAAAAACAAAGTCTCATTCCCTCCAACAATCCCCACCGAAAGATGTGCTTGCATTATGCTGCAGGCAGAAGCCACAGCTCTCACAGCAGCCCAAAAGAGCCTCGACAGAAGGAGAGAGGCTTGTATCAGAGATACCTGATGTACAGCTTTTGGTACAAGTCTATATTCCCAGCACTTGTGTTCAGCTTCATGTAGCTCCTAAAGTTGGCTTCAGGCGCTACCCCGCGACTGTAGAAATAGGTATCTCTGCAAAACAGAAAGGCCACTCTGAAACCCAGCAGCTCCAGTTTTCAAACAAGAAACAGTAAGCTGTGCCAAGCTAGAGCTTCTGACAGGACAACCCTGGAAATATTTATTTTTGGTTTTAAGTGAACGCAGAGCCCTGGCGGTGCAGCACAGCCAGAGTCTCCAGTTTTTCAAACATTTGTCAAGTTCCACTTCCCGCCAGTCACCAGGTTAAAATAATATTTTTATCTGACATGCATGCACCTCGTGCAACAGGGCAAGATGAAGAGATGCCTCTGCCAGTACATTTTCACAGCACAGTGAAGTCTCAGACACATTAAAAATGGCAATAGGGAAATTTTGACCTTTCTGTTTCTGCACAAAGGCTGACAGAGGCTGGACTTACACGCTGTAGCCCATGTCTTTGCATGCAATCTTCCCATAGTCGTCATTCCAGTCATCTTGGCAAACAGGATACCAGGACTTGCTGACAGGTGAATAAACCTCCAGGATAAAATTTGGTCCAAAAAGTCTAACTGCCAGAAAAGGAAGAAAGGGAAAAAAAGAAAAAAAGAAACCAAGGACACCACATGCTATTATTACTGCTTTCTCTACTTGGAAGTAGTTACCCTTAATATCCACTTTATGTGTGAACTGATGTTAACTTAATGCTGCCTTCTACTCAAATTCTGAGTAAATATCCAGTAGGCAGAAATAGGGCAATGACTTACTTCTTTTCATGTAAGGCAATTTAAAAGGACTACCAGCTTTAAAATGCAAGTGTACAAGGTAAAGTTCATCTTTTCACTTCAGCTTTTATGCTCAATATGCTCTTTTATATTTTACCACTGAGAAGGAGTGCTATAGTCAAAATTTTCTTATCTTTTATGTATGCAACCATGTATTTCTTAATCAATCATATACTGTGTATAAATAAAATATGATCTATTGAAAATATATATATTCTTATATATATAAGAATATATATATATATAAAAATATATATATTCTTATATTCTCTCTTAATACACCAAATTTCCTCAGAGAAGCACTTGTAGAGCAAGAATGTAACCAGGAGCAATTAGCTCTGACATTCCACATCCCATTATGTACTTATTCGCACAAGAATTTAATAAAAAATAGTTCAAGCAAAAGAACGGATTGAAACAAGCTTCTCCAAGAACCCATTATTCAACCAAATGGAGTGGAACAGACTCAGAGCACACGCCAGGAAACGCTAACCCTGCATGAGACATGTGCTGAATCAAGTTAGCAGAGAGGGAATAAGAGCACAGCTGAGTTCCCCAGTGTGTGACACTGACACAAGGTGCCAAACCTCTGGAATGGGTAAATCGAAGGTGTTCCACCTTCTACCTTCAGCTCCGCACTAAAGCTTTCCTCAGCATCTTTTCAGTTCAAAGCAATGATCAGGCCAAGCTTTCTTACACAAATCAGTTATGAAAGAGTTGAAGATCTAAGGTGAGAACGAGGAATGCAAAACACACGGAAAAAGACAAGTCTGACTGAAGACCGCCAGGTTTATATTACCACCTGAAGCGTCAACACTGACTGTTCCTTCCAGAGACAATGCTAGATTCAGTTCTGCACAAACCCCACTCAAATTCAAAGGTAATATTTAAAAAACTGACCCAAAGTCAAGGCAGCTCAAACCCCTGAGCCAGGCATTTTAGTCCAGCTTTTCAGTCAGGCTGGAAACAAACTGAATATTTATATATACCCTTCAAAGCACTCACACGTGCTATACGTTTTCAAAGATATACCTGAAAGATATACCTAAAGATATACCTAAAACGGCCTTGTTGCAATTTAGTCAAGCTCTGGACAAGGCAATTTGCTCAAAAGCTCTTGCAGCTGATACAGGTTTTCCTCCCAGCCCCTGACTGTCACTCACCACAGCGGTTCTCGTCCTCCCCGTTGGGGCAGTCGCTCACTCCATCACACCACTGCGAGGGCGGCATGCACACTCCTGAGGATCCACACTCGATCAGGGAGCTGAGACAGTGATTCTCTACTGCAGGGGGACACAAACACATCAGAGAGGGGCACAGCTCTCCAGGAGTTTCCCACTTTGATGGAGCAAAGCATCGGAAGCAGCTCTTAAACCTGGAGGTGGGAGGGAAGCCAGGCTGCCACAACAGGAGATGGATTGCTCTGTCCTTTGCATGGCTTGTCAGGTCAAGCCACTGATGCAGCTGATTGGATTTTGGCCACTGGCCTCCCTGAATAATCAGGCACCATTAAGTTGTCAAAAAGGAGTCAGCTTTGCACTGGCAAAGCGTTAACGTTTAGAAAAGGAGGAAGAAAATGAGTGCCTCAATTATATACTTTTGCTGTCATTTGAAACAAGATTACACTCACCCTGTACAAATCAAAATGAGTCAAAAAAAACACCCCTAAGAACATAAAGTGTCATCCTAATAGTTCTGAATGAACTTCCTTAAAATCATAGAATAGTTTGGGTTGGAAGGAACCTTTAAACATCATTTAGTCCAACCCCAATGCATTGAGCAGGGACATCTTCCACTAGATCTCTCTTCCTCTTTTCCTGAGCAGCACAGAAAGGAGAGGCTCCTAAAAACGGCAAATTGGTTTTTAGTTTCCTGCTTTTTTTTTTTTTTTTTTTTAGAAGAGTGGCTTACATTGAAAGGGAAATTAAGACAGCACAAGGCAAACTTCACCTGAGCTGAACAGAACTGGTCCAGCCCAGCTCCAGAGCTCAGTCACCCCAGCGTGGGGACGATTTCCCAGCTCGGGGACGATTTCCCAGCTCGGGGACGATTTCCCCAGCTTGGGGACGATTTCCCCAGCTCGGGGACGATTTCCCCAGCTCGGGGACGATTTCCCCAGCTCGGGGACGATTTCCCACCTCGGGGATGATTTCCCAGGCAAAGATATCACCCATGGTACAACCTACAGTGCTGAGACAGGCTGAGCTCATGCAATGGTTACACAAAAGCTCCACAGAAACCAATAAATGGATGTAAATGACTTCTGCTCCAACAGAGATCCCATTTTACCAAAACAAAACACATCTCCACCGTTTACACTCTTTGCAGTCCAAGTACACACACTTACTGCAAACCCCTCCCTTCACTTGAAATTAAGTGAAGCTCAAATATGGAAAGCAACAGCAGCATTAAAAATAAAGAACAACAAAAAAACCAACCCACAAACAAAACTGAGCCATTAGGAAGCAACGTTAGTTCATCTCTTAGGAGATAAGGAACAAAGACTTTCCTGTCCTTAATTCAGCATAAAACGTTAAGATGCGAATGCGTATTTCCAACTTAAAAAGCTTAACACACCTTTTCTTTCAAAACAAATCAAAAAGAGAAGAAAAAAAAAAAAAAACTTACCAAAATACCAGATGAAGAAAGCAGCAATTGCACAACAAATTACTATTAATATAGATAATAAAATTATTATGGTTTTCCTTAGACCTGAAATGAAAGCAAGGGGGAAAAGAAAAATTAGATTTGCCAGTAAGGTAGTTCCCACCCACCAGCACTATTCATTTGACATTAAAACCAGGCATTTTTAGCCAGACTTTTCTCCATTCCACCATCATTCCTCCAAAACACCCAGCTGCACCAGCACCCCAGTCAGCTGCTACTTCTTCAACCACAAGTAGGAAGGGAAGGTCCCTTTTCTTTGCTATCTTCCTTTGGAAGATCTCAGGCCTGAAATTGGAAGAAATCCCCCCAGGACTTACTGGCTGCACACGTTCTCCGGGGTGGGTGCGCTACTGGCCTGGTGGACTGGTGGGTGGCAACCCTCGGGACGAAGCTTGGCACTGAGGGAGCGTTTGTGGAGAAGTACTGTGGGTAGGGGTGAGCACCTCCTGCCTGCCTGGCAGCATAGATGGGCTCGGGCTGGAAGCCCCGATTCTCGTAGTATGGCGGTGGAGGACCCTGGGGGACGGCGTGGGGAGGAAGGAAAGAGGAGAAAGTGAAAAACAAGGCTGCAGTTAGGAGAAAATTTCAGAACCCTGCTCGGTAAAATACACCCCGCACGCGTAGCACTTACTAGTGACTCCAGTTTACACAGACAAAGAGATTCACAGCACATGCCTAAAACCTCGCGTTTTGAGGAATAAAAACGACACAGAGTGAGGCCGGAAAACCTCTGAGATCAGCTTCCTGATCCATAGCAACCCAACCTAAGGAGGATTCTTGAGCCCAGCCCTCCTGAGCTGTTTGCACAAACGCTTGCCCTGGAACATCTGACGGGGTAGAAATAAACAGCGAGGACAGCTGTGGGCAGCACCATCACAGACAGAAATGCTGACGAGTAGCTGCCTTTGTCCAGGTCCAGGATAAATGCTTACTGCCCCATTTTGTGCTGTGACAACACCAGATACACCTAAGCTATTTCTGAAACGCACTGGCCTGCAGCAGGTTGTGGAATATTTATCCTGGAAGAGCTTTAAGAACTAGTTAGAAGCCATTCTAACCTATCCCACCAAAACAGGTTTAAATAAATCAAAAGCATATGCTCGAAAGAATAAATCTCTCCTAAAAGTATCTCAGTGCTTCAAAAGTTGGTTAATTCAAGCCTCTCACATCTGCCTCACAGCGTCTTTTTCCCTTTTTGCCACAAAGAAAACACAACAAATATTCCGTGTTTTAAAAGACTTGTTAATCAGGACACCACTCAATAGGCTTACGTGTAAAGGAGCAAAACCACATTAAAAGAAAAGGAAAATCAGAGAGGAATGTTTTGACTGTTTTGTTTACTTACTACAGTAGAGGTCATTTTTTCCTTTGTCAACAGTACAGAAACAGTTCAAGTGTTGGGAAGTAAAGTGTGAACCTGTGCAAACAAACAAAAAAGAAAACAATCACAACTAGAGGCTTTGTCCAGCTTTCTTGTCAGCTTTCCCTTTGGAAAAAGGCCAAATTTGCAGAAGGCGGAAAAAAAAGCCCAAACCAAAAAAAAAAACAAAAAACCCCACAACCAAAACAAGTGGAAGTATTTGAAGAGAAAGTACAAATTAAGGTGCAGCATGAAATCAGATCTCAGCAGCCTCTGAATGCAAGCCTGGGGATTATACAGTGGCAAGTATTCATTAGCACGAGGGCAGCACAAACTGAGAAGGTTAAGTCAGTGCTCACTCTCGCTGGCAGAGCGAGAGGCAAAGAACATCCTGGCAGTGACCCACGCGGTGTCAGCACCAAGTTCAGCTCCTCCTGCCTCTCCCAACACTCGCTCATGGATCGCTCTGAGGTTTGTGGCACAAATCAGGACACGGAAAAAGCATCAGGAAATGCAAATTCAACCAATTCATCTGATAATGCCACATTTTTTTTACTCTTACGTGTTCCAAACAATTGTTTTTTGGCTGCCACCACACCAAAAACAGGGAGAGAAGCACAGCAGGGGAACGGTGCCACAACAATGTGGAAGTTTGGCAAACAGGGTAAAAGAGAGGAGCTGCATCCAATGTTTCAAGCATCCAGCAGTTTATTTTAAAGTTAAACATTAACGTTGAGTAAAACCACCAATTACCACAGACACGAGAAATACAAAACGTTTGCTGGTGCAGACCTAAAATACACAGTTATACACCTCCACAAGAAACCATTTCAATAAATACTGCTGTCTGCTGAATCCTCTCAGGTTACTCTACATGAATAAAAGCCTAGAAAGTTCCTCAGTCCTGCACCAAAAATTACTTTTCCCTACCTTGCAGAACAAAAACCTGCACACAGGCACACCCCAGCTGCATTAAGGCACAGCATAATTCAGGCCAAATTAAAGGTATTTTTATAAAATACCAAAAAAAAACCCAACTTCATTTTATGAAGTTATTTTTCAGAACCTCCATCAAGGCATCATCTCACCCAAAACCAAAACACAAATATCTCTGAAGCATATTTCAACAGCTAAGTGCCAATTCTTTGTGACACTTGAGGAAGGCTGATGCTGGTATTTGCTTATCAGTGACAGCAAAAAGGTGTAAATAATGCCCCGTTGAGCTCCTTTGCGTGGCAGACAGGTGAGAAACGAGTCTTGCTCCTACTTACAGTAAGTCCATCGGACTGGTGACTAAGGCTCCAGGACTTCTGCTCTGCTTTATGTCGCATCCATCCTTGCCCAGCTCTTCACAGCCGTCGGGAAGTGCAGCTCTGCCCAGACTTAGAGACAAATAAGTCACGGGAGGATATTTTTTGTTCCTTGTTTTCTGAAAAGGAGAGGAAAAAAAGGATTAGGGAGTCTAGTGATACCAGACAGAAGTGGTGATTCTGAGGTGAGCCAACAGGTACTGTGGGCAAAAAGAAATCCCAAATATTTCTTTTTTACATTACCATTTGAAAGGCTTTGCAAATTAGCAGGGAAGTGTTCCTCACTCTTTTTTTTTTTTTTTTTTTTTTTTTTTTTTTTTTTAGTTTCTGGGGGTGTTCTTTCTTTTTTCTTTTTTTTCTTTTCCAAATGAACTGAGGAAAAAATATCTCTGTTGCTTAACCTGTTTTCAACCATCACTCCCAATTTAGTTCTATTTCCCATCCAGCTTCTGATTAATAACAGTTGCCCTGTTATAAAATACAGGAAGTCATAGATACATGCAGACTTCCGTGGTTTTACATATACACGTTTGCCAATGTTTTAAAAGTGTATATGAAACCGAAACCACTGAACTCCCGTTAGTTTTGCAAATGTTTAAGGCAAAAAATCAATCTGTAGCATCCAATAATGATATAATCTGGTTTTCCTGAGCACACATCACTCCCACACTTCAAAATGTTTTACAAACACATCAAGGGAACTGCAACAACTTCTCAGATAAGGAAGCTGGGTCATGGAGAAGCAAACTGACCTGTCAAACACTCCCCATCCCAACAGCTGCAGAGCTAGAAGGGACCGGTCTGCCTTATCTCAGCCCAATACTTTGGCCTCCAGCTCACCTCACACATCAGAAAAATTTAAATAGACCCCATGTAAAAGTACCAAAAAGTCCCTCTGATGCAGAAGAGTTTAGTGGGAATGTACAACTGTCCTTCCCTCTCACTGCCATCATTCCCCCTGATGTCTGCTGAGCTGTAATGGCACTTCACTGGGAACATCTGAAAAAACAAACTTCAGGAGTCCTTCAAAGTGAGCTGGAGATCCCAGGCAAGGAAACAGGGATGGAGCTGCCCACCAGAGCAGGCTTCAAGATGTCACAGGGTACCAGAGGCTTGAGGGTTGCCTTGTTAACCTCCCAGCTTTGGGAAAAGCACACCCAAATAATGAAAGGGACCCAGCAGTCAGAGGCAGGCGAGCCCCTGAATTTCAAAAACTCCAGTATGGATGGAGCAGAGCCAGCATTTGGACCTCCAGCAGCACAGAAGGTCAAAAACTGTGTTTTTCATAACTCAAAGCACAGGAATAAAGCCACTGTTTCTAACAACAGAAGAGCAAAAGCCACCACAGACACAGTTCACTGATGGATAAAGCAAAATGTGCTGCCTCACAGCTGGCAGCTGCTGCTTGAAGTAGCTGAGCTCCTTCTCACACGTGCCTTAAGAGTGTTAATATTAATCTTATGTCATGGGTCATTAAGATTAAAGAAACACGTCACTATTTCCAGTAAATCTGTCAAAATGAAAACAAAAACGGAACAAAGCCAACCAACAATACAAAAATTTAAAAATTAGATTAATCCAAAACAAATTCAACCCAATAGCTTTTTGGGGTTTTTATTAGTTTTTCTACAGATTTCTGCAAATCAGGTCTTTAAGTAAAAGTTGCAGCAGAGTTGGTCTGTGCTTCATTTGACAACATCCTATTTAACGGGATATAGACCTTCCAGGCTCTTAGCCCTCCGAAGGCTTGTCCTCCTCCCTGCCCCAGTGACAGTCCAAGCTCTACATGGCCCTCACCACCACGTGCTCCTAAACCACTCACTGAATTTTGGTGAATTTTGGGCAAAAGCGAGACTCCACTCCTGCCTCCTTACAGCAGCATCAGTTCATGGCTCCTTCATACCTCCTGTGTCCTTTGCCGGCCAGGAGCCACCATCCCAAAAAGGCAACAGAAAGAATGAGAGGCAAAGATTTTTTTATTTTTAACCAGGATTTTGTAAATGACACCAGACCTGCTGTCTTTTACCCTGGCTCTCCATGCAAGAAATAATAATGGGACTTCCTTAGCACACACCGTGTGGTAATTGTTAATTGCTTTCCACAAGCTTTTGTACAGAGATCCCTATAGGCTGTTTCCATGCCCAAGTCAATAGGATGGAATAACTAACTCCAGATACCCTAATTCAACACTGTGAATTCAACTGGCCAGAGAAACCAGAGTTATATTGGCAACAGCTTGCTTCCTGCATTTACATATTGCTCCAATACATATTTTGTGGTATTTCCTGAAACAGAAACAACCTTAGCTGTTTGATAAGCTCTATTCTAGTTATCAACAATTGAGAAATAAAACCAAGAATCAAAAAACCAAACTAGTTCTTCACAGACCTATGTAAGAGCAGCCACATGCGAACAAGAAAGATGTAAGAGGACAGAACAGTCAAAAACCAAAAGGATGAAGCCAAATTCATCTTCTAAAAGGAGGAAACATAAAAGCATCCGAACGTTCTACATGAACCTAACACACTGCATCACATCCAAAAAATTCCCTGTATCATTGCAAATGAACAAACCAACGAAACTCATTAAGATAGCAAAGGAGTAATTTCAGTGCAAAGCTCAGCCTTCAAAAAGGGCGAGCCAACAGTTTGTGGCACTGATGATGCTATAAAGGAAATATGATTTCATTTTTTTTTCACTCCCAACTGTTTTATGACCACCTAGAAGTTTCAGCAACATAACCATAAACACAATATAACCCTGATATGATGGTGGGGAGGAAAGCTTAGTGGGGCAATAAAAAAAAAAAAAGAAAAAAAAAGAGGGAAAGCAAGCAAAGAGGTGATTCCTGATTCATTTTCATAATCTTTTCACACAGTAATTTCAGAGAACAGTTCCTGCCTTGCTACCTTGACAAGAAGAAACGCAGTCAAGATTCCTATTTAACAATCACTACTAAAAATTATCACGCCTTGCAAATGAAGTATAGAAAGGTTAAAAAAATCCAGTTATGAATGAACAAGGAAAGGAGCTAAATAAGATTTTTCCATAAGATTTCCTTGATGCTTCTCCAGAAAGTGACACTGAATATTTTTATTGTGATGATTTTTTAAAAGTTATTTCAATTTACTCCATTTATCCTCTGGCAGGGATCAAAGACAAATTGACTGAATCTCCCAAACACATCAAAATCAGGGTCCTCCAGTGTCTTGGCCCTTTAGCCAACCTTCTCGATAGAGGTGAGCTCTTCTCAGCATGCCTGAGCAGTTACATCACAAGTATTCCAGAGAAATACATGACACTGTGCAAATATTTGCATGAAAGGTTGCCACAAATAAAACCTCATCCATCTCATTGCTCCTAAGAAATAGTTTTGAAGCTCCTCTAGATTAGCTCCTAAAATACCATTATACTGTACAACTACTTATCAAGAGGTGCCAAAAAACAGCGCCTCTTGATAAGCTCTATCAGCAGTGGCTCGATGAAGTCCACAACAGTATTCCTGAGGCCATGAAACCAAGATTAATTCTACTTCCACACGCAAAAAAAGGAGGCCTTAAAATCTCCGAGTGTTTAAAAAAGTTATAGGATGCCATGCCCATACAGGGCAAATAATCATCTACTATTATTGTTATTCTAATCTATGATTATTATTCTGATCATTATTATCTTTCTGAAAAGAGACACTGACATCAAACTCGGCCTTACTACATCATGTGCTTTGTTAGGAACAATGGGGTGGGGAAGGAGGCTGAAATGCTCTTTTCCCTTTTCTCTCTTTTCACTGAGTGAATGATGAGTGCACAACACCCTACAAAACCAGACATTTCAGAAATAGAAAGGATCAAGATCCCGGAAGAACCAGAGGTTCCGGCCTGGTATGAGATGGACACATTGGTCAGGCAACAACTGCAAGGCACAGCACCTGTGAGCAGATCACAGGAGGAGCTGCAGGATGCAGCAATAGCCAGCTTGGCCTTTGGATTCTCACTTCCCCTACACTACATCCCTGATTTTACCTCTGCCCTTCTTACATGGCGGAAGCAAATAACTTTCCGGAAGAAGCATATTTGCTTATTGTCTTCATATATGATTATTACCTTCTGGCAGTAAAATTCAACTGTCTGTCTACATCACTGAAAGTCACTGGCAATGAAATAAACCTCCCAAGAATACTTGTTTCCCACATTTGAGCTGAAAATTTGTATGATATGAATACGGCAGCGCTAGGTACCCACACTGCAGAAAAACAGAACCCATCAATGTTAACAAATCAGACTCATTTAGATACCTGTCCAGGTCAGCTGTTTGTAACCTGTGATCTACAGGTCCCGAGGAGCTGCAAACCAATTCTGAGAGGTCTGTGGCAGATAAGAGTGAAAAGCAAAACCTCCTCTGCTGGCAGGAGGTTTGAATTCACACCATGGGGAGGTTCGGGTTGCCAGGAAAAGGTTTCAGGATGCACACATCAAAGCCATGGGGGAAGCACTGCTGCAGAGCACAGGCACCACTGGGCCACCGCCGTGACACTGGAGGCACTCAGTGTGGACCAGCCCTGGACTGGCGCAAGAGGAAAAGTCCGTATCTTCAGGACTGGCAACTCCAAGACAAATATTTTGACCAGCATCCCAGAAAAATGTGTTGCTTTGTTTTTCCATCAACATCCAGGAACATAGTTCCAACTTATTTCCATTTTCAGGCTGGGCTACCGCGATAGATTCGCTCTAGGTTGACTGTTCTATGAACCAGTAATGTTAACAGTTTCAGAATGAAAGGAAGAAGAACGAAAAGGCACATTAAGCCCTACTGTGAAATCAAAATTTACCTTAGTCTTCGTGTCTTTTGGTTGTACATTTACACCTGTAGGTAAAAGCCACAACTTGCCATTTTCCCAGTTCACTGATCTATGCCACACACAACATCCACCTCTTTCCCCCCCAAAATTGCCCCAGATGATGCAAATACTCCAAACTCCTTCCTTTGGCTCTTTCTAAAGCATCAGAGACATCAGCGTCACTCAACTCAGGGCCACTTAGGACTCAGTGTGAGAATGGACCCTTAAATTCACAAACATCCCCCCCAGGAAGCTGAGGTTGAGATTCGAGGTCCAGGTAAGCAATGAACATAAAGCCACCCGCGGGGAGGTGTGGATTGGATTGATTTCAGCATGCAGAGCTTTGGCCTAGAAGTTTCAATGGCACGGACCTCCCAAAAGTTATTCATCCTACATTAGTTGACAAGCTGTGCCAACTCTCACCAGAAATTAGTGCTCTTGCAAAAAAACCAAAGCACTAACACGCACTGAAGAAGCCCCAGAACTCGACGTCGTTCTGATTTACTCTCTCTCTGAGCTACTGCCCGCTCGGTGACCTTGAGGCAGTTGCCCAATCTTTTACCCTTCATCACCAGGGCGAGAGATGGACAAGCTCCACCTGGAGCGGTGCGGGGTGGGCCGGCGCTGGCTGAGCCCTGCGCACCTTCCCCTGCGCCTCCTCGGACCGCTCAGCCATCCCTGAATCCACAGCACCCATCCAGCTCCTTCCTCCGTCCTCCTTTGGCTCCCGGCTCACCCATCCAGCTCCTCCCGGTTTCCCTTACCCACCGGCCCGCGGGGAAGAGCAACTTTATCTCGCCGCACCTACCGCAGGAGAAACCGGCTGAGGACAAGGGGAGCCCGGGGAAAGCCGCGGAGAGAGGCGAGCTACGTCCCCTCTCGGTTTTCAGTCATCCGGCGCCTCCTACCCCCGCGGGATGAGGCTTCCCGGACGCCGCCGGGGTGCCTCCTCATCCCCGCAGGGCACAGCCGAAGTTCCTTAGCTAAAAGCCGAACCCAGCAGGCGCAACTCGCAGCGGTGGGACGGCGATTCCTGCCCGGCCGCAGGTGGTACCGAGGGGAAGGGGAGAGCAGCGCTTACCTGGGGCTGCCGGAGCGGCTCGGGAGGGGATGGAGGCGGCGGAGGGAGCCGGGAGCGGGCGGGGAGGAGTCTCGGTGCGGGGCAGGGGCAGGGGCAGGTGCCGCAGGTGGATGCGCCGCCCGGCCCTTCCCGCGGCGGGCGGGACCGGCGCTGCCTCGCCCCGCGGCACCGCAGCCCTCGGGCAGCTCTGCCTGCCCTTCCCCGGCCCGGGCAGCGCTCTCCCCGTGCCCCCAGCCCTCCTGCGGGTGTTTGCGAAACCCAGGAGCTTGCCCCCCGGCAGGGGCAGCCCGGGGGGCGGTGGTGGCTGAGCCCCTCGCCCTGCGAGACCCCCCGAGTTTGGCTTTTGCCGCTCCAGCCCGCGGGCTGTGGCTGTGCCCTGTTTTTGGAACTCGCCCATCGGTCCCTGGTGGCTTCCGTTTCAGGGTGTCGCAGGCAAATACGGAGTCACACCACTTCCCTGAGCAGGGCAGGTCAGCACCTGATAAAGACTGCTCTTGAAATACGGGCCGGGGGCAAATGACTTTCGTTTTCTTCGGACTTTTTTAGGGTCATTTAATAACGGGGCACTCTGGAAAATTACTGCCATCTCCATGGTCGCGTTACTTAAAGCGCTCCGGTGACTTGTGGTGCCTCCTGTAAAGCAGACCTACAGTGAGGGAGGATTTTTCTCTGCCAAAGCTGAGCTCCACAGCAAAAAAAAAAAATTTAAAAATTCCACTCATATCCTAACACTTCAGAGTAGTACTGGAAAAGTAAGTCGGCAAATGAAGAAATTCCACTCACGGTTAATAACAGCTCCTCCGATTTAGCCGCAATATTCCTGCATGCTACACTTAACATCTCTGTATGGAGACTGCAGATAAGGCAAAGTACACAGGTTTGGCATGCAAGTGTCTGGAGCTTGTTTATATTTCCAAATGCATATCAAGGAATTGCATCAAGCACACCAGGATCGTACCTTCAGTATTTTTCCAGCTCGATGTGTTTATTCAAAGAGAACTATGAATCTTTAGACCCTTTAGTACAAAAACGTAAGGAGTATTGTCTAAAACATCTTTAAACTTTAGCTTAGGGTTTTCAGCTGCAGCATTTGGGGGCTGTTTCTGCAGCTGAGCTCCCAAAAGGAATCAGTGAGATTCAGTAATTTTCCAGCATGGATTCAATTGCAGGGATTTGACCTCAAATTTCATCTGAAGCAAAAGGTAAAATTATCCCAAGACACAATCAAAACACCGCATTGTCACCTTCTGTGGTTATCTGCCCACCTGTATGGTGTGTCCTCGTCTTTAATCTGCAGCAATAGAAGCCTTCAGCGGTGAGAGATATTTTAGGTTTGAAGCAAGATGCCTGGTCATAAGGTTCCCCATTAAGTTTCCTTACCAAAGTGTAGGGAAATGGCCCTGAAAATTGTTACTTAGCATCGTGGTCACAAGAAGAAATCCCTCAAGATCTGTTCTGTCTGTTCCACAAGAGAAGCTAAACGTTTCCCTTACTTGGAAGTTCACGGGTTATTTTTCTTTAAAAGTCGTTTGGAGGTTATGTATTCCTGTACTGATGGGTGTCTCGTTGCTCTCTCAAGACTTACCTTACAACCTAACAACTTATAATTCAAAACTGCATTTCTTCTGAGTTTAGAATATCCTGGCGCTCGGTTTGGATTTGTCCAAATGTCTTGCGCGATGGCTACGGATAAGGAGAGAGACATAAAAAATATAGGCTGGTTCCTGTCAGTCTGTAAGTAGCCACTTGTGAGGTGTGACATCAATCCAGGTATTACAAGCAGGAATTGGGCAGAGGGACACAGCACAGGTAACAAATGCGCTGTGCTGCTCTGCCAGGAGACTTTTAAACCCTTTACGAGGATGTGGCGTTGCTTTGTGCGCTCGGAAATAACACCAGGTCTGCTGAGGGGGGAGATTCAGGGCAGCTGGGTTCGAATGAATGGAGCTCTGCTTAGTTACAGCCTTGAAGATCTGGGCACAAGCCAGCAGCTCGTTGATTGCCACTGTTAACACCTTTTCTTCTCCGAGAGGGCTGAGCTGGTCAGTGAGCAGCGCATTCCCTCCCTCTTTCCCCCGGTTATTCCCTCCCCTCCTGGCTGGTATCTGTCTCACTAAAAGGCCTTGCAGATCTCTAGATCTCTAGCGTAGTAAAAGCTGCCTTTTTTTTTTTTTTTTTTTTTTTTTTTAAACCCTGGGTTAATATTCCCCAAGGTTAACTCGGCTTGCTAGCAAAGGTCAGAGGAACAGGAGAGCTGGAGCGGTGGGGAGGGGGTCATTGCCTCCTCTTGGCAGCAGAAGCTGCCTGGTCTGTTCGGCTTGTCTTCCCTGGCCGAGGGCTGAGCTCGTGGCTCTGTTATCTCATCCAAAATAGCTCCATGAGTGTGTAATTGTGTTTTAAATCGCGCAGAGCTGGCTTGGCGGAGTGGGATGCGGGGCATTCGTTTTATTAATGGATTATAAACAACCTCTAAAGGAGAGAGCAGGGCAGGGTTTGGTTTTTCCAGGTGGCTGCGTGTTTTGGGAGGAGCAGGTGCTGTCTGCTGGAGAGGGATGTGATTTTTCTGGGTAACCCAGAAGTTACTGCCCAAATTCTGGGTGTGGAGAGCTTCAGCGTGACCCAGCCTAATGCTGCTGCTCTCAGAAACTGCTCCAAACACCTTTATCGCACTTAAGTAAGTTCAATGTTATTAATGATAAAAGTTATTAATAAGTTAAATCTTTGGCAAGCCACATCCTCCTCTATATTTATGCAGCACAATGATGTTTGGATGTTTTCTTTTGGTTCTTTACAGGTATGCAAGGAAACCTTTCCACAGACTGGTGTTAAGCATCTGAATAAATAAACTGATGAATAAACTGCTCTTTGGAGGTGTCTGGCATCACTCACATTGTGCATCCCACCACGGGGCACCTTTGGCTTCCTATGGCCCCTCCTCAGCCCTCTTCTCTAAGGGAGCTCTGCCCACCCATTTATGGAATCACAGAATATCCTAAGCTGGAAGGGACCCACAGGGATCACCGAGTCCAACCCCAGCCCTGCACAGACACCCCAACAATCCCATCCTGTCCCAGGATCATCGAGTCCAACCCCAGCCCTGCACAGACACCCCAACAATCCCATCCTGTCCCAGGATCATCGAGTCCAACCCCAGCCCTGCACAGACACCCCAACAATCCCATCCTGTCCCAGGATCATCGAGTCCAACCCCTGGCACTGCACAGACACCCCAACAATCCCATCCTGTCCCAGGATCATCGAGTCCAACCCCAGCCCTGCACAGACACCCCAACAATCCCATCCTGTCCCAGGATCATCGAGTCCAACCCCTGGCACTGCACAGACACCCCAACAATCCCATCCTGTCCCAGGATCATCGAGTCCAACCCCAGCCCTGCACAGACACCCCAACAATCCCATCCTGTCCCAGGATCATCGAGTCCAACCCCAGCCCTGCACAGACACCCCAACAATCCCATCCTGTCCCAACACTCCTGGAGCTCTGGCAGCTTCGGGGCCATGCCCATTCCCAGGGGAGCCTGTTCAGTGTCCCAGCACCCTCTGGGTGAAAAACCTTTGCCTGATATCCAACCCAAACCTCCAGCCTCAGCTTCGTGAGGTTCCGCTGGTCACGAGAGTGGAGGGATCGGAACCTGCCCCTCTGTTTCCCAAGACCACAGTGAGGTCATGCTCGCAGCTCCCTTTGTTTCTGCAGGCACTTTGTCAACACAGTTCCTTTCCCACTCGGTTAATGCCAAACTTGCCGTGTGCTCCCTTGTACTTCTGATTTTTGCCAGTGTTTCACGTGTCTAATCAAAACCCCGGGGCAGTGGGAGATAAAGCCTCCCTAAAGCCAAACATCCGAGTGCCTGCTCCAAACAGTCAGGGGGAGCTTGCCCTTGACACTTTGGGATTACAGCACAAGACTTCCTTTTACCATTCCAATAGAACTACAATTAGAGCCATCTCCAAGGAATTTCGGTGCTAAAGCCCACAAGTGGGGGGGAAAAACACCGATATTCAAATGGTGGTGTCCTCCATGCATTTTTTCTTGCCTTGGTACCATGAGAGATCTCCGTGGTTGACAGAAACTACAGCTACCCACTCACCCATAAAACTACACCAAACCTGGGAACATAATTAGTCATTTAATAACTAAGCTTAAACTAAATGTATGTTGACTTTGGAAGTACATTTGCATCTGGCTGGTGTTACCATGAATACACACGCATAAATTTAGCCGCTGCAGGTATAGTTGAAAATCAAGATAAATGGGGCGGACATCTTCAAATATAATCTTTTTTTATTATTATTACAGTTGTTGAATGAAGCAGAAGGTGGTCCTTTGTTAGGGTATTAACTAAATATGCTGAAAGAACACAACTCCTTAAACAATTACCCTTTTATCTGAGAACCAGGAGAGGGTCTCATGGGCCTGCAGATTAGAAAGGTGTGTCCGTGTGAACATTCTCACTTCTTTTCCAGCCTTTCAGAAAATATTTGAAGAGTTTGAAGCCCCAGAGAGACTGAAACCCAGAAAATGGCCCACACTCTTCTTGGTTCTCTCTTTAGGTTTTTTTTTCTTTTTCCTCCCGATATGTTATAAAGGCAAAGTCTCAGAATTATGAAATTCTTTGCTGTCTCTCAGAGGGAAGACAGGAATAATAAGTGACCTTCACTTTAGTTTAGGTGCATGTTGTTTCAATGGGTTTCTTTTCTGTTATTGTATAACAAGAGAGAATAAAAATTCAAATACTTGCTCTTTGTTGGATTTTTCTGTGTGTATCATGTAAATACAGCTGCATTTTCCCGTATCAGAAGAGAATTTGACCTACAAATTTGACCTGCTATCCGCATGAAAATAATCCTACCCTTATCGCACAGAAATTGAATGATAAATTTCATTTATTGTATGATTTTTTCCTGATAGTTGGGATTTTTTTTTCCCCCTCAGATCTGGTAGTTTGGCTTTGTCTTGCAATTGTAGCACAAAGCAGCCATAAATCCAAACTGCTCAGCCAATTAAGCAGGTTTCTAGTTACTCATATGCCAGCCTGGTCTGAAGCAGCTACAATGCATCAGTAAATCTGAGTTTCGGTGCAGAATGAAGTCACTGTACTCATAAAAAGAAATGACACAAATCCATTTTAACTTAACATTTTAAAATGTTTTCTTTCATATGAATGTGCAAAAGAAAGCTTACTCAGTTCTTATGTAATTTGCTTTAAACAACCACTGAAAGAACTGTGTTTCAATATAAATTAGAATCAGACACATTTAGCCTTCCTGATGGACACAGAAAAATACTGATTGGTAAAATAAAAAGAAACAAACCACAATAAATCTTGAAACAAGTTGGGTTTTTCTTTTCTGAATTAGAAACAAAAAATTATGTTTTCGATGTAATCTTGGACAAAATTAACATTGATTTAATGGAGCCAGATTTTCTATATGGATCATTTAATTACAATAAGTTTTTTAAATGTTGGATGTTAACCATGCCATCTTATATTTTAAAAACCCACCTTATTTTCCATAGGTCCAGGAAAACCACTGTTTTTCATTTATTTGGTAACAATTCTATGCCAGATAGTTTAAAAAAAATTAGCAAGACCTTTTGAACAGCTGAATTTTCTGAATAGCTGCATGAGATAACCAGAGATAAATCCTACCCGAAAAGAATTGCCTTTTGTTTGTCTGAATAATAAAGAGAAGGGTTTTTTTCTCACTTTCCACACTAGTTCAGCTCCAGATTTGCTGTATAACTTCAGTGAATTTGTTTCTATGTGCCTGCATTTCCTGCTCTGTAAAAGGGAATTAATGGTATCCAATATCAGGAGGAGAACAACTATATTCACATTTAACCAAATATTTGTAAAAGTGCTTGGAGGCTTGTTGATTAACCTGTTATAAAAGGGTAACAATAAAGTGTCCTCTGTATGTTTACCTGCAGCAGGACAGGCTTTTATGGCCTGTTCCTGCATCAGGAATAAAAGCACTTGATTTTTATCAACAATTGGACATTGTTTTAATTCCGTGATAAACTGAGCAGATGAAGTCAGAACACTGTGGGTCACTGATTGGTCACCAGCAAAACACTGATCCAGTTCATTGGACCAGGCAGGTTATAAGGGAGGAAAAATGCAGTACAGTTTCATCTGTTTATATTCTTCAGTGATTAACTTAGGTAAAAATATATTTAACTGCGATTATGAGAAAGTGCTGTTTGCATGTGCAGTTTTCAGCGACCTGTGCTTTCCATGGAAGCAGCCAAATGTGTTGTCCATAACTTTTTGTGACTAAGGCAGGATTCTACACTTTGATTCCAATACGTTCAGTTATTTTACTTCACCTTTCTTTTAAATTTTAATTGAAGTGGCTCAAGGAAACACTATTTGCACTATGAATATAATTTCGAGTGGAGGAAGAATGATGATTTCCGAAATTATTTCTGATTCACAGTTCCCACCATTCCATGTCTTGATATAAAAATGATTAACCTACAGCAGGATGTCACACTCGTCACTCCTGCTGCATTTTCCTCGTTAATGACTACAATATGTCTTACTTCATCAGTCTTTATTTAGGTCTGACTCTTTATTCTGGTTCAGTGGCTGCTTTAGTTCTGTAAGAAAGAATGTGTTTGCTTGCCTGCTGCCTATATAAAGAAGCCTTGTGTTTGAAGGCACAAATAAAGCCAAAATACTTCTTATCTTTAGGGAAGGCGGCACAAGAAAACAGATCTTTCCTGGTCAACAACGAGAGCTGTGGCATTACAGTTTTCCTCTGAGGCGAAAGATTGATGCTTTAATTCGACCTTTACCTAATTGCCAACACTTTGTAATTAAGCATGTCAAATTTTTAAGAGGAAATTCCTGTGCTAAGTTAAGCAAATTTTTTCTTCATAGATCTCTTTTGTGATCAAATCCTGACCACACTGAAAGAGAGCAAAGCTTCACATGAAGCTAAAAGAAGTTAGCTGGAAGTGTTTGTTTCCTCTGGGATTGGTTGGACATTGATCATCAGACTCCTGTACAAGCACCAGGTGAGTAATTTTCAGAAGGTAATTTGAACCCATTCTGAGAAAGGAGTACAAGCTGGCTGATACAAGTTTCTGCTGGTAATGGACCTGTTTTCTTAAATATTTCTGTGTGGACAGCAGCAACAGTCCTCACAAATACCAGCTCGGGCTGGCATCTCCACTGCTGCTTTATATGAAATGGCTCAAAGTGCAGGTGCAATGAAAACCACTGGACAACATTGCATGGGCCCTGCAGAGAATGCCCTAAGAAATTCATATTTTCATAAATACCCAAAGCTGACAGAGCCTGTGCTTTAGATCTTAACATTACACCACTATTACTAATTGGTCAGGTAGGTCTTTGCAAGGCACTGATTGTCTTGCTGTCTGTGTGGGCAGGTTGTGAAAGAAAAAATAAAAAGTGGAAGTCAGGTAACCAAAGCTGACACCAACTGATAGTTAATTTTATGAACATGCTGTGTCTGTAGTCAGGAATTTGATTTGATTTGATTTTGCCTTTTTTTTTTTTTTCTTTTTTTTTTTTTTTTTTTTTTTTTGCTGTTCCATTGCTGCCTAATAGACAAGGAGTATCTGAACCAGCTTTGTTGTATTTCCATTCCCTGCCTTATTTTTTAAAGTCTGCTTCAAGATCATCCTCCCTTATCTGATTTTGAGGAAGGCACATTATGAATTTTTTTAAAAAATTTTCTTCATTCTGCCCCTTTATTTTTGTCTCTGGTTTTGTAATTTCTGCTCATGTCTATGTCTGTGTGAAAACTGTTAATATTAACTGTAAAATAATGAAGTCGTTACCATGTTTTATTTTCTGCTCTCTTGCTGCATCTTCAAGACAAAACAAACCTCTGCCCCATTTCACCTGAATTCAGTTCTGCTGAGCTCCTCCAGCCGGATAAAGAGGATTCCCACACCTTTGAACACAGCTGCAAAGTGCCTGCTGTACGAAAACAAGGAGTTAACCTCTTCTTGAACTGACTGTGCTCGAGTGGGAGAGTTTATAGCTTCAGATTCCTGCTCAGGAGTGATGCAAGAGCTCCGTGCCTGTGTCCTGCCCCTTCCTGAGCCCTCCAGGCTCATTCCCAAGGGAGTCTGGCTTATCAGAGTGCCACTGGCGAGGCTGGGAGGGTCAGCTGCTAAACACATGAAGGTTCAGAGCTTGGGAAACAACAATTCCAAGGTTGGATGGCCTAATAATCCCTCAAAGAGCAGCACAGTGGCCCAGGTGGGTACCTCACCACTGTGTCGTAGATGTTGGCAGCATTTGGATGGGTTTTAAGATGTTGTCCCTACAACTTATAAATACAAAATAACCCTCTTATTTAAAGTTATCCTTCTTGAAAGTTCGTATGTGTTGACACCAGTCTGGTTTGTTAGAAAAGCCTAGTCAATACACAATCTTTTAATATTGGACTACACTTAGAATAAGAACTGTGGGATTCCACACAGAAAATACGATTTTAGTGGTATTTTGCAGAGATAAGAGTTGGGACTCAGAGAGGAAGTTACCCTTCTAGGTGATGGGAACACTCAGAAAACCTTAAGGCAAAGAATTCACAAAACAGCCAGACTTTAGCATCCCATTACATGCCCCAGAAAGGCAGGTTTGGAGCTATCAATTCAGGAGAGTGCCTGTACTTCAGCCTTTGCTTGATCCCTGCCTCAGAAGACTTGGAATTTTTGTCTTAGATATGCTAAAGGTGGCAAATTAGCCCAGATGCCCACGAGTCATTTCATCAGCACAAACTGATTGGCCTTCAAACACTCCGAGTTAGTCACTTAGGAAAGGATTTAAAGGAGGCCCCTGTGTCTCCTGCATCCTGTGCACCAGAACAGGCACATCATCTGTAATTCGAATGCAACACTAACCCAAAAATTGCACCACTGTGTGATGGGGCTACAAAAGCTGCAGCCTTGACTCCTCACCTAGATGGGAGATCAGGCTGTTAGTCAGGCCCTGAATGGAGCAAGAACAGCAGGTTTTGGCTGTGGTGAGGCTTCACCCACTTGCATATGAACAAGGAAACCCAGTGCCGGTGTTTCTGCATGGAGAAACATCGCCATCATCCTCAAAAGGATCCCAGAAGGAGCAGCAGTAATCCCTTAACAGCTTCTTCAGGAGGAAGGCAGGCTGGCAGAAATTATTCCCAGGTCAGCCTGTTTGTCTTGTGAGAGAGGGACAGTCCTCTTGTCCTGGGGACACCCAGAGCAGAAGGTGAGCAGTCCTGGGAAACTCCCCTGAAATGGGGCGTCCGTTTTTGTAGATGCTGTTGTGCTCATCATACACTCAGACTGATACTGGAAAGTGAAAAGCAAGTGGCCTGTCACCCCAGTTATGGGGTTACAACCATGGCACCGGGATCTTTTTCAGAGAGGTGTCCCTATTGCTCTCCCGTTGCCTGAATAAAATGGAAGTGGACATAACAAGGCTGAGAAGAAAAATCATGCATCTCTCTCAGGTTCCTGAAAGATTGAGTCTCTCTTCACAGCAGGAGCTTAGACACATGCTTGGACACAGATTGGTTTGAAACCTGCAAGAAGGCAATTTTTTTGTGTGGCTTTCAGAAAACAGGTTGCTGTGATACACAAAGAAGGGTCTTGGTGAGCTTCAGAGAAAAACATTCATTACATAGCACGGAAGTGCAGGGCCTCAGAGCAGAGGAGCAGCTGTGCAAGACATGGATCTTTAGGGACAAAAAGAGAAAGTTGAGGCACAGATTTCACTCTGATGCTTTTTGGGTTCTCTCTTGTTTTATTCTTTTTTGTCAAATGTCCACAGAAACATTGATGCTTTTTTAGGTTGCACTCTCCAGGCTGTCAGGATCTACCTCCTAAATGTGGGTGTCCCCCGAAATCCGTGCAAGGAACAGAGCTCCAGCGAGGGCTCGAAATGCACTTTTGGTTATGCATAACAATCCTCACAGCACATACTGTTCTCAGGCCACTATTTCTGTCCCCTGGGAGCAGAGCAGTTGCAAATTACCTTCCATTGAGACTATTGTCTAGTGGGGTTATGGATCAGAAACTTGATTTTCCCCCCTGGCTTTCGCATGGAGCACACAAAAGCCTCCTGGCTGAGCCACCCAGGGTGATTGGCTGCCACCCACAAGTTCTGGGTCAGCAAGGTGTTTTGACTGAACTGTAAAATGTATCCTGAAAGGAGTTAGAGGGGCACAGTGTGTAGCAATGGCATTGCTGCTGATCGTGCTAGGAAATGTCACAAGTTTTGGTGGGATTCCCCCCCAGGAATGCTTGTCGTCAATAAAAATAGACCTGTAATAGAAGTTTCCACCAAAGGGTATTAAGGAATGTTCAGAGGCTGCTGGGCAGGCCTGGCAGATCTGCAAAAGGCTTGGTTCAGCCAATGGAAGTGTTAGGGAAGAGCTTAGAGTCAGGTAGATGCTACACCTGAAATGGAGAGCTTTCCCCTCCCCTCGTGTGGTCCACGCAGGTTTGTGTCAGCTCGAGGGTGTGTGTGTGAATCAGCACAGGCAGGCAGCCAGAAAAACCTCAAATAACCACGAATTCACGGCCAGAGCACAAAGAATAAATGAATTTCCATTACCTCTCCAACCAGGGGATCCCCGAAGCAGAGGAGACACTGACACTGTTCAACTCATGCCCATGCCAGGGGATCTCTGGGCTCTGTTTGCACAGGCTTATCAAGGGTTATTCCCAGCTGCAAGGTCACTTGGGCTGATTTACAACCCTCCTCCAGCCTCTGCTTTTTAACCCATTCCTCCCACCAGTGAGCGTAAAAGAAGTCTGCCAAATATCTGGTGTGTCCTGTTGAAACCTTGCCTGGAAAAAGAAAATAGACGAGCTATTCAGGGCTATAAATCCACTCCAGATCAAGAAGGAGCTGGTTCTCCTTCCTGGTGCACACAGAGCACTCACTGTACTTGTGTGAAACCTTTGCCAGTGTTTTTATGGCTGCACCCAGGAAAGCTCTGAGACACAGAATGCAAAGCCCCTGAGGCTTTTTTGAGAAGTATTTCCAGAAATTAAGAGCTGTGCTCAGTCTGAGAATTGGCATCCTCATTCATCCCTGGGCTTGCTTTTCCACGTTCTTCAGGAATGTCAATACCTTGTGCCAGTTTGAAATTTACTGTCTTAAGAAGTTATCAAAATGCCTGGGAAAGCTCAGATACATTACGATCCTTGTTTTAATTAAGAGATTGTCTGAAATTCTTCTCCTCACAGGTGCAGTTCAGCATGTAGAGACCCACAGAAAAGTCTGAGTTCCTGAAGGGAACTCTCGGGTGCAGCCTGGTGTTTTTTAAGGCAATTGTCTGGTTTAAAGCCCAGTTCCTTATGATAAAGAGGCAGGTAAATTCTTCTTTTTCCCCATGGACACTTATGGATGGTCCATCTCATGTCATGCTGCCTTTCAGAGCTGCACTGACAGACTCCATGAAGGATACCACTACAAGAAAAAATACTGTTTTCAGGATCTTGGAGGGAAAAATTAAATATTTTTTTCAGGGAAGAGCCCTGCTGGCTCTGACATTTCTTGCATCAAATGTGCCCTCTGTTTAGCTTTGTCCCAGAGCATCTGACCTCAAAGCCATACACAAGAGTGAAATTAGGGAATAAGTTCCTGCAGGATGGTTTGAGAGACGGAAGACAGAGTTGACTGCAAAAAAACCTTCCACATTTTCCAGAGACTGACTGATGGGCAGATGTGCTCTTGGGGAGGCAGCCTGGCTCTATCAGCATCAAAGGGCCAGGCAGTTGGAACAGGCTTTTCACACTGGAAGTGCAGCAACTAAAAAAAAAACAAAAACCAAGATTAAAAACATTTAATGGGGTATTGCATAAAACGGTCTGCCACAAGACGACTTGAAAGACTTGTTTCAGTAGAGCTACGTGAGAATCAAGCAGAAAGACAGTTATTTTGTGTCCCGTGATGGATTTTTTTCCTTGGTTTTTGCTGGGGTTTTTCAATTGGGTTTTTTTTTTTGTTTGTTTTGTTTTTTTGTTTTTTTGTATGGGTTAGTGAGTCTAAAGCTAACGTGTGCTCTTTCGTGACTGTCTTACCTATTCTGCTAAACATAAGGTGACAGGACATCCTCTTTAATAGGTTTTCCTGAGACAATTTTGTCCAGGGTGGGTACCACCAGTGCCTTCATCACTTTGATTCTTTGGGATTTTTAGTGTCATGCACCCTTTAGAACGAAGCTGTTTTGGTCAAGGTAACAGAGGCTGAGATGTGCTGGCATCTATTTCTCTCCCAACTATTTCTCTCCCAACTATTTATCTTCCTGATATGTTTTCCTGATCTTAAATTTACGAGGCTATTGCTCCATTCTGGCCCCTCTAAAAATGTAATTCCATAATAAAACCCCGCCTATCAACACAAGGGAAAGGGGAAACCTTCTCTCTGAGTGTGATGTCAATAGGAGAGAGGGTTTCAGAATCCTCTTCACTTGCATTTTGTTGTGAACTTCTGCCAAGTCCATTTTGTCATCATATAACAACATTTTAGTATTAAATCTTGGAGATTGTTCATGTGATCAGCTGTGTAACCGCAGCAAGCACTTAGCTTCTCATAGACTGTGCTAAAATGACAGCAATGAATGCATTGAAAATAAATGGCAGCAGCCAGCTCCTTTGAAATCCAGTTTATTCCTTCATAAGGTACCCCATTTTTAAAGGAATACAGTGTATCTTCATCCTTATCAGCAAAGGCTGACTTTACGTAGCTCAGTGAGGACAAGCATGCATACTTTATAACTGACCCTTTCCTCCTGCAGTTAATCTGCTGGAACATCTTGCTTAAAAGCACAAGGTTAGGATTGCAAAGGTGCATTTTTGCCCTTGATTGCAACACAGGTGAGGTACAGTTAATACCTGCAACGTGGCTGATGGCTCTGAGAACTGAAATTTCTAAGGGCAAACACGAGCCCCTTGCTGGGGGTGCTGCCCCAGGGGGGATCCATTGGGTCAAGCCTTCTGTGCTGGGTGGGAAATGCTGGGGGCAATAGGCAGAGACCTCTGCTCTCAGCCTCAGGAATTCTTTCAGCGTAGATAAGGTCCCAGACATTCCTCTGGCTGGAACTGGGAGATCTTCTGTGGTGGGATCTGGGAGATCTTCTATGGTTGGATCTGGGAGATCTTCCATGATGGGATCTGGGAGATCTTCTGTGCTGGGATCTGGGAGATCTTCTGTGGTGGGATCTGGGAGATCTTCTGTAGTGGGATCTGGGAGATCTTCTATGGTGGGATCTGGGAGATCTTCCGCGGTGGGATCTGGGAGATCTTCTGCGGTGGGATCTGGGAGATCTTCTGTGGTGGGATCTGGGAGATCTGTGGTGGGATCTTGCCACCACAGGTTATGTGGAGCTTGGGATAAGTGCTGTACTCAATGCCGGTGGACATTGCCTTTCAGATCCTGAACATCTGCAAAAAGCCAAGGTGCTCAAAGCCAAATCCCTGTGAAGGACATAGCGAATCACTGCTGAAATGTTCATGAGGACATGGTTTAGGGGTGATTATGGTGGTGCTGGTGGGGCTGGATGGTCTTGAAAGTGTTTTCCAACCTCAGTGAGTCAGTGATTCTGTGAATGCCCCATCCTAGCATCAGGGATTGGCTTTGTTGAACTTCCTGAGGTTCTCGTGGTCCCAATTCCCAAATTCATCCAGACCCCTCTGGGCTGGCAGGGGGACTGGAATATGTCACTGGTATCTCCCAGCCCTGATGACTCTGTGACTCCATGACTGAGCTGGGGCAGACACAGCTAAATTAACGATACAACAGAAAATTCAGGCTACTTATAAGATTTAAGTATTCTCAGAAAAGTGTCTTAAGTTCTACAAGGCAGAACATAATTTGCAAAGTTAAGAACTTCAGTTTCATTTCTCTTTTCCCCCCTCTGTAGAAAACCAAAGCCTAGTTTCCTTAGGCTGAGGTTCTCCTCCGGTCAGCCCAGCGCCGACCGGGACGGTCTAGCTAGCTCAGGCGCCAGGCAGATAATGAACGCAGACGACGACGAGGCAAAGGGTGGTGGGAGGAATGCTCCTTCCCAAGCTCTCCTTTATTTAGGTAGAGGGCTTGTGGTGGTCGGGAGGGAGAGCAGGGAAAGGAGGACCACTGCGAGGCGATGTCATGGCGGAGTGGCCCCCGACTGCCTGGGGGCAGCCAGTTAAGTAGGGAAGGGAAGGACCAATGAGGGAAGAGGGAGAGGGCGGTGCAAGCATACATGAACCAATGGTAACATAAGGGGGAGGGGTACAATTCAAATCAACCAATGAGATACATAACGGTGGAGAAGAATCCAGAGGGATGGGCGGATCCAGGCCCTAGGCACGCCTCAAAGCCTGCCCAGGCAAGGCCCAAGGAAAACAGAGGAAGGCGTCGCCTAGGAGGCAAAGGGCGGACCCAACTCCCGCCCAGGCAAGGCCGATTGCAGACTTCCAATGATGTTATCAGCAGCGTCGCCTGAGAGGCAGAGGGGCGACCCTCCACACCCCTCCACTTTGTTTTCTGGTCAAAATCCTTAAGATTGATTCAGCTCTCAGAAACAGGACTTCAGAAAGTCAAATTTAATTCAAAACCTGCATAATTGGGAAATGTAAACTTCTAAAAATCATTTAGTTCATTCTTAAATATTGAAATAAATTCCATGGGATTTTCTCCATTTTTTCCTCACTAAAATTAATTACTTGTTCATTTGACTTACCAGTATTAAGATTTACCTAAGGTGCAAAAGGTTTTAAAAACTGAAACTGAAAAGCTCTTGAAAAAAAATGTAAACCAATTGTTTTACTGAATATGAAAAAGTGCTGTAGAGAGAACAAGATACTTACATGTTTGAATCCAAGATAGATCCCTAAGTAGACACAGAGACAGATCCACGTTTCTGAAGGAAAAAAGTATATGGGTTTAGTGTAAAAGTTTTTGTAATTCTAATTGTTCATACTATTTAGTGAAAGAACTTTTCTGCTTAAAGGTGAAAACATATACATATTTAATACCAGAAAGCAGATTGAAAGGATGAAAGTATGTGGGTTTGCCTCCACCTAACTCCTGACAGTAAATAAAAATTAATTATCAAAATGTCAGCAAGAGGTGTGAATTTTCTTAGTCATTATTCAGTTTTTCTTTTGTTGTTGCATACACTATTTATGGTTCTTTGAAAATGAAACTGTATGCATAAAGCACAGTGCCTATTCCCAGTGCTATTGTTGTAGATCCTTTGTTTGGCCATGAATCCATAAATTATCAAGCAATAGTTTTTATAAGATTAATACATTTACATTTCAAATGCATGTGCATGCTGTTGCTTGAGTAAACTGAATGAATCACAGGCGTCAAAATAATAACTGTAGGCCATAGTGGAAGAAAAGATTTTGCTTTCTTTTGTGGGTGTGACTGAGAGAAAAGTGAAGTGAGATTTTGGGAGGAGGACATCTGACTTTAACTTCCTGTTTTCCCCCAAAACCTGCATTCAGTAACATGTTCAGAAACTCTCTAGGGTTTTAAGACAAAAATGCAAAGGTTACAGGAGTAACTACACTGAATTATAATTATGTAATAACACAGCTGGTAAAGACTTATCAGACTGGATAGCACCACAAGCTTTTAAAAATTTATATTTATTAATACTGATGTATGCAGTTGAAGGTAGCAAATTCATATTGTTGGAAAACAGGTGAAATGAAGCCCAGGGGTAACCAATTAAAGGCAATGTAATTATAGAAGGATTTATTTGGAGAAAAACACTGAGGGGAGAGGTGATGTTAAGAGGCTTAGAGAAAATGAAGACATGAGCTAAAAGTAATAGAATTAAGATGGGAGGTAATAAGAAATGGAAGGGGAAAAATTCAGAAAAGTTTACTTCTACTGGAATTTGGGATGAAAAAGGTCTATTGACACTATGAGTTTGCAATGGGATGCTCGTGTAAAATAGTTTAAAACTCTAAATCTCAGTACAGTGATCTCAATTCAAAGAGATACCAGAATAAAAAGGTACAAAGAAGGAAAAATCAGGGACAGAGCACCTGGTGGTGCCCCAAGGCATTGCCAGAGAATGCAGGGATGTGGTTGGGAAAACTAGAGATCAGTCAGAGTTAATCTAGCAAAGGATGAGAAGGAACAAAATAACTCTTCCTTTAAGTACAGTTTGCAGTGAAGGGTAGGGAAGATGTTGGCCTGGGGCTGGGGATGCTGTGCCGAATAAAACACAGGCCGAGGTGCTCAGTGCCATTTTTTGCCCAGTTTGTCCCTGCTCAGGTTGGTCCTCTGGCCCTTCGAGGGTCTGAGCCTCTCAGCAGAGCTTGAGGGAGCAAAACCACGTCCTGAGAACACAGAGTTAGTGAGAACTTGGGCTAATTAGCCATAGCCACGTCCATGGGAGGCATCTAGAGAGCTGGGGAAGTGTCCTGTGTCACTGCAAGACCACTCTCTGTCATTTGTCACAGGAGGCTCCTGATGTCTGGGAAAAGCCAAATAAAACACTCACCCTCGGGAAGGACAAGGAGGATCTGGGGAGTTAGGGGATCCTCAGCCCCTGGGGATGTCACAACAAACCCTCTTAACAACCATTTCCAGGCACAGGAAGGACAAGAAGCTGATTTGGAGCAGCCAAAATGGATTTACCAAGGGCTAATTGTGACCTCCCAGCCTGAACGCTTCCTGTGATGGCACAATAAATTCTGTGGACAAAGGAAGAGAAGTGGACATCGTATTCCTAAACTCCAGCAAGGCCTTTCACAGTGTTTCCTTCAATATCTTTATTGCCAGACTGGTGAGATATGGACTGGATAAATGGATGATAAGATGGGTGGAAACTGGCTGGACTGCTGGGCTCAGAGCGTTGTTTGTAATCCACCAGGGGTCCAAAGTCCAACCATGACCAGCTACCAGCAGCGTGCCTGGGGGATCAATACTCGGACCAGGAGTGATGTAAGCCTTTATTAATGACCAAGGCAAAGGGACAGAGAGCAATAAAAGTTCCCACTGTGAAAGCAGTTGATGCACTGGGCTGCTGTTTAGAAGGACCGTGACAAGTGAGGCCACATCGCAAGGGCTGTGTCCAGTTTGGGGCTCCCAGTACAGGATAGGGACTTTCAGGAGAAAGTCCAGCACAGGGCCACCAAAATGGTCAGTGGGCTGAAGCACAGGATGTACAGAAGAGTCAGGGTGAGCTGGGACTGTTCAAGCTGCGGAAGAGAATTTAAATTCCCAGAACAAGGGAATTTAGGCTGTCGGGGACAATCTCATGGAAGGTTGCAGAGGATGGAGCCAGACTCTTCTCAGAAATGCAGGATGACAGGACAGGAGGCAATGGGCACAGGCTGAAATTTTGGAATCTCTGAGTAGATACCAGAAAAAGGAAATATCAGCATGAGTCCAGTCAGACTGGGGCCCAGGGAGGTTGTGGGGTGGAGATACTGAAAATTCAGTTTCACAGGCCCTGAACAGCCAGAGCTGTTCTGATTGACCCTCCCACAAGCCATGGGCAACACTCAGTGACCTGCCTGTCACAGGAGCACAGAATATTCTGAGTTGGAAGGGACCCGCAAGGTTCTTCATGTCCAACTCCTGGCCCTGCACAGAACAACCCAAGAATTAATGGAGACAAGTGAGCATAAATTTGAAGACAAGAGAAGAGAGTACCAAAGGCCCAGAGAGGAGCCTGAGTTTCAGGCAGAACAGCAAATCTCCTTCTCTATCTTTCCTATATCTATTATACTTTTAGGATCCAAGCAGATCTTGTTTTAGTATGTAATCTCCCCAGAGCTTTTTTTTCTGCTCAGTTTTTTGTCCAAATTAATTTAATTAAGAAGGCAAAGCATGGTTTGGACACAAAGTTAAGCAAAAACCTCATTATAATAAAATAATATTGCATATTACCTTACACATTCAATACACTAATTTTGTTTGCAGACTGTTTTTAGAGCACGTGATTTCACCATCAGCCATAAGGAAGGAAACATGTTTTTCATATCTGTCTGGTTGCCTGAGGAATTACCATAACATGATAAAGGATATTAACAGTTAAACATAAAACTGAGTTGAAGGTGCCCTTTTGTGCTTCATCATATGAATAAATCAGAAGTTTGAACAGTGATATTTCCGCTGGGTTGTTTTGCTACTGAAGGGCTTTTATTTTATAATCTCATAATTGGCAGTTGCACAAGAACTCTGTTCCTCTCTGGCACCTTGCCAGTCAGCTGTGCCCATCACACGTTGGATTTTGGGACTCTCAGCAGTTCAAGTTACAGGGAACAAATTTAATGCACTTTTCAAACAAAGTGAAATCATTACTAGGAGGTGATGTGTGCAAACAGACTGCACGAATATCAGTGGAAAACGTGGCATGGTGTATTTGGAGACACCTCCAGGGTGTGAGGGCCAAGGTGCTTACAGGTGTAAGGTATGGCCTGAGCTTTCTCTTCTCCTCACTGCTTGTCTTCATTGTCACATTGTCACATTGTCTTCATTGTCCACCACAGGATGGAAGGTGGCTGCAGCTGGAGTCTTCCGGATTCTGCAGGAATCTGAACTAAACACTGGACATGAGGATAAAGATGTCACTGATAAGAGAATTTTGGCACTCTTTATAGCTGTGGAGTAAATTGCCTGACTTTCCTTGCTATCAGATATTGCAAGTTCTCAAACTGATCCTTGCTGCTTAGAGAGCTCAGTTCCCAAGGTTCCTCACCCCAAGGTGAGCGCAACAAAATAGGACTAAGATTCTTCTTTATTTGGGTTAATTGTTTTTCAAATAATAATATGCCTTATTCATCCCAAAGTTGCTTTAGAGTTGCTTTCAATGCCAAGAAAAGCTTCCAGAATAAAATGAGTTTACTCTGAGAGCAAAGGTTGAACTGCAGGAGGGGATGCAAAGTAAATAACAAAAATGCGATTTAAAATTAGGCTTACCAAGTAAGTTCTCCACAAACCACATGGCAGGTGAATGATGTCTTTGTCCCTGTCCATGTCCCAGCTAGCGTTTCCCACCTTGCTGACTTTCTGGATCAGATTATGTGCAAAAACTCAGTCTGGCCCAGGAAGAAGGTGCTGGGATGCACAGGGAACCTCTGCACTCCCTCATGACCAAGGGCTCCAGGTCACACAGAGCTACAGAGGGAGAGATGGCAGCTGATGGGGGCCTGGAGGGGCTTCAGTGGCATTAAAAATTCGGAATTGAGTTTGGTCCTACAAGACTTGACCTTATTCTTATTTGGTTTCCTTCTCTCAGCTGTTAAATGGGAACAGGCAGAGGTTGCCTGCCTGCCTTTGTGAGGATAAATGCAAGAAACACAGGATCCAGACACCAAGGTGTGAAAGGTAATTATCTTTTATACAAATAAGGAACTGCTAGGCCTTCTAGAGAAAAAGAAAAAAAAAAAAAAAAAAAGGACAGATAAGGACTGAGGAAATTTGGCTACACTTGGCCTGACAACATGTGTGTTACACACAGCAGTGCTGTGGTGTTTGCATCACTCCAGCGTGGCCAGTCTGCCAACAAGCATTTATTGATCAGCAGGACTTACATCAGCACCTCTCATCCAGAAATGCCCTCCCTCCAGAAGATGGGAAAGCCATCAAGTGTTGCTTTGCCCCGTATTTTAATCTAAATGGATGTGTGGGAGAATGGGAAAAAAAACAGTTTGGAGATCTCTTGCTATATTTTATCACCTGCATTTGGACTGTTGGCATCGGGCTTTTGGGAGCTGCTCCACTTTTCTTCCTTTCCTTCTGTGTTGTTCAATCTTCTGATCACAACTGGGAGAACAAATAGCATAGTTTATAATCTCTGAAGCATGAGTAAAACATGTTATCTTAAACTGCAGGCTAGCTATAAAAATAGCTGCAAATACTAACTATAAATACATAATAACATGGAAATATTAGGGGAAGAAAAAAGCTAAAAAATTTTCAAAATGCTATTCATTGTCTCAGTTCCACCCAGCTCTGTGTGAAGCCATCTCCATGCCCTTTAGAGGATAACTGTGATGGGGCTCAGGTTTTCCTTCTTTTTGAGACTCTGGAGAGCCTCTATATTCTCCCCTTAGTTAATGGTTAATGGAAGTTTAGCTGAGGTGATAAATCCTGCTTCCTGCTTCAACGCACACAGCTCCTTCCCTGCCCCTCCCAAAAGAGGGTTAACGGGGGATTTACATTTCTCCACCTCCTCTCCTGCCTTCACACTGCATCCCCATTGGAGATGGCTCCAGACCTGAACAAAAGGAAGGGTCTTCAGCCAGAAGAATGGGGGTGGTTTGTGCATAAGTAAAAACACCTCAGCTAGTGGTGTTTCTGTTGCTGGTTTTGTGTTTTTGTTCTGGCTCAGCACTGGTTTTGTTTGTCTGGCATTTTCAGGGAATAGGATTGGATTTTAGGAAGGAGAAACCTTTCAACTCAATGAGACCCTCTGCGTGGCAAATCTCACTTCCTTCCTTGACTGGGGAACAGGGATTTTTGTAGAGGACATAGACAGACAGACAGACAGGTGTAGGACATCATTCCAGATAGAGATGCCTAAATTTAGTTTCCTGATGTGTAGGTGACTTCAAGTGGGCTAAGCTTCTACATCAGGGTAAGCTGAATTGCCCTCCCAATATTGCACATGGTCCAGTGGAGTCTTAGCCAATAAAAATAGTTTAGGACACCTGCATTGGGGACTAATTCCCTCTTTTACTATTCCATCCTAGCCTGAGTGAGGCATTTGAAATAAATTTTGGATGCTACACTTTTCTTATTTTCTTCTTTTTTTAAGATTAATATGCTGCTTTAGGTACAACACAGCAATACAGCCCTGGTTTATTGTGACAGTTTCATATTTGCATTATTGTTAACCATTTATTTGATTACATTTCTGTAGGGAATTCAGTGAGATATTTTAACCTTGCTAAATCTCCTGCTGCAGAGTGGGAGTAAAAATTTGCTTGGACAGCCCTGCCCCGAGAGCAGCTTGCGGTGGTTCGCTGTCAAAACAGTGGCAAATTTTGTAGAAAAGACTTCTAGGTCTGCAGGAGGTCAAAAGTGGGACATCAGTCAGCAATGCCATGGTTTTGTGAAAATAAAATAAACACAGTCTGGAAATACAAATGAGAGCATTGCCTGCAAAAGGGGGAAAGAATCTTTCCTCACTGCTCCATCTCTGGTCAGGCTGGAGTTTTTTTATTCAGGATCTGACTGAGCACAATTCAAGAAAGCCCCAGGGAGAGTGGTGGGAAAGATCAGGAGCAAAACCTCCCTCCGAGGATTTCCAGGGAAATACCATAGTCGTGTTAGGTTAAAGCAGTTGAAGTCAAAGAGGAGTGTAAATTCTGGTAATAAATTCTGGTGTAAATTCTTCATGTGCATAGAAGCTGGAAGGTGTAGTAATTTCTGCATCACTTTAGGATTTTGCATCCAAACCACGTGCATTTTTATTCCTTTCATGTCCATACCCTGGAGGCAATCTGCAGACCGAACAGAATTCAATAAATTCTTCTTCTGAAAGCACACAAACTGCATAAATGTTTATAAATATAAATCCAAACCCCAAATCATGTCACTGTGCAGGTGAACAATGGCCAGGGCTGCACTCCCTGGACTATGGAGTGGTTCCCTAGCAACTGCTGAGGTGCTGGACAGCCTTTGGAGAGAGGCCACCACCTGACAAATGATGGAGAAATTATCTCAAATCGATATTTCATGGAGGAGATATTGGTAATAGACTGCCTATAAGTAATTTACAGATGGAACTTTCTGCCTGTGAGTAAACTGTTAAGTAAAAATTCCTCTGATTAACAACCACATTGTTATTTCATTTCTTATTTGTGTTAGTATTAATGACCCTGCTCATCCAACATTGCAGAGTTGCTGGATGTGTTTTACCACTCTCCTTGGTCTGTGTTCCAGTTAGCCATTGCTTTTGAGGGCACTTCTCAGTATTTTTTAGTTCCTTACCTGTAGAATAAGCCACTTGTGAGCTAGACTGGCAGAATTTCATATCCTCAGCCTGAATTAACCTGGTAAGAATGTTCCCTGTGAAATTAGCTGCAATTTTTATATTACCACCAACGGGGATCCCGTGGCTGCTTCTTGGAGTACTGCACTGAAAATGAACTCTTAGTCATAAATTAGCTTTTTCAAAAGCTAAAGCTCTTGAATATGCATGACTTCTATGTTGGCAAAGATTCCTCTCAGTTTGATTTGACCTACTCCCTCTCCCCCCAAGGAAGTTCACTAAATATCATTTAAATATACATTTATCCTGTGCTAGAGATTGGCTTCTACCTCTACACTCAGGCAGGAATTGTCATCTTTGTCACTTGTCTATTCAAAGAAAGAAATTACTTCTCTTTGTTAGCTCCAAGGACTTGTGGCAATAAATTCGGAAGGACTTGGGGGACGGGCTAGAGAATCAAATAAAAGAGTGATGTACACACAAAGAAATTCTAATGCGCAGCAGGGGCCAGACCAACCTAATTTCAAATTTCAGGATTAAAAACAAACACACAAATTTTGGGCTGCAAGAACGCGTTGCCTTTGGCAGAGAAGTTCCGCCTCAGAAAATCTTTCTGTCCTTGGCTGGTCACTCCCTAGCCACAGCATCTGAGTTGGTATAAGTCTCCTCTCTTCTTCCTTTCCCTTTTCCTTTCTTATTTTTTTTTTTTTATTTATTTCCAGCCTGGATAATTTCAGAGCACAAACCAATAGCTGCTGTGGGAGGAGGAGCAGTGAAGTGTGAGTGGGAGCCAACCTGTTTTGTAACACTGCCCTCGTCTGACTGCAGCAGCAGCTCCCCGATGCCCTAACCTGTAGAGCACCCTTCAGAATCAAATATTTCAATTCCACAGGGACTGCAGAGCGAGTGGGAGAGGATGAGAGCTGGACACTGAGGGGCTTGAAGCAATGGAGGTGATAGATGCAAATATCACCTTGATAGAAACAAAAATTTTGCCTGAAAGACAAGAAATTTTCCAGGGGAGCAAGGTTGAGTGTAAGGTGGTTGTGTGGAGGAGCAGCAGGCGAATTGAAAAGAAGATGCTCTGAAGGAGACAGAATCTGGAAAATGATGCTGTAGCACGTGGCTGTGGAGCAAGGCAGAGAAGGAAGAACAGAAGGAGAGAGTGGAACAGCTCCGTCTGGAGGAGTCTGGAGCAGAGGATTTGAGACATTGCTCAGAGCTACAGCAGACCTTCACCTTCTCGCACAGGGGAGCGATTTGCTCTATCAGTATTGAAAATTTACAGACCAAACACTTTATCAGGCACAACCAACTCTGGTCTTTAGCAAGACAAAGTACCCCAAACTTCTGTAGGTGACAATTATAGAAACAAGGAAACACAGAATGGTTTGGGCTGGAAGGGACCTTGAAAATCATCCAGTTCCACCCCCTGCCATGGGGAGGGACTCCTTCCCTTAGACCAGGTTGCTCCAAGCCCTGACCAGCCTGGCCTTGGGCACTTCCAGAGATGTGTCATCCCTAACTTCTCGATTTGCCTGGAAGCAGAAGGGAGGCTGTGATGCCACCTCATGTCAATCACTTGCCACAGAAAATTCCCTTTCCCAAGATTTCCCAAATTCCCCAAAAGCTGCTCATTTCTCTTTTTGTGCCAGTGGAGTCTCATTGATTGTATCAAGAGAGATGGAGCAATGGAGCAGAGGGTGTAGGGGGGACATACACTGTACTGCCACATGTTAATTTGGACAAATCCTGAAAGATATTTGGACTTGTTTCTCTACTGTAAAAGCCCCATTCTGCTCACCACAGAAAAAACAAAATTGCCATGCGGGAACAACCCCTGTTCAAGCTTGTGACTTGCCTTAAGACACAGCTGAAACCACTTCTGTTTTTCTGCAGAGTCAGACCTTTACAGATCAATCATGCGAGAAGGTTTCCTGCAGCTGTGATTTTTAAAGACTTCCCAGGTGCTTTGTGTTTCCTTTTCAGTGCTCTCAGAACCTATATAAAGTGGGGAGTGAGGCAGTTTCAGGGAGTTTTTCTTTTGCTGTTTTTGGTTGTGCGTGTTGCTGTTTTCTTAAAAGGCAATGTACATTTTGGGCTAAGAGATGCAATTATTGCCAATTCCCTGTGTCAGGAGAGACCTCACCAGGGAAGACTATTCCGTGGGACAGCAGGTGAGAATGAAAGCAGCTCGGTGTTATTCTCCTTTTTGTTTGCTTGGTTTTGCTTTCTGTCTTTCCACCATGAACCTGCCTGTGGGCACCTTTCAAAACAAGGTGGGCATGAAAAGGCTGATTTTGCTTTAGTAAGAGGAAATTGCTGGATTTGAGTGATCAAAGTATGGCTGGTGATTCTTTTTCCTGGCTGCTGGAAGCTGCAGGAAGGGAGGATGCAGCCAGAGGAGAGCAGGTGGATATGGGGCACTCTGCCTCCAGACTCTGACATTAGCTAACAGGATTTGAGAGGTGTAGGTGCCCCCGGCTCACTCCAGTGGGGTCCAGACTCATGAATTCAAAGTATTTATCTTTCACTTTTTAATTCTAATTTATATGGATTGGAGGAGATTTTTGAAAAGTTGCAGCAGGCATCCTGGGAATGGTGGATGTCATATGCTTCCAATGTTCCTTTGTCATTAAAAGTCAGGCACTCATATTAGTGTTTGACAGGCTAATGGAATATTGAAAACACTCCATCCTCAATAAATACCACACTAATGTTGTAATTGTGTCTTATTCAGGGACCTCCTGGATGACACCTCCCTTGTCTGAATCTCATTTTGAGAGCCTGATTGTGATCTGATTTTTGTGTTTTTGAGTTTTGTGTTTTCTCCTCTGAATATTATGCATTGAAAGTGTGAATGGCAGAGCTGAAGGAGTTCAGGACTTGCGGTAGTTCGCAAATGCACCTCTTCAGTGGATCTTATTAACTAAATACATAAATAAATAAAATTCCAAAGTCCTTAGTGGCCGCTACGTCTAGACCAGTGTGTGAACTCGCTCTCTCCACCCAGTCCTGTTTGTCCACTTTCTCACGTGGGCTATCACTGCCTGAATTGGAGCCTGTGAGCGTTGGGTCCTCTCTGGAAGGTCCTGTCTTTGTGCTGCTCCTTTAGGGTTGTGCCTTGTTCAATGCTGTGTCCTCACCTGGAGGTTCGTGGTGCCCTTGTGGGGCTGCAGTAAATAAACTCTTTGAAAGAGTCCCTCGGGTGAGGTAATCCGAGTGATGCATCTGTGTGAGAATTTGTGTGGCTGCAGCAGAGCAGAGGCACACGCGAGGAATCGATGGCATTTAAGCATTTTGCTGGTGAAGACACCAGCTGTCCTGGAGGAACAGGAAAGCTATTGTGGACCTGGACCTGCCTGCCTTCCTCTGGTGCCAGTGCTGCACAAAGAGAGCTTTTTGTACCTCTGGTGCTATTCAGCTCAGCAAAAGGTGCAGCCTGGGACCAGGCAGAGAACATAATTAAAGAATGCTCAGCTTCCAGCCCTCATATAAAGGTCATGTGTTCATATTTCAGTTATTTAAGTCAGCCTCCAGCGTTTGTAAAGTGTCTGATGTTGTCCTGGTGCTGTGCAAGCAATAGCAAAAACAGGGCCGAATTAATTTTCAATTAATCTGAAGTGTTCATAACAGGGGTTAGAACAATAAACGAGTTTTAGAATCATCCCTCCTCCTTGTATATGAGATGATTTGACCTTGCTAGACTAATCAGATTTTATTTGTAAAATTAACTGTAAAATTCAGTATTAGTAATTCCAGACAGTCAACACTGACTCAAGCTTCATCCTGTTTTATTCCATCCAGGTGGGGGAAAATTATTTTATTTGGAAAAAAAAAAAGTTTGGGATATGAACACTCTTGATCTCATTTTAAAAAAGTTTGGGTTTCTGTGTCTTATGCTACATTGTTAATCCTGAGAACATTTTTTAGCATTTCTGACATCTGGAAATACTTGAATATTACTATTGCTGTTAAATGAAACCTGAGATTCCTCTATAATAGCTTGCCTTTGGGAGTTTATATTTCAGTTAAAAAAACAACAACATGGGACAATGATGATAAAATCATAAGAACTGGCAGCTCTTTTAAGTTTTGAAGCCAGGTAGGGAAGCATTGTGAAAGAGAAGAAAAGAGCCTGTCAGAAGATGTTTTCCTGATGATGAACCCCCATGGAATTATGAGTGGCCAGAGGGTGCAGAGGGAAGATTATAGGTCTCTATAGCCACTTCAAGCTCAGGAAAATTCAAATATTCAACCATCAAGTCTGCCTTGTATTCATGGGCTTTACTAGGCTAATCCTTCCCTCCCCAGCTTCTTCTCTGTTGATAATCTTTCTTTATCGTGATAAACGTTTGAAAAGCACAAACTTTTTGGCACAGTCTCTGCCCTGTGCCAAGGGGGTGCTCAGGGAGGGTCCACGAGGCTCAGGGCAAAAGCAGAGACTGTGACTGTCTGTTTATCAGTCAGGATGGTTTAAATGATGATTCCTTACTTGCTCAGAACAAGGGATTGGGCAAGGCTTGCTCCCTTACCTAGAAGGACCCTTATCCCAGCACCAAGAGTTGGGAAAAGCCCTGGCCTTTGAAGAGGAAGATAGTGGAAGTTTGTGTGTCAGAGGTGTTTTAGCGCTGAAAAGGAGAAAACCCAGCAGATCTCTGGTTTTCCATTGTAGAATAATTATAGGAAAACTTTCTTGTGACACACCTGAGGGTGTCCCTGGATGCTGGGAAGACACTGGTGATCCCTCCCTGCTGTGACTGTCCTTTTCAGCACAGAAACACGTCAGGAACAGGCGTGTCTGGTCAGAGAAACAGCATCAGGGCTCGCTCTATTCAGCAGTGTGGAGAGGGATTAACTCATGCCCTCATGGCTCATCTTTCCTCTGCTTTTCTCCCAAAGTTCTGAATTTCACAGCCTGTCATTCTGGGTGGAGGGCCAGACTGTCCTAGCATGAACTGCACTCAGTGTAACCCAAACCCCTCGGTTAGGACTGAAGAATTGGGGGAACAACGGAGCCTCTGTGCAGCTCTTATCTGATACTGGAAGCTCATTCAGCGAGAGCACAGTGTGGGCAGGAGGGAAATCTCCTTCAGAAAGGCTGACCTAGCACCTAGGTGAGCGGGAAGTGCGTCATCCTGAGCTCCCCGAAGGAGCAGTGTCCTTATCTCCAGCTTGCCTGGTGGTCAGGGACGTGACCCTGCTTTTTTGGCCACAGGGCTTCAGTGGTGGCTCACCCCATCCCCTTGGTCTGTCCCTCCTACTGCTGTGATCCGTGTGAGCTCTTGTACCTGCTCTTCACTCAGGGATTAAACTTAAAATGGAGGCAATTTGATTTCACGCCATAAAAAACCTAACAGTATTGTTGTGCCAGTGAATTGTCCTGCACATTTGGTGAATCCACCCTAAAAAACCTGACAGTACTGTTGTGCCAGTGAATTGTCCTGCACATTGGGTGAATCCACCCTAAAAAACCTAACGATACTGTTGTGCCAGTGAATTGTCCTGCACATTGGGTGAATCCACCCTAAAAAACCTGACAGTACTGTAGTGCCAGTGAATTGTCCTGCACATTGGTGAATCCACCCAGAGAGAGGCACTAAACAGTGGCTCAGTTGCCAGTTTCACACAGGTGAAATATGGAAAATGAAGTACCGAAAGATGAAAAATTTCCGTATCTTCCTAGCATGGAAAACTGAAATGATCTCCGAGTTTAGACTGTATTAGTGCTGCTTCTCCGTTCACATTCCCCTCATCACATTCCATGACCTTCTTCAGGCTTGTGCTGCTTTTTTGGGAAGCTGATGGCTTTGTGTTACCATCAGAGAGAGCAGGAGAAATGGCCCTTCCCAGTCAATCCCCTCTTAAAGTATGGTTCAGAGGTATGTTTAGCTTTGATTGGGAGGGGTGGGAAGAGGTTCTCCTGTCTCTGTTTGACTCAATTTTACTTTGAAGCCATCAGACATCATTTCCTGGCTTTGTCTGCCTCTCAAATTTGGGAGCCAGCAGAGGGAATATGATGAAACAAGTATTTAAGGCAATTAAGGAGCAGGCTGGAGCACAGGCTGAGTTATCAATCATTGCAAGATCTACCTGGAGACATGAAAGAAAAGTGTAGGTACTCAACACATTCAGTACTGCAGGTACAGAAGAGAGGCTGTCTGGGGATGTCTTTGTGTTTCTCTTTTAGCTAAATCTGCAATGAAGTGGATAAAGTTGTTACTTTACCAGCTCAGTGTCTTAAAGTTTCAGATTGTGCTCCAAATCAATACTTTGGAAAAGATGAAAACAAGAAATAACTTTTCCAGAGCTCTGGTCTAATAAGAGCTCAGTTCCAGGACTAAAGCAGAAGATGGACTGAGAATCCCAAAGTGACACATGGCATTTAGCTTTGGCTTTTTAAAAAAAAACCTTCTCATGCAGCTATAGCAATCCCAAACAAAAGTGCTCAGTTCAGAGAAATCCAGAGGATAGAAATGCTTTATTCCCCTCATACACACAAAAAAAATCTGCCAAGGATCAGATTACATCCTTCAGTGTCTTCATCTTGTTACTCCTGTATATTAAAATAGAAATTGTGTACTGATTTTTACAGTGCCTACTTAAAAAACTAACTGCATTGATAGTCTATTTTGCTCAATATATTAGTGACTCAGCAATAAGATTATAGGCAAGTATTTGGTTTTTTTGTTGACAGGATAATATTCTAGTCATTACAACTAGGTAAAAATGAAAAGTTCTGCCTGCCCCCAGTTTAAATTATTGGTTGCACTCCTGTAGTTTGGAGCTGTGCTGGCCATGGAGCCATTCTAACCAGTAATGCTGAGGAGCTTGTTAATGCTGATGGATTCTGGATTTAGGGCATGAAACACTTTCAAAATTTGGCACTTATCTCTTGACTTCAAACTCTGAGAAACACCAGCCTAGGCAAAGAATGTGGAAAGGGAAGGAAACCGATGCAGTGTGTGGTGGCGTGACCAAGCTTAGAAAACTTGGGAAAGCTTTGGGAAAACAGACTGGGATTTTTTTTTTTTTCTGTATCACCAGCAACTGAATTTAAAATAAAAATATAATCTGTGTGATTATATATATATTTTTTTTTTTAATGAATCGTTTTCTGATAGATTTTGTGGTGCTGGCACTTTAGCAAAACCCCACTAGGTGTCCCCCGCCTGTCAGAGTTGCTCAGAGGAGCTCTGCAGTCCGAGAGGTGGGAAGAGTGCAGAACACTCCAAGTGCATCTCTGCTTCACTTCAGTGAATCCCATTTCATCTTGTTGGTTGCCTTTTTGGGTGGCAGAAGTTCAAAATCTCTGCAGAAAGCAGAGGTGTTTGAAGTCTTTCAGGCAGAAAATTAGTATGCTGACAAGGACTGTGGTTCAGAGTGTCTGCAACCCAAATTTAGCCTTGCTAAATTAAAAAAAAAAAGCCCTAAACCAACTAAAAATCCCACTAGTTGTTTTCTGCGTAGTTCTGGCATTTTTGTGCTAGTATTCCTAACGAGTTTTGTAAATAAAAGTAACCAAATCTGGACTGAAGCTCTGTGAGTGGCACAGTGACCTCTTGACTAAACTTATAATTACAAATCTGTGCTCAGTGTTGTTTATGGTCTACTGCACATCACTGCCAGAGGGGCTTGGATTTTTGATTTTAAGGGGGATGAGAGGGAAGGCAAAACCATCAGAAGGCACAAACCCAAGCAGCTTTAGGTGCCTATCCCAGTCCTGTATCTGCTTTTAATATTGAATTCTGCTTCTGAAACATAATAGAAAACAATCTTATTTGAATGTTTCAGTAATCTTATTAGTAAGTCTGAACACTAGCTCTCCGTGGGACTTCACATGTTGCTGTTTCAAAATATTGAAACCATCCTATATTGAAACCATCCTATATTTCTAGAAGAAAATTGTTTTTAATGAGCAGAGACAGCCATTCAAAACACGCATTAGCAAAAACCAGATTATTAAGCGAGCTAAATGCTCATGAGACTTGCAAATTGATAACTGGAGAGAAGGAAGTTCCCCATATAGCCCCGGGGCAAATAAAGCAAGGGCAGAACAAACACAGGCCCTGACAAAGTGCTGCAACTTTGGCCCCAGGTCGCCCCATTTTCAGCTTGGCTGAACACTCAGCCTCTCTTCCCGAGGGCTGCTGCTCTTTCTCCTCGTTTTGAGTCCTTCAGGGCACATCTGCTGCCCTGTAACCTCCTCTGGGTAATTTCTTTTCCCCCTTGTCCTGATGATCCTAATAGAACTCTGGAAGAGCCAGCGGCGGCTCCGGCGCCTTCGCGCTTATCTTGCGCTGAGATGTGAGGTTGGACCTCCCTGGAGCAGTCCCATGGATTCCCTGAAGGCCACCAGCCCTTCATGGGGGGATCCAAGAGGGGAACTTGACCCTTTCAGCAGGGCAGACCTCATGTCCTAAAAGGCAGGAGGCAGGGCAGGAGTGGATGTGACTCACGGTAGGTTTGAGTGACATGTTTCCTGATCCCACACTTCTCCCGGCGTATTTCTCATCTCCTTCTGATCTTAGTCATGAAGTTTTATGAGAGCTTTTCTTCCTGGCCTTTTTACCCTAACTCAATGCTGCTTAGCGTTTGTTTCTTTTAGTCATCCACCCACAGCTTTCCCAGTTTTATTACTGCCGAGAGGAATGTTCCTACTTCTCCAGGCCATTCAGCACATATTGATTCACCCAACTTCTAATCAGCCTTTTCTTATTCTCCAGTGTGGGACTGGGAATCACCTGAAATTTAAATAGAATCCTGCAGATTAGGATGTCTGCAGAAGCAGATCCCCTTTTGTATGGGGCAGAAGATAAGCTTTAGGTTTCTGAATGCTCCAGCAATCTTTCCGACGTGATTAGCACTCCAGGGAGTGTTCCTGTTATCCAGAAGGGCTTTAATTGTGCCCCTGGGGTATTGTGAGGTGGGAGGGGAGCCGACCTGTGTCAGGGAAAGATAAATCATTTATCACATATCTGGGTGTTTTGAAAGCCCCAGAAAGCATCAGGTTGGAGCAGGAAGCTCAGCCACCATTCCTGCTGGGGGGAATTAGCTCACAGCTAACTCCCCTGGCAGAGGAGGTTGGCACATCAGCTGCCTCCACATCTGCTGGGTCCAAGGCACTCTTTGGGAAGATGTGGCAGCTTTTAGGGGAGACGAGGTGTGCTGTGGCTGCTCGCCAAACATTGCAGTGCTGGCAGTTCAGGGGGGATCTCAGTGACTCCTCTCTGGCCTCGTGAGCAGCAGATTTTTTTAATTTTTATTTGTAGCTCCTTTATAGGAATAACTACCTCTAAGGTCAGGTCTTCATCTGGTAGAAGAATCCTTGTTATCAAGAAGCATAGAGGCAGCAAGGATATAATTTTTCTCTGGTCTTTAATTAGTGGGGCTTTTGAATGGTTCCTTCACAAGCTAGCCCTTTAGGTTGCTGCTATTTCTGACTTGTCTGACTCTGCTGCCTCCTTCCCTCTCTCCCTCCAAGCTCCTGCCCTCTCATTTCCACTGTTGTGTCTTTTTTTTCCCCTTTTGCTGCGTTTCCCTCCCCGCTGAGCTCATGATCCTCACACCTACCGCAGTCTTTGCTTAGCATAGAGGAAAGATCAAGTGTTGAGGAGCCAGTGTTGACACTGAGCTGTCATCGCTCTTACTCTGCCGTGCTGAGGTCGCTGCCAGGTGGCCAAGAGAGCTCTGGCTGCCGAGTCATTGTTTGGAGACCTCTGCAAGCTCGGGCCTGTGTGACTGTCTCTGTTTGGTTCTATTTTATTTTGGCAGGGCTCCCCTGTGACAAACAAGGGCTGGAGTTTTGTCCACTAAAAACAGTGGAAAGCAAAACAGCCCTCAACTCACGCTGAACGTCTGGGTTTGTACCCAGAGCAAACCAGGCTCACAAACCATGTGCTGCACTGTCTTTCTGCACAGGCAGGTCCTGAGCTTTGTGGAGCTTTGCTTTTGCTGTAGGAGTAGCACTGAGACTGATTCTTAGTTGGCCCATTAAATCCTAATATCCATGGAAAAGCTCTATGTTTCCGTAAAGTTTGGGATTGCTTGCACACCAGGTGGATTCTAAAACAACAAAAAAAAAAGTCCAGTTACAGGTTTATTTATACCAAGTGGGCAGCACGAGCAAGAAGATGAAGGACATTTGGTTTGAGGATATTTTAATACAGAATTAAACTAATTTATTTAAGTGAATGTTGCACTGGACTCCCACCAGAGTCAGCAGCAAGATCAGCGTCCACAAAAATGAAAACGATGCTTAAATAGTAGAAGCTGGACGTGGCCATGAGGCTTCTGGAAGAAAAGAGCAGAGAGCAGACCAGGTGTGCAGAGAAGGGGGGATGCTCCCAGGCCAAGCCCTGGCTGCCCTCTCCTGCACACCCTGAGAGGCAGCGTGTCCTCAGCCTGGCTCCCTGCCGCGGTGTGGGTGGAGGGAGGAGGAGGAAGGAAGGAAGGAGAGCAGGAGCTTCCACTGGTGGAGCTGAGCCTTGCCATGGGCTCCTGCCTGGGAGCAGGGCAGGGATGGAGCACCAGGAGCAGCAGTCACCTTCCAGGGCTGGTGGGGATGGAGCTGGGCTGTGACCCTGAGCTCCCAGATGTTCCTCCCAGGAACATCTGGGAGGAGATGTGCACAGACAAAGAAGCTGTGTTTTCTTCTTGAGGCTGTCTTTCTTTGTTTTCATAGTATTATTTGAAATGCCTTCATTAAAGAAATAATTTTCCAAACACCAGATTTCTTGGTGGGGGAATAAGACAGTTATTTCAAAAACTCTTTTTTTTGAGGGGAGGAATTGCACACACACGTATTCAAGTCTGTCAGGGACAACCTTTGGAACTTTCATGAAATACCATTTTAACATCATGTATCTTTCAACATTTTGTATCTTTCAACACAGGAACCTAATTACTAAACACAGATTTTTTTTTTTTTTTTTTGTCTTCATCAATGAAGCAATCCTCTCTAAGGCTGTCATGCCAGCCTTGTACCACGGCTGAGAATTCAGGTATGTGTAGACAGGTCACTCATGGGATGCTGAAAGAAATGATCTCCCGTTTCTTACGACCAAGGGTGACTTGGTAATGAGTGTCAGTGGCGATGCCACGAGGTGGAGCCTGGCACAGACAGATTTGCATTGCGATGATGATACATTATTGATACAAGAAGTATTTCACCCAGTTAAGTTACCCTGCAGACCTCTCCCATAATATCTTCTTGTGCAAGTGCATTGAAATCTCTGTTGACACTGAGTGTGTCCGGCTGTGTCATTATGTTTCCAAACAAGCCACTCCTCCTCTCCATTGTTTCCTAAACCTCTCTCCGAAGAAATTTTTTACTTCAGTGCTGAGCCACAATGAGGAAAAAAAAATATATAGAAAGCAAGCCCAAGAAATCTGTAGGAGTGGACTTATAGTAAAGGAAGGAAATTTTTGGGGGAGTGGTTTTAGGTTTTTCCCCTCACATTCTACTACTTTTTTTTTTTCTCATGCTGGCTTTTTTTCAGGAGAGGAAGATGACTTGCATTAAGCAGATCCATTGACTGACAAGTGTCTCATCTGAATTCCAAGAATGAATTGCCCTCAAAAGACTATTATTGCCACATCTGTTTTTCTGCCCTAAACATTAATGCTTTGGGATGGTAACTTGTCTGTTGACACGTTGTCTTCCTACTTCCCGAAGTACTCATCCACACTTAAAATACTTGGGATTTTTTGTGGGGAGGGGAGACTCTTGGGATTTCTTTTTTTTTGTCATAGTGTTTGATTATTAACAATATTGTATTGTATAAAGGTGTGGAACAAAGGGAGCCTTTCATATAGGCACAAGTTTACTGTCAGCACGGGAATGTCTTGAAAAATGTACAGAGGTCGGTGCTTAGGACAGGTGGCTATTCTTTATCTCTACAGATATGAGCAGATAAGGAGATATTTACAGGTGAGTGATACCTGGAATTCCTGTCAGTTGAAAAGTTTATATGTTTTCATGGCAGCTATAAAACTGTCTTAAAAAAAATAACAGATTTGGTCCATAAATTATTCAGATTAGAGCCTCTCAGCTGCTGCCACTGGATTTTCAGGTGTCCAGTAAGAACTGGAATTAGGGCATGTCATGCCCTCTCTTCTTTTAGGATGAAGCTTCTGTCTTGAAAAGCATCTCTTCTGAGGAAATATTATATGGCTTGGATGAGTAGAAAATACACCATAAAAATCTAGCTTTTATAAGAAATTCAGCTCATCAGGAAGCAATAAGGACATTTCTGTCCTGTGTGAGTGACTTTAGAAAGGTGGTGTGAAGCTGCCCAGAAAAACCTGAAACTGCACCAAAAAAAAAAATTTAAGTCTGAGGTCAGAGTAATTTTTCATTCAAAAATATTTTTGTCAGGAAACTTGTATGAAAATGTATGAAAATGGCAGAGATTACTTTTGTGTGACTCTGCACGTACACTCGTTGCCTCCTGTATGCAGTCTGTAGAGCAGTCACACAATGACAAAGTTCAAATGAGTAATTGGGTTTTTTCTTAAGAGTTTATGTGTGCAGGGATTTATATATCCTGTTGCAATGGGTTATCCTGTGTGGCAACTTCAGAAATAGATTCAGCCTGAACTTCCTTGCCAGTTAAGGAAAGTTATGTACATCAACATAATTATTCAGTAGAATGCCAGATCACAGAGCAAGTTCTATAAGACCAATGGTAATGGTAGAAAAAGTAAATCTGGTGAGTCTGGTAGTCATTCTGCACTTGAGCTGGATAGGAAGCGTGGCCACTGTTCAAAATGAGTTGAACATAAGGTTCCTGCTCATTTGGTCAGTTTTGAAATCTGAATTTCTTCATGTTTTGGAAAGGAACCTGTCAGGTGCTTTATGCCTGTCTGCGTTGGGGTTCTCACATTTCCATTTATGTCCTTATTTGAGCGCTCTTCTAACTGTGCCAGTTAAACAGTAAAACGAGGTTAAAAACCTCATTTGGACTGGAAATATCCATGGTGGTTTAAGGTCAGCCTGACTTTTGGCAGCAGACGCAGTTTGCCTTCAGTGGCAGAGATTGTGCACCTGTGCTTTGGCTGTTTTGGGGCACAGGATTGCCCAAACAGGGTCTGAACCAGTCTGAGCTGAGCCCTGGCAAGGTGAAGGTGCCAGCACTGCTGTGTTTTACTGCTAGCTGGCCCTGCAGTGCAAAGGCCGGGGTTGCAAACACCTCAGCAGGCAGCAGGATCCGAAATTGCAGCTATTAAACCTGGCATTGCCTGCTTGACCCGTGCCCTGCAAAGCTTTTCTGTGAAACTGTTCTCCTTCAGACCTTTGCAATCGCTGCGCTTGTTTTAGTGAGCTGATCTTATCTGGAGATCAAAATAGATTTTAAAGGTGCCAAATGTTTGCAGTGTATCTCCTATAACAACACATTTGTTGCAACAGGTGAAGGTTTAAGACTGAACAGCACGCTGGGTTTGGCTGCTCTTTGCACTCCCTTCAGCTTCAGGGCGGCTGTGGGAGGGATGTGAACCCCTCCATCGTACAGAGATGTGACTTTTTGGGCTCTTTGCAGTGTGCGTTGCGCTCTGGTCTCTGATTCGGGCTGTTATCATTGTGTTTCATAAAGACAATATTTACTTTGACACGCATGGTGTTTTTCTTCCCTGTGTCTCACTGTTAAATCCCCAACTAAAAGCACGTTGCTGTGTAATTACACACACATGCCTTGCTTCGGGTTTAGAAAAAATTGCAGGCAAGAGGCATCTCTTACTGTTAATTCAAAGAAATAAGAGCCTCCTTGTAAAACTTGCCATGTTTCTCCTTTCAGCCTCAGCTGGAATGAATTCTGCAGTTACCTTTGGTGGCACAGGTCTGTGAGCGTGCCAGGGTTTTATTTTTCATCTTCAGATGTTGTGATGATGCCGAAACACTTCCCAGCACTCAGAGGCTGTTATATAACAAGTGAAGTGTGTGCTCAGAGGAGCTGGAGCACTTTGACCAGGAAATTGGGCTCGGGAGAAGAGTCATCGTGGGTCAGGCCTGTGTCGGGTGTGCGGTGGGGAGGAGGTCAGGCAGCCTTGGAATTTTGGAGCAGAGCCGGATTGGAGACACTGCTGCTTTGGGATTTCTTCCCAAACGCGGTGGTGGCGGGGAAGCATTAAACCACAAACAGGATGAGGTGTTTGTCGATCTGTGGGCACTGCTGGGGAGCTGAACAGAGAGTTGCTTCATGACCTGTGCCCCGGGTGGTCAATGTCTGCTGGTGGGCAGAGCTGAAATCACGGGGAGCAGATGGTGTTCAAGGGCTTTTCTTACCCCATTTCTAACCCCATTTCTTGCCCCCACAGCCTTCAGCAAACACAGCGCAGGGTCACATCTTTGCTGTCATAGTCACAGCACCTCATGGGACAGGAGATGGTGGATGAAACCCAGCCATGAACAACACTGCCTGTGCCTGGTGGAAAAGCTCCTGTCCATCCTGTAGTCCAGCAGCAGAGCTGCACTTTCCCTGCCACCATCCCTGGAGCCCACCCAAAACCCACAGTGAGTTTGTATTCGTGCACAGGGAGCTGGACCCCGTCAGATGTCTCCCAGGTGCATCATAGGTGCTATTAAACACAGGAGGGGGAAGAAGAAAATAGACTTGTCTAGTGCTGTTTTGTCAAAATACAACCAGGACAAGTGCAAACTAATTAGAAATCTGGACAACTCCCATATAAAACGCAATGGTGTGTCATGTGTGTGCCAACAGGCAAAGTGATTAGTCAGTTGTTGTTCAGGCAAAATTCCCACTGAGTAAGGCTGGGTAATCACCTCAGATCTGTCCCTCCTGTGCTTCCCCCCAGCTGCCACTGAGCCTTCCATGGGATGAGCTCCAGGCGCTTTCTGGTCCTGCCTGGGTGCGTGTCTCGCCCTCTCGGCTCTGCTGACTCAAGGCAAGGCTTGGCACGGCACGGGGACATTATCCATCCTCTCCCAGAGGAAGCACAGCCTCGTGGGCTCCATTGTGCTCCTGCCAGCCCCTCCATCCCTTTGCTGAGTTAAATTACCGCAGGGATTACGCAATGCTGTCTGTGGCAGTGATCACAGTGAATTGATCACCTTCCCCTGTCTTTCCATGCCATGCCCTTCATCCGCTCTTCGCCAAAAGCTGTGCTGGTTTTTTCCCACTGCAGGGTGATGAGGGAGGGTTTCTGGTGCCCGGACCCTTGCTGACAGCCCTGCTGTATCTGTGTGCCCCCTGAGCCTCACAGTTTCCTGAGGCAGGTGCACGGTTTGTTCCATTTGTACATTTTAGGTGTTTGTATGCACCAGGGAATCCTCCTCTGCTCTGTCAAGATCTGTGATGGTGGAGCCCTGCTATTTTTGGTCAAAATCCTGGGTGTGTCAGACCCTTCCCAGTTCTCCCTGAATCAGTGTTACTCCTCAAAAGCCACATCCAGGGCTTGTCTTTACCCTGGAGGTCCATGGCTTGGTCTGGTTCCCTTGTTCTGGGTCAGCTTTTAGGATCTGGACCAAAGATTTTGATCTATGCATGGCAAGAGAGAGTGGGTGTGCTTTTTTTTTTTTTTTGGGGTAGGACTCCAGTGGGTGCAGCCCTGTTAATATCTTGGGTAGTCCTTAATGTCAGCATATGGAGCACTGCTAGACATTACCTGTGTCCCACTGTGCTCCCATCCTTCTATTTCAGGGATTTTCAGTCCCCTGCATTCCCTCTCCCCCTCATCTGCTATCTCCCCACAGGAATGGACTGCATTCCTAACTTAAATTCCTAACTTAACTAAATGGATGGGGCTCTCCCATTGCTCCCCATTCCCTGCCGTGGCAAGGAGCTGCACCTGCCCCTCTCCTGAGCTGAGTTTCCCTCCTGGGTCTCACTCCTGCCCCAGGGCAGCTCCCCTCTGCTCTCCTTTCCTGCCCGGGCCCCACCCAGCTTTATTTTAGAGACAGACAGAGCTATGACACACAGCTCTGTTCTCTTTGGCTGATGATCTCTCCCCACTTAGCCAAAATGCAAGCTAGCACAGCAAGGAGGAAAGGAAGTTACAGGAGGGCTTGAGAGAAAATGTCGTGCTCCGTGGCAACAGCAAAGGAAAAAGAAAAAGGATTTGATTTAAAGAAAAAGGGAGGCTGCAAGGTGGACTTGTGGGCCAGTGAGCAGGACTCATCCACAGACAGGACAGTTCCCATTTTTACTTCATTTTCTTGTGCTCAGTAGTGGTTTTCTCTTTATATTTCTCTTTATAAGCCCCTGGCTTGATGAACCATAAAATCATAGAATGGTTTGGGTTGGAAGGCACCTTAAAGATCAACTCCTTGCAAACCCCTGCCACGGGCAGGGAACCTTGCAGCAGAAAAGATTTGAGATGGAGCTTTTGACATTGTGCAACAGCAACGCTCTGGAAGGAAATGTCTCCCTTTCTGCTGCTGTGGGTATTAAGTGTGGCTGCTGGGAAGGAAAAGGCCTGTCCTTTGGAAGAGTCTTATTAAGGGAAACCAGCTATTAACAGGTATATATGGAAAGGGCGGGGTTCCTTATTACTGCACTCATTTCAGCATCTCCTATCTGCCTCAGGAGTGCATCACGGTGATATCAGCCTTTATTAATATCAAACTCAGTATTACGCACCCAAGATTACACCACAGGGGTAATTCAGTGGGTCTCTGACACTGCAGCCTATCAGATTAAAGTGGCAGTGGAGTGATCAGTGACACCAAATTAAGCTGTCAGTGTCAAGGATCTTTTGGTGTAAAGTTAAATTATATCCAAGGATTAAAACCTGGGAGACTGTGATCTAATTAGCTGAAGTTTATCCTGTGAGTGGTTGGGATGTAATAATTTGGTGATGCAGAGATGAAAATGCCCAATGGCCAATTTTCTCTGTGGGAAAGTGAGAAATTACTTGGGTTTGGTATGTGCTACATGACTCTTCTGTGTGGGGTTTTTTTTGGTTTTTTTTTTTTTTTTTTGATTGGTTTTTTTCCAGTCTAAGCAATATGTGGAAAGATGTATTAACTTTAATTCTTTTCCATGCATGTATGGATTACAGAATTTTCCCTCTCTTTGAGGAAAAGTATCTTTATCTCGTTCCTGCCTTTATTACAGAGTTACCACAAAACTCTAATTAGGGAAGCATGTTTTTAGTGGTGGAGCTGCTGAGAAATTAGTACCTCTGTTCTGAAGTCCAGTGTTGATATTTAAATGCAGTGTGGGAATAAAAAGTCTGCATTTCTTGCAAAACAAAACTCAATTATTCCTAATGATAATTTTCCAGAAAGCTTTCATTTTTATAGTACAGGCATCTTATACTCTACTGTTACATAGATTTTAATAGAGAGATGATAGTTTTAAAAAATCACCCTATCAAAACAATTTTCTCATTAACTTTGTTAATCTGAAAAATTGTTTGGTGCTTTCTTGGTGACACTTATATCAAACCATTTCTTCAAAACATTTAATTCTGTTTAAACTGACTTTTTGTTGTTGTTTGAATACAAAACTCTTCCCTCAAAGATTTTGATCGCCTTTATTCAGCACACGAGTGCCCAGCGTTTCACCTGGGAGCTGCAGGGTGGCTTCAGATGGATTTTATGGGACTCAGCACAGCTCAGCATGAGTCCCACGATATTTACCCAGCGATGAGACAAGCAGGTGTAATTATATTGGCCTTTATCATTTTCTCCTGGCTGCCTTGCTGATAAGCTGCCTTTGGTGAGGGCTGCTCACGTACATTCGGTGAGGAACCACAGCATTTCTGTGTCTGTGAGTGCACACAGAGACACCAGGGCTCCCCACTGCACCAGCCCAGCCCCAAAGGGAGGGGAAACGCTAATTTCTTTGTCAGAATTAAAGTTTTTCTTGTCCTGCAGTTGGTAGTGGGAATTCTGATGTGGCTCAGGATGCCCCTTCCCCTCTAACCCTCCTCGCTCTGTGAAATGAGGTCCCTCAAAGCTGACCCTTCTTCAAAGACCTCGCTGCCCAAGTTGGCCTCATTCCGCACAACTTGGAAATAAATAACCTTCTCCAAGTGCCATGGTGCTCTGTCCTCATAACAGTTCGTACTTTCTTTTCTTTTTCCTCCTCTAAACTCAAGCTGTCAATGTGTAGAGAAGCCCGGTCGTTCTGCTCTGTCAGTGGGCAGAGGTGGGAAGGTTTTTATCATCTTCCAGTCAGTGGATGCATGTGAACCCACAGGATAAGTCAAGCTGGCCTTTGAGGCAAAAGAGGAGCTAAAAAAAAAAAAGTATATTTCAATGACAGTGAAAAAGTGATATAAAGGATGAAAAGAATTGTGCGCAACTCAAGCAGTGAAAAATGTCCCAGATTCAGCTTCTTTTCTTACAGGTCAATATTTAATTCTACAATTTTAGGGAGGGGAAATCTTGGGATCAATACTTGTGTTGCAAGCAGTGCCTCTGACCCACTCACATGACAAGCTTATTACTCGGCGTCTAAATAAAAGCCCTGGCGATAAGTACCCGATGCTGCTCCTGAGTGAAGTGTGCAGGAAATGTGCTGGGTATGAACTCACTTTCCAGCTGGGGAGACAGACTGTGGAGTGAAAGCTGAGCCTGAACTCGTGACTGTAAACCTCAGGCACTGGAAATGGTCATCATTGCTCGCAGCTTAAGTCGGCGTCCCATTCCCCATGACACTTCTGTTGTTATTTTGTCAGGGTTCTCTCTTGAGGGGTGTATTTTCCAGTCTTCTCCCCTCTCTCATTTCTCTTTCCCTTGGTATTGCAATTCCTATTGAGCTTCCTCATACCTTTAAAACACTTCCCACATCTCTTGTGGCCAGAAAACTCCCCATTCACCTCCACATCATCGCTGGGGAGGAAGAGCAGAAGAATTGGGGAAGATGTGAGGAGCTGGGGTTACATTTCTACAGTGCGTTTGGGATGGTTATTTTAAGGGCAAAACCTGTAATTTGCTCAGAATTTATATTCATTTTATGAAAATGAAATTCTTGTTCCTGTTACATTTTTAATTGGCACTTTTAATATATCCTACTGTGTACTGGCAAAAATCCTCACTTTCTCTTTATGCTTCCTCCCACTTTTTGATTCTTTTCCTTTCACTCTGCTCACTTCCAACATCTGATCAGCCAATTTGTCTACCTAATGTTTTTCAAGATAAATATGATTTGACATATGCATAAAAGCATGGTAAATGGATAAAAATAAGGAATGTTAACGTTTTTTAAGTCCTTAAATCTCTATATATAATATTAATTTTCACAAGAAAAGTCTCATGAATTATTTTGGAGGTGTTTCATATAGTAACGACTTTTTCAGACTTCGTGTCTTGATGGCTTTTTTTCCTTAACCAGAAATACATGTTCTTTTGCCTGATGCCATTTTTATACTCCCACCATTATCTCCCATGCATACCTTTTCCTTTAAGTATTTAATTGACGTTGGAGACTGTACCCTGTTTGAAAACAATTACATTAATTCCCTTATTTTTCACATAATGTGGTGTGTGTCTGCTGCCTACAAAGGCTTAATAAAGAGGCTAAATGCTCTCTGTGGGTGCAGTGAAGATTAAGCTGGTCTGAGCACGGAAAGTGAGGAAAGTAAAGTGGAGGGGAGAGGCTTTTGTTCAGCTCCAGTGGGGTGAGAAACCTTTTCCTTCCCTGAGGCCACGCAGAGTTCCCAGTGTCTGTTCCAGGGGCGCACATCAATCTGTATTTCCTTATCACCCAGACTTTGGGATGCCCACAGGCCTGGGATGGGAACACGGCGACAGCAGTGGGGTCTGTGCCCCTTCGTGTCCCCACAGCACCAGGATTCTCCAGCCTGCTGAGCCTGCAGCCCCCAGGGGTGACACAGCCCCCAGGGGTGACACAGCCCCCGCATGGCACCGCTGTGGAGTTCTGTACACAGCTCTGGGGCCCCAACACGAGACACGGAGCTGTGGGAACGAGCCCAGAGGAGCCCACAGAGATGATCACAGGGCTGGAGCACCTCTCCCATGGAGGCAGGCTGAGAGAGGTGGGGTTGTTCAGCCTGGAGGAGAGAAGATCCAGCGGGACCTTAGAGCCCTTCCAGTGCCTAAAGGTGCTCCAAGAAAGGGATTTTTCACAAGGGCATGTGATAGGACAGTGGGGAATGGCCTTAAGCTCAAGGAGGGGAGGTTTAGGTTAGATTTTAAGAAGAAATTGTTCCCTGGGAGGGTGGGCAGGCCCTGGAACAGAATTCCCAGAGAAGCTGTGGCTGCCCCTGGATCCCTGGCAGTGTCCAAGGCCAGGCTGGACATTGGGGCTTGGAGCAGCCTGGGACAGTGGAAGGTGTCCCTGCTCATGGCAGGGGGTGGAATGAGATGATATTTAAGGTCCTTTCCAACCCAAGGCATTTTATGATTCTATGAGTTGGGAGTTCAGGAGCAGGGACAAGAGTGGAAATGGAGACTGGACAAAGATCAGCAGATGAGGAACAGAGGTGGGATTTTGCAGGGCACTACGCTGTGCTGGGGAAGTTGCCATCAGGGTGGAGGTTTCATACCTCTGTGCTCAAGACTCAGCTGTCAAAATCAACCAAGCGAGGAAACAGCTCAGCCCAAGCCCCGTGGGATGGGAGGTGTGTGTGCAGAGGGATATTCCCTGGTGGAAAATAGCACCTGGGGTTGCAGTAGAGGGAGAAGCTCTGATTTTGGGGATGGTGATGGCAGGGAGAGGAGGGAGGTCCACACTGGTGTGTGTACAGGCAAGGTGTTGCAAAATGATAATTGTGTCAGCAGCTGGCCAAGCCACGTGGATGTAGTAAGGCAGAACTTGTTGCCTTTAGCCTCATTCTAGGGAGCCAGATTGGGCAAAGCAAATTTATTAACACAGGATTTAATTTCTTATTTCTCCTGGAGGAGAAAACCCAGAACTCATCTTGTTCTTTTCTCCCCTCTCTTGCCATGCCTGAAAGGAAAAGTAACGAGCTGAGGTTTAAAGCTCTGACACCAGTCCTGATGCAATGGCAATGCAGGGTGAAATAACCAGTTGCAAACCCTGCCTGGGAGCGTGGAAGATTTGCTGGTGCCGTGCTGAGGGACAGAGCTGCTGCTGCCCGAGCCGTGGCTTCCCAGGCACAGTCCCACCCTTTTAGCCTCTGGTGCGGGCACTGCCCTCGGTGTTACTGCCTCAGCAGCCAGAAATGCTGAGCCAGGTGCTGCCTGTTTAGCTAGGGCTCCTGTCCTGTCTCCCAGAGAAGTCAGAGTTGCATAAGGGCACAGGCTGGAAGTCTTGGAAGGTTGGAAGAAAGGGTGACAGCCAGGTTTCTTTCTGCTGGTTGGGGAGCAGATCTTTCACCTGCTGATTGTTATTATTCTCAATCTGCTCATTGTTCATGACCTGATGTAAATTCCTGTTATATGCTCATATATCCGTCCTCTCCTCCAGCGGGTCCCTGTGCCATCACCAACAGCTGCTGGAAATGTCAGACCTGGTCTGCACAACTCCATGCCTCCCATTGGGTTCAATTTCTCCTGGAGATGCGTACAAATGTGCCCTTTGCACACCCCTGGCTTGGGTGGCTGTGAAGAAACTGTCTCACCAGGTTCCTTACAAGTCAGGCACACAAAACCTTCAATTCTAAAAAGGAAAAACAAGGTAATCTGATGTGAGGGGAGTAGCAGACTCCTACAGTATGGAAAGGGATGCATGGTGATTTAAACAAAAAAAAAAAATAAATCCCTATCATGACTGCCTGAGGGTGGGACCATGTGGTAAATAGACATCTCATTCTTCCCAAAGGTCAAGAGAAGAAGGTCAACAGAAGAAGCTGTGTGGCCAGGGTCCTCCAATATGAGAGAGACAACTCATCTCAGAAATGGGAGGCAGCTAATAATGGACTGGATATTTCAGTGTCCTTCCTGGTTAAGAGAAACGAATTGAACAATCCAAAGGTGGGAGTGAACTGAGTGATCATAAAAAAAGCCAGGTCACCACGATAAGAATCATGGATTTCAGGAAAGGTATGGAGCTGTTTGGCTGTTATCTGGGACAAAAGTCTAAAGGGTAAAGGATGACTGGCATTAAGATACTGTATACAAAACATGCTGGTAGACTTTCCTGATGCAGCAGCCAGCTGGAAAGCTTTGTCTGAAATGCCCTGCAGTCCCTGGAGAGGAGCTGCTGCAGATGTGGCACAAACTCAGATGTGGGGAACAGCTCCTTGGCAGCAGCAGAGCAGAAGGACCCAGCTGTGAACAGGTTACAGAGGATGTCCAGTGGCAAGTTTGGCCATCAGCAAGAATGGCCAAACTCTAAACAGATTTGTGCTACTTTATGGGCTCTCTGGATGTGTTTGTGTTTTGGGATTCCAGCGCGTTGTATCTCGAGTGTTTCGTGTCCGCAGGAACGTGAACAGCATTAGAATCAAGATTAGGGTGATTGATACGGTGCTGTTTGTTTGCTAACGTGGTTCCAAAAGGTTATTCCACTTTGTAGTGTGCTCTGGGTTATAAATGAAAGTATGCTGATGTCTGAGTCTGCTCCGAAATGTGCACAGCGAAGCCAAAGGTTCACAGTGCCCTGAGCAGTGCTGGCCTTTCTGCAGTCTGGGGAGACAAGGGATATAGCTTTTGCTCTGATAATATTAATAATAATACCAATGAAAAATAAGAGATTTGAAAGAAGTCTCATGTAATTAACAAAGCCCTCTGATTCAGCCACAGTTTGTTGTCTGGCAGCCCTCTTGCACCCTAAATATGTTCTGTTAGCTACTGCTAGAGGTTCCTTTTACTGTTACAAAGCTGGATCATGAAGAGAAATATGTGCCGTGTCCAGCTTTTCCTGTTCAGGGAGTAATTTTTTCCATGACGTCTAATCTTTCTCTTTTGCTGAACTGTCAGCAAAGCCAGACCACTTTGGCTTGGCATTTTGCCCACATCCACCTACATATTTTTCTTAACAGCAAACAAACTAATTAAATGCCTTTATCTTATGAGGCATTCCTTTCTCTCAGGTAGTGACTGATTAAAAAAATAAATAAAACTTCTCACTATTTTGAGAAAACAAGAGATGAGTCAGTGTGTTCACAGCCTGGTTTATTATTAAATAAGAAGCCAGGATCAAAAAAAAAAAAAAAAAAGAGCAGGGTGGAAAAAAATGTTAGTGCCGTCATATTGTGTTTGTGGCCAGTGAAAAAAGACTGTTCTCACTCCAGTGAGCATTTCCAATATCTATTAAAATTCATGAGCAATACATTTGCACATGAAGGTGGACAGGGGTACATAAATGGGGCAGAAGTATCTCTCATGTGAAAGATTATTTTAATAAAATGTAAATTTTATAAACCAAAGTTCATATTGCTTCGAGTTCAATAGCCCTTTCAATAATGCCAGCTGGAAGTAGAAAGGCAATTATTCAGAGGCAACTGAGGTTCTCCAACTCAAATAGATGACAATGACCTTAAAAAGAAGACCAAGCTTCAATAAGTAATTTTTTTTTCCAGTTGTACATTCATAAAGTCAGTCAATGGGAAATGGAAAAATTCAGGGAGGTCATCTAAGCCAACATCTGCTCTTGGGGGAGTGGGGCGTGGGGGGATAGCAGGATGTGTTCTCTGAAAGTTGTAGCTCCCAAGCAATTCCCGTGATGATTTGGGTGTGTTCCCTGTCTATATCTTGTCTAGTGGGTGTCAGGACACATCTGTGCTGCAGAATAGCACAGGATCACAAGGGAGCAGGAGCAAGGGACACAAAGCCTGGCTGGGTGGTGCCATGGGGGGAGTGGGGCGTGGGGGGATAGCAGGATGTGTTCTCTGAAAGTTGTAGCTCCCAAGCAATTCCCGTGATGATTTGGGTGTGTTCCCTGTCTATATCTTGTCTAGTGGGTGTCAGGACACATCTGTGCTGCAGAATAGCACAGGATCACAAGGGAGCAGGAGCAAGGGACACAAAGCCTGGCTGGGTGGTGCCATGGGAACAGTGGGGCTTGGTCTGAGATGGCTTCATGTGCCAGGACTGAGGAGCAAAGGTGGTGCTGGTGAGGGCAGGTGGCTCTGGTGTTAACCTGCAATGATCCCTGTGGACCTCCTGAGCAAAAAGGTGCCACCATCTGAGCACTGACTGCAGCACCCTGATCAACCCAGGCAGTGAGTGCTGAACATGTTGATAAACTCCTGCCAGAACAGCAGCCACTGTAATGCTCTAAGCTAAACTGAAAACAACAATAAAGAGGTCTTCAGTTGTCTCCTTCCCTAATATTAAGCCTAGTTCTAGGCTTGCCTGCGTTTGTCTGGAGAACAATTTGTGCCCCAAGACAAACCAGGAGACGCTTGCTGTTATTACCAGCAGCCCTCATTCTACCTTGGGAGGTGTTGCAAAATGTGTAAATCAGCTTAGCTTTTCATCCCTTGGTTTTCTTAATCAGGACTTCAACTCCAGCCTTTGATGCAGGCTTTACTCACAACAGACCCATTAAGTTATTTGCTCCTGCTATTGTATATCCAGGAGATCCACATATGCCCCACAGTTACATAGAAGCCATCCAGACTGACACCAGTGTTTATGCAAATCTCCAGGATTTATCGTTTGGCGCAGACTTTGGGATAAAGTGCCAACCCTGTACTTAAAAACTGCCAGGCCATGGAGTAGCATCCCAGCCCCAGAAAAAAAAAAAAACAAAACCAGAGATGTTGGCTTCTCGTGGCACCATCTCTAATCCCAGGCTCCCAGCGCTGAGTGATTCAGAAGCAGACTGAGATCTCCCCTGCGTTGTTTTTTATCCTTCAACATGCAGCCAAAGGGCTGCTGTTTGCCAGGGGCTGGTTAGGGGACACCAGATGCTGGAGCTGCTGAGGTTTGGTGGCACTGGGCAGCGTGGAGTCAGTGTGGCCTGGAAGAGGAGCTGGGAAGAGCCCCATGGGTGGAGCTGATGGTGGATTTGGGCAGACAGCAATGGTGAGGAGGGCGAAATAACCCTGACACCAGCTCCCATCCTGCCGTCCCACTGGGCTGATTACAGCAGGAAAACAGGCTCTGCCAACCCGAGCATTTAGTGTGTGCCTGTCGACACAAATGTGGGAGTCCCTGCCTCATCCCAAAATAGCCCAAAAGTCATTTGCTCGTTTTAACGCCAGCCCTCCTCCTGCCTGTGAGCTCTGTGGATCACTTGGGCTCCACCAGCCCTGCTGTTCCTAATCTTGGCCCTCATCTCAGCACAGGACCTCTGGGAGCTTATCCTTATGAAAAACAACTAATCCCTTGAGGACGCCAAGCAGGCTCTCATCTCAGGCTCCTGGATTTACCTCGTGGTAAAACAGGAAACTCCTCAGCTCTTCAGCTGTTGAATGAAGCCCTGGCCCTGCCCTGAGCTTTCTGGGGCGTTTCCCCTGCCTTTGGGCTCAGATTAGCACTGGTGCTACGTGGGTGGGGGGTTGAGGCTCCTGTGTCTGAAGGACCACATGGAAAACTAAGGGACTGAAGAGTTGCACAGATCCATGTGTTTGTATGCCTGCAAGGCCAAACTAGCAAAAGCGAGGGTGTCGTCCTGAGGGAAAACATTGATCTGGGATTTGATTTGATTTGATTTGATTTGATTTGATTTGATTTGATTTGATAGGGTGTGCTTTGAAAAAGAAGCATGGCAGAAAGCACGATGGTTAAGGGTTGGTTTAGCGTGGGCTGAAGCTCTCTTGGGCTTTATGTCCTGTTCTGCTGTGTCCTGATGGACATTTAAAAATAGGAGGGCTACGCTATGGGAGGAGAGTCCTATTCATTTTGTACCAGCTCAGGGCCTGTAAGCAAGGATATCACCCCATCATTAGGGCTCAGGCTGCTCACAAAGCTGTAATTTCTGTTTGGTTCTTGCAGTCCTGTAAAGCTGAAGAGTCAGCATCACCTGGGGCAAAAGGGTCATAATTCACATAGGTTCAGCTCAACATCACTGGATTAGAGTGTTGAGAGCAGAAGCTGAAGAGTTTGATAGAACATGAGCATCTGCAGGGCCTGTCTGGCTGAGATAAGGGCTGATTTATGTGGAGGCAAATTGTCTTGAGATTTTACTCTAAGGCTAAAATGAGCCAGTGCCTCCTGGTGTAATCCAGAGTTGATTATTCTGGGCCAAATTCAACTCATTGTGTGTATATATCTACTATAAATATATATATAGCATACACTGAACAGGTATTATGGTTTGCACCTCATCAGCAGAAAACTACAGCATAAAAATAGACAGGGTTGTGGTCTAGGCTTAAGACAAGGTCTCAGAAAAGCAGAAGTTTTCATCATTGTGAAGAGATGTGAGTGGCAAACGTGGCTGATCCCTGGCGCCAGGAATGCTGAATCAAATACTTTTGTTTAGGGCAAATGGACATCGAGTGTCACTGGAAAGGAATAAGTTACTTGGTCCTGTGATGGCCATTGGCTTGCATTCATCTTCTAGGTAACATTGCTCAGGTTGTTGGTTTTGATCATAAAGGAAGCTTCTAGCAGCTTCTCACAGAAGCCATCCCCATAGCCCCCCCTGCCAAAACCCCAAATGTTGCCACGCAACCCCAATATACCCAAATGATCATCTGACCTATGCATCGAGCTCTGAGCCTTCCTTACACCCAGGGATCCTCAGCCAATAGCTCCAAGCTTTCAGAAACTCCTCCATGCCTCAATTCCTTGGGTCATCTTCCATCAAGGCACCGTCAGCCCCAACCCTAACACAGGAGACCAATGAAGCACTGCTAGATCAGGGTGGATTGGGTGCTGCTGAGTAGCACTGTTCACCCTGTTTTAATAGTCTCTGACTTGGCCACATATTTCTAGCCCTTGCAAATGTGTTCTTTTGGTGGTGTCAATAATTAATTGGTAACGTCACCTGCTGTGGTGTGTGTACGGCCCCTGACCAGGGACATGTGGTCTCAGAGGCTGTTCCAGAAGTGACAGGGATCCCAAGGAAGGGCTCAGCCACTGTCTAAGCACAGCAAACCAGCTCCTCAGAGCGGAAATCCATGGCACACTGAGTGTCTAAGCATCACCAAGGACTCAGAGTCCTCCACAGCAGGACCAGGCAGCAGTGCAGGGTCTCTTTCCCTCAGAGGAAAACAAAATAAACCCACAATCTCCTTTTTGTCAGGAGCTGTCAGAAAAACATCTGGTGGAGAGCTGATTCCAGCTGTTACCTGACACCAGGTGATATCACGGTGCTGTCTTGGGTGGGGTCTGCAGAGAGCAACTTTAGTACAGGAACATTAAAGATGTAATGGCTGGTTCAAACAATGGGAGTCAAGGGAAATAAAGGAGGAGGATAAGAAAGTAATTGTCATAATTAGGCAGGAGGAGAAAACTGAATAGGTTGTGTTGGAGGCAGCAAAGTGCTGCTGGGTTACCTGCTGCAGGTGTTGAGCTGTAATGGCAAAGTCTCAAAAGGAAAAATTAAGAGTTGTGTAATTAATACCCTATGAATAATGCAAATGGGTGCCCTCACAAGTAGTTGTATAACTGATTTTGTTACAAGGATGCTGCATAATTCCACAATGTGCTTTTCGTTTCCAGCTGTCTTCTTTATGTTCTTCCTCTTCCTCCACATTTCTGTTTCAGGAGCTGGCTTTCTTTTCATCGAATTCCTAAGTTTGTCGTGTCTCTCCTCATTTTGCTGATGCTAAAGAGAGATCCTCAATAATTTGGCCCAGCTAAGATAGGAGGAAATGAAAGACTGATCCCTGGGGACCTCCATTGTAGGTGGCAGAGGGAGAGGGGGAGAGAGAGACACAAGTAGGCACTAGACTGGAGCAGCCATTCCTCGGAGAGCCTCATAACTTCTTATTTGCATATATATTAGAAAATATCTCACCCGGATGTGAGCACTTCTGGTGAGGAAATCTTCCTGTCCTGAGTTCTTTTAAGGGCTTGATTGAAGGATGGGATGTCAAAAACAACACTAAATTTAATCCATGGTTAAAGGATTATTTCTTGGCTCCTCAGAAACAGCATATTCCGTGGAAACCTGGTGATCTTATGTGTGTCACAATATAATATTTATATCCTCATTGCATATTAATTGTGTCACAACTCGGATCAGCAGCCAAACTCTGCTGGCATCAGATGTGTTTGTACTGACATCTTAACTGCACTGCTGTTGGCCAAATGGCTTTTTGGCAAAACTGGAGGATTGCATTGGTTGCTCAGGAAGGGCATTAAGGAGTTAAAAGCACCGGAGAGGGAGCCAAACCCAAAACTGAGGCTTGCTCTGCGCTTCTGTCAGGTTTCTCCAGAAGCAGCAATGACTTTCCTCCTCTGTTTCACTCAACTCTCCTGATTTTTGGGGAGGAGCAGAGCTGACCCCAAAGCTCCAGCATCTCTCAAGAGCTGGGCTGTGCCTCTCCCAGAACAGGGAAATGAAACTTTTGGGGGAGCTGAGGTGCTGGGGCTCGCTCTCCCTGCAGGAAACCTTGCCCAGCAGTGAATCTTCTCCCCACTGGGTCTGCTCCCGCCGCTCGCTGCTGGCACAGGAGCTTTGGTATCTGATCAAGGAAGATAATTGAAGCCTCTCAGGAGACTTCGAGGAAGCCATAATCCTCTGGCACGACAGCGTGGCTCGTGAGGAGTGGCCAGGGCTTGGCACAGAGCCGCTGGCACTCACCAGCCATCAGAAGGGGGCAAGGGGGCATTTTTAGCTGAGATATGTAAATCTAACTTTGCTGGGAGCCTTGATCCACTGGGCTGGAAGTTTTTGCCCCTTGCACCTTGGTCTGTGGTGAATTTTGTTAATCTGGGATATATTCAGAGCTAAACCAATATTAAAATATGTTGAAGAAGGCAGCTGGGGGACAAGGGGAGGAGTCATGGAATGGTTTGATTTGGAAGGGACCTTAAAGATCATCCAGTTCCAGCCTCACTGCCATGGGCAGGGACACCTTCGACTATCCCAGGTTGCTCAGGGCCCCATCCAGCCTGGAATAAATAAACCACAATAAACACTGCAAAGAGATAAGGCCAAAAGTAAGTAGCAGCTCCTTTAGTATTTGGTGATGCAGGAGTAGCAGCTTCATGTACCATTTTGGACCAAAGTCCTTGCACTTGGATTTGGATTTTGGTTGTCAGGATGGGATGGGGTTGGAGCTGTTGCCAACAAGTAGCACGGTAGGGGAATCAGTAGGAGTTTGTATCCTGTCTCATGTGACTGCCAGAGAGAAGATAAAGATGACTTATTCTGGCACAAGAGGAGGTAGAAGCAGAATCCAAAGGCAGAATGTCTTTAGACTGATCAAATAAATGCTTTCAAGGGTTGGGTTTGGGTTTTTTTGGGTGTATATATATATATATATATATATGCATATGCATATATATTTATGTGTCTGAATATGTATAATAATACACATGTATATATATATATAAATAGCTTTTTTTAAATGTTAACTGAAGAATAGTGTACAATTCTGGAAACATTTAAATATTTACTATAGATAAAGTGGACACTGTGATAAGTGACCGGGATGTGGAAGGTGTTTTCCCTATGAGCACTGTACTTCCTAATTGCTTAGAGAGGAATTACGATTTGTTTCTTCACTGGGCTTTTAATACAGGAAACTCTGAGACAAAACTGAATTTGGGGAATGCTGGTCTGACCCAGATTGTGTATTCCGGGTTGGCAACAACCTTATCAGTGTTCACAGCTGAGCAGGCGGATGTTTTTTCCTCTTTTTTTTGCAGATAGGATTTGATTTGTTTCTGACAGTGGCGGTGTCCCATGGGAATGGATTACAGGGTGTTGGCAGTGCTGTGATGTGTCTAACTCAAACCTTTGGCAGCCTCGGGACACACCCTAAGGCAGCTTTTAGCCATGGGGATGCTCTGATAGACCTCGGGGATGGAGTGGCTTAAGGGGAGAGCTGCAAACTGCTGTGGCCCTGAGCACTCGGTGGGGTCAGGTCAGCAAAGCATCGCAGAGCAGAGAGGAGCTACTGCTGTCTCATTTCTCGTGTTTTAGTCTGGCCCTGATAGCAAAGAGTGACGGCCCTGTCTGTGAGCAGCTTGTGCTGGGGAGAGTTTGGTGGATGTAGTGATCTGAGAGCTCCCTGCCTGGAAAAGTGTCTCGTTTTCAGTGTAAAAATCAGAAATGAGTGTTGCGTTAGCGAGCCGTGTGCCCAGGCGTGCGGGCGGAGCGCGGGCACGTGTGTGCCTTGCAGGGAGGGGCAGGGCCACCAACACCTGCCTGTCCCTGTGAGGGCACTGAGGAAAGAGCCACGGTAGGAAGCTGGAATGGCTCGAGATCCATCCCTACTGCCTCCTGCCTCACCCAGCCCTGCCCTGCCCCATGTCGCTGTTGATTCCTCGCAAAGAGCACAGCTGGGGTTGATCCGTGGGTCAGGTCCTTCCCTGGGAAGCCCCCATGACTTGTGACCCTGATGCCAACTTGTGATGCTGGGAAAGCCCTGCCCACGAGCTCACAGAGGGGACGAATTAGTGGCACGCACTGGGGGCCCTTGTGGCACAACTCAGAGCACAGTTCTGGGAATTTTAAATTGAAACAACCTGACTTTAAGGGTTTTTCTGGGTGCTGTAGAGCATTGGCTGGAGCAGAGTGCTGCAGAGGAGGTGGCATTTGAAGGAGAGGCTCCAGACACCTGCAGGCATCAAGGACAACGTTGGCCAAATCCCATAGGTCAGCGTCCCTCTGGTTTTAATGGGAGTCAGAAGCATAAAATCCCTTGGGAACAGTTTGCTGTTGTTCAAGGAATGACAGCCTCCCTTGGAGCAGCTTTTCTTGGCCTGCCCCAGGCTAGAGAGACTGTCAGCACAGTGCCCAAAATATTCTGGAGCAGAGCAGTCGCTTTCCAAAGGTGAGCTTGGCTAGCTGCGCCACTGGGGACTGCACACTGCCTGACCTCAAGCCAGCCCTGCTTCACCCCTGCCCTTCAGCTGCCAGCATCCATCCCAGTGGGGCAAAAAGGGAACCTCCTCTAGGCACACACCTCTGCCAGCAGGGAGAAGCTAGTGTATTCATCTGTGTCTGTTGGCCTTTTAGTTTATTTTTACTTTTAACTCCTCCAGGAAGGAGCAGGCTAATTGAGAGACAAGGCAAGCTCAGAGGGAGGAGGGGGAGGATCAGGGATGTTTCAGCTTCCCCAGTGGCACAGGCTGGTTCTGAGCCACGATGACTCCCCAGCCCTTTCGCTTTGCTGGGTGTGTTTGCCAGCACAGCTCATTAACAACAGCCCTCACCATCGGGCTTCACCCTGCCTTCAGCAGCTGTTTTGGTTATTAATGAGGAGAAATGAATGGATAAAGTCCAGTGGCATCTGCAACGTCGCCTCCCTGCCAAAAATCTGCCTGGCAAAGCCCAGCCGGCCCCGTGAGCCGGATCCACCTGTAACACAGTGTGTGCCGGCACATAGTGAGCGAGCTGCAGCACAGAGCTGCTGCAGGGCTGCCTCGTCCTGGCAGGCATTTGGGAAGGAAACAGAAGCTGCTGTGCTGAAAGCATCTCTGGGGCCGTGTCCTTGGCACAGCCAAGGAGCGGTTCTGCACCTCTCTCCGAAGCTGGGAGAAGGACGGGAAGTGAGCCCCTCAGTGAGCCCCTCAGTTTCCGACTCTGCAAAGATTTTTGCTTTGGAAACGATCCTGAGCTGGGACCTTTTTGGCAGAGAAAACACTGCCCTGGTGGAAGAGAGGGAGGTGCAGGCTGTGGGCTGTACCTGTGGCCAGAGAGACTGTGCTCTGCACTGGCTGCCCTGGTTTGCTGCACTAAATCAAACTTCTTTCCTGGGAATTGGTGCACTGAGAAATGCATTAGGAGCGCAGAGGATGAGAACAGAGATGATCCTGAGAGCAGTTTGGCTCCGTGAGCAATGGAGCAGTACTACCTTTCTTTAATAAGTCATCATCAGAATCTGGATTTATGTCGAGACCTGGGGAATAAAGGATTTTCTGCTTTGGGAAGTTGGTGGTCAGGCTAAGTTAATCTCAGGGCATGCAGCATCTTTTTCAAGCTGGGATGGTCTAGGCTGCTGATTAGATTTAATTTTTTTTTTTTTTTTTAAAGGACAATATTGGAGATTTTTGTGAGCTGCTGAGACTGGCAGAGGTTAGGCTGAAGTCAGCCTTTATATTCACCACAGACAAATGTCTAGACTTTGATTTTGCAAATGCCTAAACCCCACTGCACGTGTGCTTTTGGATGTAGCTACTGTGATACAAGTTCCCAATGTCAGTTGTAATTGTGGCCTGCTAAACCTCCTACAATGCCCCTAGCTAAGCATCTTTGCAAAAGCAAGGCAATTCTGGGGCAAAGCCAGCCTCACTGGGGGTTTTAAAACACAGGGCAGACATCAGTAATTCAGCACAGGACTTGGCATGTTTTGCCTGTTAGTGGACTAAGAAAAGCAATCCTATTTAAATAGATAAAAGGGAAAAGTGTTGGACCTGGTCCCTGTTGAGGCAGGGTCAGGGCATGAACTCATGTGAAAACTGGCTCTGCCAGGGTTTATTTCCTCTGATCCGATCAGGCAATGGAGACTGGGGTGGGGGAGACTCATCAGGCAAATTTCTCTCCTTGTACATGTTCTGAGTTGGCCCACGGCCCTTATTCCTGTCAAGGGTTACTCTGTGCCCCTGGGGCAGAGCAAACGGGCTCCTGCCTGCTCTTCAGGGGAGAGCACAGAGCATCTTTGCCCTTCTCCTTGCCACAGCTGTAGTGTTTGTCTTCCACTTCTGCGTGTTTCTACTCGAGTCTCCTAGACAAGGTGTTGCTGTGTAGATCACAGGTTGCTCTTTATTAGCTTTCAAATGGTGTTAGCTCTACACCACTGCAGAGCAAAGCCTGCAAGCCTCTCCCACAGCATTTCAGAAACACCAGGTAAATAAGGTGATGGCAGCACTAACTTTAAACCCCATTCTTCCTCAAGCGCTGCTGAGCTCTGTAAGCTCAGGACTTCCTCAGTGCAGCTTTGAGGGTTTCCCAGCCCAGCTGGGTGTCGTGCCAGCCCCTCCAGGGTGACAGTGTCCCCAGGGCACGGCCTCCCCACCCTGCTCTCCATCACAGCTCACTGCCCCTGATGCTCAGCTCAGCCCTACGTGTTGGGATCTGCCTGTGCCACCTCCCCTGGAAGGTTTTCCTGTGTTCTGACCCTACCCTGCTTCATCAGCGCTCACTTTGAGCTGCGAGTCTCTCCCTGGCTTGGGTCGGCAATAGTGGTGGACGTAGTGCTGGTAAAGGGTTGGACTCAATGTTCTTGGAGGTCTTTTCCAACCCAAATGATTCTGTGGTTCCACAGGAGCGCCTGTGTTTGGCATTTTGCCACAGCCCTGGATTAAAGAGCGTCCAGAAGCATGGAGAGGGGAGGCAGTGGAGCAGTGATCCATCCCTCTCCTATACCAAACTGGCATGGCCAAAGTGGTCAAAGTCTTCATGCAGAGACCTGGGTGCACACACAGGCGGTTTTGGCCAAAGAACAGGACAGGCAAAGTGCAGCTGGGCATCTTCCCTCAGTCCCCTGGCCTCAGGACCGGTGTCTGAAGAACCCACTGCTCTGTCTTCCTTGCTTGTGTGGGTCTCCTTCAAAGAAACACATCCAAGAGTCAAGGAAGGTGATGTCGGTGATTTTTGTAATTTTTTTTATACCCTTTTTATATATTTTTATACCCTTTCCCTTCCCTGTTACCCTCTATACACACTCCTTGTACCCTGCACAAACACTCCTTGTACTTTAGCCCCACATGTTTATAACCCTTGTAGTCTGATATTTAGCTTAGTTTGGGGTCTCGCAAAGGGAAGAAGACCAAATATTCACACATTTATAACCCTTGTAGTCTGATATTTAGCTTAGTTTGGGGTCTTGCAAAGCAAGGAAGACCAAACATTCAAACTATCTCAGAACTAGGGCCTCCAGCCTTGGATGGAGCCTTCTCTCTTGGAACATGTTTTTGTAAACTAAGCTGTAGTCTCATTTGGAGGGGTTCATTAGAATAGAGGGCAATTACTTCATTTATTAAGTTTCTTATTGGGGGATTTTAAGTAGATATGCTAATTTTGTGAAGTCCGTAAAAATTCGGTACGTGTTGTACGGGGGTCCCGGCTCGTCGTTCGCTCCACGGCGTGTTTTCCACCTTTGATGGGTCTGGGCACCTAGGATCCTATTAAACCGAGGTAAATTCCCTTTTCCCTGTACTGCTGTGTCTGCTTCATATTTTTACCAGCCTGTTTAAGGCATCAAAGGGAAGGGCTGGACACCCCCTCCCCAAGGCACAGGGACAATGGGATCTGAACAACAGCTGAGCCCAGAGACAGCCCGGGAGGTAACGCAAGTGTGCACCCCACAAGCACTTTGGCACCTGAAGGTTTTGCCTGGGATTTTGGGGGACACCTGTGAGCTGGTGTGCACCTTAGCCACCCAGCTGGGGTTAAAGGAGCACGGAGGAGAGGAAATGTCCCCTCCTCCAGACCTCTGCACTAAGGGAGGCCTTGCAGAGCAGCTCCCACATGCCTTGTTTTTCTTGCCAGCCTGATGCTGAGCGGAGCCAAGGTGGTGCAAGAGAGGAGGGAGGAATGAAAGGGCTGAGGTTTGCCTCGGGGCCTCTTTGCAATCACCCAGCAATCCTCTCCCCTCTCCGCCACCGCGCGTTTGAGCCGCGGGCTTGTCGAGTCCTCTCGAGGCCTGTACAAACACGGCGCGGAGCAGCAGGTAAATAAAGAAATAAAGCTGCCTGCTGCTGGGAGCAGCAGGTAAATAAAGAAATAAAGCTGCATGGTGCTGGGAACAAACTGCTGCAGAGGCAGGGAAAGCGGCAGGGGCTGTGCTGGGGATGGGGTGAGGCACTGGGGCTCCAGGAACCCAGACTGTGCCACTGGAGCTGTGCAGGCAGAGAAACCACACGCAGAGATGAAAAGGTGAAGGTTATGGTCATGAATGTCATTTCACTGCATCTTTTTTTCTTATGCTTCTCCCTGGGCTGAAACAGCCACCTGGGGCCATGGTCAGAAGCTCTGAGGAAGCAGATGAGCAACCTCTGGCTGATTTTGGAGGGGAGCAGGAAGAGTTGATGCTCATCTTTCAGCCCCTCTGCTGCAAGGGAGCAGCTGGGGACCTGGAGCAGGCTCAGCTGCATGTGCCACACCACCTCAAACCCACCTCCCAAGCCTCAGGGGGTTTTTTAAACAACATGCCTAAGACTGCGAAGAGACAAAGAAATGCCTGAAAGCTTTAGGTCAACAGCCAGAGACTTCAGCTAAGTCAGGGGAGTGCACATATGATCAGAAAAGTCACCCGTAGGAGACCTTTACAAAACAGTAATTCCTAATTGCTGCATAAGCGCCAATTTGGCACCCCCACTCACCCCTCCTGCCCCCAAGGAAAACTGGTTCACAGGGAAAAATACCCACTCCAACGCTGGCAGCATGTCATTGCAATCCTTTGTTGTTTTTTTGCCTAGTGCCAGCTGTGTTGCCTTCTCTATAATGCATAGCTGGTGCCTGTTATTGTGAAAGACAGCATGGAAATAAAGACTCATGAGTGTGGCCTCATGTTTAATTAGAAGCTAATGTACTATTATTATTAGGCACTGAAGGAATGTACTGGCGAAGCAGTGTTTGAGCTGTTTTAAAGGCATTTTATAGGTGTACTTTCCCCTCGCCTTGCTGGTGTCAACCACCTTTACTAGGAGGTGCAAGACTGCTGTTACCTGGTCTTACAGCTCTTTTGCAGCTCAGACAAGTACTGGAATTTAAGTATCTTAAATCTCACTGTTCAGGAGACTGTGAAATAGAAGGGAATGGTGTATGCTAGGCTAAGCCAAGTGTTTAAGCTTGAGAGGGCAAGTGGTCTATGGTTGAATTTGCTATAATGAGACACTGATTAAGCACAACTTAATGAAACATGGTCATCTTATTGGTCTCCAAAGAAGTTGAAGAAAGCAGTAGGAAAATTACAGTTTTGTTTGTTGAATGAGAAGTTTCACTGTCAGCACCTTTAGGAGCTTGCTGGGACTGCCATGCTCCGCTAAGAGAGGTATTGCTTTCTAACCTCCATGTAGTGGCCTGAGCATGGCTTCACCATCTACTTTTTAATACCATTTCATCTTCCACAAACAGCTACAGCGTAAGAGAAACCATCCCAGCTGTACATCAATGTGTTACACACATAAAGGTTAGGCTGTGTGAGGCTTTGTTCTACAATTTCATTCTGCAAATAACACCTCCAATTCCTTCAAGCTCCTTACTTTCTGTAAAGCTGTCGGGAATGTAAAACTGAGGGCAGCTTTACATGTCAACAGTTTTGGGCTTCAACATCATTCAAGGCCAGGTTGGATGGAGCTCTGAGCAACCTGATCTAGTGGAAAGGTGTCCCTGCCCAGGTCAAGGGGTCTTTAAGGTCCCTTCAAACTCAGGCCATTCTATGACCACTAAATATGTGACATGCTGTTGGTCCATGGGTTTTCAGTTGCTTTAACAACTCCAAAATGCAGTCAGTTGTGGAACACAATCTTTTATTAATAACAGACCACATTTGTACTTCGAAAAGAGTGACATTAAAAGGCGTATTAAAACATACCCACTCTAAGCAATCTATTTTCTTCAGTAGAAAAAAGCATACAACAGGTAGAAATCCTATATACACAGTATATCAGTTCTAGTCATCAGCCCCTCCAAACAGTGTTTTTGCAAATTGGTAAAACGGTGTTAGAACAGACCATCCAGTTCCAGTCCAGTATGAATTTCAGCTTTTGACTTGTTCATTTAAGACAAACCACTAAGCACCTAGTCCAGTTACTGATCTCAGGATACATACAAGGTAGTACTGTACATGAAGACAGCAGTGTTAGGCTTTTACTTCTGCTTATTATTTTTGGAATCTTGCCTTGTTATTAAGTCTACCTCATAAACTTTGAGTACACGGAAATCTGTAATCAATGTCTCCATTATAAAAAGGTAGCAGAAACCTGATTAACTGTACCTTAAATAGCCCTTTTCTCAACTCCTGCATTAATTTCAAGCAGATTGGTGGTGTGCTTATTCTACACTGGAGGCTTTCAGCCCAAAATATTGATTGCTGTGATGAACCACGAATCCATGCCATCTTTTTTTTTTTTTTTCTCTTTTTGTTTTGAGGAAAATTTTTTAAAAGCATAATGTTAGTTCTTAAATTAGTTTGGCACATTAAAAAAAAAAAAAAAAGCAGGGGGAGCACACAAATCGCATCCTTCTCTCACAACGTCCTCGAGAGGGGAATGTCTGGATCCAGATAGGGCAGAATGAACAGACCACGGCATGGCAGAGTCCAGATCGTACCTGGCCTCAGTCTCACTCAAACACCTCAGTCCATCAGCTGCTGCCGCTGGTGAGCACATCCCTGCGCAGCTGGAGAAGGCCCTGAAGAGCCGAGCTCCAGCAGCCTCCTCACACCAGATAAAAAGGCACCGCTCGGCACCTTTTGCTTAAGTGTCACTTAACAACACAGGAAGTGAGCTACTCCTGCCCTGCTGAGCAGGCAGGAGCAGGGTCTGACACTTGGGTCTCGGCATGTCAGTGTGAGCCCCATGCTTCAGGAGAACCTCCACCGTTTTCGCGTGCCCCCCTCGCGCAGCCAGGTGAAGAGCTGTGAACCCCTCACTGTCAGAAATATTGATATTTTCCGCGCTGACAAGTTCCTCTACTACTTCAGAGTGCCCGTTTTCCGCGGCAAGGTGTAACGCTGTCCTATTTAAAGGGCCTCTGGCTAGAACGCTGGCCCTTTCATCCATCAGCAGCTTTGTTGTGGCTAAGTGGCCGCTGCGAGATGCCAAGTGCAGGGCCGTGTATCCTTCTGCCGTGGCGGCCTCGAGGTCTGCCCCGTGCTTGAGGAGCAGCCTGGAGGTGCTGGTGTGGCCGGTTTCAGCGGCTATGTGGAGAGCAGTCTGCAGGAGCCCGTTCCGGACGTTGACATCCGACTCCAGGTCGATGAGGAGGCGGGCGACGCGGTAGTGACCCCGCTGGGCGGCCAGGTGGAGCGAGGTCCTTCCGTCCACAGTCTGCACGTTGACGTCCGCGCCGCGCTGCTTGGCCAGCAGCTTCACGATGGGGAGGTGGCCTTGCCAGGCAGCATAGTGGAGTGGCACCCAGTCGTCCTTGCCCTTGATGTTCACGTTGACGCCTCTTCTCAGCAGGATGCGCACGATGTTCTCCTGGCCGTACTGGCAGGCTATGTGGATGGGGGCTCTGCCTTCAAAATCCACCTCGTTTAAGGATGCGTTCTTATCGAGCAGCATTTTGGTGCTGAAATCATCCCCGTTTTGGGCAGCAAAGTGAAGAGCAGTCCACTGGTCCTCATCTTTGGCGTTGACATTGATTTTTCTGGCCATAATCAGCTCCACGATGCTTTTAAATTTCTTCTCGATGGCTATGTGAAGAGGGGTGGATCCTTTCTTGTTGGTGAGGTTAGGGTTAGCATTGTACAGGAGGAGCCACTTGACACATTCTTCTTGACCTGCTTCAACAGCCAAGTGCAAAAGGCTGGAGTTCCCATCTAAAACAATATCGACATCTTGAGGCTGGAGAATCTTCATCAGCTTGCTGGTATCTCCAGACAGAATTGCCTCCGTCAGCTTCCTCTTCTGTATGTCTGTAGTACCAATATCTAAATCGATAGAAGGAAGAAAATTTTTTACCATGAAAGAGGTGAAACACTGGAACAGTTTGTCCAGAGTAGTAACAGATGCCCTGTTCCAGAAAACATTCAGCTTGATCTGGTTGAAGACGCTCCTGCTCATTAAAGGTCCATTCCAACCCAAACTGTTCTAGGATCCTATGGAAAAGACAGCAACCCAATTCTGATACCCATCAAACCTTACCTGCCCATGGCTTCAGCAGTCCACCCCCCTGCCCCACAGGAGTCCAACAACATTTTCAGGTCAGATTCTAACTCTGTTTCTTGTGACACGAAGACCAAAGGATGTCGTGGTTGATTTGCCTGAACTAACCATTCTTTACCTAACTGGAAAACAGATGTCTGGGGTTTGCAGCACTGGACTGAAAAGTGCGGGGGTCTTTATGACAGTGGTTCCAGGGGCTGCTGAGAAGGTGGCTTGAGTCCTCTCAAAAACTAAGGTGCTCAGGTTTAGGCTCAGTATAACTGAAAAAAGCCGCAAACTCAGCTGACCTGACTGGGCAGTGGCTTTAATCCCACGTCAAGCGGGACGCTGGACTATTGGTGACCTCTCTTCCAACCAACCTCTACATGACTGATTCTGTAATTGCTTTAATGGGAGTTTACTCCTTTACAAAAGTAAATGAGATTTATTATTTCTCATTAGATCACGTTTGGGAACCACATAATTTTTATTTTTATTTTTTCCTTTTAAATAACTACCTCCAGTAAACAAATTTGTAGTGCTGACAGCAAGAGAAAGCAAGGCTAACAGTAATTTCCAGAATGCTATTCCACACTTCAACCCATTGACTCCCATGCCCCGGTCCAAACAACTACAAAGGAAAACTTGACCATTACCTGAACTCTCCCTTTCAAAGGAAAGGGAAAGGGAGCCTCTGGATGAAAAAGCTGAATCTACAGATGAAACTCCTGAAAGCCGCTTGTCACTGGAGGCAAGTTTGGACTCAGAAGAGCTGCGGCTGAGATCCTCAGGGCCTTCCATAGTCTGTGAAATCCCTGAATCCAGCTGGGACAACAACTCTGAGAGACTGTAATCCTTAACTGATGGCAGAGCAGGCTCCTGTTTCTTCTGGGATAGTGCACAAATCCCCTTCAAAGAGAAGTAAACAAGCATTTTAGAAAGGTCAGCAAAGAAAATTAAGCACGAGGCCCAACAGAAGAAAGACAAATTTGTTAGTTTGCAGGCAGCCTTCAAACACTATTTGTATTAAATGGAGCCTGTAAATAAGGTCACTGAAATTTTTCAGAAGCAGGAGGGCAGCTTCCATCAATACTCACAGAGCCACTAAAGCCACGTGGCTCTTCTGCTTAGAGTGGTTTTTAAGATCAGTCACACCCACACAGTTCCAGCCTTTATCTCCTAACTGTCTTGCTCTCCTTCCACAGAATAGGATGCACTTGCACTTGGTCCTGCCCTGAAGTTTTCCTGAGTTGGTCCATGCACCTGCTGTCATTTGTGCATTCCAGCCCTTCACCCAGACCCACTTCTATCAGGCAAGGTGGTGCTCAAAAGCAGCAAGGAGAAGGTTGCTTGGGACCTTGCAGGTCATAGAGGAGCCCATTCCTTCCAAAACACAGCAAGCTCAAACAAGAAGTGAAAGAGGAAATACCTCAGGCTGCTGCTCTGGGGAATTCTTGGTGTCCAGGTCCTGAGTTATCATCTCTTTTGTTTCATCTTCTGGTTTTTCACAAAGGGCCTCTGTTTCTGAAGTGATTTCTTTGAAGAGAGCAAGAGAAAGTTTTAGGGGTTTCCTTTGTGAGATACCATACTCCCCTTCTCTATCAACAGAACTTAGTAACTCTGAAATACTGTGGGGGAAAGACTCCCATCCTGGCCATCCCACCCAGCACCTCATCAGTGGGCACAGGTGTGCAGCCAAGCCAAGACTGCCCAAAAAATTCATTTTCAGCCAGACCAGACTGGTGTTACACAGGGACCACACTGCAGGACTGCAAAATGGGAACCACTGCACTGCTGGTAGACTTAGACACATATTTTTTTAAAAGATGGGATCCCTCTTCCCTTTAGTCCTCATTCCTTGTTGGAGCAGGAGGAGAGGGAAGAGGCAAATCTCTCCTATTAATGCCAAATGAAGCTACCTGGTGACAGCACTTGCTACATCCCTCAGCACATTTGAATTCCTAACAGGTGATTTGGACAAGTTCAAGCTTTTTACTGGCAGAGAAGCGACGGTACAACTTGTTTTTGTTACAAGAAAACAATTCCCTTTCTCCACATACAACAGCGAAAATTTCAAGAGCCAGGGCCTTCAACGCTTTGGTACACTGCAAACCATACCAACTCCAGCTTGGTCTATGCCCCAACACACACCATCAGAAATAAACATAATTTCTGGCTAAATGGACCGACTGGTTCAGTCCAAGTCTTATTCCTGCCGTGTTTACATAACACTGCCATGGTCAGACATGTCCTCAGATAATCCCTTCCTCCACAAATGAGTAAGTGGCCTGTATCATTGTCTCCACCACACAATGTGCTCTATTTATTCTGTCACAGAGCTTCACAGCGTTTACCCCAAGGATTAGCAGAGTCCTGAGCAATAACGTGACTCATAGAAGAATAAATGGGCAGCCAAGTTACGAGGAAATCTTACCTTGAAATGTTGGCCGTTCACCAGGATCATCTTGCCAACATTTTTGCATCAGTTTGATCAAGTTATTACATGAATGAGGTCTGGATTTGGAAACAGCAGGTAGCTCTGGGCGGTGGCCTTTAACTACTTTTACCATAATGTGTAAAATGTTGTTTTCCTCTGTAAAGCAAAAGCACACCAATTTAGATATCCCACCAAAAGGAATGTCTTTTTTTCTAAGAGCATTAAGAGTGAATTAGGCTGAAATTTTGTTTTCACACATTGTTTTCTAGATTTCTTATCAATAGGGGGAAAAATTTGGTGGTTGTCTTCTCCAATAATATTTTTTTCAATGCAGTTACACAATGCTTCTCATGTATCTTAAAAACAATTTTCAGTGAGTGACTGTGCTCTTTTTCCAACCACCAAAGAACCAAGGGGAAAAAAACCCTCAAACAATCCTTTGTTACCTCTCTTTGGATTTCCATATCTGCTGTAAGAAATCAGAACCTTAGGTTTTATTTAGTCCAGGTACCTGAACTATCCATAAAGGTGAAGGAAGAACACAAATCAAGAGGTGCAGTAACACAGCTCCTGACTGTAAATCAGCCACTGGGCTGAACGGAACCTCTCGCTGGTAGAAAAATTAGTAGCAGACTGGAACTTGTTGGGACATGTTTGCTATACATAGGCCAGGCACAGACACAGGAAAGTCATAAAGAATAAATAGCTGCCTGTCGAGCGGTGCATTTACTGCGAGGTAGAACAGGGCTTATTCTCACAGACAGTTTTTCTTTCTTTTTTTTTTTTTTTTTAAAGGAACAAATCTTCACCCACTGTCTACAAATAAACTACAGAAACCTCTCTACAGAGAAGCTGCTTCTGAACAACAGCCTGCCAAGTTGGCTTTGCCAAGATACCAGAAATCTGTTCGGGCCACACACTGATCTGGAGCTGTGCAGAAAACTCCAGCAGAAGAAAAAAAGGTGCAGACTAGGGCTCCCGCAGCAATACTGGTTCTGTTTTCATGATATAGAACAAAGCAGGACTTACATTTGTGATCAGAATTTGAGAGCTTACAAGTGTTTACCACACAAGGCAGTCAGAATTTGGAGGTCATGCACAAAATCTGGGGCTGGTGGGGCAGGAAGTGTGCTTATCAATGGGAAAAAGGAAAAAAAAAAAAAAAATCCAAGATAACACACAACTTACCTGCAAAAGGCTTCTTCTGTGTAAGAACTCCCCAAACAACAATGGAAAAGCTACAAAAAAAGGTAAAAAAATTATTTCAAGGAATTTTTTTTAACAAAACCAAGAAACTCACAGAAGTAGAATTTATTTTCTTAAATTCTGAAGTTACTTTCCTCCACTTCTGTATCTAATTCAGCCGATGAGAACACACAGCCAAATGCAGCCAAGAACAATGATTTCAAAGTCTAGCTTTGGCAGGGAGGAACCTGAGGCAGCAAACACAGGGACTTGCTGGAGGCTCCCAAGTTCTTGGTAGCATTTACCGACTACTCCACATCAGCACTGACAAAATCAGAGAAAGCATTACAGTGGATTTAATGTAATGCTTCTAGCCTGCATGATGACATTAAAGAAATCCATTTAATTGAGAATAAGAGATATCTTTTTAAACTACAGCTGTGATTTCCTTTTCCTAATAATCTTGCCATGAAAGAAGAGCCAAAGACCTAGTGATGAAATCCACTGAAGATAACTCAGAATTTTGTCACAGACTCAAAAAGTAGGTCAGGATGTACTTCTAGATGGGAAATTAAAGGTGGGCAGAGTGCCTCCCATTGCCAGGATAATAATTTCAAGACCCAGGATCGCCTGCATTTTTTTAAAAGGCCTCTACCCTACAAAGACTTTACAAAAACCAAAGCAAATACACTGCAAGACAGGGCTCAAACTGGATTCAGGGGTTTCATGCTTAAAAAAACCAAAAAAGGGCTCATTTTTCAGTGTTACTAGAAGTACATTTAGGTGTTTTCATAGTTCACTGACCTGTACACATCATGTTTGGTGTCAAAACACCTGTTTTTCTCCTTGATGCGCTCTGGAGGAAGGTAGGCGATCGTGCCACACAAGCCATCCATGCTGATGTCATGAGAATGGGACAAGCCATTGCACTTTGCAAGCCCAAAGTCAGAAATCTACCAAAAAAAAAAAAAAAAGGAGGAGGAAGAGGGTGAGAAAAACTGCATGGCACCATTAGACTTTCAAAGTGTTCACAAAAAAAAATTCTGCAGAGAACAACAGATGCAACAGGATGACCCAAAAAATTCAGTGAAGTGCTGTTCAAAACTATTAAGCCAAGGAAACATCTCTGGAAGTATAATGGTATGGTAGGTTTTTCTTTATGGTTAAGCTAAAAGAAGAAGAAGGAAAAAAAAAAATAAAGGCAAGCAGTTTTTGCAAGCAGCAGCATGTCAGCCCATTAGAGAGCAAACACAACAAACAGTCAAGACAATTTATTGTAATTTAAACCAGTTGAATTTAGCTACTGCAAACTACTTACATGTAATTATTGGCCCTGCCACCCCCTTTCCCTACATAACCTCACGTTGTACGATGTGTTTAAATGTCCTGGGCTCTCCAACCAACTCTGGAGAATCACTCCTTCAGAAATCACTGTTACACTGACCATGCCAATGAGGGCCCAGCCCAACAGCAGAGCCACCGCGTGTTACAAAAACCCAAATGGAAACACACACACACACACACCAAAAACCCACACAGGGAACTCTTTTTGGCAGCCAGGAGATACAGCAAGTTGGTGCAGTGACGCAGTGAGCACAGCTGAAATGAGCACAACAAGTGACAGCAAGTTTATAAAAAGGACACACCTCCACTTTAATTTGAAGTGTCAAGCAAATATGCATTCATTTGCTCCCAAAGGCATACCAATCATCGAGCAAACAGATAGGCCAGGAATTTCCTTTGTCTTACTTATTTCCCACTGGACAAAAATGTCTATTATGCCAAGGGAAAATTTCAAGGAAAGTCAAGTCTTTTTGGACCACTCAGCCCACTGATTTTTGTCTTCATGGTAGATAAGATTCCCCCTCCCCCCAACTTATACATTCTTTTTATCTAATAAATACTCAGGTTTTTCAATGACTCATTCCCCCTTTGATCTTCGCAGCTTCTCCTTTGAGAAAGTTTTCCCTCAAAACAACAAGCATAATTAAAAAATGCTTTTTTTTTTTTTTTTTTTTTTTTTTTTAATAGGCTCCGACTTTACACTTTGAGAAGCTTCTCTCTAAAGATACCACAAAACTAGTTGTAACATGTGTCCATTACTGGAAAGGTAGACAACTGCTGCCAGCTTCAGCCTCCTGGAGAACAGGCGGGTTACAGAGCCATGCAAGGAATCTCCCTTTGCCATAAAACAAACAAAACATCCCACACAGCTTCAGCAAGAGCTTCTCCCATGGACAAAGAGCTCAGCAGAGGCATTCTGAGGAGCTGGAGAAGTCCTGAACACTAGAACATAGGTACATCCAACCCGTTGTCCATCTGTATCTTTAATCTGTAGGGTAATGTGGGAGTGACCTTTAATCTATAGGGTAATGTGGGAATGACTTGAGAACAAAAAAAACTACACACACACAAACACACCAAACACACACAAGAAAAAACACAAAACAACAAAGAAACCCCCCCCAACCCAAAAAAAAAAAAAAAAACCAACAAGAAACAAAAACCAGAAACAGGGGAAAAAAGGGAAAAAGCAAAGTCATCTGGAGGAATAGTTTCTCATTTTTGTAGAGCTACACTCTCAGAGAGGGATTGCTCGACTCCTCAGCAAACCAAGCACTGGAGCCCAGGAAAGAAGCAAGAAATCAAGAAACCAGAGTCAGAAGGCAGATCACCCTGGGCAGAGCCAAATTGACCACCCCAGGAAGTGCTGCTTGAGTCTGGGGCACTCGGTGCTCCACGGGAGAACAAAAGCACAACCCCAGCATCACAGCAGCCTGTGGTGTCAGGTTAATAAATGAACCGAACGCTGCAAGTCTGAACGGATCCGCCGTGGTGAAGCGCTGCTCTCCTTTGATTAACGTGAAGCAGAGGCTTGCACACACCTCAAGAAATCCAGGCATAATTAAAGCCACACACCTCCCTCTTTGTCTAAACAATGCCGTGTTTCCTCCTGCGTGAGTTAAGAAATAAAGATGAAATACAGACAGCAGGGTGACACTCCTGCGTTCGGAGCCACCAGCTACGGTGTGTGAATCTAAGGCTGGGGGCTAAGGCAGAGCTGAGCACTCCAGACAGAAAAAGTCACCCTACAAACTAAGAAACAACTAAAGTACATAGTATACACCCTCCCTGGGCTAGCAAGAACTTCACCTTGTGGACCTGCCCCTTCCTACTGTGAAGGATTGGGTGTTATACCAATTAATAGGAAATTCACCTGTAGAGCAGGGCTTCGATCATATCAAATTCTGCAGAAGAAAGCACTGGAAATTGAGGAATTGTTATCTTGCAGCCTGTTATAAAATAGTGGGATTCTGCAGACAGCTTTTCGTGGCTTTTACCAGTCCCTCTAAGGTAAATTTTCCACGCTGCATGGTGTATTTACTCATGCAAGTTCTTTAAACATCAGTGGGAACTGCGCAGTGGGTGGAAGACACAGCCATTTAACTTGCCTGTTTTGCCTTTAAATTGCTTGCCAGGCACCTCGTTCTGCAACACCCCTGCTGGGGAAGGCAGTGAAAAATTGGAGCACCTTCTCCACATCCTTGCTGGTCCTTCAGCCCACCCCAGGCGCTGCCCTTCCCCTCCAATCCCAGGGAATCCGTAATCTCGCTCCCCACATCGCTTATTCCAGGTGGGTCCCGCCGTGCTTCAAAAGCACGCGTGGTATCAGCGAGGGGAGACACGGCGGCGACAGCCTGCTCCATGCAAAACCCGCGGCGGGGAGGTAGGAAGGAGAGAAAAAAGCCTTGGCCAGGGCCCACGCAGACAGTGGGATGGTTCATGTTCAGGCAGCTCTGCTCGTTAAAGGGCTGCATGAGAACCAACACGTGAGCACCCGGCAGGGACGGGAGCTGCACGTGTTTTCCTGCCTACTTCCAGCAACACTCACTTTACTCAAGGATTCCAAGATCTGAAGATTTCCATTTATTTATTTTATATTTAGTTTAGCTTGTTTTTAACTCAAGCATGCCGTGCACACAAGCCTTTCTCTGCTTCTGCCATTTGTGGGTTTTTCCATTCTAGTTCGTACAAAAACACTTACTTGCAAAGTTTTAGATGCTTTAAGATAGTTTTTGTAATTTATTTTTTTTTTAACTAGAAGATAGACATAACTACAACAGTTTCTGCAGTCAGCTATTCCCAAGCACTGCAGGGAATAGTTCCCAGGAACAAAATGAGTGTTTGGAAAGTATTTTTTTTTACTGATGCCTCCTGACAGCCTGCCCTGAACTGTGCACTCAGCAGCTCCTGATCCTTTATGTCATTTTTCTGCAAGCAAAACTCAAGAACCCACTGCGATGGACTCAGGGACAGAGTTCACCAAGAGGTTTTCTGCATCAAACCCATTGGATTAATTTTTAATCACTGCTGGAACATCCAGTATTTGCCTCTGTCCAAAGTCTCGGCACTTGGATACTGAGAATGCTCCCACATTTGTCAGTGGGGTATTCGGGTGTCTGGTGGTGGGGGAGGATTCCCTTATTTGTTTTTTCTGGGGGTAGGGGGAAAAGGCTGTTACATTTTTGTTTGTTAAGAAATGCCTGAACATTTTAAGAAATTTGCACAGGTCACAGATTTGGACTACTAAAAATTATGACTAAAAATTAATTCAAAATACCAACACAACCTGCACTTCAAACCTACGTCTTTACTTCAGTGTTTATGAATGCACTTCAGTTAACTATCAGAAGAAATCTTTCTGAAATAGACTATATTTCCATCCTTTTCCAACCTGCCCTGAAAGTTTTAACTCCTCCAGACCCATTTCAGGTGGGACATTTGTAATGCTCTTTTCAGAAGCGGCACAGAGCAAAGCCAAGCAACCATTTTAATCCATCATGAATCCGTGTTACAGGGATGGTTTTGTTCCCTCCCCTGTGCCACCACAATTAGATCAATCAGAGAACTGATCAAGGTGCAAACCAGCTTTGTTGGTTGGGATTAAAGAGCCATGCAACAACAGCCCTGCGTGGAAACCTTGATCAGCAAGGGTGGGAAACAGGCAGAAGGGACACACAAAACAAAGACTCCCCTCATCTGTAATAACAGGAGAGCAATTGCAGCTGATTAAAAAAAAAAATGGCTGTGCTACCTACATCAGGCAGTCTAATAAAAAGAGACAACTGCTCTTTACCAGCCTGGCCTCTGGGGATTACTTGGACCTACAGTTAACAACCTACATCAAGAGGCTTTCTGATCATTAAATTTCCCATCTGATTAGGCTGCTTCTACCTCCATGCTCAGAAATTTTGCAGCTGAAACAAATAAAAGTGAAGGCCACGGAGGCAATCTATCCATCAAGACCATCAGCATGGTACAACACAGCAGCAAACTTCACACTGGTTTAGACTGGAGAGCTGGGGAGGGGGAAAAAAGCAACTACAGAGAGCTTAAAGTAGTGCAGAGCTGAGAGCAGCTCATTGGGCTTCAAGTTCTTTAAAAACAAAATCTGGGAGATGAAAAATAACTGGTCAGGCTTGTCTCCGTGTGTGCATGAACCCACATACATATACATGTATATCTGTATATTCCATGTATGGAAATGTATTTCTCTGTGTGCGTGTGTACATGACAAAATGAGGAGCTGCAAAAAAACCCCAACAAACCCAGGCTGGATAGTGAGAGAAACAAGAACTTAAAAATAAAGTTTCCGCCCAAAAATATTAAGTTGCAGGTTGGCTTAATTTTAAACATCTGAACAAAAAGTAATACTCTTGACTGTGAGATATTGGAAGATGGGAAACCTGTGAAGCAGCAACAGAGATCGTGAGGGCATGGTAGCTGGCAACAAGGTAGGCATGAGATTTGTGCATGTGGTGGGGTGTTTATTCTCCTACCAAGGGCCCTGGAGAGAGATCACATCGGAGCAGGGAAGGAGCAAACCCACAGCCCACGAGGGCAGCGCTGGAATGTGGCATTGCTTCCCTTGTGCCAGCGATTGCCACATCACAGCAGCTCAGGGGACACATCCACAATGTGTGTGGAGGGCAGCAGAGCTGAAGAATGAGCTCAAAAGATGTGGTCCAGCTGAGCAAAAAAGTAGATGTCAGACGGCGTGTAAATACTGGAAGTCTGAATATAAGGAACACTGAAGAAAGGGGCAAGGGAGGTAAAAAATAGAAGTAAAAGGTTGACATGAACAAAAAAAAAAAAAAAAATACAGGCTGATCCCTGCTAGCAAAGGCTGCCTGGATATGGAATAATCCTGCCAAGGAAAGCATGCTGTTTGAGGCCAACAAGATGGAGCAGGACATGGCAGGGGAGGGAGCTCCCACCACCAACTCACAAGGAAGGATGGATGCATCCATCTTCCAAAACCAGCAAAGCTTCACCCTGTGCTGTACGTGTTATACACAAATATTTAAAATCACCAGGGAATCCCCCAACGTGCCTCTGATAAAGTTAATATCTGCCTATCTATATCCCTGCTCGGTGCTCAGGCTAATCCCTTCCTCCTAATTACCCTCCCAAGAACAAAATTCAGCACACACTTATGTAATGCCGAGGCTTTATGATATGGAGGCACCCACTTGATGATAAGTTCTGTACAGCAGAGCTGCCTTAGTCACCAGCCTCACTCAGGGCTTTGCAGTGCTCGTAAAAGGAGCAGGGTGTGTTTGCATTTAACTGCAGGATGGCACAGCAGCATTTCTAATGCTCTCCTCTGGAACACTGACTGTTTCCTGGCTCAAGGGCAAACAGTTTATAAAAGTCCTCCCTACCTCCAAACTCTTCTTTTGCAGTCTGCAACATCCCTTCACTCACCTTAGGACTCTATTAGGGACAGGTCACTTACTAAATTAATGCTGACACTTAAAAACACTTCAATCAGCAGCTCTATTAGCCTTCCAGCAAGAAAATGCACATTAAATCGAGCTGCAGGGTCTGAAATTTGAATGTGAATTTCACGTCACACAAAAAGAAGGTTTGGGGCCACGTTTTTAAAGTGAAGGCGCCTGACAGAATATGTTCATCTCTTATTTTGCCTATAGGTTCCTATGTCTGCTTTGCTGCTTGGAGGGGTTTCCAAGATGCCTGTAGATTCCAGCTGACTGGAAAAGGTTTGGAATAGACCCTTCCTTTCTGAACTCCACAGAAAAGAAGGTCTGAAGACCTTCATGTGTTCCATACAGAGGCAACAGCTCAGGGATGTCAGTGATGACCTCAGCAGAAGCCTTTTAATTTTTGTACATTTTGCACTTTGCCCCTTGTGTTACATCACCGCCCAGATGTAGGCTGAACATCAGGCACTTCACCCTCCTGAAACAGTGAGAAAAATACAGCCTTCCTATCTCGGCTCATGGATGAGTCAAGAATTAGGAATTTAAGAAGTTATGCAAGCAAGCATGAACTTTGAAGTAAATAAATACTTAGCAAAGGCTTCTCAGCCCCAGTGTGTGAGAACAGACTTTCAATAGTTCAAATGCTGATGGTCTGGTCATAGCAGCACGACCACCTGTAGATGCCTCTTACTTTGGAAAGAAAATCCTTCTAAGAAATAAATCACTAAGAGGCCTAGTAAAAAAAAGCCGTCACAGGTGTGATTTCATCAGTGGCACACACCTCTTATGGCTCCAGCCCTCTCATGGCATCAGGAGAGCTGTCTTTATTTAATGAAAACTTCATTTTTGTAATGATACAGGCAAGACCAAAGCCACTTGATCAGAGAGGGGGCTAAGAAAACAGGGAGCAGAGAGATTATGGCACTGCTAAAAACTTAACAGCTGAACACTAAAAAAAAACAGGGAAAAACTGTATTTCAACCTCTTTCCTCTCTAAAAAGAAAGTTGAGAAAGCAAGCACAAGCTCCTTAGTCCAGCTGTTAAAACAGAACCTCCAGCAGAGAAGGCGAACAAGTTTGCCAGCTTACTCTGGAAATGGATAACAAAAAGAATTTCACGCTGTTACAGCCACCAAAAAAATTCCTTTCAGTGACCTCTGGTATGCATGAACAGGCAGGGCAGAGATACTTCCTCACTGTACATGCTCTGAGCAAATGAAAATGAGTTGCTTCTGGGAAGGCTTCTCCAGGCTCCCTGTGCAAATGAGATCTCTGTAAATGAGATTAGTGGTGCAGACAAAGCCAGAAAGACCTAGAACAGGGCAACCATGGAACTGTGGAAATGGCAAAGATCATTTAGAGGTTCACACTGCCTTTCTCTTCCTGTTCTTGTCTGCCTCATGACCCTGCTGCAAAGAAATTTGTAGCAGGACCCATTAGGTCTCAGAACCTGAGCTCACTGCATCCCTCCAAAATTTCAGGAGGGTTCTCACAAGTTCCCTGTGCCTAAATGGTGCATAAACCAGGTGGATTTATTTTAGGGCTTCATTTGGGTGGATTTTAATTTGGGAATCAGAGGGGTTGGGTCGGTGGGTATTTCTCTAAAGAAATGCTGCCGGTTTCTCTCAGGTTTTGCACCTTGCAGGAGCCACAGGGGAACATGCACAGGTGGGTGCCTGGCACAGAGCGCCCAGCGCGTACCTTGACGTGGTAGTGGGCGTCCAGCAGGATGTTGGCAGGCTTGAGGTCCAGGTGGAGCAGAGGAGGAGACATGCAGTGCAGGAAGTTCATCCCCACAGCCGTCTCGTGGATGATGCGGAAGCGCAATTCCCAGGGCAGAGGCTCGGACGCCAGGAGCTTTTCCAGAGACCCCGTTTCCATGTATTCCATGACCAGGCCGACCGGCTCCTTGCAGATGCCGTACACAGGAAGGATGTAGCGAAACTTCGCCATTTCCATCTTCCTGGCTTCTTCCAGTAACTCCATGCGCTCCCTGGGGAGGAGAGAACGGGAGATGAGGGATGGAGCAGCTGATTCTCCTCCCGCCAAACGAACACCAAACACTTCTTAAAAACTGAACACCGCAGTTCATGATCATCCCCCGACTGAACCACATTTATTTATTTCCACATTTATTTATTTCCACATTTACTAACTTTGGGCTTTATGCTTCCACTGGTAGGCTGCTCCCAGCTGCAAGACCACAGGTGAGCCCTGCACTTCCACAGTGTGAATATCCCGAGTGCAAAGCCCATCTGCCTGCTTTGATGTTTGTGCTGTGCTGTTCAGAAGGAGCATGATACATTCAGAGCTCAGACTTACCTCTGCTGTAACTCCTTGGGCTGAAGTCATTAAATTTTTGTGAGTCACAAGACTGTGTTAATCAGAAGGGAGCCCGGACAGCATCAGTTCAGCAGCTCTGGCACAGGCTGAGGGGACACAGACCCAAACCATGGCAGAGGAATCCCTGGGTCCCACCAGTTAGGGGAGCAAACTGCCTGCTGTAGCCAGGGAGACACAACAAAAGCCTCCTTGTCCTCGAGATACAGATCTGACAACTCCAAAGCGGTGCTCACTCAGCTCCAGCAGATCCAGAAAAGTCCCAGCACATCATTTTCAGTGATGTAACAGGCCCAGTCCTGGCAGCTGTAATGAGCACCCCGGGTTGTTTACAGGTCACTGCAGCCTGACCCTGCACAGGGTTAAGTGTTACTCAGTCTGAGCTGCAGCCTCCCAGGTCAAGACCCTTAATTGCTGTGCCCTTCTTCGGCACCTCACTCACAGCCTTCTGCAACAGCCCACAAGGACTCAAATTGGGAAGAGGAAAGGAGGAGCCTCTCCGCAGGCTGGCTGTGCCCACAGAGAGGGGCCACACCTGATGGGTGAAAGAACCTTGTCTGTAAAAATCACATTATCAATGATGATGGACAGTGCCCAGAGCAGCTTTGGGCTGTGGGCACTGACACATCACTGCTGCTGTCATGGATTCACAACAGAGGGCACGGGGAGGTCAGACAGGTCCTGTTTCCTGAGCAGACCCTCTCTTATTACAGAACGGCTCCTGCAATGTACCCAAAGATGTGCACACCATCTAATGGACAGCACTGCCTGAGTAACAGGACAAAGTCTGTGCCCTGTGCCATGAACAAGTGATGCCAGGCACCACTGCAGGAGCCTCATGGCAGAACTATCAGCTCCACCAAACTTAGTTTGTTTTTTTGTTTTTCGAAATTTTAAATCCAAGGCCAGCTAGAAGCACGGTCCACTTCTAAAAAGAGAAACACCAAGCTCAACGTTCACACAGCAAAGTCTCCCCATGTATCCCCCAATGCCAGGATGACCTGGGTGACAGCTGAAACGCAGCTTGTGAGGGACCCTCGGATTTTGGGAGCTGTCATTTGGCCCAGGGACTCAGCAGTGGGACACTCCCCAAGGCTGGGAATGTGATCTGCTGCCTGCTGCTCACCTGATGCAGGGAACATTTCCCACCAGGAGCAGCAGACCTATTTCAGAGCCAAGATCAGGCTGAAAAATGGTTTAAGATGAGACATACTCGCTGAGAGAGGAAAAAAAAAAGATAAGGGAAATCTTTTCTATTAACCATGATGGCTCCTGCTGCTCCCTACAGCAACTTTCTTGTGAAATAATTGCCTTTGCAGACAAGTACCCAGTTTGCTCTTTGGCACGCTGGAAGGGAGCGCCTATGAATAACACAACCAACTCCTTGCCCCCAAGCCACACGCATAGCCAGCATAATTCCCCGGGCCTCGGCGGGCTGAGCGCTGGAGTCAGGGATGTAAAATACCTGTCTGAGCCCTCCCAGGCAAAGCAAGAGCCCAGCAACAGCCAAAATCTAACAGGAACCACTAGACTCCTCTGGGGCTAGCAACAGCCTCAGAGAGCATCACCAAAACCACAGATTGGCTGCTCGAAATCGGGTGTTTTCTATAAAAACAGAATTTTACGTTTCAATGAAATAGTTCTAAAAGAAAAAGCTCCCTTTCTGCTTGGACCAGACTCAGTTAATTGAGTGGATTAACAGACTAGCTAACAGGCGAGTGCCCTCTATCTAATTTGCCTGTTTAAATAAAGCCCCCATGCAACAATTACCACCCTTAGCACTTTCCCATACCCAGAGCATTCAAAACTGAATCAGCCAGAGGCCTCCTAGAGCCAGGGAGACTCGCCGGCTTTCAAACAGCTTCCAAAAAATCCCCTGTCACCTTTTGAAAACAGAAAAGGAGAGAAGACAAAAGAAATAAAGAGAGCCAAAGCAGTCATTAGCCAAGTGCTGGAGCGCATTGCATTAATCGTATTAACACCAGCAGCTCGTTAAAGCAAGATCTCCTCCATCAGGCGAAGATCAAAGGTCTCTCCTTTCCCTTTCCCCTTCCAAGATGCCACCGGCGCTCGGCACAGACCGAGGCGCTCTCAATACACGAGTGCTAATGGGGCAAAACAAAGGCTGCTGCAGGGATGGAGCCTCCAAATTCACATCCAACGCATCAAAGGAGGGGACCGGGGTGTGTGTTGTGCTGCTCGGTTATTCCTGGTGCTTAGGAATTGTTCTGCTCGGTCCAAAGGGAAGGGAGAGCAAAGCTCCTGGTGGGGTTTGTCAGTCAGGAGCCATAGGTCTGGCCTCTGTTAGAATAGTTTCTTATTTAACATCTACACGATTGAAGAGTGGGGATTATTTTCTTTAGGCGCCTCGGCTCTGTTTCTCTCCCCCTCCAGAACTATATCCTAACTTTATGGTAATAATACTGAAAAAGAGGGGGGAGAAAGGAAAGAAGGGGAAAAATAAGGGAGGAAAGAAGGGGGGAGAGGGAAGAAGGGGGGGAAATGGGGGAAAGAAGGGGGTAAAGATGAGGGAAATAAGGAAAAAAGAAGGAAAAAAGAAGGAAAAAAGAAGGGAAAATAAGGGAAAAAGAAGGGGGAAAAAAGGAAAAAGACAAAGAAGGAAAAAAGACAGAAAAGAAAGGAAAAAAAAGGGGAAAAGACAAAAAAGAAAAAAGGAGAAAGAAAAAAGAGAAAAAAGAAAAATTGAGAAAGGAAAAAGAAAAAAGGAAAAAGGGGAAAAGGAAAAAGAAAAAAGGGGGAAGGAAAAAAGGGAAAAGGAAAAAAGGAAAAAGGAAAAAAAAAAGAAAAAAGGGGAAAAAAGGGGGGGAGGAAAAATGGAAAAAGGGAGAAGAGGGAAAAAGAAAAATAAAAGAGAAAAAAGGAAAAAAATGAACAAGAAAAGGAAAAAGGGAAAGGAAAAAAAAAGCTTCCACACAGGACGGCTGAGGTCATGTAAATGATGGGGCGCACACACTTTCTCCTGTGACAGTAGCAGAAGATGGGGGCGCGCACATCAAGAGCTCCTGCACTGGGCCCAGTGCCACAGAGCATCTCTGTCAGAGGAGTCAGTACAGATCTGTTTTCAAAGCAACCAGAAATGTCACATGAATGGGAGACCCCTCCAAAGAGCTGTCTGATTCCACTCCAAGTCAGACCCCAGACAGATAGGGCTGCATTCCTTGGATTCTCCTGGAGAGACGAGGGATGTCCTCCTGCCCACTGCCCCATTCCCCGGGGCCCAGCCCTTGTCCCACAAACCCTGCCACAAGAACAGCAGGAATTACGACTGTGCCTGCATTTGCATGCACCCAATCTTTATGCCCTAGAGATAACACTGCTGTAAAACTACAACTTTACGCTCTCAAGGCAGTCCTTGCAGTTTTATATTCCCCCACCACTACCACCGCATTTCCCTAATGGAGCCTGAGACAGAGCAGTTCAAGGTGCTCCAGAGAAATTCAAAAAAACCCTGAAAACTTGCAATGGGGCCATTTGTGTGAGCCACCTCCAGACACAGCAGCCAGGCTTCTCCCAGAGCAGGGGAGATCCAGCCCTGCTCTCCAGTCAGGAATTCAAGTTACCCCTTTGCAAACTGCTGGGGGTGCAGATGGGGGCCCAGAAAATTACACCACCCCTGAATTTGCTCAGTTCTTTTCATCTGCATCACGGCAGAGGTTTTGAGAGTATACAGTGGCCTCTGCTCTGCAGGGTACATTTTTAACAACTTCCACACTCCTGACTCTTGGAAAGAATGGGAATATGAGAAGACAAGGAAAACCACGGCATGCTCAGGGCAGAATATGTTGAGGGGGAAAAAAAAAAAAAAAAGGGAAGAAAATCCCTTCTTTCAGGGACCTAACAGGTCTCAGCCCTGGTAACAGATCTCTGCAGTGCAGCTCTGGTACCAGAGGATTTACAGCTTAACTCCCTACTCTTTAAGGAGTGCTTTCATTCACCTTCATCACCTCAATAAATGCAGCATCACTAATAGCAAGGCATTTCTAAAACCTCCTAAATGTCTAAATCCTGCTCTATTCCCAAAGCCAGGATGTGCACAGGGAGATATATGTAGGGCTTTGCTCATTTCTTTTCCCTAATCAGGAATTTTTTTCCACCTCCACACCCTGCAGTCACCCCCATGGCCAACACCTCCAGCACAGAGCCCTCTCCAGGAAATGTCACATCCTTACAGTCTGCACGGTTCTGTTCAGCCATAAGAAATCCACAAAGGATTCCCTCTCTCCGAGCTTGCCACCCTTTTTCTCCAGACCACACTTCCATTCTGGCCCACGCTGGCAAAGAGAAGAGACTTCACCCTCTCGTCCTGGGGGAGAGGCTCCTCCACCTTTCTGGGTCACACACACTTTTGTTCGGATTGACACTGAACCTCCCCATCCTGAGAGCATCCCGAGTCCCACGTGGGAAGCCGATCTCGGGAAAGTGGGAGCAAATAAGGTGTTAGAAACGGAATTTGGCTGAATTGTCTGAGAGGGCTTGGGCTTAAAAGTAAAAAACACTTCTGGCTCTACATTCAGTTTTTCTTCTGCTTGAGGCCACTTGGCTCTATGATGTGATAATTGCCAAGGGAATTACTCCAAATCTCTCCCTGTCTGCAGAAACACAGTAAGAGAGACTGCACAGAGTATTACCACCACCAAGCCATTACAAACAGGGTTTTAATGTGGTACCAAATAAATACATCAGAAAAAGCCTCCGTGCTTTTCAGTTAATGTTTCTGATACTACTGGCAATTCTTCTAACTCTTCACTGGGCTCCAAGAAAACAGCTAGTCAAGTTAATCTCCTGGATTAACCATCTAATTACACAGGCTTGTTGCAACCTGCCAGCTGAAGAGGCAGTGTTTGATTCTGTCTGTGCCCCCCACCCCACCATTTGAATAGCACAAGTTTATTAGAAGAGTTTTGGATTAAAAGTCTCGGCATAACCAACTCCTGAAAGGGGTTCGGTAGAGCACCCCAAGAACCAAAGGAGAAATTTAAAAAGACCAAAAAAAAAAAAAAAAAAAAAAAGAAAAAGTTTACATTTATTTTGCAGAGGCAGCTCTTTCAAAGGCCAGGGACACTCCAATTTCTAATCAATGCTCCCCTCAAGCATCTGAAGCACAAATTCTGCAGCAAAGTAAATTAGTGGTTCAAGAACTGGTTTGTTAAAATGAATCAGAAGCTGCAGGAACCCTATGCCCTCAAAGTTGCCAAATTCTCAAGGCAATTTTTGCTCACTGAGCTGCATGTCTGTATGGTCCTTCAGTATTTGCTCACATCATAGCCATGGAGGGACGGGTGGCTTTCTACTGCACATGGTATATATTAATATAGAGATTTGATAGCAAATCTCAAAATTAATTGTTCATATTAAAATAGGTGACAGCACCCTTTGTCTCACAGTGAAAATTAACTTTCTGAGTAAATTTCTGCAAATGAAAAGTATTGCAAATGTTCCAGTTTATTTTTAAGCCATGTTTTAACCTTAACTTGAAAATTAATGGGCTATAGTATTATTTGGATCAATAAGCAAATCTGAAATCTCTTTGGAGGTTTTAATAGTGGGGGGGCTTGCAGGTTACCACAGTAAAACACTCTGCAACTTTGAGGTCTTTTCCATTTTATTCACAGACAGCACAGTTACCCTACGCATATACCAAACTCTCCCTCTCCAAAGGGCATTTAATTTTATTTGCTACACTATGTAAGCCATGCCTGCTGCAAAGTCAGCAGTTCAGATACTGGGAAAGATGCTCCACTACCTCAGAAATCCTGCAGAAGTTGGGCTTGCAAACATTTTTAATCCTGGGACATCTTATCTCTCTCCTCCTGCAGAAAAGGCAACGACAGGAAACCTTTTGTGACTGAGTCAATCCATGTCTCAAAATCTGAACTGCAGAATCGGCTTGTGAGCTGGTAGAGATCCCAGAGATCAAGGTGGGAGCTGGAAAAGTTCCATGAACACGACTTGTGCATGTTCACCTCCCTCTGCACAGAAGCTGAGCTGCTGGAAGCCACTACTGTCCCTACACCAGCAGGATGTTTCTAAAGGTGCATCTGACAGCCTTCCTCTCCTAGAAAACGAGACCTGCACTCAACACCCCCACCCCTGGAGGTGTTCAAAGCCAGGTTGGATGGGGTTTGGAGCAAGCTGGGACAGTGGAAGGTGTCCCTGCCATGGCAGGGGGCTGGGACGAGCTGAGCTTTAAGGTCCCAAAGCAATCTGTGATTGTAGGATCACACTCAGAAGGGTGAGCACAGCACAGCCATCGCCCTCAGCACGGACACAACAGTCAGAGGGCAGGGGGATCCTGCCGTGGGACACCTTTACCTGCAGCACCACACAGCTCCACCCTGGGCTCCCCAGGGAGGGCTCATCCCGGGCAGACAGGTACAGGGAGAGGCGCTGCCCCCGAACCGCAGCCGGACACATTTCCTAGCACTTCTCCTTTGAGCACCCACTCCCTACAGACACCAAACCGCGGCTCCAATGCCCACCGCCCCCCAGCCCGAGCCTGCTGCCACCACACGAGTCACAGCTACAGCTGCGAGCTAAGGACGGGTTTTTCCCAAGCCCCTGGAGCCCAGGGAGCACTCCCACTGCTCCTGCCCTTCCCATCCGGGGCTGCGCTGTGGCTGCCCGAGCGGCGGCCCCGGTGTGGCAGTGCAAGCCGACACACGCACAGCCTGGGCAGGGCAGAATGCCTTCCCAATGGCTCCGAGGGAACGGGCAAGACATAGGGAATATTGGATGGTATCTGAGTTGGTTGTGAGATGGGCAGGGCTGCACACACCGAGCCCTCAGTCGCCCCGCGGCTCCCCGGCTGCGCATCCGCGGGGCGACCGAGGGCTCAGGGGTGCCTCTGTAGGAAGAGTCCCTTGTCCCCCCGCTCTCCCCCATTCCCCTTGTCCCCCCTTACTTCTCATCCACATGGAGGCTGGGCGAGCACTTGATGGCGAGCCAGGTCTTCCAGTGGAGGTGCCGCACTTTGTACACCTGCCCGAACCCCCCGGAGCCGATCTTCTCCCAGCTGCTGAACTCGCTCTCCTCGAAGGTTTTGAGCAGCCCCATGGCCCAGGGGGAGCCGCCGTCCCTCGCCATGGCCGCTGCCGTGCCCGGACACCGCCCGGCTCCGCGGAGCGCAGCGCTGCCGCCGCCGCCCGTGCGCCCGCCCAGGTGAGTCAGGTGAGTCAGGTGTGCCCGGGGGGACCGGGCTGCCGTCACTTCCTGGGCTGGCCGAGGGGGTGGCTCTGCACAGTGCCCGTGCTCTGCCCGGACAGGGCAGCGCGGCCCTGCTCGGCTTGCAGCTGCCCCGGGGCAGCGCTGGCGGCCGGAGCTGCGCCGGCCCGAGCGATGGGCGGGAGGGGAGCGCGGCCACGCTGCTGAGCTGCGGTGAATAAACTCTGACAAATAAGCTGTTAAATAAAGAAGAGGGAAGCACCGGCCACGGCATTCCTGCTTTTTCTCCTTCCCCTGCCCAGGGAGCCCCAGCGGGTCCCCGTCCCTCCGTCCCTTGACCTGTGCATCCCGGCCCGGCGTGCGGGACTCCGGCCAGCCTGCCCCAGGGCTGCTCTCTGTCCAGGCACTCTCTGAAGCACCAGCTTTTAGGCTCTGGGAAGCTATTGCCGAGAGCTGACACGTCTCTGGGTTTTAGTCGCCCCTGGGATTAGAAGCTCTGATGGTCCCAGCGCGAGATTTCAGTGCCTGGATTCTTTAGTGGATCTAATTGTGCAGCTACCACAGACTCAGAATCACAGAATCATTTCGGCTGGAAAAGACCTCCAAGATATCAAGTCCAGCCTGGAACCAATCTCCACCTTGTCAACTAAACCATAGCACTAAGTGCCACATCCAGTTTCTTGAACTCCTGCAAGTATGGCAAATCCAGCACCTGCCTGGGCAGCTCCTTCCAATGCCTGACCATCCTTCCAGTGAAGAAATTCTGATGTCCAACCCGAGCTTCCCCTGGCACAGCATGAGGCCGTTTCCTCTTATCCTGTCCCTGTTCCCTGGGAGCAGAGCCTGACCCTACCTGGCTGCCCCCTCCTGTCAGGGAGTTGTGGGGAGAGAATGTCGCCCCAAGCCTCCTTTTCTCCAGACTAAACACCCACAGCTCCATCAGCCACCCCTCACAGGACTGACTTTCTAGATCCTTCACCTTCTCCTTTGCTCTTCCCTGGACACACCTCAGTATCTTTCCTGAATTTAGGGGCCCAGAGCTGAACACAAGACATGAGATGTGGCCTCAGCAGTGCCAAGTACAGAGAGACAATCACTGCCCTGGTCCTGTTGGTCACACTATTACTGATAAAAGCCAGGTGCCATTGGCCTCTGGGCCACCTGGGCACACCTGGGCACACCTGGGCACACCTGGGCTCAGACCAATGGATACAGGGTCTCACCCTGTCACTGAGATTCTGCACTTGGAAGGAAGGAGCCTGCACCCTTTGGTATGTAACAGGATGGTAAAGAGGCTGTTCCGATCTGCATCACAACCTTCACACCTATCACCGCTCTGAAGGTTAATAAAGCTCCTCTTTGTTACGCTGAGTATCAGACTCGAGGGGATTGTTCTAGGCAGCCAGTATGTGTCATTTAATCTGGCAGGTTGGGCAATAGATAGAGGACAATGTGCTTTAAAGCCAAGATAATAGCAGTTCTTTGCAAAGCTCCATTTAAAAAGAATCTACAGAGACATTTAATTACTTTCAAAAGACACAGGACATGAAGCCTGTTCTCGAGGCTTTATTCCACATGGATTTCTTCCTACTTAATTTACTCCGGATTAAACTAAACAATGGCTTGCTCTGAATGAGAGCATCTCTGTGTAAATAAATCAGGAATAAGAAATAGCTGTGTGTGGAGAAAAGCCCATAGGTCACCTCTATGACCCAGCAATATATCTCTATCTGGTCTCCTTCTCCTGGATATCATCCTGGCTTGTTCCTTGCTTTCATTTGGGACTCAGTGGATCAGCCTGGAGAGCATGCCATGCTCTCAAGGAGCTCTGCTTAAACTGATTTGTAGAATCAGGGCCCTGGACACTTCTGGAAGAGTGCATGACTTTGTTCACACCAGATATTTTATTCCTCTAATGATACATCATCATTCAAACTCCTGTTTCACTGGGAAGATGGTGAAAGTTAAACAAGACAAAACCCAGCTTGCACTTAGTTAAGTTTAACAGTTTAACAGTTAAGTTTAACCGAAAAGTAAATCGTGTACCTTCTGCCTCCACCGTGATTTGAGAATTAATTCAACAAACACCAAGCAAGAAAGGAGTCAGAGCTCATGGAAAGAGCTCATTCGGGAGAATTCCAGTTACTCAAGTGCTTTCAAAAGGGCTAGGCCTAAATAAAATTCACATTTTAGGTGCTTAGACTACTGGCTTCCCCGGTTCTGAGCTTTTTCTTGATGAGGTATAGAAAGGCTGGAAAAGGAAAAAAAAATTAAAAATCCAACTAGTTGGCCAGGCTGACAAACATCAGTCAGTACTAGGTTTATTGAGAACCAATCTCATGCAACCAACCTAATTTGTCTTTTTGTGACAAGGTAACCATTCTCATGTAATTCCTTCTCTCCTGTGCCTGTATGTCAGCAGGGGCACCACAAAGAAACTCTTCTTACTCTGCTTCATCGCCTTGCAGTATTTCCCAGACCTTTCAGAGGACAGGATTCGATCCAGTGTTCCAGCCTGGTCTTTTTAGAATGAAATCCTTCCAAAGGGTTGCTTGGCATGAGTGAACTCAACCAACCTGGTGCTTCAGCAGGTCGCAGGGCACCTTTGACCTGAAAGCCCTTAGAGCTGAAATATTTCGCTCTTCCGTTCTGTGAGCAGACAGCAGCTGGCAACTAGGTAATGGCTTTAAAGTCGATATAAAGCAGCAATAATTTGCAAAACTATTAAACAAAAATCCATCTATTTGTCCACTCTGCAAATATTTAGCTATGTTTGGCTTTTTAGACACAGATGGTGCAATAGTGCAGCTGGGTTAAGCCAACCCAAAGCTCTGAAGCAGAATGCCGTCCCCTCCTCACACGGCTGCATTTGCATTCACGTGGTTGAACAGTAACTGAATCAGCTCAATGATCTCACTTTAAAAAAACTCCCTTGGTTAGTTTTCAGACGGATCAGAAAGCTGGCCTGACTTAACCAGGTGCTCCTTAATGTCAACAGCGAGGGAGGAGAGTGGGCTGGAGGGAAAAATGCCTCCGGAAGAGGGTGATGAAAGGGGCACAGTTGCACATTGGAGAAGGTGCTGGAGTTCCTTGCTGATCTCACTGAAAGCACCCTCACAAACCGTGGAGAAGTGTGGTCTGGAGATGGAAATGAGTGGTAGGAAGAAGGCGGGAATTTTTTAAAAAATTGTATTTTTTTAAAAACTAAAAACTATGTGTGGATAATCCTGCTGAAGTCAATGACACACTGGAGTTGGACTGCTCTGGGCACATGCGTGAATTTTTCAGAGCTTAAGGTAATGGCAGCTCTGCCTGCTCAGTACCCCAAGAGTCAGTTCCTTTATAAATTGATCTGAGTGCACCAAAGTTAAGCCAGGAATTAAAAGGCAGGTTGGGGACCACGCTTGGGCCTTCAGCAGAGTGGTTTAAGTGCTTGAAATAGCTGAACAAATGAGAACACAAGTTAATAAAAACTTTGTGGCTTCCTTGTAAAGCTGAGAACTCCTCTTCAGAGGCAGAGAACTGAGGCACATCATCATTTGCTGGAGATCACATAAGCTCCTTGCTGTAGACAGTAACAGAACAAACTCTGTATTTGATGTGATCTCATAAGAAAATTACTGGTTTGGGGCTTTAGGTAGGCTTTGCAGATTGCTTTTAACATGTCTTATTTCATGGAATTATATGCTAAAAACCATATCAGGGCAATCACTCCTCTCCCAGACACTAAACTTTAAAGCTTGTGCAAAATAATAGCACTGCTTACTGAACCAGCTTTGAGATTCTTTTTTCCCAGAGACAAATACTGTGCTTTTTCACTACTGCTTTGCAGAAACTGTTCAGCTATTTTTGCTACCATTCTTCCTCTGTAAGGATAATAAAAAAGCCCTGCATTCAGGAACCTAATTGAGAAGTATTAAGCAATCCAAATTTTACATATACCTTGTTATCAGCCCTGTTTATGATGGTAGAGAGCCTGCACAATGTGAAAAAATAGTAATTAGGAAAAAAAGACTAATCACATTTGCATTAGCAGCAAATGACCAACCCAGTTGTTTGTGCGGTATTCGTGAGAAGAACTCCTGCTTTTAAATTTTAATTCTTAAACCTCTGAGAGCAGAAAAAGCGTTCTGCATGGTTTCCTCCAGCTCACTCTTGGCAGCCTCGCTCCTTTTTCCAGGTAGGTTTTTTCCTGCCGCCGGCTGCGCCGCAGGGCACCACCTCCGAGGGCACGGTCAAAAGGGTTTTTTGGCATCACGGCCAGCTCCTCCTGCCTCCGCAGAGCCCAGGGCTGGGCTGGTCCCACCGAAATCCACAGGGATGCCGTGCCAGAGCCGCAGCCAGACGAGCGGAGCAGCGGCAGAGCTTTATCTGATGCTCGGGCTCGGTGAGCAGCGCTCCCGAGTGACTCACGGCACCGCAGCCCGCACGGCACCCGAGCTTTTTTCCAGCCCGAGTCCCACAAATCCCGGCAAAGGATGCCTCGTTTCTCGGGGAGCCGCTTTCTCCTGGCAGGGGCTGGGTGAAGCGTGTGTCGGACCCGCGCAAGCCCCGCAAATTCGGAGCAAATTCGGAGTAAATTCGGAGCAAATTCGGAGCGCTCGGTGCGCAGGCACCCACCGCCCTCTTCTGTGCGACAATCGCGCAACCAAAATCCTGCTTTTCAGGCCCAGATGGATTCGCACGGAGTTGTTTCAATAGAAAAAAGTTGGGATTTGGTGTCAAAATCAGGAAAAAAAAAAAAAAAAAAAGGAGCCGCTTTTCAGCAAAATGCTTTCAAATGGGTATTTTATTTTGTGCGTTCGCACCAGAATCTTAGGGTGTTAATAATATTAACAAAATATTATTAAAATATTAACATAAGATTATTAAAGTTTCAACATAAGATTATTAAAAATATTAACATAAAATTTGAAAAACCACTGGAAAAAAACCCTGGAATTCATCATCCCTGACTACTGTTGTGCAACACACGGGTGTTAACAAAACCTCTATATACAAACTAATACAAAACTGTAAATTCTAAGTAGATTACTGACCAAAAAAAAAACTATGTAACTTTTATCTTTGCAAATCCCTTGTGTGAATTCAAACTCTGTAAATAATAATGAAATAAACCAGGTACCTAAGCAATAGTAGAATAAAACTCTAGAGTGTCGTTAAGCAGCATAGCCAAAGGAAATTATTTTAAAGTATGATTTTCAAAAATAGTTCTCCATTAATAAGTTATCATCCCAGTCAGTCTGCCTTACTAAATTTATTTAATAGGCTCAGACGGAGATGTGGGAATTTAAGACTTGCAGGTCGTATTCTTGCCCAGCAAGTGCAGCTCCACAGCAGAAGCACAAATCGAACAAGGCCGTGTTTTAATCTGCCATGTGAAACCTGAATGGCCCTGGAGTAAATTAACCTTGGCACCTGCAATGCAGCCTGCACCGAAGGCAGCAGCCTCCCCATCAGGATGGGGAGCAAAATGTGGGATATTGGATTAGAGGCTTCAGGTAAGCCATTGTAAAAACCTGGAAAAGGCTCCTCTGCGTTCTGTCTGACTAACACTTTCCATTATAAAGGACTCTTTCTGGGAAGCATTAACACCTCTGCTGTTTGTTGCAGGCCTTTGATATTTAGCAGGGGAAATCCCAGAGGCTATAGTGGTACCAATCCATTGCCCAGAGAAACGTGAGTCAGTTTTCCCTGTGCTGTACAGTATTAAAAATGCTGCCTCCCTGATTCATGCGCTAAAGCAGATTAAAATCAGGCTGACACCCACGTGTGTCTGGCCTTCCCCCTCTGCACAGATGGCTCAAGTGCTCTTGAAACATCATTTTACAGCCTGGCACATTTAATAAGGTTAAAACCTGAGCACAGAGATCTCAGCTGCCTGCAAAGTGGGAGCTTTCAAGGCAGGAACAGCCACGGGAGGAGATTTTTACCCCTGCCCCTCTTATTCTGACTACATTTGCGGCAGGGCTTTCATATTCCTTTGCAATATTTCCATTGTAACAAGAAAGTCTCTCTAATAACTCTCGAAATGTTTTTAAGTCACTAAGAAAAGCAAAGAAACCTGCCAAAATTTTTGTGTTCTTATATACATCTCACAAACTGTTATCTAATCTCTAATAAATAATATCGTGAGGTAATAAAAAATAGGACTTTTTACCTACTAACTCAAGCTGTTCGTCTTGTCCATGGGTTCAACATCTTCCCCGTGAGCTGTATTTTTAAAATAAATTAATGAACACATATATATGCTATAGGAATATACAGAACTGAAAAGTTTCTTCTCAAAAAGGCTATAAATGAAACTATTATATGTGCATAACATTGTATTGATCTTACATATATTCTCTGAGTAATTTAACAACAGAGCTTAGAAAACAGAGTGTTATATACAAGATTTGACAAGGATAAAAGTGAAAACTTTAAAACTTACTTTGTTTAAGAAAGCAAATCTCTTCCAAAGAGTAAAAAATTTGGGTTTTTTTCACCGTAAAAATCCAATAAAAGACTGTTTTTCTAGAAATCAACCTGAATTCCCAAGCACAGTTCCATTTCTACCAGGTTTTCCACCACGTTGGTTGGCGTTGCTCCATCAATTTCAGCAGAAGCACAAGAGGTTCCCAACAGAGCCTAAAGGTCAGCACGAACTGAGAAATGTTAGTTCCTACCAGGACATTTTCTCCAGCAGCTGGGGATGGGGCTGAAGCTCATCCAAAGGTCCACTCTTCTCTGCCAAAACTATTTTGGTTCGGTCAAGAATTATTTGTCACCGTCTAGAGATCCTGACCCAAACCCTTGGCTGCATCCAAACTCTGATGACTTTCATTGTCATCTTTGTATCTAAGGGAAAAAAAATTGGAAATAATGAAAACATAAACTACAGCAGAAAATCAGAATAACATCTAATCAGATTGCCAGAACTGATAATGTCAGCAATTAAAAGATGAATTAGGTTGTTGTTTATTATGTGGCACTCAAACAAAAGGCACTCTGTGTGAAGGAACACCTGCAAGAGAATTCCAGTAAGTAGTTTTCATCAAATATGCATCATGTAATAGAAAATAGGAGATACGTATTCATAATAATATTTTATTTGTTGGATTTTCTTGTCCCAAAATGGAGGGAATGGCTTGTTTATACAACAGAAGCTGTTCATATATTTCTGTACTCTCTTTTGTGGATACAACTTGCAGGGTTAAAAAAAATTATTCCAATAACATTGGCAACAAGATTTTCACAGTTGTAAAAGCTATAAAAGCAAAAAATCCTTTTTATTTCCTTGGTTTAACCATCTTAAGTTTCACTACAGTGATGGAAAACCTAATGTAAATTGTTTCACTCTCAGAATGTCTAAAACTGAACCAAACTTTAGAAAACTTTAATTATCTGGATCTCTAAAACAGAGTGTTTTAGAAAAAAGTATGATCTGAGCAAGAAAAAATTATGATCTGAGCAAGAAAAAAATATGATCTGAGCAAGAATCAGCTGGTAACATACCTGAAATGAGAATGGCTGCTGAATTTATAAACTTTTTGAAGTTGTTGGGTCAGTGAATAACTCCAGGAGAAATGTTTTGGCAAATAGGGAATTTATATTTCAGAATTACTCTTGGAAAGAAAGCCTGTTAGAGTCATGGAAGGCTTGCACGTATCTATGACAAAAATTAATCCCCTGTTGAAAAGAGGAAAACCACACTAAGCAGCTGAAGAACTTTTGAAGTTGCTTCCTAAAATGTTTCCAATTTGTGGTTGTTAGAACTTGTCTGATTGAGGAACCCCTGAGAATGTGGAAATTCTCTGCATTGGCCATTGGTTCTGCAGATCTCCAAGAGCAGCGTGACAACACATCCCACTAAAATATATTCATTTTACAGCATTTCACAGCTCAGAAAGCTGAAGAAACAGGCAGCAAGCATGCATAAATTAAAGTGAAAACTCAATTTTATTGTGTGACCACACTCACATGATTAAGTTTCTCTATTTTCAGGTGAAATATTAGTTCTAAGCATGGAGTATCAATCTGGAAAGGTGGCACTGGATTTTAATCCCTGATATACTTTGCTGTTGAGATTAGAATTGGCATGTGGGGGTTTTTCCTTAAAAAAAAGAAATAAAAGGGAGGTGGGAGGAGGTTGGCCAGAGTTCAAGACTCTGAGAATGCAACTGCATGTACCTACAATAAGCACTCAAAAGGAGGAATCAGCTATTTGCATAATACTTGCAAGAGTCCTAGAAATGAGTGCACATAAATGCCTGAGTTGATGCAAAAATAAAACATTTCATTAACTCGCACGAAACCAAGCGCACATAAATCTGAAACTTCGGTCTCATTTGTAGAAATACACTTTATCCTGCTATTTATTACACTCACCACATGCACTCTCTTGCAGTGCTGTCCCAAAAGTTTGTGAAGTCCGTGAAATAAAACCACATCCTTCAACATCACAGCTGTAGGCACCTGAATCACTGTGTGTTTCAACATGTTTATGTAGATCAGAGGCGCTCCTAAAACTGAAAACAAGGTGAAACAAATAACAGATATAATAGTACAGAGGAATGGCCCTGTGGTTAGCGTTTAGGACTGGGAGGTAGAAATTTTTGGCTCTGACAATGGCAAGTGAAAGCGGAATATGTGTAAATTGCTTCTCTGCCTCAGTTTTTCCACCTGTGGAAAGGGGATAGCACAGACATCTCTTTGAAGTGCTCTTAATTTCTTTTTCCATTCCCTGTTTCTTCCCACACATCCACACCATGCCCAAGTCTAGGTTATTTTTCCACAACTATGACCCTTTCTTTATGTTCGCTTACAGAAAATTCTTGTCCATTATCACCCATCCTCTCTGGTCTGGAAATTCCAGTTATTTCCTTCTGTCCACCCACAACGTGAACCAAAAAGTATTTAAATATTGGCTCATTTTACCCCATTTCTGGCATCCGAAGGCTAGGCCTCTCATCTTCTCAGGCAAAATTCAAAATAATTTATAAAAACAATGAAGTGCTTGTATGTACAACTTGGTTTATCACATCACGATGCCACTAGCCTCAAATTCTCTCGCCTGCTGTCACAGAGGTGACAGTGGAATTATGGTGCCAAAATTGGATGTGTGCTTTCAGTGAGGAGGCACTTGTGCTCACCGTCCCACAAACGCCATAGGCAGCACAGTTAACTAGAAAAGATAATAGGGAAAGAAAAAAAATACTGTCTGGTCTTTATCACAGCTCTGCCAGGATATTGTCTACTCCATGACAGAAAAAAATATTAAAATATCATATTAAAATGGACATATTATTATACTCTTGGGAATAAAATATACAGAGAAAGAATGAGATCAAACTGGAATGCAGATGCAATAAAGATGACAGTGAAATAATGGTCGATTTACAGCGTTTCAGATGACTTCCAAAAAATAGATGCTAAGATGTAGAGGATCATGTTTCACCCTCTCAGCCCTGGCAAAAAGGGTGATTATTGTTCTGCCCTTGGCACTTTCTGGGGGTTTTTAAGAGGTGGATGTTGTCTGGGGGCCTCCTGACAGACAAGCACTGGCAAATCTGCTTTTAGTGTGTGGGGTAATGCCACTCTGACAAAAAGTGCAGGAAGAGTGTCCATCCTCCACCTCCCCAGGGGGATTTATTTCTTGAGGTACAGCCGTGCTCGGGGCTTGCTCAGCTGCCAGGCTGAGAGTCAGGATTGCTCTGGCTCTGGAAAAACCTTTGGCAGAAGGGCAGGGAGGGCTGGAGCAGCTTACCCTGAACAAACGCTGCTTTGTGCGTGTGAATCAGCGACCTGGTGAGCGCCGTAGGGAGAGTCTCCACAAAGAATGCTGGAATTTGGACAAAATCCGGGGTTTTTAGAAATTTGAAACCATGCATTGTTTTATTATCAGCCCACTGCTTTACAGATGCCCAGAGAAAAACAGTCATGATTTCTCAAAAAAGAAGTAAATATAATGCATTGTGACTATTCCAGAATCACTCCCTGCACAGGTATTTTTCCTCATAGTTTCTCTCAGTCCAGGAATTTTGTTTTTCTTTTCTCCCTAACATAAATAGCTTAATGTGGAAAACAGGTCTGGAATGATTTAAACGGCAAAACTGTGCCAGTGAATTTAACAGTCTCCTGGAATGGGAGTATCCAAGTTTCCTTAGCTGTCTACCACGTAAATGTGTCCACGTAGGGAGCGATTTCAGAATATCTACAGCATTGGCATTCACATCACAGCTTATTTCAGAACAATTTCTTATAGGCGAGCAAGCTCTTTAAAAGAGAATTTCAATATTTATCAGCAAGCTGTTACGCAAAGCACCGGCGTAGGATTTTGGGAATGTCGTGTCTGCACTGGCGCTCTGCACCAACACGCAGACGTGTGCGCTGCCAGAATTGCTAAAGAAAGCTGAATCATGAACCAGGGACGGAACTGGCGTTATTATCTGGATGGATTTAGGTTGTGCCTGAGCAGCTGGACCCTGGGATGCCTCCCAGCTCCCTCAGCCAAGTTCCTTTACTGGGATATGGCGCAGGTTCACATCAGCCTTGTTCCTGCTCCAGGCACCTTGAGATTTTCCCAAGCAGAATTATCAGGGGACAAGGACAGCCAGGCACATTGTACAATTCACAGGGCCAAATAGGATACTTAAACAGCTTCATTAGTTTATAAAACAGCAAAAAAAAAAAAAACCAAAAAAACAAAAAAACAAAACACCTTAATTTGGATTTATTTCCAATTTCTTTCCAAAAGCACCATGGAGTCTAACCTAATGAAATGCAGAGTTGCTAAGCATCAGTGTGAGGAGTTAGTGAAAAATCGCATTTCCTTGAGAATGCAACTAGAAAGCAGAACCTACCCCGAGTGAGCAAGTCTGCACAGAGCCGCTGGTGTGTTTGTACAACCTGAGCATTCCCAGGTCTGGCTGCACTGGAACATTCCCATTCCCAGGGCACAGACCCACCCGCCTCCCTGCATTTCCTGTGTGTCCAACAGCAATGTCCCAGCTTTCCTCCTGCTGGGATGCGCCAGGATTCTTTCCCAGCAAGTCATCGCTGCCGGAGTCTGCCTTGTGGGAATCTCTGGGGACCCGAGGGAGGTTGTGGTCAGGTCAGGGAAGGTCTGGGCTTTTTGAGGGAGGATGATTATGCACGGCGAGGTGAGCAGGGCTGCAGCCCAAGCTCCAGCACACCTTGGCCCTGAGTCGTGAGAGCAAATAAACAGAGAGGAGAATAAACATCTGCATGGGAGCCACTGCAAAATGAAAAGCCCCTTAAACTTTTTGATTTGAAGGCACAAAGAATGACATTTCCATGCCTCAGAGGCACAGGCAGTAAAATTCTTTCATTTCATTTAATTTCATTTGTGTTATATTCATTTCATTTGTGTTACAAATGCTGCTTTTCCAGCATTTGTAACACAATTGACCAATGTTTATATATCAATTTTCTTACCTGATATAACAATGCTTAAACAACTTTGTAGTTTATCTAACCTGTAGTTTATCTAACCTTGAGGAAAGTACATTTTATTTTAAAAAGCTGTGACTTTCCATGTTTCCTCATGTGATCTCATAGCAGCCTTTCATTGGCAAAATGTTTCTGACCGTTCTGGCAAGCAAATATTTTTTCTGAATTTAAACAGGAACTATTTAGTGGTAATACAAATAACTTATGAAAGATTTATTTAATTACTTGCAGCTGCCAGTTTCATTAATATAGTAATATAGCACTGAGACTGTTTCAATATTTTCTTTCACTACAAATTTAGTTTAGGCTTAATGAAAAGGATTGTTTGTCAGTGATTATTAACCTAAACAGAGTAACAACCTGTTCAAAAAACCAACAGTTTGAAATTTGAGACTTTCTGTCAATTAATGCACCCACTTTCCATCACTGAAACATCCACAAGTCCTAAATATATTCCAAGCACTTGAAACCAGAACAAAACCACCACCTGTCCCTCCCTTTTTAGCTTGCAGAAAAGCACACCAACTAACACACTGATGGTTGAGGCAGAGTGCTCTGGTGAAGAAAATACTCACCAAACGTGCAAAGCCAAGAGAAATTCTGTGCTTCATGAACACAAAGATCTTCCTGGAGCAAACCCTGCTTTCATGCAATTGATTTCTATGGCAAATAGATATATTTATTAAATTACACATGCATATTAAGTGAAAATCTTAGAAATATAAATGAAAGAAGAGCGTATTGCCTTTTTTTTGAAACTTGACTCTTTGCATGATAAAAAAACTTGGTGTTGTCGACCAGTCCTCCACAAGTAAGACATGGTACAACGTTTTTTTATGGGGGGATTCTTAAGTGCTTTCACCAAATCCTACACCTCCCTGTAAATACACCTAAACCATCCAGACCAAACAAACAGAACAAAAAAGCTGCACATGAAGACTGTGCCTTCTTATGCAGAAGCAGAAGAGGCTATCACATGCTTATGTCTGACTTCTAGATTTTTAGAAGCACACAAACTACTTCTAGGGGGGAAAAAAAATCAAGTTAGCAGTGTTAGAAACACCACATGACATTTAACCCTGCAAATGTCTGTGGCACAGGATTGTGTCCAGATGGTTCTGGAATATCTCCAGTCTTCATCATCTCTGGAGCACCAGGATGATGGGGCAGTGAATTGATGCCAACTGTACATCCCCAGGAACTCGACTTACAGACATTTTTTATTAAATCTTTACACTTTCTGTCTTTACATTTAAATTCGCATAGTGGTTAACCACAAGCAATCAGCAATCCACTGAACAATCTCTGCATTTCAAAAGCTCTGTCCTCAGATCTCTTCAGCTCAGGGACTCTCTGACACTGTGGGCCCAAGGCAAGTTTTAAGAGCACAAGGAGAAAGCTCTGACTGTTGACATGTGACAAGGGGAAAATCCCAAGTGGGTTTATGTTTAGATGTAAATAGAGCATAAAAACTGCTTCCAGGAGAAAACTTCAGACGTATGGATAGGAATATCCTACCCTCTCATGCAAGGGGCAGCCACAAGTGTCTCTCATCTGCCTAACAAAGGTGACAGCCATGCAGAAATCTGCCTATTTAGAAAGGTGAAATAATAGCCTGTACCCAATCAAAGGCTCTTAAGGATCAAGAGGACTAAATGCAAACTCAAGAGCAGGACTCAGGGAAAGAAAATATTGACGATGATAGGAATAATCAGGTGAATCAAACTCAGGGACACTTTGGCTACCTTTAGGTCTCAGAAATTAATACATAAAATTTATTTAACAAAAAGGATTTGCCTAGCTCATATAACCAAATAGGTGCATCGTGAGTCCATTTCTGCTCCTCACCAGGAGGTTCTCTCAAGCAGAACAAGAATGTAAAACCTTGCTCACAGCCACATCCAGTGGGTGGAATACAGACAGTTTCCTGGTACAGTTCTGAGCTGCAGATTAATGTACTTAGTCAAGGGGCATAACCCTAAACCCCTTTTTAAAAGGCAGGAGACCCTAAAACCTCACCTTGCCTGCAATAGGTCTTGGAACTCTCATGTAACTGATGTTCATTAATTCTCATCTTTTCTAGCACAGACGTGGAGAACAAATGGCTTCGCCATTCCTAAACATCTTTGAGGACACACCGTAATTCTTTTCTTCCACATTTGACTTTTCCCCATTCCCATATTTAGGCTACACAACCAGTGGAGTCCCTTCACCTGTCCTAATGGGCTTCATTTTCTGAAGTTATGATCACAATGATGTGTGATTTTTGTTCCTCTTAAGGACCAGAGATTTTACACTGTGAGGCCGCTGGAGTGAGTTGAGTTCTCCAGACAAAAAATAATGTATCTGTCAGGGAAACTTCAGGGGGGGAATGAATATATTTATGTTACCTTGCATCCCCTGATGGGATTTTGTCATTAATAGCTATCCCAAAAAGCAACTTAAACCTATAAATGGAAGAGACACCTTTCTTGGGGCTTCACCAAGAGGATTCCAATCCAATTTGGACTCCGCTGACACATTTTACAAAACAAAGCCGAACCGATTGGTTCGCAGCAAGCACAGAACGATCTGTTCCAGGAGCAGAGTCCCACAAATGCCCTTATTACCCTTCAGCTCTTCATCCTCTGCTCCTTCCCTCCCCGGGACTGCAGCTGGACGGCACTCAGAGCAAGCACAGCCCATAGTTTAGCCCTTACTCAAACCATCACAGCATCTGCTATGAAAGGCTGGCCATGGAATGTGGTTCCTCCAATACAGCCAAGGGCAGGACATCACCTTTGAAGCCACGACAATAATTTTAACACAAGAGGTGGCTTGCAATACGGAGAATGCATTAAAAATGCTCTTTCTCACCACAGAGAAAAACTGGGGCGGCAGGAGGTGTGTGTCCCCAGATTGGAGCGGAAGGAAGAGTCAGCTTGCCGTGAAATATTGCTATGAGGGAGACAGCCCTGATCCTGACTGATAGAATTAAGTGAAAAATTGAATGGTTTATGGACTGTCACCCACAAGCAGAATCATGGGGAAACCTCTCCCAGTTAGTCTGAGAATTGCCTATGGATGACAGGAACTATTCTACTTAAATCATGGTGCCCATAAATTAGAAATGTTGAGGCAACTATTTTAGATAGGTGAAAAAATACCTGAAGATCTCTCACAAGTTCCTATTTTATAAGAATTTTGTAAGAAACATTTATATATGAAATACTTTCTGAGATAGTATGTTTTAATTTTTTTATGAACTATCTTTCCAGTGACGGTAAACAACTTTTTTTTTATTTGTAACAGTTTCTTCCTCCATATCACAGGCATGAAGAGCGACATGTTCATGAAACCACAGTGAGTTACTGAAGGTAACCTAAAACCAAAATAGAAGCATGGAGAAGGCAAGGTAGCTTTGGCAGGAAATCAACTGACGGGAACATAGAATTAAGTGTTTTTAAAAACCGAACAGACACCAGTAAATATTGCAGTAACATTTAATTAACTCACTCCGACACAGAGACAATTACATCAGCTACAAAAATGCAGAACATTTTGCAGAATCCACAACACAAACCAGGCCCTGAATTTTCACCTACCATCTCCTGGTTGAAAAGTCTGTCTAGACTAATTGAGTGAATGCTCCTCATTCTTTGGAGCAGGATGTGTCTGTTCATGTGTTTCTGTTGGTTTATTTCTCTGTATATTTTTACCTTGTCCCCTCCCTTCACTGCTCCCTGCTCCTGCAGGTAATTCCAACAGAAACAGGAAGGCTGCACAATGATTAAATTGAATTAAGTGTCAGGGTGCAGCACCCCACGAGTCAGGATGTGGGGGGAATAAACCTTAATTAGTCTCTGTCTCTGTCCACAAAAAATCCACCCCTGAGAGTGAAAGTGGGCTGCATATTGCATTTTCTGTAAAACAAAACAGGGGCCATTCAGCAGCACACTGCCAGCAGTCCAAATTCCAAATTGGGTCCAAATTTCCAACTCCCTTCAGTTCCCAACAATCTGACCCTCAGCTCCTCTGCTCTGCTGGCACAGCTTTGTTAGGCTACACACGGAATTTGGGACAAGGAACTGCTTCCAACCAAATCAAACACTGGCGACAGGAAATGGGAAACAGGTGAAAGTCCTTGGGCTGATAACGTGCAGCTGATTAAAATGTAAACATCGTTCAGGCTTTTTAAATAAAATTATATAGATTTTAAACCCCCATTTTGTTTAGGATTACCGTGTGTTAGTCATTCTAATCTTAGCAGCGCGGGTTAAACTAAGGTGCTGAGAATTCTGTGTGCAGAACAGAGCATTCCCACAAGGAGTTAATGCAGGCAAAGTGCTGCATTTTAAATTCATACCCCGGTGTATTTCACAATAGTTCCCTGAGGGAGACAAGCCCTTATTTCCTCGGAAGGGTTTGAAACAGGATCTGAGAAATCCAAGATCCTGTGTATATGGAAACACAGGCACAGAACGGTGAGTCAACTAAAATATTGAGCTCGACATCGAAATCCACTTCACTTCCCAATCAGAGCGATCAGCTGAAATTCATTTCAATTTGTTGGCACCAAAACTTGGAGTGTTTCACCAGAAATTTCTTAAATATTCTTTACAGCAAACAGGACAGGAGCAAAATTTTGGGGGTTGTTGCCTGAGTCAGGAGCTTCACCTGTGGGGAAAATGAACCTGAGAGAGGGAGAGGTACCACGAGTGTCGGGGGAAGCTGCACGGGTGATTTTCAAAGGGAATTATATTCATAACTGTGGGAACATATTTGCAGCAGGGTGGGAAAGGTAAGCAGTTTTCCCTGCCCTCAAAGTTCTCCTCTTTCACTGTGTGCCCTACCCCACCTTCTGGGGCTGGTGGAGCCTGCCTACTGAGTTGGGAAACATTCTTTTAATTAATAAAATTCACTGCATAGTTGGAACTTGAAAAAACACGCATGGAAAAGATTTAGCGAAATGCCACGGACTCGAGGATTCCATCACCGGCCCAAACTGCCCACCTACAAAAATAAAAAACAAACAGAAAAATGGAACATGAAATAATTTAGCTGGGTTTTAAGCATGTTTTTCAAGCAAAGACTGTGCTTACTGACAGAGGCAGCAAAATAAAATTCTGAGGGCTTGGAACTTTTTCTGAACCTTCTTAATTTTTCAAATAAATGAACCAATCATGGTGGTATGAGAGTAAAGACTGACTGGTGTGTATTAAAGGGTATTAGTATCAAAAATAACTCCTTCAAGAAAAAAGATTCCTGTAAGATATGAGACATAATGGCAATAAGGTTTGTTTGTAACAATAGCTTGTAGTCAAACAATGCAGACAATCCAACAGTTAGCGTAAATAATGATCTGTTTTATATGCTTAGGCTTATAGCTTTAAAAAGAAAAGAATGGGGCACTACATGTGTAATCCACTTGTAAATAAAAATTTTCATTTAGAGGTTCTCACAGACTGACAGATTAACAACATAATGACCTCTCTCTAAAAACAGAATTTGTTTGTCATTTCTTATTTCATGTAAGGAAAAATTAATGAAAAGAGAGGTGTCAGAGTGTTATGTAAATATAGATATTCTAAATTTAGAGTCAAAAGGGACAAATGGGTATTTCTAGACATCCTCTCTGAAATGGTGAGAGGAAGCTGGAAATTATTTTTGACCTAGTAAGGCAAAGCTTAGCCAAGCAAAGCATGGACTGTAGGCACCATCAGAAAACAAATGTGACTTCACTCCATCACTGCAGAATATTTACTCCAATAAATACTGACAATAAATACACCAATACACACTGATTCTAATTCTAATATGAGGTACATGAGGGATAAAATATCTTTGTGAAGCACCACCCCACAGTCTGACATTCCTTTGCATGGAAATATTTCATCCTCATTAATGTTTGTTCTTAACTTCAAAAAGATGGTTTATGTCATTAATTTTATCACAAACTTTGATATTAAAAAAATCATAGATAACAGAGAAATGGGATTTAAGGATGATAATCCATGAATCTTTGAAAGGCATAGAGAGACATAAGGAAAAAAAGGATCAAAGGCTTCTGAAAAACAAAGTTTTTGTATTGATTCATAGTTCACCATTACCAAACCTACATCAGATTTGTCCATATGAGCTTTGCAAAATTCTTTCTTTTTACAGTTCTTCAGTAACTCGATTCAGTTGTTTCCTCTTCACCAATATTTTGTTTTCGGTTACATCATTTAAATGAGACAGCAAAATTCATACGACATGAAAAAGTTAATGTAGACCAGATAAATAATTTTCCTGCACTATTTTTTCCTCTCAGAACTATCTTGCTCAAGAGTTACACCAAAGGAGTTGGTAAAAAAATGTCATCACACTCATGGGTGCAAAGCTAATGCTCAGTGTCCATAAATGAGAGCTGAGGTTCTGAGGACAGGAGAAACAGAAGGTGCTTGAGGTCATATCAATATTTGATATTATCAAATATTTATAAATAAATAAATGGATGGATCAATATTTGAAGCCACTTTTGATCAGGAATGAACATGCTCAAGGTGCAGGAAAAAATTATATAGGCATCAGTATTTACGTTAACATTGTTAAAAAAAGACAGCAACTGCTCTTGCCTTGGTTTGTTTGATACAGAAATAGCACAGTCAAAACAGAATGGATAAATGATTTTATTTAAGCAAAAAGTGGTCAAGATACAAACCATTTTTAGTTGAAGCTAATCTTGGTGCTGTTTGAACATTAAACTTGTTTGAACAGATTGTTGCAAACGTCTGACTTCTATTTGAGTAAAGAAAAAATCCCAAACGTTTCCAACTAGCGAAGGAAACATCAGATTTTGTTGCCTGTTTTGAGGCCAACAATAAACACTCTGGATCTGGCTACAAACCACAAATTTATCATAAAACTGGGTGCATTAAAGTTTTTCATATGTGCTTTTAAAACACAAGAGAAGTTGCATTTTTGTCAAAAAGATCATTTTAGTCCCCACGAAGAGCAAGGAAACTTTAATTCAAGGTCACAAGTGTTATGCAAATATCACAGGAAGGGTCAGGCTGGGAGGGGATTGTGCAGACAGTTCTGGAATATCCCCAGCGAGGGAAATCCACACTTCTCTGGGTCATCTGTTCCAGCAGTTTTCGTTTTTGTCGTTGCTACCATAACAATGGGACTGACAAAGATAGTGGGACACGTTGTTCAGGAGTAAGGCTGAGCAAAAACTCCCCATTGTGAGTCAAATCCAAAGTATGCTGAAGTTAGGAAAGGGAAAAAAAAGAAAAAAGCCAATATCAAGTATTTCCCTTACATCACAATTCTGCAATAAACTCCTCCCAAGTGTAGTAACTTCATCCTCTGTGAGTAACCTTAGCGGAGAAGCTGGTAATTGCTATCTACTGATAATGCACCAAATAAAACTTGCAAATCTCAGTGGAAAACTGATTTTCCACTGCCTCACAGCTGCAGCAACACCAGAGTGTTTTATACCTTAAAGCACAACTTTTTACATAAAGGCACTTCATAGATTCAACAGGAAAATTTTGTGAAAATAAGTATTTTCTTAGGTATATTCTACGACACTCTTTGGCTTAGGTCATTGTCAGAGACATTGTTAATGTTGGTCCAATTCTACTTTTTTCACCTTTAATTAAAACTCATTCACCTTTAATTAAAATGTCTACACCTGTAATTACACTTGATTACAGTGTTAAGAACAAAGAGCAGGATACACAAGAGCCAAACCAGATATATTAAAAAGTCTGGTATATTATTGCTCCTACATCCACAGAGTCTGCCTGTAATTTTCTGCAGAATTGGAATTTTTTGTTTTCCTTTTGAGTATATTTAATGCTATTTAAAAACTGTGAAATATAATACCCATCATAATAATGCCAGTTTATTAAAGCAAACACCATAGAAACAATAAAAATTTCCCTTTTTCTGTAAAGATTCATACAAATCCTAATTCAAACCTAAAATTCTTATCCCTGAAAGGGAAGAAAACTCCGCCATGAAAAACAATTTGTTAAAATCTGCACCTGCTGAGGCCCTAATCTTAGAAAAGGAAAACCTCAGCAGAAGTTCTCATGACATCACCTCTTCACTCTCTTCCCATATCTGTAAGAGCTGTCAATACAAACAAAAATGCAGGATAACCAGGAATGAAAAAAAAAAAAAAAAGGTACAAACCCTTGTTTAAGGGCTTCATGCAGCTGGGGATTATCAGAGTTCAGGTGCAGGTAAACTGAAGTGAGTGTTATTTTCCAGGTAAACCAAAATCTGTTATTTTCCAGGTAAACTGAAGTCAGAATTACCTTCTAGTCTTGGAATAATCTCCCCAAAGTGCCACAGAATCTGTGTGAAAGGTGAGATGGAAATGCCCTGCTGTTCCCAGCGGGTGCTGTAGACTCTCGTTCGAGTGTTCCATGGTATGATTGCAAAATTCCTCCGTGCATTTCCCTACAAAGCAGCATTCTTTCCATCCACACCTGGCAGGATCAATTCAGTGTTCTTAGACTTGCTTCCTGCGGCCATTGCCTAAGAGTTTTAGTTATATAACATTTCTGTGAATTTCTCTTGTAAAAATAGTGGTCAAGATTCCAGTCTCCTCAATGACATGAATTTTTTTTTTATTTTTTTTTTTTAATTACTGGATACTTTATTTGAAATATCTCAGGCCGTATTTTGCAAACATTTACACTTTGCCAGAAGCCACAAGTCGTTAACGTTTTCATTACAACCACACAGGGAGAGTCCTATGATCACCATCCCAAATATCTGCTGAGGGTGCCTTAATTGTAATTTAACAAAAAAAAAACCAAAACAAAAAAACAAAACAAACAAACAAAAAAAACCCCTCTTTCCACATAGAAAGCCAAAGCAACCATGACCAGGAGTGTAATTCCAGTCACTTCAGCCCAGTGTGGGATCCCACTGGACAGGGCTGCTTCCATTTTCTTGTTCTTCTCGAGATCCAGCTCTGAAATTGGCACAGCTGCTAAATTGATGAGAAAATTGATAGGAAAAAAAAAAAAAAGGATTTGCAGCTGAAAGCTGGTTCTTGGGGGGAATGATACAGAGATAAATCAGTTTTCTGCTCAACTGGATGCATGTCGTATAGAGGAAGCCACAGGAATGCAAACCAATGAGAAACAGTTTTTTTGTTCCTCTGAACAGATATAACAACAGCAAACTTCATTAAAAAATCCTACTGGCCCATTCCCCATGGTTTTCCACCTCCCTCCTCTCCCCTGTGTTCCCAGCCCAAAAGATCTGCCAGATCAGCTGCTCTGAGAGCCACTCCCTGCCTCGCTTTATTCCCAGCGCTCGGGATGAGTTTTAAGGGTTTTGAGAGGCTCAGCTGACGGAGCTCAGGCAGCGGCAGATTTGGGGAGCAGGATGGCAACAGCAGCCTGGGAGGAGGCTCCTCATCTCCTCATCTGGAACACAAACTCTGCCCAGTAGCCTCGAGCATCGGCGTGAAAGCCTGGCTGTGTCTTCCCTGGTGCTCGTGCTGATCCCGCTGATTAAAAAAATTGGGCGCTGGCGTAATTCCGGGTGGAAAAAACTGAGTGCGAGTGGGGAAATGTGTGGGGATCTCTGTGCCAGCTGCAGACACCATCCACACAACTGGATTTGGACTCTTTGTACTTCCAGCTACTAAAAATACCCCTCTGGAAGGGTTCCCCTACCAGGAAGGGAATTACTGGAAAGCTTCCCAGAGAAATGATGGTCTGGAGTTCCAAGTGGGGCTTTCCTCACATGGTAACAGTTCAGTGCAAACCTACAGCCAACCTTTTCCCCAAAGCAGGAAATCCTGGCATCCCTAAAGACAGGCAGAAAGGCAGGAAGAGTCGTGTTTGTGCTGCACATTAAATAATCCGTGGTCAAGTAACTTTAATAAAGTTATTCCAGCCATGGTATTAATACCACTGGAACAAAATATTTCAAGTTATAATTATTGTAATTGACCAATGCCAGTGTCCACAATATGGCAATGACTAGAGGTAAAAACCACCAGAGGGAAAACTGTGGGAGAGGCTTTGAAATCCTCCTGGCACGGCCCCCCTTGTCTCCACATCCCACCTGAACCTCCCACATCCCTGTCCCTGCATCCCACCTGAACCTCCCACATCCCACCTGAACCTCCCACATCCCACCTGAACCTCTCACATCCCTGTCCCTTCATCCCACCTGAACCTCCCACATCCCTGTCCCTACATCCCACCTGAACCTCCCACATCCCTGTCCCTGTCCCTACATCCCACCTGAACCTCCCACATCCCACCTGAACCTCCCACATCCCTGTCCCTACATCCCACCTGAACGCCCACAACGCTCCCCCCTTCTCTCTACACCCCACCCACCCTCTAATCCTTCTGTTTGTAGTGCTGTTAGTTTAGGCTCAACCCCACCATTTTCAATATCCTTCACACCAAACACAGGCACCTTTAGAAACAATGGAGATTTGGAAGGATTCTGGAAGGATTCTGGAAGGTTTTGTAGCCAAGCACAGACCACACACATTCATTTGCTGCTTCCAGACTGATAAGTGTCCTGTGCAACCAGAATTTGTGATTTCTTGCAAGCATTAATTGATAACAGCAAGTTCTTGCTCTACTTGAATTACTCCTTAAACCACTCTTCATTTTGATAAAAAGCTTACACCTAATTTCTAGACACTTTTCCAAGTAGGCAGACTCAGAAACATTGGCTGTACTGTGAGAAGACAAAGTAAATTAAGATGGAAATGTGTGTTTTGTATAATTAGAATGACAGCTATCCCTTCACTACCTACAAATGCTCTCAGGGGTGAGTGCATGGCTTTAAAACAACAGCAGTAAACAGAGCACTCTTTTCCAAGATCTTTCTGCCAGGAACAGCTCATATCTCTCTATTCAACCCACTTCTTACTTAAATAACCACACAAGTATATCATGCCTGGAGGAAAACTTAGTGCATGTTGGGATTTGCATGTATTTCATGGGAAAAAAGCAGTGAAAACAGGAGGAGAATGAATGAGAAATAGGTGCATTTGCCTTCAGGACAAAGTTTCCAATTTTTCTCTTTGGTAATGCAATAGAAGGTCTTCTCCTTTTTTGCCTCTTTAAAAATGGTGCTTTGTCACTGATTCCAGCCTCTTCGGCAAAAATCTTCTGTTTGTGTCAGCGTGGGCTTCACGGGAGGGCAATAAAGCAAATATTCCTTACTTTTAAAGATACACAGAGCCCCAACAAGAACACACTCCTGCCCAAGTACCCCCAACCTATGCACCCATATTTGCAATTCAGCAGCCCTGAATTTTACCCCCTAACTGGGGCCCTTGAAGTGCCATCTGTGTGTCAGAGAAAGGTATTTATTCCTTAGATCAGAGTCTTAACACAGGCATTGGTGTGGAGAGGAGGGAAGAGGAGTGTGAGTGTGCAGTTTATTTATTATTTATCTACCAGCCAGTATAACAGACTTGAGAGCCATTCTTTTTTATCTCCCTTGGCAGAGCAAGGATCTAGGGTTAGTACATCCCCACCCTTTCCTGTAATGAGCTGATTTGATTTTTTAGGGTTTTTTTGATTGCAGAGCACCCCTTTCCTCCAGTGCCACCCCCTTGAAAACTCTCCATGCAGGCACCACAGAGGTTTATTCTGTGAGAAAGGACAATCACTCTTGAGAAAAAGCTGCTCACGGCTTCGCTTCCCCAGTTCCCAAAAGCCACGAAATGTGGGCCTCTTATCGCTGGGCATCTCACTGCTGGGTTTCTGCATGTTGCTGCACATAACACAGCGTGTGAATCCAAAGCTTGGGGTTTAATTTATGGCAAACTGAGCACACACCGACACTCTCCCCGTGCAGGTAACAGGACACAGATTCTGTGCAGGGATCACTAATTAGTGAACAGCCAACCACAGCCAGGGCTGAGCTTGTACTGTCTCACATATTTTTTTAGCTGTGCTTCCAATGTGCCTCGTTGCCCCCCAGGTCCCTCTTTCCCTCCAGTTTTGAATCCATTTCTTGCTGCTGAGGATGTTGGGGCTGTTCAGCCTGGAGAGGAGAAGGTTTTTGGAGACCTCAGAGCAACTTCCAGTGCCTGAAGGGGCTGCAGGGAGCTGGAGAGGGACAATCCATCAGGAACAGGAGTGACAGGACAAGGGGGAATGGGTACAAACTGAAGGAGAACAGGGTTAGATTGGATATGAGGCAGGAAGCTGAGGCTCAGGTGGGCAGAAGGGTGGGAATCTGTAGGAAATAAGCATCATTAGTTCTCCTAATTTTAGCTCCTCCTTCTGCCATTACTACACTTTTTTTCTTCTTTTTTTGCTACACTTCCAGGATACCTTAAAAACCTTTTAGAACTGAAACCTACAAGTAAACTGAAAAATACAGGAAAGCACTCAAGCGACAGGAAAAAGATGTCAGGACTGAAAAACTTGGCCTTAGATGAAATAATCCCCAAACTCAGTAGTTTTTATCACTTTTCATATCAGCTGCTCTACAGACATTGCACCCAATAATCAGCTTTTCAAAAATGTTAGCAACAATCCAGGCACTGTAATTGGCAAACACAGCTTTATCCAGGGATAAAGCAGGAAGACAAGGGCATTCCACTCCAAATGTTGATGGAATCCTCACTCTGGGGCAACACTGAAGCCTCCAGGACAAGGCTCACCTTTCTGCTCAGTGAGCTTGGGCTCTCTGGGTGAGTGACCCAACGTGTCAGCCATGGACAGCTGGGCAAGAGAGCTGGACAGAGACTTTAGGACCTCGTGGTGACAGGACACGGGGAATGGCTTTAAACTGAAAAAGACTAGGGTTGGATTTGGTGTTTGGAAGGAATTGTTCCCTGGGAGGGTGGGCAGGCCCTGGAATAGAATTCCCAGAGAAGCTGGGGCTGCCCCTGGATCCCTGGCAGTGTCCAAGGCCAGGCTGGACACTGGGGCTTGGAGCAGCCTGGGACAGTGGGAGGTGTCCCTGCCCACGGCAGATGATTTTTAAGGTCCCTTCCAAGCAGAGCCATTCTGTGATTTATGATTCCACTGCAGGGGCTCCCTGTGCTGAATCCTGCCCGAAATGAGATGGCAGCAGGACAGACACAGAACAGCCCTGCAGCACCCAGGAGGGAAAATAAATCCACAAGAGCTTTCTCAAAGCATCTTAGGGCATGAAACATAACTGAAACATAACATAAGAGTGGATGCACTGATTTTTTAACAGCTTCCTGCCATGTACAGTGGAAAATCAACACTGGAGAAAATCAAGACAAGTTGATGAGAAACACAATAGAAATACCCTTTTTCCTATATCCTGCTGCCACCATGAGACTGTGCGTTTGCTGCAGAGCAAAAGCCCCTGTGTGGAAACAAATTTTGGTAACTAATCTCAAAGATCAAGTCACTTGGCTGCACGTCTGTCTCCAAAACTGCTTTTCAAGCAGAGCTCTGCTGTGCATTGTGGTGAGGATGAACAGCACCCTCCTCCCATCTTTTTCTCCCTTTACACCAGAGGCCAACACAGCACCGTGAGGGCCAAAAATACAAGGGTTAAAGAGTATCCAACAGGTATTCCCAAATCAGTGATAAATGTCAGGCCAGAAGAAATCAGGAGTGACATCATTATTGCTGTAAATAGCACCAAGGAAATCTCATTCCTGACCAAGAATTCACAAAGGTATTTTACCTATAAATTTTATATGACTGTGGTTTGGATGGGTGGCATTTATTCCATTCCTGGTTCTCCAGGTGGGAAATGGAGACATCTCTGTGTATGCAGGACAAATCACTGACAAACTGGCAGGGAATTCAGCTCTTGAAATAAGTCCAACTGTTACCTGGCTGTTAACTTCAAACAATCTCTGGAACAATAAAAGAGTACAGAGATGTGGCTGGTTAGACCGGCAGGGGACTGGCTCGTGGGTTTCTGCAAAAATACTCACTTTTCATAGTGACAGAGTTTAAAAAAAAAATTAGTTTTAGAAAGCATAATAGCACTTGATAGTCAATTCTCCTGAGAGAACTCAGAAGAGAAACCATGAAAGATTCAATCTCTTCTGCCTTGTTATTACCCAGTAACAAGCTATAGAATAAATATTTTAGAACACTACCCCGTGCTTCTGTAACTGGGGATGTACAAAATTCCAGGAGATGAGGGTTAATCTTACTGCTTTTGGGGCAGGTCTGCGAAATTTGAAGGAAAAAGTTTGATACCTTAATTAAGGAAAAGAATAACACTGGCAGAGAAAGGGTTCTGTACCTCGATGCTCCTTTACTTCAGAGCCCGTGTGCCACAGACAGCATTCAATTAAATAATAGTCTCAGCAATAAACAATGACAATACACAGAACACCACACAACATCACTCCTTTGGCTCAAAGTAATTCCAGTTTGTGACTGAACAGCTGTTATGCAAAACCTTCAACACATGGCTGAAAACAACAAAACCTTCACATCCTACAGCTGAAAAGGCAGGGGACAAATTGGCAGAGGAAATTTAGATTGCACATCCCTTATGTAGTAGTTTTATTTCTTGTGCAGTTTGAAAACAGCATCAGTACAACTTTGGTATTCACCTGGAAAAGGCTTAGTTGGGAGAGCAGTCACTGCTTGACCAAGGAAAGCTCTGTCTGAAAAGGCAGCAATTTCCAACATCTCCAAATAAAACAATTTGAAACAAAAGCAAACAGAATAATTTGTTCTGAAATTTTTTTTCACGGTGCAGCACACCCAAGATACAGTTGTTTTCTCATAGGGATGTTAATAACAGTAGTAATAATAAAATCATGCTGGGAGATGATGAGGTACCACAGCAAGGGCTGTGGTGAAAAGTCACAATCCTGTCTCAAGGAGTGCTCTGGGAAGATCAGCTTTTAGAGAGCTTTCTATTGCCTGGCCTAACCAAAGCCCTTCCAGTGGTTATATTTTCCCCTCCTGAGTACTAAAGGTAATTTTTACAGTAAGAACAATCACCCACTGGAACAGCCTCCCCAGAGATGTGTCACTGGAGGTTTTAAAGATGCAATCGGACAGGATGCTGGTTAAGGATGATTTTATGATTCCATCACCTCACCTATGCTCCCCTTCCCTAAAAAAAGGCTGGACCAGACCATCCTCTGAGGTGCCTCCCAGCCTGGGCTGTTCAATTATTTTGGGGATGCTGAGAGACTGAGGAGGGACATTTCTATGTGACCACCAACATGCAAGCACTTAGAGCAGGATCATTCCTTCTAAAATCACCTGGAACCAACCACTGCCAGCAAGGCAAGATCCTAGTGCCTGCATGGGGAGATGGAGGTCATGCCTCCCAGGTGACATGGGAGGGATGCCAGGCCCCATAAGAGTACAGAAAACCAGGGGACCACATCAGGATAAAGAGATTTTGTGAAGCCAGAGAGGTCTCTAATTGTCGATTTCCTTTGGGAGCAATTCTTATCAAACAGGCAGTTATGAGTTAAAATGATGCGCGTTGATTCAATGCAGCACCAATGCTCCTATCAGTAGTATCAACATAGAGCAGATGGACTCTGCTAAGGCAAAAAGCCTCTTCCTCCCCAATTAAAAGCTTAATCACCATTTACATGTCTCTCAACAAAACTTTTACCTTGTAGAAATTCTGTCTTTACCATAACAACTCGACCTAGGATTGCTCCATTTGCTTTCCTTCCCTTTTTTCACCCGCCCTCTCTCCAAAGTACCCTGCCAAAAGATAATGTGCCTTTGCCAATTAGGCACCAAACACAGGGGGAAAAAAGTTTCAAGTACATAAACAATGTATTTCATAAATAAAACCTGGCTTCCTCTCGCCCAGTGGCTTTAGTGTGAAACAGAAGCATTTGTGGACAGGACAACTGAGGAGAAACTTAACTAGCTCAAGCCAGGGAAATAATCTAGGAACTGCACTCAGCATATTGGGAAGCTAAAAAATTACAGAATCTCATGACATTTGTGTGAAAAGTACCTAAGGAAGGCAGAAGTGAGTAGGGAATCAAAAATTCTCTTTCCCACACTGCTAAAAGGTACCTTCTCTTTCTGATATGCATCCTTGTCCCATCAAATACTGCTCCCTCCCATGCAGGTATTTGATATACCTGTTGACATTTAAATAAAAGTAGCTCTGCTCCTCTGACACACAAAATGTCACCAGAAACACCTTTCCTATCCACGTCCTGCAGCTTTACACAGAGCCTGGCACACCAAGCCTCTGGACACAGCCATGGCACCAAAAAAACCATTGGAGGTTAATTTTAATATCCATTTATACTTTGGGACAATGTGTTGTAGAGATTATAAGGCATCCTTTAGGGGTCAAGTAGTCCATGTTAATAGGGACTTTCAAAGCTGAGGTCATTCCTACTCATATTTCTGCTAAACATAGAACTTTTTCATAAATACGACAGGCACAGACAGGATTTTTACAACCACCAATCCGTCCTCACTGTCAGACACAGCAGCTGCTTTATCCTCAGGAAAAAAAACCTTCAGCACAGTTTTGTGGCTCAGTCTGCTGCCCCAAAGGACCTTGTTCTTCAGCCACAGCTGGGTTTGCTCTTCAGGATTCCAAACAACATTATATATATATATATACATATGTATGCATATACATACACACATATATATATATATATAATTTATTCCTTTTTGCTATCAGCTCCTTTTCCCTGTGGGAATAATACTATCTTCTCGACATGCAAAAGTCCAGACTGCACATCCATGAATGGAGAATGGAATGAAGGTGCACTGTCAGCAAAGATGTGTTTGACCCAACCCACTATTTGCATCCCCAGCAGTCATGCAAACCTCGCCCCTCATACACTGGGGCACACTGACTCCGTGTGGCAGCACACAGAATATGCTCCAGACATTCCTTTTTCCTGCACTTCACACAATCCTGTGTGCGGCTGTGAACTTTGGAAATAAGTTTTGGAAACAGAAGGAACGGAATCCCTACGTTATTTCCGCGAGAAAGGGCAACATGGGGATGAAGAATTAATGAATGGTATTGGTAACAGTGTTTTTCACACAAATACTCACCAGGAACACACAGTAAAGTACAAAGGCTATATATATATATATGTATATGTATATATATATAAAAAGAATGCTTTCTCAAATGTTTATTACACGATGAAATAAGTCTAATCGAAAAAAATTCACATCCTGAACTTCATCAAAAGGGACTGATTGCGCTTCAGGCCTATTAGCTGAAAGCAAGATTGAAAGAGCAGGGTTGAAAAATTACATAAATCTGTATCACATTCTTTTTTCAGTTTGTAATTGGTTTGATTGAAACTTGGCTAGAAGACCGTAAAAGTTTGCTTCAGCATTAGCTCAGCTCTCTGGCTCAAGTAGCACTAACACTGTGTGATGGGTACAGGGTTTTTCCCATGACTAAAATGGAAATAATTGGTAATATTTTCTTCCACACCACGCTCGTGCCCACCCCAAAACCCCAAATTCCACCTACTTTACCGATGTTGTTAGATACAAGACCTAAAGAAGGTAAGAAACAAAGACAATTCTTGTTCTGCCCATTTGTGTCTTCACATTTCAGTCTCTACCAGCTGACCACAAGTACATTCCACCCACTGTGAACAAGGTCTTCAGATGTCATTTCCAGACTTGGAAAGCAGTGACATGGTATGGCTGAAAGGGTTTTTCTACATCACAAGTGCCGTGAAATTTAGGATTTCCCCGCTTTGGTTAAGGTGTGTGATGATGCACCCGTCAAATCTCAATCTTACTGCACAACTGCAAGGGGCTGCTAAATTTGTGGTGAGATTTTTTTTTTTTTCCTTTCTGTTATTTTTTAAGACAGTGGTAGGTCTCGAGACAGCGTGAGAATCTCAGACCGGGGGTGTTGCAGGGCGATCTGCCAATTTCAGCTTAAATTTCATTGTATAAACATTTTCCCATCTCTGTTTGGTATCCAGCAAACAATCCTATTAGAAATTTTCCAAATGTCTGTGTATTTTTTTGTCTCTGAGTAGTGTCTATCCCAGCACTTTCCAAGTATAAATTAGTAGCTGTACATCTGCTGCTGCTGCTGCTCTGTCTGGACCGGCTGCTGGCCCGGCTGCTGCGGCGTGGCCGGCGCCGGGGGCTGCAGGACATCAGTCTGAGGCACTGACCTCCAGCTCAGGGGGTGCTGTTCTGTGATCTGGTTCCCCAGGGGAGCAATGGAGTTCACCAGGGTGGTCAGGTTTATAAAATGGGCCACGGATTGAGGGTTGGGCGCCTCGGGCTGCGGCGGGAGCTGAATGTCACTCTGGCGGTTGTGCAGCATGGCCGAGCCGCTGACGGTGTCGAAGGTGACGGTGAGGATGGAGTTGTCCAGCTGCAGCTGGCGCTCCGGGGCGCTCAGGTGGCCCACGGCCACGGGCTGCAGGTTGGTGAACTGCGTGCCAGCCGCCGTGGTGATGGGCGTGACGGTGATGTTGGTGAGCCCCACGGAGCTCGACGGGGCCGTGACGTTCGGGTCACCGAGGGTCACCACCACCTGAGCAGAGACACGGAGAAAGATCAGCCTCGTGGCTTCCAAGCGACCACCAAACATCGGGGAAGATGGGAACGTAGGAAAATTGGAATATAACAACTTCCACATGCAGAAATAAGATGGTAACGGGAGAGAGGGGTATGCAACATTCAGAACCAGCAGCCAAATTAACTTTCACTCTTTTAATCACAGCTTCTGCCAGTTAGGGATACATGGCAACCAAGCTGATGATAACAACAAAGGAAATAAAAACAAACATCAGGAGCTCATTGGTCCAACTTCTTGGTTTTTTTTGAGGACCTTATGAGTCCAACTTCTTGGTTTTTTAAACTCTCTATTCATCTTTGTACTACCACAATTTATCCAACCAGCTCCAAATGTTCCAATCACTCTTTTATGATTTTTTTTTAACCATAAGAAGGGTTATCTCTCTAAGCAGTGCAACCCATCACCCTCCTCCTGCAGCTCACCTGCTGGATGCTCTGTACAGCTGAATTTGTCTCATCTCCAACATTCCCTGTGAATTCACCTTCCTTCTCTGTGTATTCACTGAAGGCAGGGTCCTCAGGCACTTGAGCTTCCTCCTCCTCCCCTGACTTTTGTTTTCGTTTCTGGCCACGTTTAGGAGCTTTTATGTGCTGCTTCCCTTCTGGTAATTCGCCCTGTTCCAAGGCCAATTCCGGCTGGAGCAACACATTTCCAAAGAAAACATCAAGTCCTTTTGCTTTAGTGAGGTTCCATGTAAGAGACAATCACCTGAAGCTGGTTTACTGTCAATTCTCGAGTGAAGAAACAAACTTTAGCAAAATCCTGACTCCAGGGGTTGAGACCTCACCCTGTAATTACATTTTTCCAACACCCCTGTTATACAACTGAGCAGATCAGCAGGTTGTGGCTGCTTGGACATGTTCCACTGGGGCTGAGTCTCTAAAAAAGCACATTCCTCACCCATCAGCCCACGCCCAGCTATGTTATGTACCAAAAAAGTGACGTTTTTGGTACATTCCTCACCCTCCAGCAGGCCTGGAACGTACCTGAACAATCCCAATTGAAGAGGCATCAATGGTCGTCGTCTCTGGCAGTGGCTCTAAATCATCAATCCTCACTGAAAGAATCTGAACACAAAGATGTGTCAGCTGGTGAACTGCAGAAGTGCAAACCACAGTCAAGCAACGCAGCATTTCCCTAATAAACCCTGTCACCAAGCAAAAATGGCGTAATCTAACATTTGACACATAGCACTTAATACAGGGAGTTAACTGTGGCTTTTTTAAAATAAGCTTTTGGCATATCATCTATTCCTTCTTGCTGAAATCCAGCAAAATTTAAACACAATGAAAAAGTGTCCACTTTCATATTCTAGACAGAACACAACTCACTGGGAAGTGATGAATTCTATAGAAAACAACATGTTGGGAAAAAGGTATTATGTTAGCATTTCAATTTATAAACCTATCAGTTGTGTCCTACTTCATTATTTTCAGATGAATCTATACACATCTCAGCTCATCAGAGAATAGAGACAAATAGCCCTCCAGATTTCAGATATGTAGCTGCATTTTATATCCCCAAATCAATAAACAAAGCATTTTGTTGACTTCCTTCACAGTCATCATGATAAAACAGCAAAGCAATGCTAATGATAAATGGGTAGTTAAAAAAATAGAAAAAGCCTCAAAGGGAACAGACAAGCCTCAGTCAAACCTAAACAAGAAATGCTGAGGAGAAACACAATAGCTATTCAGAAATTTAGAACACAGAAAAAACCCCGCTGGGGTCAGACAAAACATCCCTCTAATCCAGATTCTCTCCACTCAGCATTCATCTTTAATACTGAGAATAGTTTTGTATCATCAGCAGATGCTGCCATCACCTCTCTATTCACCACTTCTTTCAGATCATTTCTGAACACAGAGAACACAATGGGGAAAAAAGAATCCATTATACTCACTAATGGATGGAGACAAAACATGAAAAAACATATATTTAAGCCGAAGCAGAAAAGGAAAAGCTATTTAAATAATCAGAAGAACTTCATTTTTAGGGACTGACGATCAGATATATTTACTACTAAAACATAATACAGTGAAACGGCTGATTCAGGCAAGTTTTTCTGCTTCATCGGGCCCAGTGGAGCAGAAAAAAAAAAGATTAAAAAAAAAATTTCCCCAATCCACCAGCCAAACTCGCTCACCTCGGGGTGTTTACGCCTCATGTGTCGACTCATGGACGCCCTGGTGGAAACCTTCGTCCCACACAGCTGACAGCTCTGGGCTTCCACCTTGTCATGGGTGAGCTGGATGTGTTTCTGCAGCATGTAATCGGTGACATACTTCTTGTCACACACCGAACACGTCCACTGTTTTCCTACTGGTGGCACAAGGAAGGAAGGAAACCCAATGGATGAGCATCGTATTGGCAACGCCTCAACGAGAGGAACAATTTATGGTTGGGAACAGGATGGGCAACACTAGTTCCAAGATTGGCCAGTCTAAAGCAAAATTAAGGAACAAAATATTAAGATATTGTTGCTGGATGCTGCTTTTTAGAGGGTTTACCTGTGTGGATCAGCTTGTGAGTCTCCATTGTGTTTCTCTCACTGAATGTCTTGCCACAGAGCTCACACATGAAATCTTTGATTCCTGCGTGAAAAGCACATTTGGCACCTGTGAAAGCAGCCTAAAGGTATCTGGGACAATTCTGAGTTTTGTATTAGCAACTTCAAAAATAAAAAAAAATCACAGAAAAAAACTAGAAGAAGCCCAGCATCACCAGCTATTTTTATCTAAGCCATTCCACTACATCTGGCAGAAAATAAATCCAAAAGAAAATGGTGTCGAAGGTAAAATTTTGGTTTAGGAAATGAACACCTGAAGACTAACTTAAAAGAAACCCAACATTCTAGACCTACCCCAGACCAAGAACCTAAAAAAAAGTAAAACTTGAAACCAACTAAACTGCATTTATCTGTAGAACAAATGGTCCTGGCTGAGGACAGGAAAAAACCTCACTTCTCAAAGAGCAGAATACACATATTACATTATTTTCCTCATACTCTCTGACTGTTCTAAGTAATAATTCTCATAGGAGGCATTTAACTGATTCAGGGCAATTTTTATCCATCTTTGGAGTCCTCACCTGTGTGCCGTTTGTAATGTTTCAGCATGTTGACTTTCTGTGCAAATTTTCGGTGACATTCCTTGCACTCGTACTCCTTAATCCCTTTGTGAAGCTTCATGTGGTGACGAAGGGCATGTTTTGTCTTCATTCCTGTGAGGCAAAAGGTACAGGACACTCAGTCCATCACTCCCACCTTCAGGGGAGAACTCAGGATGATCACATTGTTAACCAACATCTCTATTTTATATTTGCTGCGAGTCCACAATTGCATATTTTTAATTGTTTATGTAGCAATGCACATTATCATTATTTCAATAACAGAAAAAAGCTCCAGTAAAACCTGAGTAACCATTGATGAAGAAGCAAAACAGCAGGGACAAGCAAGGACAAAGCAGCATTAGAGGTGTCAGACTTACTACTGCCTTCCACTGAAATACCAGCTCAGATTTGTTCAAGTCATAACACGAGCAATTAAAAAAGTCTAAGCTACTTTGACTCTTAAGGCTCTTAACAGAGAGAAATTACTCTATTTCTTAAGCCTGTAAACAGCCCAGAATGAAAAAAATCAACTTGCACTGTGCTGCAAATCAGGCACTCCTCAACCTGACAGAAGCAAATGCTTTTAAGACCAGTGTTGTCTTAAGAGGCCACAAAACCAAATTGTACAAAATTAGGGTAGCTCATGTAACCAAAAGGCTCCTCATTAACACAGCTTCTGCCTCTCAAAAATGCAGGATTTACAGCTCTGCCAATATTCTCAGCATGGAAGTTGTTTTAATTCAGATATTCACCTGCTACTCAGTATCACAAGGAATGGAAAACAAGGCATCAGACATACCTTTGCCACATTCTGCACACAAGTATTCTCGGATATTATCATGGACTCGCATATGTTCTTTTAACATGTCTTTTCTAGCAAATGATTTGCCACATTGCTCACAAGCATGACTTTTTACACCTTGAAAATAAATTTAAAAGACAACGTAAACAAAAAAAGATGTTAATGAATAATGTGCATCTCCTAAAAATTGATTAAAGTGGTGAATTAGAGGGCAACAGCCCACCTGTGCTGACAACCACAACTTTCATGCATATTGTAGCCCAAACTAAATTAAAAGACTTTGGAGAGAGAGAAAAGCTGGCTCTTTGTGTGAGAAAAAAGAGATAAAGCCTGAGGTAGGAAAAGACTGAATAGCATGAAATAGTAATGAGCTGTTAAAAATGATTTTGCAATAGCAGGTTTCAGCCTGTGTAATGGTGAGAAGGTGGCATGGATAAGAATTTGGGGAAGAACAGAATACAGAATTAGGTGAATCCTGCAACATGTTAACTAGGAATTTGGACTGTGTGTCCAGATCAAATCTCTTCATTAATATTACCTGATTTAGAAACCTGGTTTAGTCTAAAAGAATAAATTTAATATTTTTCTTATTGTAACATGAGTGAAAATCCTCTAGAAAAAAAAAATAAGGCAGGCACTGGCAACAGAAATATTGATAGTATTGATAATAATAAAGAAACACAACATTTTTACCTGTATGTATAAGCTTATGTCGTTCCAGATTTCCTATACTGTTAAAAATCCTCCCACAGATTTCACATGGATGGATATATCTGAAACCAGAGACCAAAAACTGTGATTCTTTTCTTGAGGCAGAGGTCATTCTCAGGCATCTCTGTCAGTAAGTGCATTTCATGTGCTAATACTAATTACTATAAAAGTTCCTTGAAGCATAAGTTTTTCTAAATGAGCCTTAAGCAACCTGCAAGTTGACTGCAATCTTAGAGCAGTCTGGCATTGCTACACACGTAAAGATTTTTAAAAATATTTATTAAAATCATTGATTTATACTTCGCAAAGCCCGAACTGGAGGGCTGCGAGGTCGATCACCAGCGACACACATTTCAAGCTTTTAATAAACATATTAATTAACATTTACAGTTATTTCAGTACGGCCAAATTCTCTAAAAGCTCCCCAGGTGGTAGGGCCACTGGAACCCCAAAAAGCCAGCTCTCCTCAGTGGAACAAGCCTTACTTCTGCACGTTGGGGTCGGGCAGGTTCTCCCTGTGGATGACCATGTGCGCGTGGTACGTGGCCTTCAGGGCGAAGCGCCGGTTGCAGATGCTGCAGCCGTAACCTTTCTCCTTGTGCACGTCCATGATGTGCTTCAGGTACTCCTTCCCTCTGCCGAAGGTCAGCTGGGGAAGGAACCAATCGTGAATGGAAGAGGGAAAACAGTCCTCGGGCACGGCAGTGGCCGTGAAGCATAGGGTTTTCTTTTAGACACTTAAATGTAGAGATTTTAGATAAAAGTTAGTTCTGTTAAAATCAACTAGAACAGAAAAAGACACAGAACTCAGCTAGAAAGAATTAATGATTAAGTATAGAGTAGCCTTTGATTATCTGATAGTTACTCAGCTGTGCTTAGAATAGACAATTAATAATCTTAAGAAAAGAGGTTCAAAGGAGAGCCTAGACAGTTACAAATTTTGCCCAGATGCAACTTACTTAGAAGCAACAGAAGAGAGCATTGCGAGTTTTCCAGGGTCAAATGTATTGTCAAAAACCAGCAAAGTAAGAAGGTCACAGTGAGGAAGACCCATTTTACTTCTTCAAAAGCAGCCCTCAGACTCAATTAATGACCACCAACCCAATTCCATTGCAGGAACTGCGCATGCTTAATGAATTTTTGCTAATTTCCATATGAAGCGGGGAATGGGAGGCGCTTATGCTATGAATATGTATTTGTATTTTAAATATGCATTATTGTTACAGATAAATACGTTCTGTGTTGCATTGTTACTTGGGAGCTGCACATTTGGGAGCTATCCCTGCAGCTCTCCGACGCTGAAATAAACATTCACTTTCTAACCTTAACAAGTTAGAGAGTCTTTGTCCGTCTCAGGTGGATATCGATATTAGATCTATATCTGCATTTTAATAATTCAGCTGGGAAACACATGCCAGCATCTCGACTTGGTGTGGGCAGACATCAACATCCTGTTCACCACTAAAATATCCTGGATGAAAAATCTGTGAGAGCTGATCTAGGCCTGAGCCTCTGTGGCCATTTCAAGCATGCTGCTACAGAACATCAATTCCCTCTTTCTGAAAAGCAGCTGGAGATGGTGTCTCCACTTCTTCACTGCACAGGAAGGGGACCTCAGGTTGGTTGTGCACTCGAGGAGGGACACTTTTAACCTCTGCCAGCTCACCTGTGAGCAGTTTTGGTCAACATAGTATAAGGAAGATATTAAACTATGAGAGAGTGTCCAAATGAGGGCTACAAAGAGGGGAGGCCATACGAGGAGCAGCTGAGGTCACTTGGTCTGCTCACTGTGGACAACAGGAGACTGAGGGGAGACCTCACTGCAGTTACAACTCCTTGTGAGGGGAGGAGAAGGGGCAGGCACTGATCTCTGCTCTGTGTGACAGTGACAGGACCTGAGGGAATGGCCTGAAGCTGTGGCAGGACAGGTTTGGGTTGGATATCAGGAAAAGGTTCTGCCTCCATAGGGTGGTTGGGCACTGGAACAGCTCCCCAGGGCAGTGGGCACAGCACCAAACCTGACAGAGCTCAGGGACTGTTTGGACAGTGCTGCTAGGCACAGGGTGACTTTTGGGGATGGTCCTGTGCAGGGCCAGGAAGTGGATATGATGAACTTTGAGGATCCCCTCCAACTCAACATTCAGTGATAACAAGGACATCACATATGGAAAAAATGTCAGCTGGGCTCTAGGGGCACAGTGAGCTCCTGTGAGCACAGTCAGCCTTGGCAGCAGCTCCAGAGAGGCTGGAATTTCCAGGCACTGCAGGGCAGTGACTCCAGCTCAGCTCCTGGAAGTGCTGCAGCTACGACAGACAGGTGCTGCACTCCTGAGCTCCAGATCTGCACATCCAGAAGTGCTCCAGCCTGGCAGGGTGAAGTGCCATCCTGACATGATCTTTTACTCCAATTCTGGAACTAGTTAGCACTGCACAGCTTGGTGAAAATGTACTTTGAGACCAGAAAAAACAGATTTTTTTAAGAGCTCAGAAGAGATATTTCTCCAAGACTCGTGTGTATTTGTTCTCCATTTGGCTGTTCAGTGTCCCCAGCTCCTCCACATCAAATCCCATTTCCCACAACTGTTTACTTCACAAACACCTGCAAAAGCACTAAAAAATCCCTACCTTGCAAAAAGAGCTTTCTGATTTGAATGGCCCAACTGCCCTCACTTGGAAGCACACCATTTTATATAGTTTATGTACCCGTGAAGTGTCAGGCAGGAAAATCAGCACAATGAAAGCAAGCACATGATGAACTGCTGTGACACCACACCTTCTCATGTTTACTGACATAAGCTTAAAATCAGCTTGCCCTCGAAACCAGCTCCCAAATAAGAACAGAAACCTGAAATATTATCTCCAGGTCTTAAAATGAAGATAAAGTCAGAACTTTCACTACATTAAGTGTGGACTATGAAATAAGCTCTGATTTCCAGGGGTCAAGTCAGTGGCTTAACTACCAAAAATCCTGTCCCTGTGTCAGTTTTGCTGTTTTCACTGACTGATTTTGCACCCCACCACCCAGGAAGGGCAGAGTCCTTAAGGACCCTGTTATTTCTTTATAAACTGGCAAAAGCCATGCAGTGAGAGGTTTAAAAAGTCTTCCCCTCTCAGCTGACAACTGAATAAACTGAATTTCAGCAGCACTTCCAACAGCATCCTGTTAGCAATGGAGGAGGGCAAGAATAAGCAGTCACACTGAGCATAAGAAGCAGTCTTACTCCTCCAAAATGGATATACACTAGAGCACCTTCTGACCTCATAAAATTAATCCATTTGTGGACAGCATCAATCAGAAATGCTGTAACCATGTTAAGTTGCACATAATTAAAAGACAGTCCAAAATATGAGTGTTCCTGTATTGATCCTTCCTCCAATTTTGCTTGTTCCCCTCCACACAGGAAAGTGAATGTATCTGTACTTCCCTTTTCAAGTGTTTAGCATATCCCTTACAGGACACCACCTCAATCCTAATGGAATAGCCTCACTTCACAGATCAGAGGTAAAAAGCACTGCAGCAGACAGCAGACCTGTGGACTGGCCTTCCCTTTGAGAACCCCTAATGTTATTTAAAATTCTGAATGATTTATAGACACCTCCACTCCCGCCCCCATCCCAAAACAAGTTAATTTGAAAGTATTTAAAGCTACCTGGCACCTTTTGCAGCTATACTTGTGAGGCTCAGAATCTGCACTTTCATCAGAGTTGTCATCGTTTTCCTCTGATGAGATTCCAATTTTACCAATGAACTCTTCCCTCTGGTGATCATCCATTAGGGCTATGTCCTGTGGAAAGTGGGAAAGAATATTTTGTTTTAATAGATTAAACTTCTTTAAAAATAATCCCTGGTCACACCTTTTGTTGCCATGCTAACTGCTTTGCTTTAACAACTACTGTGATATTATTTATTTAAATTCAAACCATTTTCTCTGACAATGATCACACAAGGAAAAACTGTTTATTCAAACAACTAATATTAAATTTTTTGCATATAAAAGGAACTTTAATATAAAGAGACTCAGCTAGTACAACATTATATCCATAAAAGCATCTTTAAGAGCACCACTGAGTGATAAATTCCCTTTTAATTTAATTCCTTACAATTCAGCATTGTCAAAAAAATCTGCCTTTTCCAATTAATTATTAACACAATACCTTAAAATGGACATGAATATGATCTCTCAACACATCCACCCTGAAAAATTTACGTCCACAGATCTCACACGTGTATTTCTTGTCTCCATGTGTTAGAAGGTGTTTGTTCATATTGCTTCTACATGAAAATACCTAAAAGGGAAAGACAAGGAAGGAAGGATTTTTTGATCATGTCCAGCAGGGTTAAAGTTCTTTGCAACTTTTCCAATGGAGAGCACAGAACACATTCACTGTCTTTTTTATTCCTTCTGGCCAGAAACATGCAGGAGCTCCTGCTAGCCAGCCAGCAGGCTGCCTCAGAAACTGCTGGCATGGCAAAATGCAGGGCACAGTTCCAAGGAACTGACTGAAACTGGCCATTCATCAGAGGTGGACTTCCAAAAAAAGCTGCAGCAGAATTACACAGGGCAGAACTTGAAATATTTAGAGAGTGTCTTTTGAATCATGGATGTTCCACCTAGCTCTAAAAAGATATAACCACAAAATCTACCTTGACTGATATAAAACACATCTGAAGCATCAAAACCCGAGATCTACACACCAACTTAAAAGTTCTTGAGTACCTTTTGCACCACGAATCATGAAACATTTATCAAATCGCCAGTTAAACCCACACTCTTTGAGATAACAGCAACTTAAGATCATGAGTGTTGAACATTCAGATGCAACCACGCCATGACTATGCCATGAATTCACTTTTATTCCTCATGGAAAACGATTCCCAATGCACACAGGCAACTCCAGCTGTTTACAACCAGCCAGAAAAACTCCTCTTTACATAACACAAGCCATGAGATTCCACTGACACACACAGTGGCCATGGAAGTCCTGAGCAAAGTTCTAGCCTGAACTGCAGTTTTGTTCCTGTCTTTGTCCTAACAGCTCCCACCATCCATGGCCACAGTGGGCTTGGATAAATAATGGAGCTATGGGTGTTTAAAGAGGAATGTCTTCACTGAACTCCACACCCTCCCTGGGCAGCTGCTCCAGAGCTCTGCCACCCTCAATGTGAGGAATTTCTTCACCACGTTGAGGTGGAACTTCTTGTGTTTTATTTTATGGCCACAGCTCCTCGTGCTGTCACTGGGCACCACCAAAAAGTCTGGCACCGTGCTCTGACACTGCTTGGAGATATTTAAAAGTTCAGATGAATCCCCTCAGTCTTTTCCTGCTGATGTTAAGCTGCAGCAGCCCTGCAGCTCCAGTGCAGAGCCTCTCATGGCACAGAGGGCACAACTCCTACCTTCCCACACACGGGGCACCCCGAGGGCTCCTTCTTGTAGCGAACCATGTTCTCCGTGCTGTGCTCAAAGTCTTCTCTCTTCACACGCCTCACCCCTTCACACAGCAGTCCCCATCAAAAAAAAACAAAACAAGAAATAAACCATGGCTTTCCACTCCAATCTGCATGCTTTTTTCAGGAGGAGACTGGGAAGAAGAGTGAAACACCGGGGTCTCGATGTAGGGTTTAATTGCTAAGCAAAGGGTAATTTCTAAATTAAAATATTGTCTTAAGAATATAAAAGCAGTCTGCCAAAGTGATATATTATGGCTTATTAGATATTAAATCAACTGCAAAATGTCTGAAAATGCTTTTGCCGAAAACATTTTTGACATCAGGAAACACACAGATCTAGTTGGCCTTGGCACTTCAGTCTGGTATCTGGCCCAGAAATTCCCCCTCACTAAAAAAGGAGGAGAGGAGAGGAGAGGAGAGGAGAGGAGAGGAGAGGAGAGGAGAGGAGAGGAGAGGAGAGGAGAGGAGAGGAGAGGAGAGGAGAGGAGAGGAGAGGAGAGGAGAGGAGAGGAGAGGAGAGGAGAGGAGAGGAGAGGAGAGGAGAGGAGAGGAGAGGAGAGGAGAGGGAGTCTCTAAGGAGAGAGGCAAGCATCCAGCATCAGCTTTAATGCTCAGAGAGGATTTCACACCTCTTTCTCTGCTACTTTCAGGAGGGCAAAGAGCTCCTGCTCTTCTGTGACAATTAAAAATGAGACACTGCCAGTGTCATCCAGCCCCTTGTCCTCTGGCTCTCCTCTGGTTCATGACACTAATTAGACAATCTGGCTACTTTTTTAAAATCACCTTTGGTTTTATCATCTAGGTCACTAAAGGCATTCTAATAGATATTTAGCAATCTACCAACTTTTTCTACTCTTTGAGTATCTGTAACATAACATCCTTAGATGTTTGAGATTTTGAACAGTAAACTCTCATAATCTTATTTTCATACATGAAAAAGTGTTTGAAAGGCAACATCCCACAGCATTCCATTGACACTATTTATATAGTAATCACTTTCAGCTGTACATGGCAAGCTAACTCTCTGCCTTCAGATTTTCAAGTTACCACACAAATTTTAAAAAAGGAAGAATAAAATGCAAAGAAAGAAAAAGATATAATTAAAATCAGCCAGTCTAAACTGCTGCATAATAAGCCATGCAACTTTCACATGACTATTAGTAGCACTGAGCCCACTATTTTTATTTTTCATAGATGTCACATTTTGTTGAAACTTGCAATTCTTGATCAGGTAACTGATAATAATAACAATAACAACAATAATAATAAAAAAACTAAAAAATAAAAAAAAAAAAAAAATAATAATAAAGACAGCTATCATCCAGATCACAATCATTTCCTTAACCTGCCCACCTCTATTGCTGTTTCAAGAGTAATAATTAGGTGGATCTGCAGTAAACTTACCTTCCAAGTGACGTCTTTGATGGTCCAGCATGACATCCTTCCTGTAGAACATCTTGTTGCAGATCTCACATGCAAATTTCTTATCCCCGTGCTTTTTCTTGTGTTTTGAAAGGTTGCTGTTTGTAGAGAAGAATCTGAAACACATCTCACACTGGAATGTCTTGTCATCTGTAAGCAAGAGAAACCATGCAGCTCTTTACAGGTGAAAACAGTTTTTTTATGTGTGTGAGACAGGTGGTTCTTTTGTTGGATCTGGATTTTCACATGTAATCCATCATTATGCTCTAAGGGAAATTACCTGGGTGATTCTGGACTGGCCATTATTGTGGGGCCATAAAAGTAACCAGGATGTCATTTTGTAAGCATAAGATCACTCAGCATAAATAATGTGAGTAACCACAAGGGATGGCTATGGGAGAAAAGGACAGGTTGTAGTGATACTAAGAAAAAATTGCAAGTATAAAGCAGGAGAAAGCTGAAGAAAACTGTAATCCCAGAAAGCTAAAAACTATCAGTAAAACTGGTCCCCTTTCCAGTTCCTCTGTTTTCCTCTGAATAAGGTGGAACTCAGTTTCAGGGAAAAAAATTAAACAGAGATAATGACACATTATCTGTGAACAAATGAAACACCAGTCAGGATATTACACAGGTGAGCAGGAGACACTAAAAAACCCAATTCCTAAGTGGATGTGTTGCCCTACAGATTATTGGTTCCTCTTTTCTTATCAAAAAACACAGGTTACTTCTTATGATGATGGCAAAAATCTAAATCCCTGCTCCCCTCCTGTAGTTTCTCTGCTGAGACAGATTTGGGGACGTCTTCCCAGAATGGAGCAGAGGTGCCAGAGGAACAGATAGCCCTTCTCACCTGTCCTGCAGTTGTGGAATTCCAATGCACTCTCTATCCGAAAGGCCTTTTCACAGGTGGTGCACTTGTACCTGTACTCACTGTCCACCTGAGGATCACAAACAGGAAAAGCCAAGTCACGTCTGGCAGAGAAATTCTACATCTCAAACACTGCTTCCGTTTTCTTTCCAATTTTTATTCCTTCAAGAGGGCATTTAAATACGCATTGGTGTAAAATTCTGATGCCATGTTCCTACAGCTGAGCTATAAAAAAACCCCAAAGCCCATGCACCTGTGTGGATGTAACAGACTTCCTGATATTCCCCTGGTCCAACACAGAGACAGAATGTTTGAGAATTAGGATGTGATCTGACTCATCCTCCAGCAGAGATGGCAGCAATCTGAGCGCTAAGGACTTGGTGCCAAGCAACAATGGAAATCTTCACTAATAAGGTGCCGCTCTGGGTGTGTTTAATATTTCTACGGCAGCAGCATCAAAAGGCAGAGTTCACGCCATAAAGGAATGATAGGTGGGGATAAATGAAACAGGACAAGGAACAATCCTATTTAGCAGCATAGCTCAAGTCAGATCTCACCTCTGCATCATGCAGGCCCAGCTAATTCCAGTTTGCCTTGCTGGAACTGATGCCTGAAAGCAATTTTCTACAGGAAAAGGGTTTTCATGTGCTCAAAAGCACTTTGCAATGCATCAATTATTCTAAGAGATGTTACCACTGCCTCTCTGTCCTTTCTCACTCACATGGGAGACCTGCTCACACCTGGAATCTCACTGTGCCTTTCCACACAAACCCTGCAAGGGTCTGAGAGCTCTTTCCTCTCACCTCGTTCCTGCTGTGCTTGTAGGACACGTGCTGCTTCAAGCTCTCCTTCCTGCTGAACAGCTTTGCACATTCCTCACATTTAAACAGTTTGTCACCTGAGGGGATCAATCAAGACAAAAGGGAAGTAGTCAGTGATTGATAAAAACCAACTCCAGGCAAGACAGGGGAAACCAAAGCACAAGCAACTGCAAACAAACAGGCTAGTGATGAAAAGTTTAGTAATTCAGATCTAAATAATGGGTTTTAACCATTTCCAATAAATTTGTTTAGTTCCCCCACTCTTTTGCAGTGATTTTTCATGAAGCCCTTAGAACAGAACACAGACCCCTGGAACTGCAGATCACAGGTGGAAAAACATCCAGCTGACATTTACACATGTTACCCATGTGCCTGGGAAGGTGGGGGTGATGTTTATGTCTATATTTAAAGGCAAGAATAGCTTTGGGAAAAACATCACACCCTTGCACTCATCTAAAAGATGTACCTAATTCAAATTTTAAATACTCGAACTTCAACTTTCCACCATTATTATTTTTACCATTTCTCATGCTTTGGTCTGAAAAATTAAAACAGTTTCCTTGAGAGAGTTAAAAGAAAGAAAAAACCAAAACCAGCTCTCTTATAAATATGTATCCTGATATCTAAAACGAGCCCTGCTGTTTAACTCCAAGGTGGAACCAAGACATAAAATCGATGCCCAGGCAAGGGAAAAGCCAACCCACCGTGAGAACGGATGTGCCTGCTGAGGTTGCTGCTGTTCTGGAAGATCTTACTGCAGATGCTGCACTGATAGACCCTCTTGTGCTCCCCCAGCTGCTTTATCAGCTTCCGCCGAATCCCGTGTCTACTGGAGAGAATTAAACTTCTTTTGAGGGACATGGTGTTTTGGTGATGAGCAAACCTACTGGATTAGAGAAAAAGGCAGGGACTGAAAGCTATCCCACAGGTTGCAACAGAGTTCCACCAGCTGGCAAAAGCTGGGGGAGTGTTAAGCTTAGCTCCTGGCAGGAGGGAGGGGGCCTGGGTGGAGCTTCTCCAGCTCCAAGGTGTCCCCCTGGCCACCCCCTGGAAGCTGCAGATGTCCCTCATTCCAAATTATCTCCACCCAGCACCAACGAGGCACAAAGCAGCAGCAGGGATTCTCTTTGCAGGCCCCTCAGAGCTACAGAAAGGATCTGTCCTGCCCATCCTCTGAAAACATCAGCGCTGTTTTAGCTCAGGAAGCTCGGCAGCCCCCGTGCAAAAGGCATATTTGAGGGCAGCAGGGTGCCAGGCAGCAGCACTGTGCTACTTCCCAGCACAACCACCTGCTGAAGTGCCTTTTTGATGGCTCTGTGTCTGCTCAGGACTTCAATATATACCCTTACTAGCTAATTCTGAAAATTTGAGTGCTCTATTATACAAAAAAAACCCCTACTAAAGGCCAATTTTACTGAGACAAAAAGACATAAAAGCATCTGAATTAATCAAGTGATACTTAAGAGTCTCCCTGAGGTTCTGTTATACTGAAGTTCTCCCCTCCCACTGCTCTAAATCTGAAGTATCACACGCAAAATCAACATGAAGTCATTCACAAGTTAAGATGACAAGTGAGACTGAATAATAATAATGATTAACATATTCTTAAAGAAAAAAATCTCTTTTACTCCCATTGAATGTTAGAGATAACACAGGCAATTTCACCTTGCAGCTGCAGGAAGCTTTTGGAAACACACTGAATAAAAGCAGTAACACAATGAAAAATGAAAATCTCATTTATCCTCCTCTACCACCAATACTTCACCATCTTCCAGTGCACAAGCCATCTCTGTGGCACAGAAAATCACCTCTTCTAGCAGCAGCAGTAGCATCACACAATTTAATGCTGATAAAAAAGAGCATCTGTGGGCCCAGAAGTTGAGCAGAACTATTGCATGCTACATAATCTTAGCTGAAACGAAGAGGAAATTCTGCATCCCAGAACACTTACTTTGTCACTGAGCTGATGCTGTTTGTGGTGCTGGGCATCTTTCCTAAAACCAAATCCATAATCCTCTCTTCTGGAGCTGGAGGCAGGGCCACCTCCTCTGGAGGGACCTCAGTGACAGGCTCAGCCACACGTTCCACTGCAAACACACCACAGAAATAAATACATGTCATGTACAGCTGGAAATAAAACCCCAAATACAGAATTTAATGTAATAAGAAGTGGCACTGGACAAATTAATTGTCCACAAACATGTTTACAGAATCACAGAATGGTGTGAGCTGGAAGGGACTCTTAAAAGTCATCTAACCCCACCTCCTGCCATGGGCAGGGACATCTCACCTTCTTCTAACTTCTTACCTTTCCAAGCTATTACTGAAGGGTCAGTTGCCCATGCATCATGAAATTTCCTATTAGAACATCAATTCGAGGAAGGTAAGGTCCTTTCTAGACTAAACCTTAAGGTGGAGAGAGAAAGACATCTTCTCTTGAGAGGAAGGATGCTTCCCCTGCTGCTCCTTCTTGCAGGTCTCCTAAGCACTGCCCTGTGTTTCTCTGGGGCTCTTTACAAAGTGTCACAGCAGAATGCAGGTGTGATCTGGGTGTAGGTGCTGCAACAAGGCCCTCAGAAATAATTAACAAAACTTGTAAATTGACAGCTTTAGTGATGTAACTGAAAAACTCCACCTTGTCTCTTTGTTGCTTTTTAGGCCTTTCTGCAAAGGCATCAACACAGATGTATAAGCAGATATATTGCTCAGCATTTTCCAGATTTCTGTTTTACCTGCAGAATTTTTCTCTTCATCAATGACAAGAGGTGTTTCTACTTTTGCTGTTTTGGCTTTTCTTCCCCTCCTGGCCTTTCTCCTCGAGTCCGTGCTGGCACTGGCTGCCTCACTCGCCGCCGGCTGCTCTGCCGGCGCAGCCTCTGCTGCTTTCTCTGCTTTCTCAGCATCGTTTTGGCTGCTTTGGGGGGCACCTTTGGCTTGCTCCAGGTGGCTCAGCAAGTGTTCTGTGTAAATAGGGAAGAACAGGAGAATGAGGAAGAAACCATCCTTAAAATACTCAAACGGAACCAGCTGTAGCCCATCTATCAGGTCCTTCTCACTTTGCAGACTCACTTTGAATTATTTCAAAAGCTGTCACAATACCTTCATAAATCAAAGGATACAGTTTATTAAACAGTCATAAGAACTGAATTTTAAAGGAGATTTGTAAGATATCACACTAAAACGTTTGTGTTTCTAATAATAGGTACGTTTTTCCAAGTTATTTGCTGACCTAAGTCCCCTTTTCAAAAATGATTCATCAAATGGCCAAAGCTTTTACATATTTTAAGTTCTCCTGAAAACTGCATAAAATAGCTGCAAATGAAATACAAGAAAAAGATGTATTTCATCACCTTTACTACACCTGTGCCATAAATACCAGATGGACAATATCATAAAGTATAACCTGGCATCACTGACCTTTACACTGCTTGTACAGCTCCCTATCCTTGATTTTCCTGACAGTCACATCATCTTCCAGACAACAGTTTTATTTCTTCTAGATTCAACATCACTGTTGTTTGTCCAGAGACTGACCACTGCCATGGTCAAAATATCCAAAATATCCCTGTCCTACCTACCCTACTACTCTTTTCCTTAAAGGAACACAAAATTTAAAACTTTTATCTCACTGCACCATGAATGGTGCGTGGCTTTCACAGCTGTGGAAGAGCAGAATTCTGCTGACGATTCTCAGTGCTCTCCCACGAATTTCTAGCACTTCCTACCTGTCAGCAGCTGGGGCTCTTGGAAAGCAGATGAACACACTTTACACGTCCAGTGGTTGGGCTTTGCTTCTGCTGTTCCACTGCCTTCTGGAGTGTTCACTAAATCACAACAAGAAACACTGAAAAGCTTTGAAAATGGGAAGGTGGTAAACCCCTGCAGCTTTGTTTATCCTGTAATAACTCCCTGAGTACCACAAGGTACAATTTAAGCAGCAAGAGGCCCTTGGGGGCAGCTGGGACCACTTCAGGATTTTCCAAATATGAAGAGTTAAAACATCACAAGATATAAATGACGCCAGGAGTATCAATGCTCCTGTAAAATCCTGAGAGTTCCTTTATCACTTTCTAAAGAACTGTGCTCATAAAAGGCACGACATAAAGCAATTTTTAGCACATTTAGAAGCAGAGTTACCAGTCTTCTTCTGGGTCAACTTAGGACAGAAGCAGGAGAAGCCTCCTTGCTCTCTGTGAAGGGCATTGCAGAGTAAGAACATTTGGATTAATGGAAGTAAGGGTGAGGACAATGAAAACCTGGGTTAGAGCAGTTTCGTTAATTAGATGTGCTATGAAATCACCATATTAATACTTTAATTAACACATCAACTCAAGAAAGGTAAAGAAAATAAAGAAGAAATTAGGGCAAAAATGGAACTGGAATAAAAAAACAAAATAGGAAAAATTACTCCATTCACAGTCCTTTGTATTTTAGTCCTTGGATTATTTGTTTGAATTTGTCAAGAGGATCTGATAAATCTGGACCAATTCAGAGACTGCTTCTGGCACACAAAAAGCTGAATATTCCACAGTGTACAAGACTCTTCCAGAGGAGGAGGATGACACTGAAATCAGGGTAAGTGAATGGCAGCACAGGGAATTTCAAATTGTGCCTCAGTTTCTGCCACAGATTTCCTGGCTGAGCATTACATGTTCATCTCTCTCTGCCTGAGGATCTCATCTGTAAAGGGACAGCAAAGTTCTTCCTTCATTTCAGTGCTGGCTCTTAAGCCAAAATAAAGGATTCTGAGGCTGAGGTTGTTCCCTGCTGCAAGTTACATTCAACACTCTGCCCTACAGAGGTGTGATCTCATCCATGCTGCTACAAATAAATAAATAAGAAATGACTTGGCAACACAGCAACAGAAATTCCTTCTTCACAGGCTACATAAAGAACTTCTTGAGGACTCTGTCCAGGAGGACAAAAGGAGCAAACCAAGATTCTGCCTAAGTTAATTGTCCCTGACTGCACTTCCCTTGCTCTTTAAGTTGCTCCTTGCACTGGTCTGTCAGGAAGAGTCAGGTCCTTTTTAAGTTCCCACTCCTTCAGGCTTCCAGGGCAGCTGCAGGGCAACCTGGCTGAGCTGGAACCACAGATCTGACAGCTGGCAACTGCTTTGTATGACTTGAGGCAAACAGGATCAAAAGATGAGCATTTTGTTTTGGAAGCACCAAAACATCAATGGGAACACTTCAGGGTTCCCAAAATATAACAGGCAGCATTTTGTTTCTACTGGAGTTGGACTTTCAGGGAGTAGGGTGAAGGATGTGGGAGGGGCTGTTCCAATTCTTCATTTTACCCCCAAAAAATCAATAATGCCAAACTGAAAGACAACTCCCCAGTCAACTTCACAGTTTAGCTGTGACAGAATCCAAGCTGACAAATGGATCTTCTGATGAATTGCTCTGTACACATCTGTAACAACTCTCCTCCTAGCTACTTTTACTATTAATAAGCAAAATTTAGGAAAATAGCCTCTAAAAGAGCAGAGCCAGAATAGTTTTCTTTTGATCCTGTGTACTCTGTACTTTCTGAAATTTGTGTTAAGTGGGTTCTTAATTTCACTGTTCGACTTAGGAGAGGAGAGTACTGCTTCATAATGAATCCTTGGGACAGATTTCCTGCAACACCACTAGGTATTTCCTCAGCCATACTTTCTTTGCCAAGAGGATATGTATTGCTTGTAAGTTTATTTAAATTGGAGTTTCTGTGATCTAGAACAGTCTGAACTCTAACAGTGGTATATACTGTGGTATTATTGCAATTTGGGGATGGACAGTGCTCTTGTCATTTCCACACAATTCCTTACAGCCTCACATTTTCTTCTAGAACCTGACCTGATCATTTGAATGACTACATTTTGCACAGGCAGAATGAAGGTTTTCTTTGGGATTGCCCCCACCCCAACAATAACCACTTCCAAAGTCAGGAGCAGTTGTGGTTTCCACGAAAATCATTCTGCCTAAAAGTCTATTGGCCCCTCTCTCACTTTTTAACATGTGTTACGTATTTTAAGCACTGTGCCCATGAAAATTAAAAGAAAAATCCAGACTTTCAAATCCCCTCTAAATTAGTATTTGCCAAAAGCTGTATCTCCATAACACATGCGTTACACCAAACAGCTCTGCAGACCTGTATCGCTGTCCTCTATCTCCCTTAAAAGCACTGTAATTTTTGCATACCTGCTGGGTCAGCTGCTAGTATGCTGGATTTCTTGGTTTTTTTATGGGGTAAGACAGCAGATGAAGGTTTTGAAGAGACCTTATTATTCCCTTCTTTATCAGATTCCATCGCTGCCAAGGACGTATCTGTGAAGAGGAAAAACAGTTCATCTTCTTTACTTTCCAGACCCTTTGACTCTTGCTCTGTGCTGAGGGCAGTAACCATGGCCAAAAATTTTTACTCTTCAACAGGCTTGAAAATAACATTTTTAAGGAAAATTTTAATCGAGAAATTCTTATACCTGAATCTCACCCAATGTGCCTTAAATATTCTGGAGTGTACAGTGAAAGTGCTGAACAGAGAGAGCAGGGCATACTTAAACAGTATTTTTAACTACCCATAACCCCACAAAAATATATGAACAGGTTAAACTAAAGAAGAAAAAGATAAAAGCTCTCAGTTAATACCAACTGGAAACATCTCAGAATTCAGAAATCTGTTAATTGCATTGGTTCAGCTGTAGCACTTGAGACTCTGCTTACGATCAAGGTCAGCCACAAAGCTGACGCTGGTGGCAATGGCCTCTCCCCAAGCATTTGTCACCCCAAATTACACCCAGCAGAGCAGTAATAGCATCCAGGGAGTACTCCCAGCTCAAGAGCAGGAAGAAAACGCCCTTGCAGTGCCAAAGGACCTTGCCTTTCAGCTGTAGAAATGGAAAAGTAGGAGACAACAAAGGGGCAAAGAAAACAGACTTGTGGCAAATCTAATTCAGATTCTAAAATATCTGCTGCCTTTCTTTCCAATGCATAGCCACATGGATCTTATTCTAGTGGGTCTCATGTGAGACTGCTTAAGAGAAATGTAGTTTTTCAGAACTGTGTAACAATTCTGTGCAAAACCAAAACCTCTTCACTGCAACCAAAGAATGGCTTCTTTAGCAAATCTGCAGAGATTTCTCTGATACCTGAGCTCCTTTGCTGTTCTACCCAGAAACGTTCTGGATACAACCACCAATAGTTAAGGACTATTGATCCAGTTTGTTCACTCTGAAGAGGCTGAACCATTAACTAGGCCACCTGTTTTTGAAAACCTGGCTGCATCACGGCGAAGAATCTACGCTTTCCTCTCGCAGGGCACCCACGTGTGCAGGCTGGCCTGACTCTGCAGGATAAGAGCCTACTGGATAAACAGCACTGTCAACTCCTACAGCCAGGGACTATCAGTCCCTGCCAGCACTGGGCCCTTAGGAAGGAAGAAAGGCCCCCACACATACCATTGGCAACACTAGTGACCTGCTTCAGCACTGGCTTTTCCATTTTTTTGGCGTAAAAAGCTGCATACCACACTCGCAGCTCAGTTCCCGGGGGGATGTCCTGGCTGGTGGTGAAGTAAATGTCATTGTCATGCTGGAAGGCAGTTAAGTTTTGATGCTCATACTCGGTGGCTGGGCGCACCATCATCATCCAGTTGCAATCATCCTCGTTTGTGGTGTCAAAATACACCAGGGGCCCTTCCTTCTGGAACACCTGCCAAGCAAAATGTGCAGAGAGTTAAAACCTCTAAGAAATAATACGAAGTTAAGGAAATTTTTTTTTTTTTATTTTCTGCTTTTGCAGTGGTTTCTTTTCAGCGTACATCAGGGACAAAGCAAGCCTCAAGGCATGTCTCACTTAGTCACACCTTCAGATGAGTAAGTCTGAGACAGACAAGATTGGAACAAACTGAACTCCTATTCCAAGAATCCTTGCTACAGCCACCAGTTTTTCAGAGAATTAATGGACACATGAGAGTGGAAGGGAATCCAAACAGGCACCAGCCCACATCACATCTCTAAATCTGTAGTTTTGAGTCAGGTATTAGTGAAAACTAAGACTGAATTCCACTCTTAATGTATCATTTTTCCTATCAAAACTTGTCAAGAGAGGAAGAAAACAAATGCAAGACAGAAAAAAACCCCACTTATTCTGCTTATTCCATAAACCTAATGCACATGTGGCTCATTAGGCAAACTCAATCAAATTGAAGAGACTCATTAAAAGAACTGAGCTTCTAGTTTGGTTCTTCTGTTACTTGTCCCAGAGAACGTTTGTTTAGCTCATCTCTTACACAGCACACCTAAAAGATGTTCCAAATAATTCCCCTACACACATCTTTCTTTCCATAGTATTAGACAGCATTAATTCATCACAGGTAAAATTGACTCTGTGTGATTTATTTTTATGTTCTGTGCCTTACCTTCAGGGGAAAAACTGATTCTTTCTCCAGCTTGAGAACTCTCTTGGATTCAAAGGGGCCAAACTGGGTACGTTTCACCAGCTGAGTCAGTGCAAACACTCCCTCAGTCCCATCCTCCAGCTGTCTTATCTCCAAGTTAGAAGGCAGAGATGATCTAAGTAAGTTAAGAGAGAATTGAGAACAAAAATAAATCACAGAATCGATTAGGTTGGAAAAGACTTCTGAGATCACCAAGTCCAACCTTTGGCTGAACACCACATTGTCCAGCAGTAGTTATGCATTAGTCATGCAGGAACCCAAGGAACAAAGAAGTCAACATTGATTTCTCCAATCTCTGGTAACAGCAAAGCTTTCTGATCAATACACCCTAACTTCTGTGAGGATTGATAAATAGAGGGGAACAACTACCAGCAGTGGAGGAGGACCAAATCAGTGATTACTTGAGAAATCTCAGTCCTGATATCTCATCTAAACCTCCTGTCTTTCAGTTTAAGGCCATTCCCCTGTCCTGTCACTGCAGTTCCTGATGATGGTCCCTCTCCAGCTCTCTTGCAGCCCTCTTTACACACTGAACGGCTGCTGCAAGGTCTCCCTGAAGCCTTCTCTTCTCCAGGAAAGCACATCGAAATGAAAAAGATGAGCGGCTCAGCACGGATGTTAGCTCTCACTGGAACACCCTGAGGCCTTTTCTAAAACAAATTATCCTCTGACTCTACAGATCTTTGGTTGTGATCATGCTTATTTTAAAAAATAACCTATATCCCTCCCCAAATTAACACTTTGTAGACTTATGTGGATCACAGCCCTTAAGATGGAAGCCCTGGAAGTTTCCCTTCTGTTTTGTAGCTCCTTTATTACAAACACTGGCACATTGATCACAAATCCTTCTGTGTTCCCAGCCTCTCTCTTTTCCCAAACAAGCTTCTGAGAAGAACTATATGTAGTAAATATTGTTACTACATATAATAGACTGAGAATATCTTCCCAAAAAAATCACATGACTGGCCCCACCGTATTGGTTTCACAGACCAAATGCAATTCTGTTTTTGCAGGCCTGTGCTAACAGATGAAAAGCTAAAAATACTCAGACAGGCTACTGTGTAGAAGTTGACACTGGCAGAACTACTTCACTGCCTAGATAAAAAGATTGCAATCATAGTGATAAGCAAATGAATTGAACAAAAAAATGCTTTCAGTTTGAAACATAGAATATGCAGTGCCAGGAGACAGAGAAGTTCAGGAGATGTTTCTCAACACTTCTTTTCTAACCATAAAGCATCCATTTTATCTTTTCAGTAAGACAGAGGGAACAACAAACACGTGGTTAAGCAAGTAGACTGTTTTTAAAAGATTCATATCCAGTTCGTGGTTAAACTTGCCCTCAACCTCAGATAACTCACTTTCAGCTACTGCTCCCCAGATGTAAAATAAAGGCTGCAATTTTATTTCTCCTTTCCTTTTCTTATATTACCTGATTTCAGCTGTAAACTCTTCAGAAAATAAATACATTTATCTGCAAAATGGTCAATTTTAAATTCTGCTTTCAAGTCTACTGTCCAGCAGCCCACACTTCCACTAGGGAAAACTTAGCATTTGCATGTCAAAAGGAGACTGAAAACCAGTGCAAGCACCATATTTGCAAACATTCCCAGTTGGAACATCTGGACACTATGGTAATTTTCCACTCTACAAAGAAGTAAGAGCACTAAATTGCAAGGCAAAAAAAAAAAAAAAAAAGTAGGAAATAATAGTTTAACTTGTTATTGAAGCTGTGTAGTACAGGCTAGAGACTTACTGCACCACCCAGTGTATAAGAAAAACCCCTCCATGCCCAGCTTCTATTATCCCAACAGGTATTTCTAAATTGCCCCCAGGCACCTGCAGTGTCAGGGCTGTTAACCATTAACAGCTGCTGCAGGGGATGGTCCAGGGCAGGTTTCCAGGCACAGGAAGGCAGTGCCTGGCAGGAACCACAGGGAAATTCCTCTTCTGGGAAGCCCCAGAAAGGCAGGGACAGCTCCTGCACAGGTGCCACCACTGCACAGGGCAGGACACCAAGAGCACCCTGCCCAGCCCAAGGGGTCACGGCACCCACGTGGCAGATCCAGCACGTCAGTATTTGTTACCAAATTATCCTGGGAATACACAGCACGGCCTACATAGCCAGGATGTGCCAGACTTGCTGCCCACGTGCCTGTTTCCTGCCTGTGACTTCCCAAGAAGAAATATGGAAGCCCTGCACGCATTATATAACACACAAAGCCATCTGAACACTTCCCTTTTTGGATCTGTACTACATCTTCACAATAGCTGGTTCTTTTTCTTAGCCTTACATTTTACACCTTCATATGAATTTTGCTGACAGTGCATGATTGTCTTTCCTTGTAAAAATCACTGCGCAAGTGTTATTTTCTTCCAACTAGATTGAGTCTCTTTGTTTCTTTTGGCAAACATGAGTGTTTCTGCTGCACTGTCACAGATTTGCTGACAGAACTATTACCCCTAATCATTTGCAAAGACCCACAATAATGTGAACAACTTGTTTTGCTTCTAAGTGGAAGAATGACAGAGCACATAGCAAGCAGGAGGACACAACCATTCACACGAATGAGAAATCCTCACACACTTCTCTGAAACTGATAGGGCGTATCTGAGGGGTATAAAAGTGGCAGGTACTAAACCATGACAGAAGTCATCACCCCATCTGGCACCACCTGACTTCTTGCCAGAAACCTCAGCAAAGAAACCGAGTCCTGATGAGCAGCAAGTTATTTTTTTGGCTTCAATTCAGTGCGGCACTTAAGTGTGTGCATCAATTTTTCTATTTAATCAAGGCCATGTGCTTTCCATAGATTTCTGTAATCTGCTGGGACTTCACTTTCCAGCTGTCAGCATGACATCCACCGAGCAGCAAATCTCCTTTAGAAAGGACTAACATGAGCGTTGGGTTAGTCAGGACTAACACAAACATTTCTTACCTTGCCCTGCTCAACACAAAGGAGTCTTTGACTGTCACCACTGGGCCCAGCTCAGGACACTCTGAATCATGGTACTGCCCACAGTCCTCGCACCCTGCAAGGAAGCAGACAGGAAAAGCTGATGGAAAACACTTTTATAAGACAGTTTTCTCCCTCTTTCAACAGAAACCTAGCACCAGGCAAAATATATACGTAGAGAGGCAGATGTTTATTTATATTGTTTAAAAGAACATGAATAATTGAACACCAAGCTGATAGCTGGCACCTGCGTAGGTGAGATAACACACACTGTGATCAGCACCATCAGAAGACAATTGTTTAAATTCTCTCTCAAAGGAAAATAATTGCCTTACATCCCCAGTAAATATTCTACTTGAAGATGGCATTATTCTTCAGATAAAGTGCTGGAACACGTAGCAGCTAAAGAAAACCACATCCCTGCCTTCCCCAGGAGCTGGGCTGTTATAAACAGCTTGGGCAGCGTGGTGTTTCCAGTGACAGGAGCACAAACCCAGCCCCAGCAGCAGAACTGGCACAGAGCAGGGCACCAGCATGTTCTGGGAGCCCAGCTCTGCCTGGCCACACACACTTCTCACCCACAGGGCAGGAGAGAGACCTCCCAGAGACCTTCTGGTGCCTTTCCAAACAAGTCAGCTGGCTGCAAAACACACTCTGGCCACTTAATTCACTGTCAGCTTACCTAAATTAACATCTAGTTTTAAGTGGCTGTAAATTACCCAGAACTGAGTGGTTCCTAAGAAACAATTTTCAGACAAGGATAATTTGAGGCTTTCTAAAATAAGCTAACTTAACAGGATTCCAAATGCTTATACATTGCTTCACTGGGAAAAAAATAGCTGTCAAACTGCCCTGCCTGGTCAGCTGCTGACACAGCTTTAGAGGAGATCATCACACAGGGCTTATATTGCTGTGGTGCCTTTTCCATCTGAGCTCCACGCTCACAAGGGCACCCAGAAAAGGTGCTAAGTAGAGGGTCATTACACCTTTTTTGGGAAGACATGACAAAACCCATGACTTTCCAAGGTATAGAAAGCTACTCTGTGCTCCTAACTGGAAGCCTCTCCCCTCAGGTATTTGTGCCAGTGAACAAAAGGGCTTCTAAAACAAGGGATCTCAAACTGCTTCATGTTTCTTCTGGCAACATAACCAGCCTAGCAGTGAAAATCCACATATATTTGACAAACAGCATTTCTGGCTGGTGCAACCCCCAAGCCTGGTCACTGCCTCCTGCAGAGCTGTTTGTGCTGCCTTCTGCTGAGCCAAGGGACAAGACAATCAGCTCTTCCCATCATTTTTCAGCAGAATGAACGTCCCAGTCTGGCTTCCTGTACAGCACCACACAGCTGCTGTGTCAGAGGAGAGGATCCACGAGCAAGTGTATCCACAGAGCACCAGCACCAAAACTCAGCCTACAGCTGTCTACTGTACCATATTCCATAATTCTCTTGGCTATGAAACACATATTCAAGGATGTTAATTATGGGAGTGCACAGCGTCACTTGTAACAATTCACTTTTTCAGAACATAAGCAGTCCCCATATCCCATGGGGAAAACTAATTACAGAGAGCATACAAAAACGATCAAGATATTGAGTGACCACAGTCTCCACTGGAAGGGAGAAAACCATGCTGTGTGACACCTTCTACCTAATTAGGGAATGGCATCACATCCTCACTGCTTTTGCTGTCCACCAGAATCTTTTTATGAAGGGGAAGGTAAAGTAACTACTATTGTATCTGCATCTCAGTAAAAATGTCCAACAGTCACACTATTTTTGAAGGAATCTATGATGGAGAAGTGGAACTTTCTGACAGTTGCCATAAATGAAACTGTGGAGCCATCAGAGGTAACTGTGGATCCAAAAACCAAGGACATGTGCTCCACTCTGCTCTGCCCTGGCTGGATCCACCACATCTGGGCCCTCTCTGCTCACACAAGGAGCTGAGTGGACTCTACACCTCCTAACTCTTTTGCACTGTGACACCAGGTCCTGCACGTCCAGGCTGGTGGCAAAGGCGAGGGCTGAAGTGGGATCCAAGCCTGCCAGCCAAGCTCCAGTGAGCATGGGACACTGCCCAGCCTGGGCACACCACTCTGCAGCCTTCCCTCACCCACCACGAGCCCAGACCCCAGGTCATGGAGCCCAGCCTGGCACTCAGGGCTACTCAGAGGGCACAGCAAGAAGCACAGGCAGTGAATGCCATGAGTGACACTCGCCAGGGCAGTTGGTGCATCTCAAACTGGGCTTGTCCTGAGAGAATTATGAGTCTGCCTCCCCCTCCTGCAGAGGTGCAGATCCCCAAGTCAGGCCAGAGGTCAGAGCTAACCCCAGACAGCCCTGGCTGCTGACGCTGGCTGTATAAACAAATGGCTTACATGAGTGTTAGACCTTCAATCTCACTCGCTTCAGCCATGAAAAAGCTGTCCTGCTAACTCACATTCAGAGGTTTCGTTGTGTGTTTGCCAACACAATCAGAATGTGGATGCTTAAATTACACAACCTTCTCTCTATTCATCCATTAGCTGTTTGGGCCTCCTTTACATAAAGTATTGTTCTAAATAAAACCTTAAGTCTGTTTCAGTTTTTAAGTTCAAGCATTCTGAGTAGACAAGTCACACACCACAAAAGTTAGATCCTTTCCTAATACTTACAAATAAACATAATCTCATCACTGCCATCTTCAGCCATTTTTTTAAACCTGCCAAAATACAAAAGACAAAGTTAGTTCTGAATGACTTTTACTTTCCATATTATATAAACATCCCTTTGTGAAGTAATGATGCTGACTGACCCAGAGCACACCCAAACACATTACTGTCACTGCAGGAGTATCAATGGACAGTTACAGAAATTAAAGTTGTTAAAAAGCCCCGGTGAGTGCTCTATCATTACGTGTTGCAGACATCACTATCAAGCCTCACTGTCTGTGGGTTCTCAGGCATTTCTCTCTGAGGCAATCCTGTCTCCTGCTGCTCCCCATCCCTCCCCTCACCAACTTCCAGCCATTCCTGTGTCCCCTGCTAAAAAGCTCCCGTGGAGCCTCAGAACACGCAGGGCCAGAGGATAATCCAGGTCAGCAGCAACCACTGCAGGAACAAGGCCCAGTGCAATATTTTATTGAGCTGTAGCTTAAAAAAATTATCTCGGAAAGGCAGATTACTTATTTAATAAACACAGTAATTTTTAGAACCTAAAAACTGCAGATACAGTCACAGATCTGTTCCAGAGGCAAAGGTGTATTGTAGTACTGAGCACAAGAAAACCTGGGAAATAAAATCCTGCCTCTGTCACTGGCCTTCCATGAAATGGTAATTCACCGATTTGATTTCACAGTTAAATAAGGTTAATCTATATTCACTTCATTAGTGTCAGTCCATATTAAAAACCTGCATGAACACTATCTACTGGCCCTCAATAATTAAATTATGGTTGGCAAAAAGTCTGATTATGTTTGGCCAGGACCACAACACGAGCAGGACCTAGAAGACAGTTTTCCCTTTTCTAACCAAAGAAACGCTTTCCTCCTCAAATAAGCAATTTTCCTAATGCCCCAGTGAGAGGCAAAGCAACATGAAGATCATGACCCAACTCTGAGAGAGATGAGGCTGCAGAAACAGCAAATGTATTGGCCAAGAAGAGAACAGAAAGAACTAAGAACCTGAATCTGTGACAGCAAGAGCAAACAATACACCAAGCAAGCAGAGCCCTGTCTGAAAAGAAAGCATTTGCTATTACAGCAACAAAGATGTGGGAGCACAGATCAGGATGAGGATTCTTCAAGCACTGCCCTCCCCAGCCCCACCGGCAGCAGCAGGATCCCTCCCTAACACTCAGTGCTGCAAGGAGCCAACACTCCCCACCCGTGGCACAAGCTGGGCCTCTCTTGGCTACAGCTTTTGGGGACTAAGCTCAAGTAACGAAAATCTACACAAAAGCCCAGTGCTGAGCACAAACAATGCTGAGCAATTCAGGAAATTTCCCCAAAGATCTTGTCCTGAAAGCAAGGTAAGCGATGCAACAGGTATTTGGGGGAGTCCAAAGCACAACGCTGCAAAACAAGGGTTGTAGGCTGATGTCAAAAACGGTTTGTTTTGCTTTTTAACCAACACTTTTTTTTTGGGGGGGATGCTTTGCATTATTTCAAGAGGGGTACACCCAGCTGTTTGTGTCCTGGCAAGATTTTAATCCTAAATATGGCTGAATTAACAGATCATGGCCTCGGTCAATGGTTCAGGGGTGCAGTGCAGCCAGACCACCAAAGGCATTCCGCCCCCAGGATGTTGCTGTGTCCTTGGTAAACCATCCTTGGTAAACGCAGACTGGGGACAAGTGACATTACAGGAGCAGCAACTCAGTCCTGTTCCAGGGTTGTCAGATGAGAATAGCAACAAAGGGGCGGAGAAATCGTCACTGCCGTTCAAGGTGATGGGGAGGAAGCGTGAAGGGCCCTCGCAGGTGCCTCACGCAGAGGATGAGGACACACACCTCGGTGATCTGCATTAGCGCAGTTCCCATCTCTGCAGCAAGGACTTCTCGTGTTCTGCACGTCACGACATTCCTGATCCGTCACCCCTCGCTCCCCTGCTTGGCACGGCGCTCCAAAACAAACACTGGTACCTGCTTTACCATTCTGATTTACACACTTCTCACCCACAGCCTCCAAAGCTCCTCCTCCCAGATCTCAGCTGTATTTCCCAGGAGTTTCTGAAATAAATGCCACGATGCCACCCGCCCCAGCTGGTAAACAGAGTCACGATGTGCCACGCAGGCTCACATGATGGCACTGAAGACAGGCACCAGAATTTTTTTTGTCCTCATCTGCTGTTGCTCTGGGCCACGTCTGATTTTTTTTTTCCCCCAAACATTTGTACCAGAAAAAATACTCCATGAAATCACTCATCCTATTGCTCCTAATTCTGCTCTTGTCTTGCAGGGATAATCAAAGCTTCTGAGAGTTTCAGGTATTATTTATATAAAACACACACCAGCCATTAGCAGTGAACAATCACGAGGAAAGCCACACAGAGGAAATTAGACCAGGTACAAAGCCCAATTCTGGTGGCAGTAAAAGAGGAGAAAATCACATTTTTTTGCTTGTCTAATTAGATGAGTGACTTTGTGCCCGAGAGTAGAGCACACAGCTATGCACAAAAATTCCAGCTGCAGCACAGGTCTCTGAACACATCTGGAACTTGAGAGAACCCAAATGAAGACACCGAGGGGCTGCAGCATCACTGGCACCTGCTTGGAGCCCACGATGTGAACAGAGACTGTCAGGGAACCACCCGAGCTGTAAAAACTTAAGAACTGATGAAAAAACACACTTTCCCCTTAAAAATTGCTGAAGAAAGAAATCAGGCTCCGGTGCTGCGCAGTGGATTTAAAAAAAAAAAAAAAAAAAAAAAAAAAAGTAGGTCAGAAAAATTAACTGAATGACTAAAAATCTGTGTTTGAACTTAATGATGAACAACATAAAATTAAAGTTACCCTTTCTTCAGTTTGAGAATGGGCTTCTAGGAGTGTGAATAACTTGAGAACACAAGCAGATGGGTGCTGCACATACGTATGCGAAAGGATGCACTTAAAAATGCAGTTTTCCTCATGATATAGTAGACAGAACTTGTTCGTGCTCCTGCTCAAAGGAACTGCAAAACATCTGGTGAACTACAGTGAGGCCTTGTATTTCTGAAAAAATTAGGGCCATACTATCAATTATTGTTGAGGAGGAGGTGGGGGACGATTTTTACGCCAGTCAGGGGGCACGGAGTAACACAGCGGCTGGGGGGCTGTGCCACCTGCCCTTCCCAGCACTTCCCACGCTCGCGTGAATAAACTACATGCAAAGTTTAATGGCCCTGAGCAGCAAACGAGCGGACTGCAGAGAATTCACGTGTGCGAAGCCCCGCAGCCCGCGGCTCCCCTCCTTTTGTCTCCTCGGGCGCCCACCGCAGCTCCTCCCGGGGCACCCGGCGGGGCAGGGCAGGGCCCCGCACTCCTCCCGTCCTCCCCGGGATCACACCTGGCGGCTCGCAGCTCCCCCTCCATCCCCAGCCCCCCGCGGCCGAGCCGGGGCGCTCCCCGCTCCGCATCGCCGCGGCCGCGCTGGGGCCGTGCCCTGCCCCGCCGGATCGCCCCGCGCCCGCTGCTCTGCTCTGCTCTGCTCTCCGCTCCGCTCCGCTCCGCTCCGCTCCGCTCCGCTCCGCTCCGCTCCCCGCCCGCCCCGCGGGGACCGCGCCGCCGCCGCCGCCCGGAGCCCGCCGGGGCCCGGGATCCGGGAGCGGCTCCGCCGGGTTTTGCCTCGGACCCGCCTCGCCCCCTCCGCTACCGCCCTCCCGGCCGCTGTAACAAAGAACAGGCGGCCTGGAGGAGGCGGCGGCGGCGGAGGAGGAGGCGGCGGGGCCGCAGCCGCCGCCGCCGCCCCGGGAGCGCTCGGAGCGGCCGCCGCGCCCGCCCCGGCCCCGGCGCGCGTCCCGGGGAGCGGCGGGAGGAGCCCCGGCGGGGCGGGAGCGGGGGGTCCCGCGTGGGGGTGCCGGGGGGGCGCGGGGTGCGGCGGGAGGAGCGCGGGGAGCCGGCGTTACCTGCCCCGGGAATGGCCAGACCCGGATCGGATCCGCGCTCCGGGTTCCGATCCGCTCCGGAAACCACGCGCCAGCGGAAGCCGGCGCGGGCGGGCGCGGAGCAGGGCGGGAAGTGTAGTGCGGCGGGGCCGGCGCGGCCCTGACCCGGCCGTGCCCGTGTCTGTGTCCGTGTCCCCTGCCGTGTCCGTGCCCGTGCCCGTGCCCGTGCCCGTGTCCGTGTCCGTGTCCGTGCCCGTGCCCGTGCCCGTGTCCGTGTCCCCGGCGCTGTGCCCGTCCCTCACCGCCCGGGGTGCCGCCACACGGGTCCCCTCCCGGGCAGGTCCCATGCCCGAGCCCCCGGAGCCCTTGGCGGCAGCTCCCCGGGCCGGGCCGGGCCGGAGGCGGGCGGTGGCCGCGCTGAAGGTGGCGGAGCCCCCGGGGCTCTCCCGTCCCCTCCCGGGGCTCCCCCGTCCCGTCCCGGGCAGTGCAGGCCGCGGCGGAGGCGGCCCGGAGCGGCTGGCGGGAGGGTGGGCAGAAACAGAATCAGGATCAGTGAGATTGGAAGAGACCTCCGAGATCATCCAGCCCAAGCTGTGACCCAACGCCACCTTGGCAATGAGACCATGGCACCGAGCACCACGTCCTGTGATTCCCTAAACACATCCAGGATTGGGGGCTCCACCGCGTCCCTGAGCAGCCCGTTCCAATGTTTAATCACATCTGTGAAGAAACTCTTCCTGATGTCCAACCTGAACCTCCCGTGGCACAGCTTGAGGCCATTTCCCCTTGCCCTGTCGCTGTTCCCTGGGAGCAGAGCGCGATTCCCACCTGGCTGTCCCTCCTGTCAGGAGTTGTGCAGAGCAATAACATCATCCCTGACCCTCCTTTTCTCCAGGCTCAGCCCCAGCTCCTTCAGCTGTTCCTCACAGGACTTCTGCTCCAGACCCTTGCCCAGCTTTGTTTCCTTTGGACAAAAGCCACATCAGGCACTCTCTCCAGGACGAGAGGACATAGTCCAGTCATAGCACCAGGGGAGGTTCAGGTTGGACATTAGGAGGAATTTCTTCACTGGAAGGATGATTAGACACTGGAACAGTCTGCCCAGGGAGGTTTGGAGTGCCCATCCCTGCAGGTGTCCAAGGAACACCTGGACATGGCACTCAGTGCTCTGCGCTGGGGACAAGGTGGGCATTGGGTAGAGGTTGGACTTGATCTCAGAGCTCTTTCCCAACCTAAATGATTCCCAAGTGTCAAGTGTGGCATTACCAGGATCCATCAGGGCCCAGTCCTGCTGTGCCTGGCAGTACAGATTTTTTAGGAGACCCAAGAGAACCTGGGGGAACTGCAAAAGAGCAGGATTGAAAGGGAATGGGAGTTTGTAGCAGAGTAAATACAAATTAACATTAAACTACAGTGAAATTCCCAAGGAATTAACATTTTGCATCCACATGAAAACCAGTGGAAAGTTTTCCAGAGAACACAAGGTGTTGTTTGGTCCCAGTCTGTGGAATTCCCTCACTTTAAGAACTTAAATTCGTTAAGACTGATAATTTGTAGTGCTTGAATTTAAGTGCAGAACACCATAAAAACCAGCTGGAGGCTGAGAACTTCAGGTGCTTCATCCAGGGCAGACTTACAGGAGTGAGGATCAAAAATCCAGAGGGAGAAGCTGGAAAAAGGAGAGGAGCCTGTGGGGTGGTGTTGTTGTCCTGTATCCCCCGTGAAGGGGAGGATTTATGGCTCTCACTAAGGACAAGTTGGTTTTGCCAGTTAATTTCTAACAGGAATGAATGAGTGGGTGAAAGAACAACAAACACAAACGTAAGGAAAGCAATATTAAAGAAATTAAACGTTCCACTTTTTGACCAGTTCAGGTTACTTCACCACTCAGGCGGTGGCCAAGGCAAGAAGCACGCAGGCTTTTTGTATTCAAGCAAGATGCCCCAGTTTTCGCTCTGCTGAGAAGTGTTCCCCACAACGGAGTCCCCCCAAGCCTTATGCAGTGCTCTCTGCCACCATGGTGTGACTGGCCAGCCTTCACTGTAAGAGCACCACTGGAGATCGAAGGCTGGTGGAAAGCAGGCACCAGCTCCATCCTCTCCAGGGAATGTGCTGTTCTCACATCTGGATACATCTGGAAAAACTCAGGGCCTTTCTCGATTCTCACCCACCCCACAAACCCTTCTGCACAAGTAGCAGTTTCAAAAGAGATGTGTAGAGAGTATTCTGAAAACGAGTCAGGCTGAAGGGGACCACAGTGGGTCAGCTGCTCCAGCCTCCCTGCTCCAGCAGGGTCACCCCAGAGCACAGGATTGTGTCCAGATGGCTCTGGAATATCCCCAGTGAAGGAGACTCCACAGCCTCTCTGGACAATCTGTTCAGTGCTGGGTCACTGCATGGCAAAGTTCTGCCTCCTGGTCAGGTGGAACTCCTGTGCATCAGTTCCTGTTCTTCTTGTCCTGTTGTAGAGCCTGGATCCATCCTCTTGGCATCCCCCCAATAAATAAATCCTCTATTTTTACACATTAATGAGGTCCCCTCTCGGGCATCTCTTCTTCAGACTGAACAGCCCCAGCTCGCTCTGCCTTCCCTCAGGGCAGAGATGCTCCAGTCCCTTATTTTGTCACCCTCCGCTGGCCCCACTTCAGGAGCTCTGTGTCCCTCCTGTCCTGAGGAGCTCAGAGCTGGACACAGCACTCCAGATGTGCCTCACCAGGGCTGGGGAGTGGGGCAGGATCTCCTCCCTGATCTGCTGGAAATGCTCTTCCTGATGTATCCCAGGGCACCATTCATTGGCCATACTGTGACTGCCTTGTCAGGTGCTTGGGTAAACTGAAACAATGCAGCATTTGAATTTTGAAAATATTGTACTTGGTGAAACAGCATTCATTTCAGGATGGGGAACCATTTTTCTCTTTCAAAATGACTCACCAGCAGTTTTCAATGACAACAGGAGTAGCAAGGGGAATTTTTTCAAGGATCTAACTGTGTGTACATACAATTTTTTTCAAAGACCAAAGCTAACTGGTATTTTTTGTATAGTCTGCTTTCACTTATTTTCCCTGTCTATCTCAGTGCATATTCAGATGGACTTCTGCCTGGTTTTCTCCAGCATCTAGCAGAGTGGTGTATCCTACTTGCACTTTTTATACTTTTATATACTTTTTTATACTTACACTTTGTCAGAGAAAGTATAAACTAATTCAGAATAGTTATCCCTATGTTTACAATGCATGTGACTCTGGATCCTGCAGCTCCAAATTGATTTTTTTTCCGTTATTAACATCAGACAGTGAAGTTGCATCTTATGCCAGGCTCATCTGGGTAAAGAGGTGGAAAATGGAAGATCCTTTACACTTATTGTTTAAGAATGATGGAGGGAAGAGTATGGTGCCACACTCGGAGCTACATCCATTCCTGCTCTCCCTCTGACAGGTCTTGTCACTTTTGCTAATGTACAGGAATGGAATCACACAAAGCAAAAAACCTGACCCCAGATTAGAGCAGGAAGGAAAAGGATGAAGGTTTGTTAATAGGAGACTCTTAGGAGATTTCAGCTAAGCACTTCAAGAATATGAAATAAACAGGCATGTAAATGTGAGCAGTGACTCCCAGTAAGGGAACATAACATTTCCTTGTAAAAGAGGGTACAGCCCTCAGCTTTGGAAGGGAAATAGAAACATTATTGTGGCCATTTTCTGTGGATGCCTGTTATTTGTTTTGTTGGGTTTGTTGTTATTGTGGTTTTAACATTGGGGTTGGGGTTTTTCCCCTCAGTCTGGTAGGGCTTTGTGGCAACACTGATTTATAACATAACCTTTTCAATAAAATCATCCCAAGAGAACCTAATTCCCAGGCTGTGCTCATTTTAGCACTGGTGCCTTCCCCATAGGATCCAGGCCCTAACACTCCTTCCCCTTTGCCCCCTAATTCAGGATATTACAACATAACTGAAAGAAAAAATAATGAGTAACCACAATTAGCTCTACAATTCCTTCTGCCATTAGATTCCCACCCAATCCATGTTTCAGGTGATTTCTCAAGCAACAAGGGGCTGCCTGATAGGCCAGGGTTATCAGGAACAACCCACAGTGTCAGCAAGGCGTAGGTGGAGAACTCTGCTCCTGTACAAACAGGTAAATGGTCTGTGTTAAGCAACAGGTCAAATTAGTGGAGGAGAGTGGGAAACCATCTGTTACACCTGGCTGAGCAGCTATGTAGGACAGCACACCACACAGAGACAATTGGCTTTTATTGTATGTACAGCAGGAGTTCATTAAAAAATCCTTAGGTTTTCGTAGCGATAAAATAAATCTGTACATCATCGATTTCACAATTGCACCAACTTCAGTTTATGTATGCACAGAAAAAAACCCACACCACACAGGAAGTTCCTATGACAGTTGATGCTAGAAAAAAAAAGTTTTACCCCACCTGGAATAATACAGAGCATAATACATCATTGGGAAATACAGAGTTTATAGTACTGGAAAGACCTCAGATCCATCCTTCTCTGTTATTTTCACACCATGCCAGCACCTTGCATAGTAGCAGTTTGGATATCCTGAGTGAAGTGGTATTATTCACCCTTAACTTAAAGTAATCACCCTTGTTATATAATTAATCTGCAGTTGTTTGTCACCACGGCTGAGGCTTAGCGATGTGCAGAAGCATATGCTGACTTTAAACACATGAATAAATCCACTTAGATCCTGTGGAGGTCAAAGCATGAGGTCAGCTGTTCCCACTCACAGCAGGAATGTCTTAGCCCGGAGCTATGGCATACTTAATTCTGCACTAGGGTAAGCACTTGTCTCAAACTTCAGCTCTCCAGTTCAAAGCCTGCAATAAACTCAATTGAAAAATCCAGGCAGCTCTCACCTTGCTCCTTGTAACATCCACAGCAACCAGACCTGAATAAGGTGTTTAAAACAAGAGCAAGGTTCTTGTTTTGCTTCCCCATCCACACTTGGTAGCATTTTATGTGGTCAACTTTCTTTTTTCCTGTGATATTTTGAACATCAAGAACACCAAAACTCTGCAGGAAATACACGGCAGAAAGTTTTCACTTGAAAAACACCTAGAACCAGCAAGAAGATGCAGTACCAGGAAATGCTGTAAAATTCCACTGATCCCCAAAACTGATATAATTGCCAGGCAATTTCATTAAAAAATGATGAAATGATAAAAAAAGAAAAAATTATACAGCAGCGCTGTAAGTCCAGTCCTCTCAAGAGCACGACAGTAACAAGGTCTGCATGGCCTGTAGCCCCAAGTTGCCTCCCAAAGAAAGAGCAAGGAAAATCTGTCAGAAAGCGAAAGAATAAAACCCATATTTATGCCTGCACAGTGTATGACTTGTCCATTAAGTTGAAGAGCTTTGGCAAATGGTATTTTGCTTTCAAAATGAACTTTTTTCCACCCTGGCATTCCTTCTGCCTCAGATTCATGTTTCATATCTTGTTAAGAGTGAAATGACTGTAATTTCTTCCTGGGCAAGTAGGATATGAAATACCAATGACCTAGGGACAGACTCCTTCCCTCCTCTTTAAAGTGACTTTGAAAGTGATCTCAATCACCTTGTATTCCCACTGGAAATATCAGGTAATTTTACTGCTTTCATCTACAAAGAGCAATTTAATTCTTGTACTATTTCCTCACTCAAAATTCACACTAAAGCCAAGGCAAATCTTGGTTAGGTGAGGATGGGGGTTGTCTCCATCGAGGCAAATTTGAAGCTTAAACACCATAAAGCAAAACAAACCACAAACACAGATGAAGAAGTTTCACCTATGGGCAGAAAAATTCTTTAGAAAGGAAAAACAAGCCTTCATCTCTGAGACCTCAAAAAATAAATACCATGCCTTCTTTCCTGTACAGAACACCTAGAAACACAAAAGTGTGAGAAAAGGGACAAAAAGGAAGGAATATTTCACAATCTGCTGTTTTGATATCATTAAATTACAAGGCAGTGAACAAATTTTCAGTGTAATAATATCATGTAAAGATTTAATCTACTGTTCAAGTGGGTAGTTATTATTTATAATTTTAATAACTAAACATTTGAACAGTGGATGAAATTACAAAACACAGAAGATGATTCTCTCTGGCATCCTTCACCAAACTGCACAGAACCCATCACAGTGTTACTTGTGCTAATGACAAATCCCATCCTTCTGACCCAAACCTGCAGCGTGGATCCAGCTCACACTGACCTAAGCACACAAAAAATGTACATCCTCAGATCTCCTGATTTTAAATGACAGCCTGAGGGGGGAATGGGATTCAATATTGTGGGTCTTTGGGGCTGTCAGGACTGAGCAACTCAATCGTCACTTTGTGTTTAGTGCCTTAGCTTGTTTTAAAGCAGGACAGAAATTATTTGTAGAGCAGTAAGAAGAGGTGGGAACACACCAGCCAGATAGAGAGATCCAGCATCAAACCAAATGATGTTTATTTTCCTGAGGAGTAACAGCAAATAAAAAACAAGATTCCCTTTTTACACCAAATGCCTTGCTCTCCTCATCTGAAGAATTCATTCTCTCTCAACACATGTGAGCCCAACCCTTCACACAGTTTGCAGTAAAGAATGTTCTTCATTCCCACCATCAAAAAAAGCATTTAAGTGGTCATCAAGACCTTAACATGAACCAAAACCCCACTTTTTTCATGTGCATCTATTCTCTGGGGTAAGTCACAAGCAAACCCTAGTCCTGTACTCTGCAAGTTACTCTGTGTTATTTCACCGCATTCTACAGCACGTGCTAAAGCTTCTGTAAATTAAAATCCCAGCTCAGTAATTTAAGAAGACTTCAAGTAGTGTTATGTGCTGCTTCTACACTCCCAATTCCACAGCTCCTTGTTTTTAGTGTAGAGATGTGCTACCCATGGAGCTCAGTTTCACTTGGATTTCTTGAACTCAGTGACCAATTGTGGTTTTCTCCCTCAGCACCCAAGACTGAGCATTTAAAAATGGCAGGGACTGGACCCCCATGCTGCCCTCTAACACAGAGAGCTCCTACTGAAATCAAGAGAAAAAGTGTCTGTTGAGGGAACATGACATGAGGGTTTTTAATGCCCACATCACGAACCACTGTAGAACAAATAAAGAAACAAAACTTCTACTTTGTATTAAATCAGAAATAAACAAAACTGTTCATGCACATTCGAGCTGGACAAATCTGTATTACTGAACTGGGATTTCCAAGTCCATTACAGCTCTAGAAGATTCATTTGTAACCAATTTTCAAAATACAGAACATTAAAATGCCTTCAAGTGTTTCCATAACAAGCAGCATGCTTAAATGTACAACTATTTGATAGTCTGGTCTACTGTACTACCACAGTGATTTTAGGAGGTTACACATAAATGGTATTTTTAAACAGTTAAAAGATTTTGACAGTTCAGTTCAAATATTTTCTTGGTAAAAAAGAAATCAAACCCCCTCTACTTTGATATTGATTTACCAGGGAATCTTGAGTCCATCAAAAGTTTTGAAATCTGTTTCTGTTCTTCAGTGGCTTTCTATCTTTGATGAATTCTTTAAATTGAAAGCCCAAATATCTGCCAAAGTATTGGATAGCTTAAAGGGAGAAAAGGGGCCAGGGGAAAAATCACTGTTGGCAAAGTAGGCACAAGTCTATCATCCATTCACGTCAGTAATTTAGTTGGAATGAATGGATGTTTTTCTTGGCTGAGGAGAACAGGCTTGGTCTTTTGTCCTCAGCAGGAATGTAGATGATGGAAAAGTACAGGTAAGCATGAAAGATGGTACCTGTGAAATACTGCCATTTTACTCTTAATAGCCAAAATGAGAACTATGCCTTTATTTCTATCAGTTTTTCATTTTAGACTAAAGACGCCAGCTGCAATACTTAACAAGGAAAAAAGGTTAAAAAACTCATCTGACCAACCACTCAGCACATGACAACACTGGTAGATCTAGAAACTGAAAGGGAACTAAGGGAATTACTATTTTTTCAAAAGCTTCCTTCACAACTGTGTTTTTTAAGAACTCAGTTAAGTGTTTGGCAAGTAAGACAAGCTGTCCAGTGAAAAACACTGTAGGGTTAACTATGCTCTATTCACCATTTATTGCTCCTAGCTTTGCATTTGATATGGTGGTTTATGTACTTGTCAAACAAGCACTTGGGAGAAGGAATTAGAGCCCCTAAGATAAGTTTTTGCATCGGCAATACAGCTTCTCACACAGGGAAGAAAAGCTACACGTAAGACTTTGCAAATACTTTGTTTGCGAGTAGACTCAAGTAGACTTAAAAACCCCCAAGTTCTGTTTTTTTAAGCATAACTTTTTTTAAAGCAGAACATTAAACAATATGCTAGTGTTGATATTTGCATAATTTATTGATTTATGGCTAATATCAAAGGCATCTCTCCACCTACACGGGCTGAGCAGTGATTACAGCAGGCTACAGTTATTACAGTAGGATATCTGAGTCAGCGTTTTCCTTCTGCTTCTGAACACTTACCCGTTTCCAAATCACAACACAAACTGGATCTGGGCCTCTTTTTTTTTTTTTTTCCCCCCTTTCAGCCTGACTAGAAAGATCAGTTGCTACTGCTGCAGGCTGCAGTGAGGGAGCACAGTGGAGCCTTCTCTCTGTGCAGGGGTTCAGTCACATAAACCAGGTGTGGTGCTGCAGTTCGGAGCTCCCCGTGAAGGTAAACCAGGTGGTCACGTTTGGGTCCTCTCCACAGGATCAGTCACAGTGGGGTCATCTGGTGCCACCTCCCTGCTCCAGCAGGGTCATCCCAGGGCACAGGATTGTGTCCAAACAGTTCTGGAATATCCCCAGGGAGGAGACCCCACAGCCTCTGTGGTCTCTGTGCAGGGCTGGGCAGTGCCCAGGGCAGAAGTTGTGCCTCCTGTGCAGGGGGAGCTCCCTGGGCTCAGTCCCTGCTGTCCCTCTGTGCCATCGCTGGCCCCGGAGCAGAGCCTGGCCCTGCTCTGCCCCTCCCTGCACACAGCCATGGACAGCCAGGGCTGAGGGCCCCTCTCTCTCAGCTGGGGCTCCTCTGGAGCCTGAGCAGCCCCAGCTCCCTCAGCCTTTCCTGGCACCATGGGCCATGCTCCAGGAGCTCCATGTCCCTCCTGTCCCGAGGAGCCCAGAGCTGGGCACAGCACTCCAGATGTGCCCCTCAGGGCTGAGCAGAGGGGCATTTCCTGCTGGAAATGCTCTTCCCAGTGCACCCCAGAACACAGCTGCCTTCTTGGTCCCCACCTGCACCATTCCCCATCCTCCCTCCTCTTCCACAAACCACACGCTCCTCCAGAAGCTGTCAGGACACATTCAGCACTGCTCGTACTTGGAGGAGCAACTTCATCATCAGAGAGAAAAAGCATTTTGGAAAAATAAACCAAAAAGACCACTGTTAATAGTGAACATCCTTTTATGCAAGTCATCAGCCACATTTGTATTCTCTAGTACTGCTCTGTAAACAAGTGCTCAACAGGTGAGCGAGGATCCCATCGGAGAGGGTTGGGGTTTATAGGTACGGTTCCCCCGAAGCACCGTTCAGTTTGCTCTTGCTCTTGTTCCTGGAAAGAAGCTTCTTGCTCAGGATCCGTGAGAGTGTCCCCCCCTTCTTGCGGCTCTCCTCTGCCAGAGGCTGCTGCAGGAACACCAGGTCGTTGTGTGACTGGCTCATTCCCGGGTCCTTTTGGTGATGCTGCCGGCGGAAAAACAGCTTCGCGCTTTTCTTCAAAATCCCACCTGCGGGAGGAAAGAAGGGCAGGACACTTTAGACAGAACAGGCTGCTGTTCTCTTGGAGCTCAGCTTTAACTGCAGCACAACTGAGAAAAGCTGATCCTCTGATTTAAGCCAATCTTGTGGAAGTCTCCTTCCTTAACACTGCTTCAGCTTGAAATGCTTTTCTGGAGGCCACGCTCGTGGTCATACACACATGCACAGCGAGTGGTGTGGGTTGTACACTGGGCTCTCACGTGTCAAAGAGGCACATCCAATCTTTCCAACCAATAAAAGTAGAAAGGATTTTATAAAAAGAATGAAAGAGAGGACGTAATGTTACTCTTTGTTGTTTCAGAGATCAAAGGAGGTAAAGCTCAGCCTGTGAGGCACCACGTGAAGGCAGCATTTTAATTTGAGGTGCAGGACAACTGTACGTGGCAGTAAACCTGTGTGCAGTGGTTCTGTACAAGCCAGGCAGCAGGTGTTCTATACAAATTGGGCAGCACCACCCAGAGTAACACTCAGAAAGCATTTGCTATTTTAAAATCCTGTTAGGAATAGCAATGCACTTCAAGCAGATTAAAAATAATATTACATCTGCTTCCAACAGGTTCAGAAGTCTGCCCAAACCCCTCCTGTGGTAAATTGTTGCTTTATTTTGCTGTGTTCCTTCCCTTGACCCCATGTCAAACCCAGCATGCAGCCAAGGCAATTGCAGCTGTCATCTCACCAGGGACTCATGTTGCCAACAGCAGCTATCAGTACTCCTCTCTTTGCAAGCTTGGGTTGTTTTTGCAGCCATTCTGCCAAATTCCACCCTCCCTTTCCATGTGTGCCCGTGTGCCTGGTGTGCAGCTGGCAGGGACACTGCTCCAGGGTACCAGCAACACTCAGCCTGGCGTTGGAACATCAGCACTGTGTTAAAACAGCAATGGCTTTGTATAGAATTGGGCAGTGGTGCTGTCCCAGGTGGCAGGAGCCAGTTTGAACGGGGGAGGACCCAGGTGACAAGCCAGCACAGGAGCTTCTGGCACTCAGACTCATATGTGGGGACAGTCACCTCCCTGGTAAAGCTTCCACACCTCCTCCCTGTGCCACTATCAGGTTTCCTGATCCTTTCTCAGTTCAGCTATTCATATCTGTCATGGCAAGGTCTTGATTCTGCTTTTCCTCCCACTGCAAAGGGACACAAAAAGCAACACAGAGCAGTTCTTTCATGGGACACTGCCACCACTGGAATAAAATGTTTGTCCCCCGAGGACCTGACAAGGGCTGCGTGTCACTTTGCACAGTGACAGCTGCAGAACAGGTATTTCATGGCAGCCAGATGCTGCTTTGTACAGACCAAGCAGTCACAAACACGGACTTGGGTTTATTACTTTGTACTTTCAGGACTAAGCCCTCAGCACCTGGGAGGATATTCCAGCATGTTTTTTCTGGCAGCTGCTGAGATTCTTCTCACATGGCACAATGGGATGGAAGCAGAAATCAGCTGAAAGCAACCAGAACTCATGGATTTGAATCTTGACTGCTCTCCCATCAGCCTCTGATTGATCTTTTTGGCAAGGCAGTACCACTTCAAGCTGTTGTCAGCAGCATAAAAGAAACAGTGTTCCACCCCAGGGCACTGACAGCTGTTGATGTGCAAAGGCTGGGGGACGCAGAGGCCTCTCTGCTGGGCAGCTCCTGTTCCAGCAGGCAGCTGTTCTGCCCAGCAGCCCTGGCAGCTGCAGCTGAAGCTGTGCCAGCAGCAGCAGGACACAAGGGTTTATCCCTAAGCAGATTTTTAGTCCCATCCATTCTGTGATTCAGACCGATTTGCCACACCAGGAAACAGAACCGAACCAAAAACATTGCAAAAATTGTGCTGGTGGCCTGGGACAACTCCCTGCAGCTGAAAAATGACAGGCAGCGCTTCCCTGAGAGCAGCACAGGTTCGGCACAAGCAGCAGCCCCTGACACGAAAGCTCCCTGTGTGTTCAGTCACTGCTGCCTGGAAGCTTGCCACATCCCCAGCAGTCTGTAGGCAGTTTGGAGTGTGCTGCCTGGCAGTGGCTGCAGCTGCTGGGGAGACATGCAGCCCTGGGAGGGAGGCAGGGCAGGGCAGGGCAGGGCAGAGCAGAGCAGAGCAGCAGCCTGGCAGTGCTCGTGCTGCTTGATGTGCTGCTTGATGTGCTGCTTGATGTGCTGCTTGCATGCTTGTGCCTCCAATCCAACAGGATCCGTGTGCCAGCCCTGCCCCCAGCAGCAGGAGAGGAGCAGAGAGCTGTGCCAGCTCACTGGGGCTTCTCTGCGCTACTCAGGGGGTTCTGAAAATGCTTGTGGGGGTGGGATCACTTCTGCATCTCATTTGTGCTAATGAAGGGAGATTTCCTTCCACTTCTACAAGGATGTGAATGGAGATTGCCTTCCATTCCTTCCCAACTTCCAAAACAGTTTTTATGCAGGTGGTTTTGTAAATACCTGCTGGTTTTGTAAATACCTGAGATCCTGGTAGCTCTACAAATTAGGCTAGAAAAGCTTCATCTAAAAAGCTGTCATCAGCAGGTTTTAAAATAAATTTTGTGCATTATCTATATCCAGTTATGGGGTCACACATGGTTTGCATGAGCAGATTTTGACTGGTTACCAGATACTACAGCAATGGGCACGATGGAGGGAGATTGGGAATGTAGAGCATCGCTCCAAGCCTTCCTTGTTGCCCTCTCTGTGTGACCTTCCTGGACAGCACAACCACCAGAAGGATGATTTGTCACAGCAGACTGGTCTGCTAAGACATCTGAGCATGGAAGGTTAATTTTGGAAGGAGAAAAGAAATGGATGGGGGAAGAAGAAAATGGGTGCCAAACTAATTTTTGCTTCAGTTTTTACAATGAGTGTCCCATTGTAAAGTTACATTTTCTTAGGGATAAAAAAAAAGGAGACAAAACCAACTTACTGTGTAGGTAATTAATTCTGGCTGGCATAGTAGTCATCTTAAGTTTATAAAAGGGAGCGGGTAAGAAAGAGGAAGTCAGAAAGATAAAAAAACAAACAAACAAACAAAAGTATGCAAGAGTAAAAAAAAAAGTGCTTTAAGACATTAATACACACACAAGGCTTTTCAAAGCAGAAGGGATTTTGTTTGGGTTTTTGTTGTGTTTGGGTTTTTTGTTGTTGCATTTGCGGTTTTATTTGTAGTAGGGGTTTTTTTTGTTGTTGTTTGTTTTTTTGTTGTTGTTTTTTAAGGGAAAGCATTCTACAACAGAAGCCTTGAACTATTCACAGCTCACTGAAGGCAGGGGGGTCGAAATGTTTTCCTATCTTACTCCATAAAAGCTACTCAGCTGTGACAAAGCAGAGATTCAAGACTTCCACAAAGACATCTCTGTATAAAGAAAGGGATTTGGGCCAGTTTTTTTCAAGTATTTTTTCAAGATGATACAACTCTCTCAAATTAGAGATATTTTGCAGTTTTTAGCAGTCTTGTACTGCATTGTGTGAAAAGGATCTTTAGAAGCCTGATCTCTTTGCACAGGGAAACCCAAAATTAGACAATACCTCACGTACAAACTTCCACTTGCTTGTTTTAGAATAACATATTAAAGAAGAGTATAGAGGTTTTGCAGTTTCTCCTACAGCTTCTTAAACTTTTCCAGGCTCCAAAGTGAGACAAATCCCTTCACAACTAACCCACCCCCCTCACCCCAAACACACCCAAGACTTTCCAGTGCCTGAGCATGTGTGTGACAGGGATTGTTGCTGTACCCTCCTGATCTCTCATGTGGAGCAGTGCAGCTGTGGGAAGGGCAGAGAACTCCGTGCGCTAAGGGAGGGTCGTGACAAAGAGCTCCAGTGTCTGCCCTGTGTGTGGGGGGTGACAATCCAGGAAAATAGTGAGGTTTTGTAGTGAGCCGTTTTCCAGGATCTCTGGGCGAGGGAAGAATAGAAAATAATAAAGCAAAAGAGGGATGGCTATGGGTGAAAAACACAGTATTTTTTGCAACTTCAAGGTGCAACTTGTGTGCCTGTTTGGGGCACAGCCCACTGCACTGGTGCTTTTGTAAGACTTTCTAATAGCCCTTGTGTTTACCCCATAGCCACAAACCGCTGCTCAGAGGTTAATGGATTTACCAAGGAAACACAAAGAACCCTAAGACATTTTCAAGCTGCATCTATTCAGGTGTCTAACTACCTAAGCAGAATGATCTGATGCCTTATTTACTTATTAAATCACCTTTTATTCCACTTTCTTTAGCAAACTACGTATTAATGAAACCACTGAAAAGGGAGAACCTGTTCACCATGCAGTTTCTGCTTCAGCTGTGGCACTTCCTGACAACACACTTTAGTGAGGGTGGGGGAGCCTTGTGGTCACAGATGTGAAGGAGGAGAAGGAATGTATTGGAAAGCAACTGTGAATCCTTGCAATTTTCACCTTGGTAATGGGGTTGCCAATATAGGACAAGTCCTTGTTTACAAGGACACAGTTTTCATCGAGGAACTGACAGGGTGACAGCCCAAATAACTGAGCTGGGCTTAGTGAGCTGTCCTTTAACTTCTAAGGATGAACCCTTCTGCTTCCTGAAGGAGAAGAGAGTCTGAGCTGGCTCAGAGAGCTGCAAGTGAAACAGCTTCAACCAACACCACAATCACAAGGAAGGTTAAGGACAAAAAAATCAATAAGAAAGGATGAACTACTGCAGCCAATTACGCAGAGAAAGCAGTCACTGAAGTGGAAGTGAGGATCACGTACCTTTAGATTTTTTCATGCTCCCAGTTTCTGAAACACTTAATGAGCTCCCAGATATTTCTTCAGAGGTCTGGTCTAAGAGTGTGCTGGTGTCCCACTGCTGGCTGCCGTTCTCCAAACTCCAGGTCTTGTGGGTGCTTTGCTGTGGGTTGGTATCAGGGACTGTTTCTGGAGCACCCAATGACAGCTTTTCATCAGAGGTGATTTTTGGAACAGCTTCCTCCACAGTGGGTGGATCTGCTTCCCTGCAGGAGCTGTCCATGGCTGCAGCATAGTCCATCATCAGTGAGGCTTCACTGTCCTGAGATAAAGAGGTCTGCCCAGCGGAAAAAAGAGACAACACTGACACATTCATTCTGCTGGAGAAGAACAAGTCGCCCTGCAAAAGTTATTTTACCCTCTTTACACTCGTACTTGCATTGCTCAGGACCATCAGCAAGCCACCTGAAGCTTCCTTAGCTCTACTGAAGGAGAGGAGCATTTAGCAAAGTTTTAATCATGTTGTTAAGGCCAAGTGAGTGAAAAAAGAATTAAGTACATGCCTTCCACCTATCCCAGGACCCCCTATATGTGCTGCTGTAATGAAGTGTCAGCATACACAGAGAATCTTACGGTCCTTTTATGAAAATTAACATCAAAGCATTTCATCTTGTCTCCTTGTTTGCCCTCCCTCTGGAACAGAGACCAGAGAACCAGAGGTTTTCCAGAGGGTTTTAACAGCTTTGGAAAAAACCAGAGAAATCTTTCGTACTCTTTCTCTGCACCTTCACTACATTGGTGAAACACAGAGAAGGACTTATTATCCTCTCTTCTCACCTAAATTGATTTTCCCAAATCCCTAACACCACTCCTGTCCAAGCACACCAATGTTTTAGTCAGGCTGTCAAATCTAACAATCAGAACCCAACACCCTGATTTGGCTTAACTTGAAACAGTTACAGAAATAACCTGGCACACACAAGTAGATTGTGCAGAGACAGCAGAAGCCATGAGAACGCTGCAGTCAGTGCAGCAGAGGCTTTACAGTACTAAGCATTAACTGTAAGTGTTGTTTTCTGCTCTACCTTGGACACCCCTGATATGATAATGGTGCTTTTCTTTCGAGGAGATTTCAGTTTCTGCTTTGCAGATTCGCTCAACTGCCGAATGGCTGCTTCTGCCACAGGGTCAGTGCCATTCAGTACCAGCAGCTCTGAAAAGAAAGGATTATTTCAGAGGGGAGAAGGAAAAACAGGAAAAAACAGAGCAGAGAGAGGCGGCGTTTGTCCTTGACTTAAAATTCACAGAAATGGCATAAACACCATGAACATCTTCCAATTCACCACCAGGTGTTCAGGCCCTGTCTTTCCCTTTTGTCGCCCATTTTTGGAGAAAAGGTACCAAAGTGGCACTTACAAACCATATCCATGAGAACAAAGAAGGTTCTGGAAGCCTGGACAAAACATGCCATTATTTCAATACGTTGCTACCCTGTGGTGACAGCGGGGACATCATGAGCTATCACAATCATGAAGAACCATAGTTCTAACAAGGTACATGATGCTACTTCCTCAGGTAGCTCTTTTGTTATTTTGCTCCTTTTCCAGACATCCCTGCTCAGCATTTCCATATGGCACTGTGATAGGATGGGGAAGGCAAAGTGGCTGCTTCAAAATCCTGTAAAGTCCACCTCCTTTTCCCCTCCAACACAGGAATACAAAATCTTCTGTAGAAAATGCTCTTTAGTGACAAACACAGGTTTATTTTTAAGCATGGTCCTTTCTGGCATCTAGCACACAGCAAATATACACTAATCAAATTCATCAAGCTCAGGAACAAACAAGACTGAGAAAGTCAACAAGACAAAAATCCCCATGTTTAATTGCCTGAGGTGGATTTTCTGGCAAGAGTTTTAACAACAAAACAACAGAGGCAAGAGCAGCACCAGTGTTAACTAAACTGGGCAGTGCCTTTTGTTACTGTGACATTACTGTAATAAAAGATGAGGCCTGGAATTTAGGAATAGGTGTACACAAGGGGTATGCATGTCTGCACACTCATAAACCTTGACATTTTCCATCTCCCCAGCCCCTGCATTAATTCTTATTGCTGTCATCACTTAGAACTATGGCACAGACACAGCATCTTTTCCAGAGCACTTGCTGCTATCTTACCATGAGGTTTGCAGTTACTTTTATCTAAGTTACTGCCATACCAAAAGCTTCTTTGTATTGCTTTCATTTGGCTTTTGTTCCAATGAGTAATTCTTCCTGCAATAAACACTTCACAGAAATTCCCCTGTACTCCCAACAAAAACATTGTCTGTAACAATATGGTCTAAGCTGTCTTCAGATGAGTTTTCCAGTAAGTGTTTTTGTGTCTTTAATACAATAAACACTTAAGAGAGTTGACTCAGAAGTTTTGCACTGTGTTAACATTTCCCAAATCGATGCAGTAATACCACACTGCTTCATGGTGTCAGAGTATTTATTTTAAAGATAGGAAAAGATCCAAGTGCTGTTACAGCACATTCACAGTTACTGCTTCATGCCCTTCCCCATATTTGTTGGCCAATGCATTTCTGTCTCTCAGAAACCTCCTGAGTGTGCCAGGAGCAGCCAAGATGATCTCCAGGTTGTCCCATCCCCACTCAGACTTGCACAAAGCCAATGAAACTCCACACCAGCTGCCACTGGCAGCCACACTGGGTCACGTCTGTCACTGCTGCTGCCCACAGAGCTACTGAAAGGTTCAGTGCTGACCACGCACAGGACTGGAAAATATGCTGAGAAAAGGTAAATTCTCCGGAGTCAAAATCAGGTTTTATATCCAATTCAAAGTGAATTTATAATTAAAGTTATTGTCAATGTCACCCGATGCTGTGAAGGCACTTCAGCTGTATGCCAGGTGACTTACGAAGGTGGACAAATGGCACAGCAAGCCCAAAATAGCCCAGTGGCGGGGCTAGGAAAAGAATTCAGCCTTCCTTACATTAGTTCAGCCTCTGCCTTCTCTTCAGGCACAGGGGACTTAGAGGTGAGTGTCACAGGGTTTTCATTTAGTGCAGCATCCCCACGCCTTTACGAATGGAGGCATCTTTCATTCAAAATTAAGAGAAAATACTTACTTTTGGCTTTTCTGCAGTCACCTCCCCGCTCCAAACCACAGCTCATTGTTATTTATTCAAAACCAGTAATTTAAATTGCTAATTAAAACCAAACTTTTACTGCAAGACTGCCATACCCCAAACCACAGTGCTTTAGAACATAAACATCCCAGTGCTGCTGACAGGCAGTAGCCATATGGGTTGGCTGTTATTTTAACAGGATCACATTAATTCCACATGCAGAAGAGAGAAATGTTCTCATTGTCAGCTTCAAACATTTTTGTTACCTGTATCTGAAGATGACAAAGTTTTGCTGACTGGAGCACCATGAGAATGGAGGGCTTCAACAGTGAAATCCTTTTCAGTCACCTTTACTTTAACTGGAGTTTTCACAGGAGAATCTGAGGACCAAGGTTTTCTGGTTATTCGAACTGGTCAAGACATTTTTTATTTCATTAATAAGAATTTATTATATCCGTTATACCTGTTCAAATCATAAGTTTGAGAAAATTAATACAAATTCTCAACACATGTTCTGTGGTAAACCTGACCCCAAAAAGCCAGTGAAGTGTAGGAATTCATTGTTTTTAAACATTCTACTGTAATATGCTAGACAACACCCACTTAAGTAAAAGATCTGCTTTAACAACTTAAAAGAATGCAGATCTTTGTGAGAATTCCCACCAAGGTTTTACTTTTATACTTATTCCAAGAATTGGAAAATCAACCCCTGGAGGACAAGCTGAAAAGTACTTTGTCACCAGGCAGCATCAATTTATCAGAGCTAGTGATAATACAGATCAAGGTTAGAAGGCACAGGGTGGTTTGTCATCAGCAAACATCCTGAGGGAAATACATTTGTCATGTGAAAAATCACCCACCAAAATCCAGCTCTTCTGCATTATCACACCATTGTGAGGATTTACAGAGTGTATTACAAGAGACATTAACTCCTCTTGTTCCTCTTGTAAGAAATAAGTTTCCGTGAAAAATATAAACCTGATTCTGGAGAATACAAACAACAACCCCACTCCAACATGTCAGAGAACTCGGGAAAACAGCGCCTTTCCTGACATGCCACTCCTCAATGGTGCCCATGGATAGCTCTGGGAGGGAACACAGAAGATCTGGACTTCCTGACCTGTGCTCAGCGGGGATGATCTCCCTTCCAGACGAGGTTTGGTTCTCACAGCAGTGACAGTGGTGACCACAGTCCCGCAGGGCATCACAGTGCGATCCTTTTCAATCTTGGTGGCCAGCACTGGAGTGGAGACTTGCCTTGCCTTCAGTTCGCTGGGTTCTATAAAAGAGAACTAAGGAGACACAAAAACATCACCTCAGGAGCACAGTCAGGCAAGGACACTATTTCTAGCTGACGCTTCTTTAAGCTTTTTGCTGAGGCAAACTCAAGAGTTAATTCTTTCGATAAAACACAAATCCTGTGCAATCAGAAGAGGCTGCTCTGACTCGGCCACAGGCCCAAAGCATGCCGTGAGCATTCACAAGCACTTCCTGAAGTGGAAGACACACCCCACAGCCCCAAGGCCAGCAGTACCTCTGCACTGATGGATCCCAGCCCAGGGCCTGGCTCCGAGCTGCTGTCCCCAGCCCCGCTGCTCAGAGCAAAGCTGTGCTGGCCAGAGGGCTGTTTCCTGAACAGGTCTAGAGGTACAGTCACCTTCCCAGATAAAGGACCTGCAAGAATAAAATCAGCAACATCAGCACACACCTAAGCCATCAGGATGGGTAATGGAGAGAAGATGGGAAAGGAAGAAAATTCAGGAAGGAAATTGCAGGAACTGGTTCTACATCATGGGGCAGAGAATTGGCATTTCACAGCTTTCTTTCAATTTTTTGACTGTTCCCCAGCCTGGCCTAATACTGTGCAATATGAAAGAATGAAGCCATCAAATATTACTTATTTATTATTGTTTCTGGCTATTACTTTTCCTTTTATATGCAGAATGTCTAGGGAAAAAAGAAAACTATTAGCTTCTTGGACAATCTCCATAACTAACTTGAGCATCTTTCATTTCAGAGGATGATCTGGATTCCTGGTAAACTGGAGCATCACAACAATTGTCTTTTTTAATTTGAACTTTAATAAAACTTGAGCAGTTCTCTTGTTCCTCCTCTGACTTTATCAGCTCCACTAGACTGGAACAAACTATTAGCAAAGGTACTGTACCATTTCAGAGATGAAATCCTAGCTTTTTGTGAAAAGCAGAATGTTTAAAAACAATAAATTCCTACACTTCACTGGTCTTTTGGGGTCAGATTACCACAGAACATGTATTGAGAATTTGTATTAAACAATTTTCTCAAACATTTATGATTTGAGGCATAACAGGTGTAATAAACTCTTGTATATATCTGTATTATACAATATATCTGTATTATACATTATATTATAGTCACATAACTCAGTTCTCTGCTCATTACTGTGATTCTACTTTGAGTCTTCTATTCAAATTTTTTTTGAAGGGGTAAGGAGGGGCAGAGGGGGAGGAAGAGAATTGTCAGTGCAATCCACTGGGAGCTTTTTCTGCAGGAAACCAGGCTGAAAGTTCCACTCTCAGTAGGAGGTAGAACCTTCTTGGTGTTGTTTGGAAGACTAAAGATGCTTAGGTATTATCAAGACTAAGCTTCGTCCAAGAAACAACACACATTTTCTGACTCCATATAAATCCCACATTTTTATTAGAAATGAAAAATAGCATCCATATCAGAGAATTTTTTTAAAGCTTTTGCCTACATCTGACTTTCCAATCCCTCCAATAACCACAGATAAGGAAGGTATTGCACAACTTTGTATATCTAGATTATTGAAGCTAGTTCTGAAACAACAGAATCAAGTAGTAAAAATGTTTGAGTACCTCTGTTTTATATTTAATCCAACATAATCACAATTGGTGTGTTTTATACCCAACTGTGCTTTTTTTACCTGAATTGTTAGGCAGTCTCTGGGACTTGAAAAGGAAGGATTTAGGATTAACCCCCATGACTCCCCTTCGGCCACAGAAAGAACTCAAAAGCTTAACTTGAAACCAAAAATGTTCACAGTGGATCTCTTAGATGTTTAGAAGACTGAAAAACATAGGGTATCAGTACCTGGAAGACTCAGTATGTTACAATCTAGAAAGAAACTCAAAAATTCTCTGTAACCTTAACCCAGAGCATGACAGAGGCACCTGATCAGTGTTTTCCCTGTTCCATCCATGATTCCTGATGGATCTGACAGTTCCTCTGTGGCCATCCAGAATTAAAAGGGGACTTAGGTCAACACTCAGCAAAGCTCACACACAGAACACATAAAATAATTCAGTCTTAATACTTACTATCCAACTTCCCATCTTCTACTATTTGCAGTTGCAATGCTTTTGATTTGGCACTTAGTTCACTGTGAAGGAAATGAAACTATGTTAGGTCTTTGCAGGCCACTCAGATTTTCCTTCCCACGTAGGTTTCCCCCTTTCCCCAGCCCTCTCCAAGCCAAACACTGCACCTTGCAGGTGGGTAAGACATTAAAGGGATCACAGTTGGAAACCATGGCCTGGCTCCCTCCACCACAGGTTCAATTTGTTCAGTTTCAGAGGCTTTTTTCCTCCCCAGCAGATGCCAAATGCTGCCCTGCAAACTGATGGTCCCTAGCCTGACTGCTACATCACAGCACTGAGAAGCTTTGTTTCTCCTGGCAGGATCAACTTTGTACGTGAAAATACTGGAACAGGTTAAATCAACATCCCTGTCCAAGCAGGGAAGTGTCCTGCAAAAACAGGACAGATGCAAGGAAACAAAAGTAGCTTCAGCTTTAAATGAGAAGAGCCAACATCACTTTTCCAAAATAAGACTCGAGGATGCTGCAAGACAATGAGTTTCTGTGTGACAGAACCAGTGTGAACTGTCCACAGAATTACCTATGTGGTACTTTCTAAGACAGACTAGACAACAGATTCTAAACCTTTCCTCTGACAGACAGTGAAGCAAACTGGGCACCTACTGAGGAACCCTCCAGTAAAACTTTATTTTATAACCTTCTCAGCAGGTGTTCTGCCAAAAACCCTAAGGGCATGTAAACATGTATTTTATTTTGGTATGTCTCCATTTCAGAATGCTGTGATCCTGGCTGCAGACACCCCACCTGCATTAGATGCTGTGGGACATCATCTACGCATATTTTAAGTTTTTCCCTGCCACTCCCACCCCTCCTGCACCCCAAAACTTGGAAAGGAGCTCCTTGATGGTGCTACTGCTGCTTTGCCATGAAGCTAAAGCAGAGCCTGACACTATAGTCTGTACACTGGTGTTCAGAGTGGGAGATATTTTTGGCTCTGAAGGGCAGTGGTTTGTGTGTGTGAACTTGAAAGAAGTTCAAAAAACCCTGCCAAAATCCTAATCATTTATCTGTAAAAGCTCCCAAGCTTACCTCATGCACTTCTGAAAAGCAGTGTGGAAACCCCAGCATTATTCCTAGTGTCAAGGCCAAATTCCAGTCAAGTTAATCACATCCTGCCTGCCCTCTCTCAGCCCTTTCAGTTGGAAAAGGGTATTATTCTTACAAACTTCCTGTCCAAAACTGAACTTGTCTGCTCTGCAACACTGAACACGGTGCTGTTCCACCAACAGATGGCTGAAGTGATTCACAGACCCACTGCCTGAAGCACCTTGTGATACTTCAGAAAAAAGAGTTCATCAGTGACTCCCCCCCTTCCTAAACTCATTCACCACAGAAGCCATCAGGTATTTTTGCTCTGTTGTTAGAAAGTGAGAATGAAAACAGTTTTAGATCTGCTTGCTTTTGACCTTATTTACAGCACCCATGTGAATCATAGAATTCTGTGTAAGTTGCCCAAAAATAATTTTTTTTTTTGTTCTACAGGAGAAAAGAAAATCTAGATAAAGTTTTACACTCCCTTTTTAGTCATAGCCACCATTCCTTTAGGTGGTCAATTGTTTTTGAACATTTGCTTTTTCTACTCTGGGGAGGGAATGGAGAGATATTAGATTCCCTCAAATGCAGTTTTCACAGTAAAGTGACTTCAGAACCTTGCTAACACCTCTTTTTTGGCACTGTATGAAAACACAAGGTGATTTATTATGCCTGTTACTGCTGTCATCTGCTAGAATCATGTATCTACCATGGAACATCTAGAGACCTGGATCTCATATCCATGCAGAGGGTAATTAGATATCCTGAAGTCCCTACCAGCTCCAGATTTCTCTGAGGCTACCCAGAGCAAGGCCAAGAATGGATCTATTTCAAAATGCCATTCTTCTCTCACACAGTTCAAGTGAAAAAAGATGCTATAGTGTAAAAGTATTCTCAGTAGGTCAGTTACTTACAAGATAAACTCTTCCTTCCAAAAGGGATGTGCAGCATTTTTGGCTACAGAGCTGGAAAACTTCTGCATAGGGTCATTCAACTGAACTATACACACAAGGTCTGTGCTGCCTGTAAGGGTGAGAAAAATCAATATCCAGTTATTAATTCTCCATCACCAAGAGGCCACTTACTGAAAAGAAACCCCTTTCCTTGCACACTGCACTTTTAAACAGACTTTTGCAGACACTTTCTCATCCTCCCACGGAATAAATGCCTTCCCTCAGTTTGTAGATCAAAGACATTAATAGCAAAGGTCAATATTGCATCACTGTTGTCTTATGCCCTGTCCTACATAAAATATGACAACCCAATTTAAATCCTGGTATGAAGCAACCACGTGCAAGCATAAAATGATCCAAAAAGATGGGGAGACAGCAGTAAGCAGGTGATGGTGTGGCTGTGAGGCAGGGAGGGAGTAAAGTTGCTTTCAGCTGCTTTAAAAAAAACAAGTTTTCTAAGTTCCTCCTGGCCACAGTCACAGCGGTTTATTTGGACATGAAAATAAGCTTTTTTGCTGGCAAGTGACTGGTGACAGCAGTGCTAATTCACAATGGTTTTGTGGACTGTGGTTTTTAACAAGTTCGTGACATTTTAAAGCACTGCTGCAGACTTATCTCTGCCTTGATCTTGGAATTTGATAGTGTTGCAAATTGGCATATTATATTGCTGTTCCAAGGTGAAATAGTGTTCCTCTTAAAGCATCTTTTTTAATATGGCTTTCACAACATCAGAAATAATTCAAACCCAGACTTCCAAAAGATCCAGGAAAGTAACAAAAAGCTCAATACTGACTGGGTACAAAGCGAACAAAAGATGCTGCCCCAGTTCTCCAGGAGAATCTCGGTTTGTATTTGCTGTCACCAGCTCTCAGGTGTCCTGTGGGGATGCTTTGGGGCCGTGGGTCAGCCCTATCTCAGGCACAGAGGCAGCCTGGGCCTGGCAAGGTGATTAGATGAGACAAAGCTCTGTGTACACACAGCTTATTTGGGATCCAAGCTGACCCTGGAGTAAGTAGTTGAGCTGCTTTCACAGCAGGCTGAGCCTGAGCTGATGAACCTGGCTGCTTTCTGCTCCCCCAGCCATGTGTTTCTGCAGCCTGTTCCTGCTGCAGGTCCCCAGCCCAGGGCAGGGACCCTGCACAGCCCTGAGCCACACACCGACTGTACCCAGCAGGGCACTGCAGCTTTTCTGCCCTGGACACCCTGCTGGAAACAATTAATTACTTTTTCCTTACCAGCAGAAATCACTTCTGCCCTAAATGATTCCCTGTAGACCATGCAATCAAAATCTAAGGTGATCTTTGTTTACATACACAAACTAAGGAGATGAAAACAGGCACAGCCCTGCAGAGACCAGTTCTGCTACTGGGAATTCACCAGCTGACCTAAGATATCTGCAGAGGAGATATCCACGAGCTCCTATAAAAGCTGTCAGCATCCATCAATCATCCATGGCTCCATCAGCACAAACAAAGTGCCCCTCCCCAGGCCCCTGTGTGCCTGTGCAGGTTAGCCTGCAATTCGAACACTCTCATGGAGCCCGAGTTCCAACAGGATAATTCATTATTGCAAGGGAAGGCAGGAAAAGGGAAGGGAATATTTATTAAAAGGCAGCAAGTTATGTGCAGAAGGCAGCACCTTTCCAGCTGTGCAGTATTCCCACTGGATTTCAAGTGTATCAGTTGAACCCAATTATGAAGCTTTACTTCTCATACTCAGTTCCACATATTTACACTCCAGGAGCTGTTGGGCAGGCAGAAAAATTCCCTCCATCTCCTGTTAGAATAGCAAATGGGGGTTTTGCCTCCCAACACCTGTGTTCCAAGAGCAGAGCACATAAATTGTCTCCTCTCCCTCTCATTTTTTGGGAAGGTGCAGAGATTCTCAGGTGAATCTTCTGTTCTATACACTGCATGCACACAAAGGTATCTCATCTCATGACTTTTAAAGGCAGGCAAAATCACCCAATCTTTTGGGAAGTTTAGTTTGCACTACAAAACTGTAGAGTAATAACAAATCACAAAATGGTTTAGGTTGGAAGGGACCTTAAAGATCATTTCATTCCAAGTCCCCTGCCGTGGGCTGGGACACTTTCCACTAGACTGAGTTGCAGTTGCCAGTATAGTTTTATTTATATTGGACATTTCACAGCCAAGAGTTCCAGAATTGCTTTAAAAATATTTAAAAAAACCAAAAAACAGCTCTGCAGAGATTTTTAGGGGAATCACTTCCAACCAGGATGAGCAAAGCAGCATTATGCAAGACTCTAGGGCAGAAACCTATTACATCTAACCGAAAAACAGAGCCCAGCAAGAAGGATATATTTATCCAAAACTAGTGCCTTGCCCAATTTAGCAGCCACAAGCTTCCATTAAAAATACTGTTACAGAATTGTTTAGTGGCCATATATAACAGAGCTTCCGATCTGTATTTCCGCTGACAAAATCTGGAATGTGCCTGCTCATGCCTCAATCAGTGACAGAGACGTGCCTGCACTTGGGAGAAGTCTGAACACTTGCAAGACAGGCCTGGTGCTGCTTTCCAAACCCAACACAACCTTCACTAGGCAGTGACCTCTTTTTTAGCTTCATTCTCCACTTGCAAAAGGTATTTCCTCAGGGGGAAAAATCCCTGACAACCAAAGACAACCTCTGAGGAGTTTATATACAGGAGGAGAGTTTTAGATCAGTCTGCAAATTGGTCAAAAGTAAAGAAAAATGCCTGTAAAAATAAAGTAACACTGAATGAAGCCAATGTCATTGCCAGCAGTTAATGGAGAGTTGGATTTGAGCCCCTCATCTTGGGTACAGCCAAAGTGAGAACTTTTACCAATTAAAATTAAAATCCAGAAAATGATCAGCTAGCTTTATACACATGGCCATTTCAGTCTGGTTTCAGCAATGATGGATTTCTGTACAAGAACAAGATGTTTAAATACTCAAATAAACTAAAACATGCATTAAGTCAGCACTGGCACAGGCTGCCCAGAGAAGCTGTGGCTGTCCCATCCTTGGAAGCATCCAAGGCCAGGCTGGACAGGGCTTAGAGCAACCTGGGACAGTGGAAGGTGCCCCTGCCCATGGCAGGGGGTGGCATGAGATGAGCTTTAAGACCCCTTCCAACCCAAATCATTCTGTGATTCTATGATATCTGTTTCTCAGAACACAGCAATTTCTTAAATCTTCTTTTGAGAGCAGGCTGAAACCCAGAACTCCCACATTATTTCACCTGAAAGTATAAAAACCCAGCCCAGCCGTGCCTGAAATGGAGCAGCAGCGCCTGGGTTCCATTACCTGCAGCACGGAGATCGCTCAGCTTCACCGCGATGTTCCTCACCAGCAGCCTGAGCTCATGAGCCCTTGGAGGTTTGGGAGGACTTGTGCCCTGAGGGAGAAGGCTCGTGCTCTGTACATTCTGCAAAAGGCAACCAGGACAAGGGCTTGAGCACAGGGAAACACCAAATCCTTGTGGACATGGACACAGGGAGCAGAGGTGTGCTGGGCTGGAGCACCAACAAGGAGCCACACGGGAGGGGAGACACAGAGCCTCCACTGCCACAGGCTGTGGTGTTCCAAAGACGTGTCCCAGTTGTTTCTTACCACTGAACACTGCTAAACTTACTCAATTGTGGGTCATATATATATAATAAATATATAATTATATGTCCACTAAGCAGAAGGACACTTCTCTAAAGATTTTGGAAGGAATGAGACTTACCTGAACCTCCTTTGTATCTGCAGGCCTCACACTCAACACTACAGATGGAGAAGCTGAGCTGAAGAGGCTCTTCAAGACATCTCTGAGCGTTTCAGGTATTGCACATGTCTCTGCTCTCTGTCCCTATGAGGAAACAAACAATCAGGCTTCTCAAAACTCAGAAGAAGTTAAGGCAAAAATTACTTTGGTATATACCTAAATCACCAAAGCCATTAAACATTAGCTTTGTCAGAGAGACATGGTTTCTGTTGCCAACAGCACAATTTAACAGATCATACAAAGAATTACTTAAATTTCTCCATTATGCATTAAAGGAAAGCTAGAATTAAACGCTGAAAAAGTCACATGCTGTTCTAAGAGTTAGGAAGACAAAGCCGTTATCCAAAAAAACAGAAGTCTCATTAAGAGTTTTTCTCTTAAGATGGTGTTTTAAAGATTCTGCACTGCTCTGCACTCCCCTGAGAGAGCAGATCAGGTCATCAGATAAGCAGATCGGCACCGTTCCACTGATTATTTAATGGGAGTTATGCCAGCTTGCAACAGCTGAGAAGAAACTAATCCTGTGCTGCACTGAAAAAAAATATTATAGCATCTCCTGGAGGTCTTCAACCTTGCTGAAAAGTGCAGTGTATGGACAGAGAGCTGTGCTGCTCTGGGGCACTGAGCTGTAGTTTGCCCATTCAAAAATCTCACGGCCATCTGTGCTTAGCACCACCACCTCTGAGGGGTCAGAACACACCATGGATTTTGCTTACACACCACAGATTTTTCTTAAGCACACACACAGCTTCACATGATTAATTCTAAGGTGTGTGAAGAGTGTGAACTGCCCCTGCTCTCTCTGTGCTCCTGGAGAATGCCTGCTTCCCACAGCATGCTCCTCAGGAATTTTCTTCTGCTCAGTTACCTACAGGGCAGAGATTTTTAAATTAAGCTATGCCAGAAAGGACAGTCTGACACTCAACAGCTCTGAGGGTAGCACAGGAGAAATCTCAGTGAGGTTTCTTTTCCAAAGAAAAGATTGAAGTAGGAGACCAAGATCTGACCTAAAACCAGAGGACTCATCCCTCTTTTCTCATCTGATACCACACTGAGAGACTTTACTGATGTGCACCTTGCAAGCCAAACAGATTTGGGAGTAAAAGCCCTTTCCCAACTGCCCAGGTGTGACAGAAACATTTAGGGTGTTTCACAAAAAATCCCAGGAATGCTGTGTAGAGAAATTCTGTTTAATTGCTTCTTACCTAACTGGCCTTTGATGACAGGTTCAAAACACACACAGCACTGGCCAGTCCCACAGAAACTCTGCTGTGTTCACACAGTGTGCCCTCAAATAACCACCAAGGAAACAGGCACTGGCACATCTCTGCAACTTGCAGATAATTAATTATCACTCACTTTAAAAAAGATTAAAGTAAATTAGACTGTTTAAAGTCTCAGTTTCAGCAATTCCATTGCTTAGGTTACTTAAATAAACTGTGGTTAGTCTTCACTGTTTTGGACGTCATTTCCCTCCCCTGCTCTTACCTAAATTGTAAAATCCCAGCTGCCTCTCGTGCTTTGCCATCAGCCTAATCTGACATCTGTTATTTAACAGTAAAAACAGCAACCATAGTCACTGGACTTGTACTCATAGGTATTTTCTGTTGTTTCCATAGTTATTTGGAAAGGAGATTGATTAAAGAGCCTACTGTCAGCTCAGCCTCATTTTCTAGCCATCGTTTGTTTGGAAAGTAACTCTCCACCACAACGCCCTCACCCAAACAAGCCATAATGGCTTAACTGCCACCCCAAAATAATAAAGACAACAGGTTTCATTTCGGGTTTGACCTTGGCTGGAGGTGCACAGCAGCCACCACAGGCAGCCTGGGGCACATCAGCACATGAAGTCACCTTGTGCCAATCCAAGCCCTACAAGTCACCCAGGCTGCTTTAATCACAACTCAGGTTCACCCAGCCATTACCAACAGAAATGGGTTATTACACCCAGCTAATGTGATGACAAAACCACTGTGGAGATAATCACAAGTAATTACAGGTATTTATTTGTACACAAAGTATTGCTTCCAAAAGAGGGAAAAAACAAGCCATAAAAGCTGACATTGAAGTTTAGGAGCTGAAGCAATTTCTAAGGTGTAAGTTGCTCACAGGTTTCAGCCCTTTGTTTATTGCCTCTCCTCTTCCATAAGTGCTAATAGAAACTTCAAAGTGAAAATAAAGCCCTCTAACTATGGAAGAACTTAACAGGCTCATTCTAAAAATGCAGGCAAAGCATAACAAGTGCAACTCTGCACTGCTGGGCTTGGGCACCTCTCAAAAAGCTGGTTGTGAAGTCCAGTGCCTGCACCAGAGTCATCTGTGTTTGTCAGTAAGGATTTAATATTTAATGACTGTTCAAATGTGGATAATCAACATGCCACCCCATGCCACCCCAGCATGTGAAGGTCATTTACGGTGCTACATGTGCACAGTAAAACTTACATTAAAATACACTTCAAAAGGCTTGTATGTCTTTAGTTATGAGTTTCACATTTTCATGGACAAAAGCTGTGGTTATAAATGATTATGATTGTAACTCACTCAGTACAGGTCTTTAGAAGCAGCTCTACAATAAACTTATTTTTTTAACAAGGCTGTCAGTCGAAAAACCAACCACAAAAAATACAACCAACCTACTGTTGTAAGAAAGGGTTAAGTCACTACATTTGTGCACAAAAAAAAGTAATTGTGAAGGGTCAAAGGCAGAAGAGAATCCCAGTCAAGAATAAACTCTTTCAGAGGATGTCCCAACAAAACAATCCCCAATAAATCAGTGCTTATATACAAAGATAAGGTGCAATTCCAAAAGCATCAAAATGTTTTTAAATCATCCATAATTTCCTTAAAATAACTATTTTTTACAGCTGTTTTTGAACTATTGTTGCCAGATTTCAAAACTGATTTAAATCAAGAAAGGAGTAATTCTGTAATTGCTTTGATGGGAATAACATTACAACTGGGGTTTTTTAAAATTATTTTAGAAGTGTTCTGAGAGAGGGTATTTAGGAACAGACATTTTCCACACATTTGAATTTGGATGAAAAATGTTTGCAAAATCATCTGTTTATCAAATACAGACTTGTTCCAGTAATCTTGAGAGATGCTGTTGGATTTCAGAGATGTAGGGGTTTGATGGATGAGTCACGGCAGATGCTTTGCACCACATTTTGGACCAAGGGCACGGAGACCCATCTTCTTTACCATTATAACAAGTAAAACTTACTGACTGACCTCCTGCACTGCTGGCTGGATTTCAAAGTTGATTTCATTGGTGTTAATGAGGAACCACTCAACTTTGACATCTTCTCCTTTGTCTTTCACGTAGAGCTGAAGCTGTGGACAGGAACACAGTTACCGGAGAGTGCTCTGGTGTCCTTAAAGCAGGTCAATCTCCACTGAGAGCTAAGGCTCAACACAGGAAGAATGACACCAGTTTCTGAGTAAGTGACTTCAAAGTGACACTCTAAGAAGGCAGAAGTTGCTTAAGCTTTGAGAGTGCATGCCAGTTAAAAACGGGAATTGTTCTATACATCTAAGTGATCTACCAGACATGTTATTTATCCACAGACTCCTGAAGAGGCAGCTTAATTTCTGTATTTACCACTTGCCCCAGAGGGAAACAGAAGGAAGAGAAGAGAGAACAACACTTGAGACTTTACCTGCAGGTGGACTGGGGACAGTGTCACACTGTAGGACTGAGCTTCGGCAGCCGCGGGCTCAGCAGCTGAGACAGCGAAGAGGAATTTAACAGAATCTCCCACAACATTGCAAGAAACCACCTGGAGAAAGAAAAAAGGTGAGGGGAAATGAAGGGGAAAACAAATTAGTCTTCAGAAGGGCTGATGAAGGCAAGAAAGAAAATAAGAAAGGAATTTGAGCTAGCAGAATTATGCTAAGTTCCACAGGTGGAGAATTTCTAAGCAATTTCACTCATGTCCCCACCTCTTTCTGTACATTCTTCTAAAAACACATAGTGCAAGTGTTCAGTTCTGTATATGAAATTTAATACCTGCAAATTACGGTGTTTCCCAAAATTTCTTTTGTATTGTTACCTAATTCAAAAGTAACTCCTTGCCTGACAAAGGCTCCTTTCCATTTCACGCATCTATGTATTAAAAGCTCAAAGAGGGCAATTTGGCATAAAGGAGACAAAGATATTTGTTCTTCCTCCTCTTCTGCTCTGAGCTAAGTAGCCTACAACAGGGCAGCTGATTTACCAAACAATCTTTAGTTTAGTAGTATCCTACAAATGTGAAACCTTGGTATAACCCTGTTGCTCCAGAAGAGGATTTTGTCTGAGCAATTCCAGTTCTCAGTGGGATGGGAAAGAGCAGGAGCCTCTAAAAGTTTATTCAAGCCTTTGACCAAACCAAGAAAGGCCCTGAAATGTGGTGACAAAGCTAAATATCTGGGGAAAGTCTGTGTGCCACTTGACTGCAATACACTTTTACGAGCACTAATTCAACTTCTTATCACACTGAGTTTGTAAACACCAGACAGTTTTCCCTCCCTCTCCTCTGCAAACTGACTGAGAAGCTGGAGCTGCCATGCAAAATTCCTGGAGTGTGCAGAAAATCCTGAAGTGCTCCTGGCGGCACAGGAAAGCCCATGGGGTGGAAGTCAGAAATTATTCATCACACCACAGAGACATGTTTATTTTGCAAGCAGATGTGCTGGTTGAGGAGAGCTGCTTGTCACCGTCCCTCTGTGGTTACTGTCCCCACAGCTCCACTGGAAAGGACAGCTGGGCCCTCCTTACACTGACTCAGGCAAAGGGAACCAGGTCAATGCAATGCACAGACAAATCATTCCCTGCAAGGTTTGTCTGACAAAAACTCTGCATGGTGCTATTAAATTGTGTTTGTGCACTTACTGCTCCACTTATGGGCACTGGAATTGAAGCTGAAAGCTTTGAAAGGAATCATATACCTCCTGGAAGATCCTTATCAGTCTCTCCTTAAATACATTTCATCTCCCTGGGCTCTCTAGGGTACATTTTAAGGATGGCCAGGGCATTATCAAGAGCCTGAGTACATCCATTAAGGTAGAGACTTAATTACAAAGGAGCAGGGGGTGGGGAAGTGGATATAACAAATAAAAATCCCAACCACACCCACAAGCAATAAGATTTGCCTTTTCAGGTATGTCTTCTGCAAATTATAGTTTAGAAGTGGACAAATGAGTTTCCCTCACCTCTCCTCTTTCCCAAACTCCAAATTCCTTCAGAAGTGATTTCTGACCTTAATCCCACACAAACAACACTAACACCCAGTATTATGGTAAAATATAAAGGATTTTTAATAGCTAACAAGAACAAAGAGCCCAGCTGCTTATTTTACTTGTTGCTGAGTTGAAAGACAGAATCACTCCTTTCATTCAAAGTAATGGATTGACACAGTGATTCTTTAAAGAATTCAAAAATGAAAAGGTTCTTCCCTTTTTGAGGGAAGAGGAGGAAAAAGGACAGGTCTGATGCAAAAACGGCTGACACTTCCATATCCTAAATGCAGTGTTTTATCATCCACACATGTTTTCTCCACACATCCATAGGAAGTTCAGTGCATTCAGAACAAGTTGGACTTGCTGCACATATGATGCAGAGCCATTCATCTGGAATTTCTGGATGTCCAGGAGCCAAGGTTGCCAGGTATGTGGTTGATTAATGTTTTTAAAAGAAATAAAGCAAGGCGAGAGAGTTGGTAGATGAGTTCCTGTGCCACTTGTTTCTTAATCGTGTTTAATTCCAAGTAAAGGATGGAAACAGACACTGCAGGTGGTGGAACTTTCATTCTTCTTTCTACATTTTGTCAAGAGATGCTAAATTAGTTTTTCATATATATTTTTACCTTTAATTTCGAAGCCCAGACCAGAGGAGTTTGGACTTTTAGTCTCCTTGATTAATTTATTTTTTGCCAACGTCATCTACTAAGCCCTACTCCCCTTCTGCCCTCACTTTTACTAAAATAACTGTGGTATTCAGGTACAGATGCCTGTCAATTTTTAAGCCAATCATCAAAAGGAGTGGTTCCATGTTTGTAAATGGAAAATAGTATGTCTTCATGTCAGCTGAATCCCTTTGTTCTCGGAGCAGGATGGATGATGGAGTCAGAATATTGAGAAAAGCAGAATTCTGGGCTAGATTTTGAAGAGAAAGCGGCTTTGTTTTCATCTAAGATGCTGCCACAAGTGGTGAGAAGCTGATTAAAGAGACTGCAACTGCTGCTTCGCTTGCTGAGTGACATTCCTTTAGAAGTGTAGCAGGTGATTTTGATAGACCAGAGCAGAAATAAGTAGGCCATTTCCCCCATGACAGTCACACAAAGAAAAATACTGAAGCTTCCCATGCTCCGCTCCTCTTCCCCCTGCCTCATTCCAGCCTGCTTCCTCAAATTCGTTTTCTTTGCACAGATGAAAATCTGGAGAAGGAGGGCCAGGCAAAGCACCCCTTTCTGATTGGCAGGGGTGAGAAAGAGGAAGGATAGATGTCCACAAGAAAACAGAGGAGCTGGGATCAATGGGAAGAGAGGTCCCCTTCCATTTCATTTATATTCCTCATTCTCTCTCCCACCCCCCTCACCACAGACATCCCCAGTCATCAACACTTCTGTGTTTTAGAGTCTAGAAACTCTGTCACTTTTATAACAAACTGCTCGTTAAAAGTCAAGCCCTGCACAGCAGCTGGGACCAGAGGGGTCACCCCCCAGGCTCTTTTTTGTGATCCTACATCTAGACAAGACAGAACTCTCAGATTACCAGAAATAGGGTGAGGTGAAGTAGCAGCACAAAGAAACCAGGACAGAGGTATTTTCTCCCTCCAGCACCTCCCTTGGCACAAGCACCCCTCTCTCCATGTGCTTTGGGATCTCCCATGGGAGGGGTTCCCATCCCTTCCTCAGGTATCTTTGTGTCCCGGCTCCTCCTCAGTCCTCTGCCATCCCTCCCCACACACAGCTGGCACTCAATCCCCCCAATGCCAGGGTTATTCCTGCTGTTTCCAGCCTCTCCTCTTCATCCCTGACCACTCCAGCCCTCGATGAGGTGAGCTGCAGGGGAAAAACTCTCTGACCTGGCTGGGCTCAGTTCCCCACATGCTCAACAGTGGCACTCAGCTCCACTGAGCTGCAGACACTGTAATACAACTTGCCTACATGTATCTAAAATTGTGAGTACAATTATCCTAAATACAATTCTATTCCAGATAAACAACTGCAGGAGCAAAGGAGACTGAAAAAGCACTGCAGTTTGAGCAAGACCATTTTTCTAGAAAGTTAAGTGTCCAAACTTGTGTACTCAAAGCTATTAAAACCCTTTCCCCTGCTTTGTTGTCCCCCTCTATATCCAGACATTTTCCCTTTGCAGTTCCTCTGTACAGAGCCACAAAATTTCAGCTTTTTCCTTCCTGAAGTAGCAGCAGAAGCTGCATCTCAAGAAGCACCATGGTGCCTCTGCTCCTCACATGTGGTGTGCTCTTGCCTTGAGGTTTCAGTTTTGGCACTGGTACCCCATTAATCTGTGCATTACACATTCCCTGTTCTTTACTCTTCCCTCCCCAAGTGCAGCAGCAGGTTCCCTCCCTGAGCTGAAGAGTTGTGACTTCAGGGGGAAGTTCTGACAGCCCTGATGGGGAAGATTTTCCTCACCTTCCTCAGGCCCTGACCACACCACATGTGTGTGTAAAACCCTCAGCAGTACAGGCCTTGATTGCCTTTTTTGTTTATTTTCTGGAAGGGAATTAGTTTTACTGCAGTTGGTATTTACTTCCAGAAAGAGCAGGTTACTTGAGGTTACTCAGTAGTATGTAAGTAATACAAATATTTAAGATCTTCACAAGAAAATGAGAATTCACCACGAGGCAGCCACATACTGCAAGTTGCTTTGATCTTACTGTAAGATTTAGGACCCTCACAATTTTCTGTATTTCTCCCAGAGTACTGCTATGAGAAGGGTCTTTTATGTTGTCAATGGCCACACAGACAGTTTATGTCTCAGTTTAGAATCTCACCACAAGAAAATTTTTCAAGTCAAAAACTTCTGCCTTTTGACAGTCATTAACACTCAGCTGTTCAGAAGAATATGATCTTCTTGGTTATCAGAGCCAATTCCTTAATTTCTTGAGGGCATTTCTTCAGCTTCTTCTCCACCCCCTCTTCACCCAAACAATTGACCAAGTGACCAGAGCAAATGATGGGGAGATGACAAATGCAATGTCTACCCTAGGCCCAGGTAGCTGTGGATTTTAGGAGCCAGTATCAAAGGAAATTTGCCCATAAATACAGTGAAAACCTCAGACCACTTTCCCAAATGGTGGTAAACACCACAATGAAGGCAGGGTGAGGGATGGACTCAATGCAGAGAGTTTCCATGTCAGCAACAGAAACAAAGCAGAAGTTGATAGAACACGTGAATTTATCCACTCCTTTGAGACCAACACATTCAAATTCAAATAGGTGGGAAAAAAGGGGGGAGAGGGAATAAAACAAACAAGCAGGGAGTACAAGGAAACATGACAGGAAGGATTTTCAATCCACCTAACAAGTTCAGTGAATATCAAACGGGGCAAGGACAGGAAGCAGTACTTGTATTTCAGAAGGCGGAAAATAAATCAATACCAGAAGTAGACTTGCTAGTTTGGCCTCACTGTTGTGCAAGTCTTTACAAACCATCTGAGACACAGCACAGCCGAAGACACAGAGACCAAGAGGAGACAGAAAGGCCCAGCAGAGGTTTGCCAGTTTGTGCTGCAGAAGCTTGGAGAGCGATTCACTGCAGAGACACAGTTCCCCTGTGTGGGGGTGCTAAGGCTTCCCTGCTCCCTGTGCCAAGCTGGCAGAAGTGGCACAAGCCTATAGGAGGCCCACACACATCTGTAGTAGCAGCTGGAAGAAAGACAGTGCCAAGCCCAGGATCATCTCCAGTGAAGCAAACAAAGCCCCACCCCAATGTCTTCCTTTGACAAGGCACTCAGGTCTGAAGAAGGTTAGATCAAAATGTTGCCTTGTTTAACTCTGTAGGCTCACCCCACTAATAATTAAGCTTTACTCCATCATTCCCCCATTAAGGTGGACTGGGATTTTTGAAAGGGAGAGGATAGTACAGTGAGCAGGGAGGTGAAAGGTGGAAATGGATTATGAAAGAGTCTTTCAGGCACCAAACCTATGGCACAGTTAATGTCCAAAATACCTCAGGAGAAATCTGAAAGAAAATGTGATGCTCAGGAAAGCAAACTGGGAAGCAGCAACATAAAGGAAGATTAGATCATCACACAGGAAAGCTGAAAGACCTTGAAATGTAGGAGAGGAATGCAATACAAAATACATAGTGTGTGTGTGTGTAAGAATTAACAACTGCTGCTCATACAAAGGACAGCTTATCACCGGGAGAGCACCACAGGGAGAGAGACCTTGATGCAACAAGGCACTCACAACGTGAAGCAGCCACAGGAGAGGCAGACTGGAGCCTAAAACCCCTCAAGGAAGTACTTTCAGAGACAAAAAGAAGCTGCCTCCTTGCATGGTGAGACCTCACCTGTAGGGCTGTGTGTCCCTTCAGCCATCAAGTTCAAGAGCATGGATTTAATTGGAGCTGCTGCTGAGAATGGGTGCATAGGAGAGAGACTCAGGAGCCAGGAGAGCATTGTGAAAGGAGACTTAAGGAACAACTTTTGTAGGCAAGCTAAGCAAAAGCTGAAAGGAAATATAATCCCTTCATAATACATTTACTGACAGCAAGCACCATCGAAGAAGAGTAAACACATTAAGGATAAAGGATTGTATTAGTGCAGAAACTAAAAAAAGCCAAGGAAGAATCTTCATGGGCCATAATTCCATCTTGGCTTGTAAAAAAGCCCCAGTCATTAAAGCAGCAAAGCTCTGGGATGGCTTCTGAAACAAAACAGGGAGTTAAAAGACAACAGGAACTGTACATCATGGTCAGGGTAGTTCACCCCACCAAAAATAATCAAAAATAAACACATGTATGTAACAAGGAATGATCCCAGTTAGGAGTGCAGAAGTGACAGTAAAGGAATGACTCTGAAGGAATTTTATCCCTTTCCATTTAAGTATGAAGTAGAAAAAGGAGGGAGACTTCTGTCACAGCTTGCTCCATCCAAACCCTCTGTGCCAAGTCCCCAGCAAGAAAATCCTCTTCTTTGTTGCCTTTTTTGTTGCTGTTTCTGTTGTGAAGTTCAAGTCCTCTGGAAATAGACTGCACTAATGGAAAGGCTGGCAGAAAAAGCTAAGGCTAAGAATATTTCTGATATTTATTTTATTAAAACATAACAACCAATACCACACAATGAAAACAGGCCACTTCATTCTATATATTTAGGCTCTGGCCCAAAACTGGAGTGAAGGCAACACATAAATAGAGGCTTTATCAAGGAGCAGTGTGGTGTAACCTTCAGCCACAGAGCAGCTCTGTTCTATCACCACAGCTTTGGCCAAACTGAGGACCAGCAGCATTCTAACCATGTCTGCAGCACTGCACTGTGAAGCACACACCAATTTTTGTCAGAAGTTTGAGTCTGGGCAAGCTGCAGAGAGAGATTTCAATTTCACATGGAAATATTAAGAGTTTGAAGAGCAAGGGGGGGAAAGGAAAACACCAACCCCCCCCCCAAAAAACCAAACACCACCTTGGGACCCTTAGTATTACCTGAGGAATATGTAAGAGACAATAATCATATCAGAAAACTTGTGAGGTGTTTAGAGAAAGGTATGGATTTAAAGAAGGAAAAGTAGCTACCAGATTGCCACTCTAAGGTTGTTATACCTTGTAATTCAAATAAATATTCAGGTTGTAACATAACCGAAGGAGTAAGTTAGATCAGAAGAATGATTCACAGAGTTTTTTCCAGCAGCTGTGCACAAGACTGTAGAAATGGGTTTTAGCACAGTTCAGAAGAATCCAGTTTATGAAAGCAAACCTGGTTTATTCCAATAAATTTTAAAATGTGCTCCTATTGGTTGAAGCTGTTTTGAAACCACATTAGATTTCTGTCTGCAGTGTAACAGCTCGATCAAGTCACCGAAATGGCTCAACCCAGCCCTGCCTGTCCCTTCCAGCAACATTTTAGACACTGCACTGCAAGACACCAGTTTTTTGTGCTGTTATTTGCCAGCTTTTATTTGCAGCAGCTCTCCCTCAGGTCCTGGCTTCACACATGACACAGCACATCACTTTCAGACCTAGCAGTGCCTCCTCCTTACCATCGTGGTATCCTCCAGCGGCACAGAGTAATACTTGTGCCAACGCTAGAGTCCTACCAAGCCCAGTCTCTCCAGCCCCACTGCTGGGGCAGGGACCACTGGTACTGAAATTAAAAAAAAAAAAAAAAAGAGAAAATAAGTACACAAACAGCTTTACATGTTAAAAATGCCCAGCTGCCACCAGCCAGGGTGTGCCTCTAAGTTGTGTATTAGGCAGATAAGCATGCATAGTTTGCAAAGGAATCATAGTAGAGCTGCTTAGCATCTAAATCAGACAAGCAAACCAAAATAACAAAGTAAAACTAAAAGAAAAGCAGTAGGGTAATTTGATGCAGGTGCCTAAAGCTGAGCACCAGTTCAGATGTAACTAGTACTTACAGTCACTAGGACAAAAATGCAGCAGCTAGCACTGCTAATAAACATATACAGATTCTTTTTCCCTTTTAATGCATTTGTACTCTCCCAAGAGCTCCGTTCTGCCTTATTTTCATTTCACATGCACTGAACCACCTTCCAGTATGTGCAGTGGGAGTGCTCTGCACTGAATACAGGGCTCAGCAGAGTCAAGACTTCCACCCTCAGGACTCTGCAGGGATCCTTACTCAGCTCCCACTTTGGAAGCAAACCTGTCATCAGCCACACAAACAGCAAGAGGCAGACAAAGATGTTTGCCTGTCCCAGAAGAGAAATTTCTTTCTTCTCTGTGAAGTCCCCACCGTACACTTCAGCAATAGGATGGGGAAGCATCATCAGGACTGTGGAGGTGGGAGACAGGGCTGCTCCATGAGCTCATTGAGGGCGTAGCTATAAACTTGGCACAACCCTGGTTATGGTGCATTTGGTGGAAGCCCTGGAGCACATTCTGCTAAAGAAGTGAATCAATGCAGAGAGTTTGCACAGGTTCATTAGAGAGGCAGCCTCTTACCTGCCTCGACAAACACAGGTCAAGGGTACAGATCTATTGACAAATAAAACTTCCACTTACACTAATAAAACATTTCCTGACCCAAAGTACACCGAAAGGCAACAAATCCAAAGTTTACCTTCTCGCCAGCTGACTTTACAACACTAGTAACTTCTTTAACTGCTAGCTCAAGCGGTTCTGCTGGATCATCTTCCTCAAATGTGAGCCACTGACAATCCTAAGAAAGAAGAAAAAAAAGAAGCATCATTAGGTGATGAACCCATCACTTGAAAACAAGTGATAAAAACACACTGCCAGTCAAGTTCCTGAAATTGCAAATGTATGTCAAAACTTCCACGCATTAATTGCATGACACCTCACTACATAATACAGGGTAGCGCCTGAAAACATCTACTTAGGACATAGCTATGGGCCTAATCATAACTCATCTTGCCCTGTAGTAGAATATCAAGGTACACAGTGCAGAGCCAAGTCCGTGAACAGCAACAGGGTTCAGTGAAACTGCTGCTCTTCAGCAAAGATTTATCAGTGCTGTAGTTTGAATAGGCCTGTTTGGTTTGGCCTAGGAACACGGCTGGAGGAGGCTATGCCAAAACTAAGAAACCCCAAATATCATCTTGCAGAGGTGAGGAAAGAAGCCTTCCCCTGCCCAGCCCTCCTCATCGGTGAGGGCAGACAGTGATGACAGCCACTCAGTCCTCACACAGACAGCAAGGAGAAGGCAGCCTTTGGGCACTGAGGTCATACTTTCAGAAGCACCAGCACTGCATTCTCCACCTGCCACCCACACCGAGCACTCAGCCCCGCTTCCCTCATCACCCGAGGTTGTTTTGCACTCAGGAATTTCATTAGCTTTGTGCTGCTGACATTGTCTGGGGGGGCAGACAGCAGGAGCAATGCCACGCTGCAGTGCCAGGTGCTGAACTCCTGGCTCCAGCTGCTCACCCGGGCACGGAGGGTGCGCGTGTCCCTGTCCAAGGGGCTTTGCCCTCTGGTCAGGGACGGGAAGCTGCCACTCGTGTCTGGTTACTTTCATTTCCCAGCACCTGTGCTCAAGCTGTCTGGGCCCTTCTCTTCCACAAATGCAGGGCAAGCCTTCATTTCTTAGCACAGCCCACTCTTTTCTCAATCGTACCGTGAAATTTGAAAGGGCGGACAAAATATTTTCTTTTCACTGCCCAACTTACAATGATATTTGGGAAGTGTTAATTTTTATTTCTTATCTTTCGCACACACATGTTGCCCCACTCTTCCTTCTTCCCCAGCCTGCTCCCTGACATGTGAGAAGGAACCTCCTAGATCTATGAGGTCTCCCCTAGGGAGAGTGCTGCACGCAAATTCAGAGACCTGGGGACATGCCACTTCCTAGACAGTTTATCCACAGAATTTTCCACTGACACAAGGGTTTAGTCCTCAGGACAAGGAAATCAGCTTGCCACAGCCTCACCTAACCTCCTCACCTCTTAGACCCAGGCATACCATTACACATCGAGCAAGATGCCACGCTGCGCCTTTTTCAAGAAAGGCAGGTTGGGATGGGAAGGAATGCTACGTTTTGTGCATCCTCCCTGACCCAGGTTACAGGCAAAGTGACCAAACCCTGAGCATCCCGTCCACCATCCAGCGGGCTCGGGGGACACCAGCCCTTGGAGTTACACCACACACAGGCGGCTTCAGCAGGGCCTGAGGCATCACGGGGGAAGCCCAGCTCTGGGAATTATTTGCCGAAGGACGGGCCGCAGGCCCAGGCCAGGAAGTTTCCATTGTTTCCTCCTCCCCACGCCCGAACAATGTTATCGGCGGAGCGAACCCCCGCCAGGGGCTGCGGGGCCCGGGGCTTTCCTTCCTCCCCATCCTTCCCTGCTCCCACGCGTGCGCCCACTCCGTGCCTCTGGCCAGCTCCTTCCTGCAAATCGCTGCCACGCAGCCACCGAACACACACGTGTAAATACACAAACACGCACACAAACGGAGGGGCAGGAACACACCCGGTATATCCCTGCAAGCAAGTCGAAGCGTCCCTACAGCCGCTCCTCGCAGCGGGGAGCGCCCGGAGCCACGTCCCGGACCGCTGCCCCACGGCCGGGAGGCGCCGGCCCCATCCCGGCGGGCATCCCCCGTCCCTTGCCTCCCTCCCTCCCGCCGCCCATCCATCACCTGCATCCCGGCACTCACCGCCCGCTCCGCCGCCTCGGCTCGGAGCGCCGCCACCCAGGCCCGCCGCCACTGTCGCCTCCAGCTGCCCCGCGACAGCGCCCAGGCCAGCACCGAGCCGCCCTCCTCCAGCAGCTCGTCCCGCCGCGCCGGGGCAGCGGGGGCCGGCGGCGGCGGCGAGCGGCCCCTCCGCAGCGCCAGCAGCGCGTACTGCACCAGGTACACGGCCAGCGTGGCCAGCGCCGCCACGAAGAGGGCGACCAGCGCGCCCCAGCGCAGCTCGGCCAGCCCGCCCGGCAGCCACGCCATGGCTGACCATAATGGGGCCGCGACTCCGGACCCCTCCAAGGCGCGCCCGGCGGGGAGCGGCGGCCGCAGCCCCGCGCAGCGCTGCTCGACCCGCGGGCGCCGGCGCAGGGACCGGCGCTGCCCTGGGACGCGCCGCGCTGCCCCGCCCGCCCACGGCGCAGTCCCCGCCCCGGGGCGGTGGAGTGGGGAGCCCGGCCCCGGCTACAGGCACGGCCCCGGCGCCGGCTCTGGCTGCTGCCCAGCGCTGCTGGAGCGGGGGCGGTTGCCAGGCGGCGAACGGGGCTGGCGGGGGTTGCTCGGCTCGCGGTGTCCCGCGGCGTGGCGGTGATGGATGCCTGGGGCCGCGGGGGCAGAAGGGTGTAGAGGGGTTTGGGGTGGGCACCTGGTGCCCCCGGGGGTAAGAGGGGCTTGAGATGAGCATCTGGTGCCCCGGGGATAAGACAAGCTCATGGTGGGCTCCTGATACCCTGGGGTAAAGGGGGTAGAGAGGCTCGGGATGGGCATCTGGTACCCTGGGGTAGAGGGCGTAGGTAATGGGGCCCGGGATGAGCTCCTCGTGGCCCTGAAGGTAGAGGAGCTCAGGGTGAGCGCCCGGTGCCCCCGCGGTAAAACCACTCGGGATGGGCGCCTGGTGCCCGGGGATAGAAGGGCTTGGAGTGGATGTCCGGTGCCTCGGAGGGTAGGGGCACACGGAGGGGGCACCCAGTTCCCCGGGGTAAAGGGGTTCGGTGTGGCTATGGCCTGCTCTGTTTCTTTCCTGGTGCCTATCTTTACCCGTGGCACCTCCCAGCCAGACCCTCCCCAGATGTTTTTCCCAATCCACGTGCTAAAACAACCCTTGATTAAATTCTGAAGGCTGGTCCTGAAATGTCACTGTAAGATCTTGCTCCACTTGAGCTTCAGCCCTTTCAGAGCTTTGCCTTGAAGGGCAGGAACAGCTTTTCCTTGCTGCAAGCTGGAATTCCAGACCCTTGCACTGTGTGCCATGGATCACACAGGGCGATTCCCGAGGCTCCTGGGGCGCTGCTTCTGCCGTGCCCCACAAGGAGCTGTGCAGGTGCAGGTGACAAGGTCCCGAAGCCGTGGGGGCTCCCAGAGCACACAGCAAAGGCTTCCTTGCTGGACATTTTCAAGCACATTCCCAGCTGGAAGCAGAGGCAAGAAGAAAAGGGAAGCGAGGAGCTGACAGAACCATGGAATGCTTGTGGCTGGAAGGGACCCTGACGTGTGTTACGATGCCATGAGGGAGAGATGCCTCTGTCCGAATGAAGGCGCAAAGGAGAGCATATGACGACAGCATGTGGATTTGATTTAGCGTGGATTTTATTTAACAAGAAGGGGGAGGTAGAGGGAGAAAGAAATGGGAAAGAGGTCTGAGAGAGAGAGAGAGAGAGAGAGCAGAAGATTGGACTAGATGACCTTAAGGTCCTTCCCTTCATTCTGTGATACTAGAAGATGTGCAGATGTGTATTTTAATTTGATATTATTATTTACTACTACAACTATTTCATCTTCATCATCTTCTTCTTCTTCTTCACTACTACTCCTACTTCATCTTAGTCTTCTTCTTGTTTTCCTTATTATTAATTACTTCTACTATTATTTCTTATCTCTTATTATTATTGTTCTTCTTATAATTCTTATTCAACTTATCATTTTTATTCTTGTTATTATTACTATTTCTTACTACTATTTCTTCCTCTTCACCATCTTACTATTTTTATTTTTATTCTTATTTACCACTATTATTTCGTCATCATCTTCTTAGTTTCTATTCCTAATCCTTTTTTTTTTTTTTTTTTTTTTTTTTGAGGGGAGGCTGGTGAGGGTTATGGCTATTTTTTCTTACTACTACTATTTTTTAACCCCCAACTTTCACTGTTTTGGAAGAATAATTTGTGTCGCAGTCCTGCAGTGATGTCCCTGGGGCAACACCTCCCATCTGTGCCCATTCCTCATGGATACAATCCCAATGAACGAGCAAGTAATCCTTTCAGGATGAGAGGAAATGGCCTTCCATTCCACCTGGGGAGGTTCAGATTAAATATTAGAAACAAATTTTCCCTGACACAGTGGTCAGGTATTGGAACAAGTTGCCCAGGGTGGTGGTGGAGTTGCTGTCTCTGGAATTCTTGAAGAGTCATCCAGCTGTGGCACTTGGGCACATGGTTTTGGGGTGATGATGGTGGTGCCAGGGTGCCAGTGGGACTGCATGACTGTCAGGGTCTCTTCCCACCTTGACAATTCTCTGGGACTCACCCCTGAGCCACCCAGCACCAACTGTCCCCCATGGCTGCTTTGGGGCTGGCCACAATTTTGGTTTTGGGGAGATGCCCTTGGGATGAGGCAAAGCAGCCAGGGATTGCTGAGCCTGGATGGACACATGCAGCCAAAGGCTGCCTGTGTGACTCCCTCAGGATGCTGGACAGGCTCTGGGCCCACTGCCACCTGTGGTGCCCGGCCTGGCGCTGGCAGCAGGCGCTACTCGTCCGTCCGTGGCCTCAGGCAGGGGCACAGACCGCGCAGCGCCCACCTGAAGCAGGATGGGCATTTCTTAGGGGCAGCTGGCTGCTGCCCGAGGGCTTGGGCTCCCAGCTGGGGAAAGCAGGAGAAGCAGCTGAGCCAGGCAGGCAGCAGGCTCTGTTCCCTGCCTCTGGCACCTGCTCCTCGAAGGCAGGAGAAGTCCCGTGCTCAAACCAGGCCTCTCAAGGGACAGGCACCGGGAGCCTGTCTTCTGCAAAAGCTCCCGCTCTTTGCTCCGTGTCTTCTACACTCAGCTCAAAGCAGCTCAGTTTGTCCCACACATCCTCCTCCAGCAGCAAGGGCTTCACCCCGACACTGTGGGTGCTCACGTGTTCCCAATTGCCCTGCGTGAGCTCTTTGTCACCGTCATTTGCCTGACTGGGCTGCATGGAGGGTCTGCTACCACTGCCTTGGGTACTCCTGGCCAATGGTGTCTTTCTCTTCGGAAAGCTCTTGGCCAGTGGAGTCCTCCTGGTCAGACAGTTCTGGGGAGCTACCAAATTTTGCTTGGGACAGCCCTTGCTGCACACATTCTTCCCAGTCAGAGAATTCTTGGTAACTGAAGGCTTCTCCCAGGGACAGCTCCTGCTCACTACACTCATCCCAGGTGCAGAGTTCTTCAGAGCTACTGACATCTCCTTGGGAGAGCTCTTGCCCAAGAGACTCTTCCCAGTCGGAAGCTTGGTAGCTCCGAGTATCTCCCCACTGGGAAAGCTAATGGTCCTTGTCCAATTCCCACTCTTCCTCAGTCTCTGACGGGGGCAGGACTGAGCCACCCACTGCCCCCACCAAGTGCCCACTGAGGGCCTGGTCTTCCAGCCAGCTGGGCAAGGGGCTGGGTGGCTGGGAGTTGGGGTTCACTTTGTCCTCTCCCATCTCTATTTTGCTGTAGTGCACAGGGATCTCGGGAGCTGTTTCCTTGTAAGACAGCAGCACTCCTGGGACCGGCCACCCCAGGGCACAGCACGCACCTGTGTCACAAAGTGCACACCCAGCACTCCCCCAACAACTGACCCCACTGGAACTGGCACGGAGCAGCCCCAGACATGGGCACTTGTAGCCCCTGATGTGCCCAGAGCCCCAAGAGGCTTTGGGCATGTCCCACACGACAGCCTGAGCCCCACACTGCAGAGCCCTGGCTGTGGAGGGTGAGCTATTCGGGGCACGAGGCATTGGCCAGATGGACGCAGCCAGGGAGCTGTGGGCAGTGGCTCCATGTCCGGCTGCAGGCTGGGGATGAGCGGTGTCCCTCAGGGTCTGCCTTGGCCCCGGGGCTCTTGAATGGCTTCCCCAATGACACAGTGGATCCAGCTCACCCTCAGCACATTTGCAGGGAATGGGAAGCTGAGCAGGGCAGGGGCACCATGGAAGGACGGGGCCATGCACAGGGACCTGGACAAGCTTGACAGGTGGGAGCACAAGAACCTCACGAGGTTCAACAAGATGCTGCACCTGGGTCGGGGCAATCCCTGAGTCCCGGATTCATCAAGGTCACCAAAGACCTTCAAATGCCTCAGATTAACCTCAAATGCCTCACTGGCCACCCCCAACACCTCCATGAAGCAGTGCATGCTTGGGCCTCTGGTCTTTGCTCTGCCCTTGCCCATTTCCAGCAGGGCTGGCCGGAGGCGAGCGCTTTGCCTCTGCCCCACATCCCCTCTGGGCACGCCCTGGGCGGGTTGCGGTGGGCAATGTCCTTCCAGCCTCTAGTGCCGGAGAAAGCCCAGGGCCAAAAAGTCTCTGCCCAGCAGGCACTGCTTGCTGAGGGCTGAGCAAGAGCTGGAGCCCGGCGCTCGATTGTAGCAGGCGGGGGCGAGTCCCGCGCTGGATGGAAAAGGGGCTCGGGGCTGAGGGCGATGGCGCCCAGGCCTCACCTGGGCCTGGGGACAGAGCCCGGGGCCAGGATCAGTCCCTGCTGCCACAAGGGCAGCCCGGGGACAGAGCCCAGGCCGGGATCGGTCCCTCCTGCCACAAGGGCAACCTGGGGACAGAGCCCAGGCCGGGATCGGTCCCTGCTGCCACAAGGGCAACCTGGGGACAGAGCCCAGGCCGGGATCGGTCCCTGCTGCCACAAGGGCAACCTGGGGACAGAGCCCAGGCCGGGATCGGTCCCTGCTGCCACAAGGGCAGCCGGGGGACAGAGCCCAGGCCGGGATCGGTCCCTGCTGCCACAAGGGCAGCCGGGGGACAGAGCCCAGGCCGGGATCGGTCCCTGCTCCCACAAGGGCGCTGCCGAGGGCCCCCTGCCCGCCAGGGCCGCCGCCCGGTCCGGGCCCTTGTCCCGGCCCCCATCTCGAGCAGAGCCACCCAGAGCAGGTTGTGCAGCACCACGTCCACAGTGATGGCTTTTGAACGTCTCCTTGGGTTCTACAGCCTTTCTGAGCAGCCCGTTCCAATGTTGCTCACCCTCACAGTGAAAAGCTGCTTTTCCTTCTGCTCAGAGGGAACCTCCCGTGTTTCGGTTGGTGCCCCTTGTGCCTTGTTCTGTCTCTTGGGCACCAGTGCCAAGAGCCTGGCTCTGTCCTCTTGGCACCCTCCCTTCGGACATTTCTATACCCTCATCAAATTCCCCCAGAGACTTCTGTAGCCTCTCCCCCGTGGGTTCCCCCAGCCTTTCTTCCTCTGAGAGATGCTCCAGCCCGTGAACTATCTTCATGGCCTTTCAGAGACACAGCACCTCAGCTGTGGCCTCACCAGTGCTGAGGAGAGGGCAGGGATTCCTTCCCTCAGCCTGCCATCAACACTCCTAACACAAGTATTTTCCTTTCTTGTGCACCTGTGTGCTCGGAATAGCCCCTGTGAACATGCAGGATCTTACCCATGAAAGTATAGTTCTGGGGATGCAATTAATAAAGCAATTAATTTTTCATATCTCCATGTACTTTGAGCATGGGAACTGACTTGCTCCTAGTCTCTGCTATGTGCTGTTTTTTTTATTAAGAAACTTCTGTATCTCCCAAATCCCAGCTTTCCTTTTAATTTGCAGGGATATATCTATCTCTGTCCGTGATGGCTGCAACGCTTGTTTTAAAAGCGCAAAGTGGGGGAGATTGATACAGAGGGGATTTTACAATGGTTGTGGAACCATTGGTTGTGGAATGGGACTTATAAATGCATCATTCACCAGGCTTACCTCACATGTGTGGTTTTGGTTCTTTAAAGTACGAATTTTGTTAACTGTTTCACTCTGTGTTGGAGAGGCAAGAAGAAAACTGCAAACCTGGAGCTTTCTTTGACCTAGAGTGATGTCAGAGTAGTTCTAAAATGTTTTACTGGTAGAGCTACCCAAGGCACATGAGCAGCTAAGAAACATCTCACTTGTCAGCTAGTGCTGCCAGATTCTGCATCTGCTCTGGATGCTCTTTTTCACCCCATAGACAGAATCAGGGCAGAATTTTAGGACCTTGATTATGGCTTCGAGTTTTCAGATTTTCTGCAGGTGGGTGGAATGGTGGCTTAGACTTGACACAGATAAATGTGTATGGCTGGGTGGGACACAGCAAGGTTTTCCAGATTTAGCATCTGGAAAGTGTTGGATCTGAGATTACCCCAAGTCCCATGTTACAGAACTAAGCATCATAGCTTATAGTTGTTCATAGTTATTCAATCAATTTAATCATACTTATTTAAAGAAAATTCATTTATAAAGCTGTGAACACAACAATTTACAAAAGAAAAGGAGTATGTTCAGTCACTGCAATTACAATAACAAATACAAAAATAAATACAATGCACAGAGATAAAATCAATGTAAACCTTCCCCACTAATTTTCTGCCTCTGAGCTCCAGAGTCTATTTTCTACTCATGAAAGGAAGAGAAGGTAAGAGGTCATATATGCAGTTTAACATGAATTTTGAACAAAGTGCTTTGTCAGGAGAGTGTAACAGTGTAAAATACGCTTAGTTTGTCAAAACTCCACTTTGGCCAGCAGAGCTTTTGGCAGCATCCCAGGACTCTGTGTGATGCCACCTTTACCTGCAAGGTGGCTATAACCATGTCTTTATTGAGATTTTACAGCCTCAGCCTGAGGGGGTACCACTGCACACATTACACAGACCTGGTAATCTTCATTCCTGAAATGTGATCCCTCAGCAGGTTACTCCTCACGGAAGAGGGGACCATTTCCCCTTTCACATGTAGCATTTCAGCCTTTCTCACAATTTTACCTGCTGTTCCTGAGGCAGGTAACAGCCCTGTCCTTCCGCCTGCTGACTGTGGCAGGTTTGCTCAGGAGTTGTGGGGCCAGGAGAGGCACAAAGCCAAAGCCAGAACATGGGTCCCCTCTTTGGTCCTGCCCTCATGTGCACCCTGCAGTCTGTTTTCTGTAGCCCCTTTCTGGGTGAGACTCAGCACTTGTGACACATCCCAGCCCTCCTGAGTCAACACTTGTGAGTCTTTGTGACAGCTGTGTGAGGAAGAGGGTGATGGGTGTGCAAAGACATGGAGCAGGGCCAGGTGGGGTGCCCAGAGAAGCCTCTTTGGTGGTCAGCAGCCTGGCACCAAGGACATGCTGCCAAACTAGCTCCCATAACTTGGAGCTGGTGTGGGGACAAGGACACATCTGGCTCTTGATCTGGAATAACCCTCCCACCTTGTGCCTTCCACAGAACATCCTCTTCTTGATGAAGGAGTCTTGCTCCACACACACAAAAAAAAGCTCAGAGGTAATGACATCATTAGATCTCCAACTAACTGCTCATATTTTCAGTTCATTTGCAAAATCAGGAGACATCTGATCTATCCAAACACCAATCTCCGTAGAAGAAAAAGTAATGTGTCCACCATGATCTCATAGTTGAAAAACTGCAATTCATTTAAGGTCATTTAGTTCTTCTTTGCCCAAATGCCTACATCTCTTAATTGATTAGGAAGACACACTGCCAGGAGCTGAGTGTTTCACTAGATCAGAAATGAGTTTTGTTATTAAAGTACAGACCTGGTCCTAAAAATGTCTGGAAAAAACAACCATGCCCCATGAATATAATTGTTGACAAATTGGCTAAGTTTCAAAGCAAATGGGTCACAATGTTTTATTTTGTCTAATCATAGTTTTGAATTATGTATTTAGATATAAAGCAAAGCTGCAGAGCCGTGTTTCAATTCTATTAGAATTGACCCACATTGGTTCACTCTGGATACTTGTACTCACTTTTTAAGCACTTCATGCACCAAAAATACAGCCTATCATGGGGTCGTAGTTTAAGCCCAACATCAGAACACAAGGAAAAAGACCAACATGAGAAAGCAGACAAAAAATGGCACCGTGGTGTTTGTATTAATGGTAGCCCATCAGTATTCCACCCACTAATTTTATAAGTGTCATAATTTGTAAGTGTCATTGTTTTGTCGTATTATCACAATTTTGTTTTTCCTTGTAGGATCACATTTTCCCCTTTCTTCAAATCTGGCTTCAAACTGAAAGAGAGTAGGTTTAGATTAGATTTAAGGAAGCAATTGTTCCCTGTGAGGGTGGGCAGGCCCTGGCACAGGTGCGCAGAGAAGCTGTGGATGCCCCTGGATCCCTGGCAGTGTCCAAGGCCAGGCTGGACATTGGGGCTTGGAGCAGCCTGGGACAGTGGGAGGTGTCCCTGCCATGGCAGGGGTGGAATGGGATGGGCTTTAAGGTCCCTTCCAACCCAATGCATTCTGTGATTCCATATCTGGTAATTAATCTATTCCTGAGTGGTCACAATTTTGCAAAAGGGACAAAGGCTAACATGAGACATTTTGCTTGGAATATATCTGGCACTGCAGTGGAAAAATGAAAATTATTTTAGGGACTATTATTTTTTCGATGATGAGGACTCTTCAAAAATACATTTTCCAAAGCTTCAGTGAAATACCCTGAGTTTTTAGAAACTAAAACACTCCAAGCTGCCTTTTTTTTTCTTTTCCTCGTTTATTTTCACAGCTGGATCCGGTTCTTTTCTCTCCACCAGAGAGCGCCAGGCGGCTGCTGCCCGGGAGGTGGGGACTTCAGGGACGTGCGCTTCTCCCGGGCAGTGCCAACACTCGTGTGCTCCTCGGACGGATGCTTGAGCACACTCAGAACAGCTGGCTTTGCGAATGAGAGACATCAGAAAGAAGAAGGGACTTGGGAAATAGCAAAAGTCATCTTCGCGGTTTAGACTGAGAGCAGCAGCACTTCACGGAATCTTGTAGGAAATCAACAGGCTTTGAAAAATGCCGTCCTCCAGAGCAGTGAAAATGCTCCAATTCAGCTGGCCAGAGAAGAAAATCCAAGGACATGTGCATATATATAGAGAGAGCTTCACCTTCAGTGTGATGCTCTTGAGTGTGGCTTTTGAGGTGGCTGTGATGGGGCAGTCTTTTGTTTCTGGCTCCTCCTAAAGCCTGTGCAGAGCATTAGAGGCACAGAATAGATTATGGGATCAGCTCCATAAAACAAAGATTCTATGTGATTCTCCCTCTCTTTAGCCTTGTAGTAAATACTTGGTAAAAAACACCGAATTTCAAATCTCATTTTAATATGTGTGAATCTTCTCCAGACTTAGAGAGAGAATTTGGTATTTTTACAGTTTTTTTTTCTCATGTTTTAAAAAAATGCATTTACATGCCTTTACGTACCTCTGTCAAATTTCTCCGGAAAAAAATAACCTGAATGTGAGCTAACAAAATAAAGTTTTCTTCTTGTGGCATTTGGCTGCTCAGATGATTGATGAGTAAAGTAGCAGCAGCAAATACTGCACAGCTGTAGTTGTCCCACCTGGGGAAGCCCTCAGGATGTGAAGTCTTCAAAGCCTATTCCAAGAGCACCAAAACTTTCCCCAGTGCAAGACGGTAGAGGAAATATTATTAAATATCTTTTGGGACTTTTTTTCCCCTGGAAGTGTTTAATAGACTTTACAGAATAAATTAATGGCTGACAGGAGTAATGGATGCAGTGTCTGTCAGCCAAAAAGGGTTAGAGGTGTCACACCCCAGGAACACCTCATTCATTAGGGAAGAAAGGAATAAGTGGGAACCAAAAAGAGCCATATTAATCACAAATGACACCTTAAAATAGAGGCTGGTTTTTTCTTGCTAATGTTTTTTGGCAGGGCCACAGTGTGCTCTCTCCTATATCCTACATTCTTCTGCTGTTGTCATTGTACTTTCTCTGACCTTTTCTGGCTTGTTGCCCTTTTTACCTTCAGCCACCTGCCTGCAGAGCCTGCAAACCTCTGCACAGTCTCTTGCTTCCAGCAGAAACATCCCTGGATGTCAATAATCCCAGCACGTTGTTTTTAACACCAGTGGACTTCCCTGGAGAGGTGCATGTGGCTGGATGAGAGCCTGAGCCCTCAGCTATCAGCTCAAGCTGATGACTACAAACAGGGCTCCATGACATTGAAAAACTGAATCCAGCCTCAATCCTGGACTGACAAGACATTAATAAATTGTTAAGGGTTTATCAAAACTACAGAGGCAATTTAAAGCAAATTCTTTTGTCAGCAGAGAGCAACTTTTAATGTACCCTTTCAACACACATAAAATGAAAGGGAAACAAAAGTTGTGTATGTTGCTTCATTGCAGCCAACACCTTGAAAATTTTTATTGCTGGAGTATTTCAGGACTGGAAACAGAAATATTATCCATGTTGGTCTAATAGTAGGGATATTTCTGTTGGTGTTTCTTTATTAAGAGTGATAGATGGAAATATCCTATGAATGGAAAAGTAAACATTACTGATTTGTTTGCAGACCAACTGTCTTAGAAGGGGACAGCTGGAATTAGAACAAAAATAACCACAAAAACAGGTGCAATGCTCATGGCATTATCAGTAACTTTTTATCATTTTGATTTGTTTCTTCAGATTTCTGTCAAACACTGGCTGTATGGTCTCTGGAGCATTTTCTGTGAACCATTCAAGCACAGGTCACTCTGTGCTGAAACAGTGATGAAGACTGTGTGTCAGTATTAACTGGATGCAGAAAGAGCTGGAGGAGTTCCTATCTGAAAGGACAAAGAGCCGAATCTTTGGGGATTTTAGACTTGAATGGGTCAGAGAACAGCTCTCTGCCCTCTCTTTGCATTTTCCACAGCTCCCCTAACCTGTGAGGGGCAGGGATATCCCACAGAGGAACAGGCCAGAAGCCCTTTGCCCCCATTTTCAAGAGGCCCAAATCTTCCTGAGCTTAGAGTGCTTTTTCAACCCCTGATCCGACCATTTGGCTGAGCTGGTCCTTCAGCTCTGCTCTGTGTTTCACCTGAGCTATGGCCGCACTCCCTCCGACAAGTCAGTGCACACACAGTGCCAAGAGCTGCGGTAAAACGTGCAGGTGAGTGCTCAGCACCTCCTCTGTGGAAATCTTATCCTTCCCACTGACACTGCTCCTTGACACCCAGGCAGTGATTTGTATGAAACCTGTGGGACATTAACTCTTGTGACCTTGTCTCCTCTGTTAAACGTGGGTAAAACTGTTCAATGGGTCCAACCACACTGCACAAGGCAAAAATGGCAAAGCACAGCCGATGTGGAGTCCACGAAATTGAGAAAAATGGCCTAAGTGTTCTCAAGGATAGGTCACACCTAGAGTGAGGAGAGAAACTGAGTAAACCCTGTTCCCAAAAGACAGAAAGATCATTCTTTGCATCATGGGAATCCACACACTACATTCCCACTCAGGGGTTTTGAAGAGGGAAATTCATGCAGCAGAACTGCCTTGGATGAGAGCGCTGCAAAACCCAGAATTCCTTAGTCTTTTCAAACATCTGGCTCAGTCCAGTTGTAGATGGAGACACTTCCTTCCACAAACTCCCCCTTTAATCACTGATTGCACGAGGGAAGTTTTGGGCTCTGCTCAGGTTAAGAGATTGTCTAAAGCAGATGGCTTCCCTGTATTTTCCAGTAAAAGGTTCAGTGAGGCATTTACTGAAACAAACCAATCCCCATTATTTTAGTGATGTTCAGTAGCACTTACATCCAACAGACCAGAAGATGCTCTTTAAGAAACACACTTCCCACTCCGCAGACACAATGGTTTGTACAGTAACACCACCCTCTGCCAAGAGATTCCAGTGGAAGACACAGTGACTCAAAAGAAACAGTGTAAGTTTATTGGACGTCAACATTTCTTAGTCAAGATCTAAGTAAAGAAAACACACAGTAGAAAAAGTTGTACAAAGCAGCAATGGATTTACATTACATTAAAGAAGAAGTTACCTTAAGCTATTAAGTCCCAGTCCTAAAAAAAGTAAAAACCCATCCTGGTGTATTGAACAGATATAGAATGTATAAGGTATACAGGATTATAAACCCAGAATTGTTTGTCTTACCTCTATAATCCTTTAAAATGACAAGTGATTTTGTGTAACTAACCGGAAAACTCTCTAGAAAATATATTGGATAATTCCAATTTCTAGTAGGAAAGTATTCCCCTGTACCCAAGCACTTAAAGTGATCCCATTTTACTGCTTTTTAAAAAGGGACACTATCAAGAATAAGCCTTTTAAGATGTACTTTATGTACAACTTTAATGCGGCAAAACAAGGTTTGTTCTGGTTTTATGTACATGTTTGAATTAAAGGTGCTGCTGCAATAGTGGGAAGCTTGTGCCTTTAAAAGGTAATGTGTACCACTGAGAGACTGGAAAAGGCAAAAGAGGATTGAGTCCTTTATTCTGGCGTAGTGAGAGGAAAAGCAACATGAAAATTCAGCTCAACCCACAGAATTCAGATACATTTCTCAGACATCCTTGCAACAACTGAGGCTGCCTGTAATAGCATTTCCATGCCCAAGCAGCTCAAGTGCTATGACTCAATTTGTTTTTAAATTCTTCACTATAATTAATATAAAGTATTTCTAATATAGGTAGATCCATTTCCTGTATCCAGCCTTTCTCTTGATAGTGTCCCTTTTTGTAGAGCAGTTACAGTACAGTTTTTCACAAGTCATTTTAAATAAACAAGAATCAATAACATTAAAAATACTATCAGGCTGTGTTCAGCAACAACAGAAAAAAAGATTTTAACACTGATTCAATAACAGCAACACTAAAAAAAAAGTCAGCCAAAACAAACAAACAAAAAAAACTCCAACAAAAAACAACCCCCTAAGCTTGTTTTGATTTTTATCTAAATCTTCTGGTAGGAAAATGTAAACAATTTTATTGAACAGTATAGGCACACGCCAGATTACAGGCTCATGCCAGATATTTGCACCCTCACTGTTAGAGCCAAGAAATTAGGCATAGTCTGTCCTTATCCCATGGGAGGAACTCGTTTTAACACTGGAAGCTTGGGAACAGAAACGGAGAACACGCAGAGCTTTGGAGCAAACCCACATGTCCTACTTGGGGAAAAACAAACAAAATCAGGCAAAAAACCCTCCTGGATGATCCTGCCTAAACAGGAAATGCAGGACAAGCCTCTTACAGCTGTTTGGGGTGACAGATAAGGCAACATCTCATTTTGAAACACCCCAGACCAACACTGGTGTCACCCACTTCAGCAGGTCATCTCCTCCATCACCTGTCACGGGGTGTTTCACTCTCCCTTACCAAAAAAACCAAAACTAGAGACAGTTTTGTTACTGGTTCGTGTGTTTTGCTGCCATTGCTCACTTTCAAGGTTGGTCATGGTCCCAATTCAGCAAAGAACTTAAGCACATTTTAAAAAAAAAATTAAGACTGATCTTAACGGACTTAAGATAGGCTTAGAGGCTTTGCCAACACAGTGCCTGAAAGGAAAAAAAAGTCCCAAACCAAAATACATTTCATGGCTCAACCCTGCTCCCCTGAAACACAACACAAGTTTCCACTCCCACTGAAGCAGGATAGTTCTCTGAGATTTATCTGACAGGTTATAAAAATAGCAAAAAAAGGACAGAATTATAGATTCTAATCTATATATTAAAACATCTGCACATTCCTGTCACAAATTTTAGGAAAAAAAGCAAAACACTTTTTTATATTTAACAAGACCTCTAACTTTGTGTCACTTCAGTACACAGCTATAAAATTAAACAAAATATGATGAAGACAGGCTTTTGTATCAATAAATTTGCCTTTTATTTTGGCTGTGGCCAAACTAGACACTCTTCAAAAGACCTTTATTTATAAACAAGCAACTAACATTTTTTTCCATAATTTAAATTTTAAGACATATATTAAAGTTATATAAGTGGAAGCATATTTATTCCGTATCCTCCAAAATAAACACTTCTATCAAGGGCTTTTTAAGATACTGTATAAAAGCTAATAGAAAACCAGAACTGCTATATAAACATCTCATATTTAAATTTTAGAGATCCTGAATTCCTTTACTAAACAACAGGAACAAAATGGAAAAAAAAACGAAATCACACAGAACACGCTCAAAGTGGAAAACAAAACTTTAAAACCCCTCCAAAAACCAAAGCAACTGAAGAAAAACTTAGGAGGCTACTTAGACCAAAAATATTTCATGGATTCTTTGTAACACCTAGTACACTAGAAAAAAGGTCAAGGTTTCTTCAAAGATGTTGCACAAGGTTTTGATTTAAAGTGTGTAGAATTTATCATCATATCACAGAGCAGACTCCCAGCTGGATGTGAGATGGCTGTGACCCAGCTGAGCTGGCTGCCACCTTCCTTCAGAAAGAACACTGAATTTTAAAAGGCTACAGCTCAACTTTCAGGCTGTTGTGCAGAGGAATAAGTGGGGAAAACTTAGGAACCATTCTACAAAAACATGTTCACATTTCATACACACAGATTTCTTAAATACATATAAAGGGTACTTAGCAAGGCTTTATGTTTTTCTGATTTTTTAAAACCAGGTTTAAGTGCAATAACCATTTTAGTCTGAAATCGTTTCTGGTAAGAAAGAAATTTATAGTCTTAATAGGTGGAATAAAAAAGTCAGTAACTGGAAATGTCACTATTCAGCAAGTACCTTGTTTTAACTGCAATGCCACCGAAAGAGTAACTGATACTCAAGCAAATTAGCCTAATCATACTCAGCCCCAGTTTGCCTGAAACAGGACAAAAAAGAACAACATGTTACTTTTAGAAGTGTCTAGTAGCAGTTTTAGATTGTAGTAAAAACAAAGCAGAAGAGGCTTGAAATTAACAATTTCTTCTTGCAAATTTTTTGGTAGCTGAAAAAAAGCCAGGGGTCCATCCTGAGCTAATTCTTTCAAACTTCACTTACAAGAAAAATAATTTAAAATCTGTTGGAAAAAAATTGTGGCACACTTGGCTTTCACTGAGAAAAAGCCACTCTGGTGTGTGCCTAAGGGTGCCCATCCTCAGATTCTTAGGAGTTACACTTGTGCTTGATTGTGCTGAATCTCAGCATCAGCTTGCAATTCTTCTAACCTTTGAGCCTGGGATACTGAGAAAAGTTACACACATGGTTACACACAGAATTCAAGCCTCACTGCTGCTCCCCCTGAAATTGGTGACCAAACTCGTGCTGGTTTCAGTGGACACAGACTGGGCTCTGCCTCAGCAGTGTGGAATTACACCCCCTCGGCCAACCCTGCAGGGGAAAAGTTGGTCAGGATCATAAATACTTTTTGCATCGTTTATGTTCACTCTAATCCATCACCCCTCCATTAGGTTTAAATTCTAGCAGAAGAATTTCTCACTGTTGGTTCACCTCCTACTTCTGGGTAAATATTTCATTACTTACAGAAAAAATTGGACCCTTACTATAGCTCCTGGTAAATACGTGTGATCCTACTTACACTAAATGCTCCAGTTGCCATTTGAGGTAAAATAATGGAACCACACAGAATATCTGCAGCCCATTATTACCACAATTTTCAACAAATTGGAAAATTGCAACACAGTATCACATATGATAGAAAGCGGCAGAAAGAACTACTCTATGCATTGTATCCATAAAATGCAGTGATTGTAGTGTGATTTTCTCCTCTGCTTTGAGCTGGATATGTACGCTTAATACAAATTTCAAATACATACTTCTTCATTTATACAGGTTTCTATATAAATATTTACAACATTTTTAGGTTTTGTTAAAACATATCTTTGTACTCATGGCCAAGCTTATTATTTGTGTTTAGAAACACAACTCATCTTCTGTCCCTTAACGAGCTCTCTCTTGTTGATTTAATAGTTATACATTCCTTTGTAGTTAGAATTACAAACAGTTGTACAAATAGTGGAAACAAAATTATGAAACTTGTCTGACATCCATTCAACCTCAGTTCATGTTATAAACAGTACCATTTGCATTATGATGGCTGTTACACAATGACTTCAGCTACCCAAGTATCCATAGGAAATTAGTCTTTGGGACATTATATAAAGCAAAGTACCCCCTCTCTCAATTTTCCTTAGAAAGTTATAATTAAATGGCTGAAAGCAGGCTTGCTGCTACTTCTTATATAAAATCTTAGTAATAATATTGCTGACTTTAGATTCTATTTTAATTTGCACAAGTTCCATACAACAAAACAATTCTATGTTCCCTTAAAATAGCAAACATTCGTATCCAATAACATCAGGATTACTCAAACTTGAGGTTTATTTGTTATTGCTAAAGGTTTCTAAGACCTAAGTCAATACAGCAAGACACTCCATCCACTTCCTCCCTAACTGCCAGTGCATGGCAACCACTTACATGGAGCTTGTGTGTGTTGGTTTCTTTTTTAAAAACAAATTAATGACGTTGGTTACAGTATTTCACTACTATAAGCTCACAGTTAGAATCCAAATTGTTGTTTCTCTTTCATTTAATATATAACTTTATATATAATACACACGCACACACCAACATCACGGGATGAAGATCCATGCATACAATCCAGATGCAATTGTATTTCAGTGTCAAATGAAACAAAATAAAATTTATTCTGTTACTATTAGATCCCAGACCACAGTATTTTAAATTACTCTGATTTCTACCTACTAACCAAGTTAGTTTTCCCTAATCTTCAAATCCAAGCAGCATCACAAATTCCAGATTTCCCACCATTGTTTTGATCCTCTTAAATTTGTAGTCTATGTGGCAGACCTCTGAGATCCTGAACACAGCCCCCCCCAAACCAGCTTTGCAAGGGTTCTGTTAAAGCTAATTGTGTGTCTGTTCATGGCTCCAGAGACTGAAAGCCGTCTTGAAAGTCCTGTGGCAGAGTTTGCACATGTATTGTCTCTTGAAGGTGATTGCCGAGAGCGGCGGGGCGTGGTAGAAGAGCGTGTCCGACTCCTGCGGCACGAACAGCTTCTCAGTAGTACCGGAGCTTTCCGGCAAGCCCGTGGGGCTGTCGGGCTCCAAAGGCTGGATTTTGGGCAGTGGAGGGGGTGGGGGTAAGGGGGGTGGGGATGGGGAGTTAGCTGGTGGACATATCTCAGGCTCCTTATTCGTGGACTCCTCTGCAGCCTGGGACATGTGAGACTGGAAGTGGCTCCAGAGCCGGAAATTCGTTCGGAAGGCCTTGTTGCACACATGGCAAATAAACGGCTTCACGGAGCACAGGAGCTCCTGGTGACGCTCCAGCTGTTTGCGTAAGGTGAAGATCTTCCCACACTTTTCACAGGGCCACAAACTGGGATCTTTCTTGGAGACTACGTCCTTGGGTTCCCTGCTTGTTTCGGTGACCTCGTCCTCTATATCATCTGCAGGCTCTTCTTTGATCTGGATTTTAAACTGCTTGGAAACACTTAAGTCTTCAGGCAGGCAAGAGGAGTCTTCAGAATCAAAATTGATTTGTTCTGACGAATCACTGAACACACCGTCCTCCTTCGCAGCAACAAAATTGTTCATTTTATTGGATTCCGACTGCGGAGGCAGCCGTGACGAACTGGTGATTTCTCCATTGTGATCCATGAGAGGTAAAGAAAAGTTCTCTGATGGAGCCATTGTGTTTTGATTGTGAACTTCAACCTGATGACGCCAGATACTGAAGGATGATTTGAAGGTGCGCATACACTCAAGGCAAGTCAGCTTCTTGTACTCACACTTGCTTTCATGCTCGTGCTTCAGCTCTGGAGAAGAAAACCTAAGGCTGCAGTAAGGACAGACAGTGGCGTTTCTACAGAGTCGCTCATGGTTTCCCTGTTCAATAAGTGAGGAGAGCTTGGCGTTGCAGAGACGGCACTGATAAACCTCCTTGTTTTCCACTGGGTTTTCAATATGAATGTGATCTTTCTGCTTAGGAGCCTTATTGCCTCCAATGGGTTTCTCCCCTGGGTGCATTTTTATGTGCTGTTTGAACTGGGAGAGGAAGCGATAAGCTTTCCCACAGTAGGTACAAATATAGGCTCCTTTGGTTCTCGACCTCAAATTCCTTTTGATGACTTGTTGTGCTTGTGAAGCAGACTGGCCCTGAAAGCTCTGCTTGCCACGTCTTAATTTCACAATCAGGGCTTTTTTGATTTCTCTCTCCCGCACTATATCGATCAGTTTTCTTTGGAATTTTTCATCCAAAAGGGCATGTGAACTGGAAGCTGGTGAGGGATTCTTCACGATTCCATGTTGTGTCTGGCAGTGCGTCCACACTTTGAAATTGGTGTGGAATCTCTTGTGGCATATGTCACAAGCATAGGGCTTCTCTGGATTGTGATACATGTTAACATGGCGATGAAGACCTGCTGTTGATCTGAAAATTTTAAGGCAGTGTTTACATTTAAATTTTTTATTTGGTCTTGTTTCTTCCATCTCACTGTATTCATCTTTACTGACATCAGAATCAGGAAAATCGGCATCAAGGTGCATGGGGCTCGAGCCTTCCTCAAAGTTCTCTTCTGAGCCAGGAGAACCTTGCTCATCCGCCTTCAGTTTCTTAAACGGCAGCCTTCTATCATCCTGGAACCTCCTTTTCACTGGAAGTCTGCTTGGTTCCTTATGGTCATCCTCAGTTTTAAAAGCGAAGTCTTTGTTTGCCGATGCTGAAGCATCACCCACTGTAACTCTTATGATTTCGGCAGGATCTGAAAGGGGACTGCTAGGCTCAGTTTTTATCCGCACGTCCGAGAGAGGGGAAGCAACCTCCCGATCCATTGACTGAGAGGCACTGAAAGACCTAAGGCGATGTGGGTGAATTACCTGTGGCTTTTCATCCAAGGCTGACTTCTCCGATGACTCTTTTAAGGATGACTTTTGGGATACAACATTAAATGTTTTCTGGGAATCGTTAGTTCCCGGTGAGGAGGATGAGGATACCTGTGCAGGTTTCAGGTCAACAGAAGGTGAGTAAATAGGAACCTGGCTGTCCATGGACAGTGACCTTCGAAGAAGACTTTTTACAAGGGGCCCACTTCTGTCAATACTTTGGTTTTCTGGGCCAGACCCACTGGATGGGATTATCAGCCCTAACTTGGAGTAGTAGAGCAAATTCCTGTCTTCCCCCTGACCATTTCCTTTTCCTGCCTCTCGCAACAAAAATGTGGATTCCGCTGCCCCACGCAGAGACAAGACTGGTGGACGCGGTCTTTTCAATGACATCTCTGCAACTTTTCCTCTCAGAAGCTGAGCACTGCTTCCTGGCTCACCGCCTGCCATTTCTTTCTCTGCTAAAGACATCTGAGGCAGCACCATGTTCCTTTTCACTAAAGCACATCGGCTCTGATCCTCCACAGTTCCAGAAGTTTCATGAAGCTTCGTATAGCTCACAGGGCCTTCTTTCAGCCACCTCCTTTCAGTCAGTGATAAGCTGTGAAGGGTTTCAGTTGGTTTTGTTACCTGTGGTCTGCTACTAGCTTTGACAGCCACAGAGGGTGAAGGTTTAGGAGTATGGCTTAAGTCATGTTGTGTTTGATTTACGCTTTTTGCTTGTGCTTCAATTCTGTTCTGACAGACGATGACACTTCTCTTCTGAGAACTACTTTCATCTTCATCTTGATAGAGTGTTTTTTTAATAGGACAAGCAGCAAAAGGAGCTTGAGGACTCTTGGAAACAATGTTTGTAAGAAAAGATATTCCAAGACTGTAGCCCAGTTCTTGCACAGCTGCAAGACTGCCTTTCTCAATGAACAAGGATGAAGAATAAATGTAGTTCAACACATTATCAAAAGCATCTGGCTCACAAAAGTCGAGCTGAAACACTGACTGAGACTCATTCTCCTTATTTGTGAATAGAGTCTGGAAATATTCACTGCTGGCAGCCAGAACGTTCTTGTGAGCTCGGAATTTCTGGTCTCCTACGATCAGCACAACGTCACACAGCTGTCCCTTGAGACGCTCCTCGTTCAGGGTGCTTAGGAGGGAAATAGCATGTGCTGGATTTATGTAATGCAAAAGCCCCTCCATGATTCTGGTGTCCCTGAAAAAGAACAACAACAAAGTTGTAGGTTGCCTTAGGTGAACTGTTAGAGACAAAGTAAACACACCTCCTGTACTTTGTAAACTGGCTAAACCACCATCAAACAGTGATTAAGAGAACAGCTTGTGTGGAGGAAAGGCATGGGAATGAAAACACCACTGTTGGCTCCAAGAGATTCACAGGCATGGGAAGAACCAGCTCCTCTGACCACTTTCAAGTACCCCTTTAGTTGGTGTGATCTTACACCAAGGATATTACACCAAACTAACAGGAGGATGGGTGGGTGGATGGATGGATGGGTGGGTGGGTGGGTGGGTGGATGGATGGGTGGGTGGGTGGATGGATGGGTGGGTGGATGGATGGGTGGGTGGATGGATGGGTGGGTGGATGGATGGATGGATGGATGGATGGATGGATGGATGGATGGATGGATGGGCAGGCTGTGTTCTCTTCCTGTAATACACCTCTCCACAGGGAGGAACAGTTCAATCATTTCACTCTTGATCATCTCTTTCTCTGCTTCAGCTTTATGAAGATCTATCTTGACAACTGCATTGATAAACTCTTGGATCAGGTATCTAAAGCTTAGTTATAGCAACTCACCTTTCTGAGGCTAAGGAACCCTGATAGTCTCTTGCTGACTAGACAAATTAAGGGGGTTTTGTTGTCACTTTGAATAAGATGATGCAAAGGGCAAGGGAGAAGGAAACAGGATTATTGTCTGTAATCTAAACTCATCGTGTTTACTTAGGCTTAATGAGTGCTGTTAATATCTACTTCTAGCCATATGTGTCACTTAAAACTGCACTGGCAGGATCTGGTTTCTGGGAAATGTCACAGTTTTCACTGAAGTGCTTTGCTCTATCCCTGCATTGCTTTGCTCAGGCTGAAAAGCAATCAGAAAACTGAAGTCCCCATTGTATTCGTTAGCAGAAGAGCGCTTTATGCCCAAAACCCATACATTTTAGGAACAGTTACCCTTGTCTGTATCCAAGAGTACAATAAGCACAAATTAAGCTGCAGTGCAGAAATCTCCATGATCCATATGTTTCAACACACAGCCCACTCCATACTGCAGGATGTCTTGATAAGTCAATATACTGCTCCTGATTAGAGCTTAACGAAAGAAGATAACCAGCTTTTAAGTTAGTTTGAACAAAGAACGGCTGTGGCAGGAGTTGAAATTTATATATCTGTGCACAAGAACACACAGAGAGAAATCAACAATATTCAATTTTCTTATTTTTTTCATGGACATTCTCAATGCTACTTTCCTCCATAGTGGTAGTGAAAAAAGTCAATGATGTGTCTGTTAAAAACAATTCTCTTATTTTTAAAGCTGATTTGAGAAACTACTTTTTAATTTAATTTGTACATGATGTATGCAAATACAACAAAAAGATTTCACTGTTCATCAGCTTACAAGCAAAATTGTAAAGTTTATAAAATTTTTTAAAAATACTAAGAAGCTATAACTCCATGATTAATAAATAAGGATAGTAATTCTTACAACTAATGGATATAAATAAGTGATCAAAGTCTAAATTGGTATTATTGAGAAATGACTTAAAGGAAGCTGCATACAGTGTCTCAGGGCATTGATCATATCAAGGTCTGAGCTACCACCTCTACACGAAAAATACCAAATGAGTCAATACTGTCATGGCAATAGCTAAAGCAGAATTCTGTTTCCTCACCAGATCAGTCTTCACTGAGTATTTCAGTGTCTTGCACTGTCATTTCATAAACACTAATTTATCCTTAATTCACCGTAGATCGTTATAATGCATAATTCCCCCACATCTCCGTCTAAAAAAAGCAGTACAGTCAATCTTAATTTGAGAAACCAATCTGGTTTGGTTTGCTTTCTATGTTTTGCTTAAAAATACTGGGAGAATGGAGGTGGGGGTGTGAGGATGGTGGTTCACTACCCCACTCCTTTGTGGATGCCACTGCAATTTAAAGTGGCAGAGTCTGACTGGCCCCAATCCAGTTTCTTGGTCTGAGCACCCATTAACACCTACAGAGTTATCACAACAAGTGTTCCAGGAAGGCAATTTTCCCTTCAGCTCCACCTGGAAGAAAGTGAGTGTGTGAACTCAAGTGATTCATCTGGGATGTACAGAAAGCACATGTTGATAACAGATCAACAGAGCTCAGGAAACTTTAACTGTGGCATGGAGACACGCAATAGAAGGTGCTGCATCACCCACACTTCAAGGACTGAGTAGAAATGGAGTGTATTAGTCAAATGTTTTGAAATATTTTGAGATCTTTCATTTTAATCTGCTTTGCCTAGGCCTTGTGTTTTCAAGACTTGCAGAATCAACACCACGTCATTACTATGGGTCCCTCTGTCCATGTAACACTGCAGTGCAGTGTAACCAGTAGGGACTGGTGCAAAATCTGTACATTGAAAGCAGAATCCAACAGTCACCCATCCTTCTGACCACAAACTCCTCTTTCATTCCTACAACACCTTCAATTCATCACCTTAAACACGACAGACATAAGCTGTCTCCTCCCTTTCATGCTCAGAGCACAGTGAAAGGCTCTGGTGCAATGTAACTCTGTCACTTTAACAGTAACCAAGGCAGCAATGTACACAAATGGCAAGGGACCAAATTAATCCTCCAAAGGCAGCTTTAATCCTGGTATTTCCTAATTCAAGTGCTTGACTTTCAGCTTAATAGCCTTTAGACATAACAGGCAGAAATTAAACAAACAATACCAAGAAACACAACAGAACTGTTTTTCAGGACCATTTTAAGACATTTACCCAGATCATGTGTAACCCTAAAATACTTAGAAGAAGAAAAAAAAAATTAACCCAAAGAATACCGGAGTCAATGTACAATGTGTTAAAATTTTACTACATGAACACTTTTCAGGAACAAAGTTGATCCAAGTCATCCCTGCTCTCTTGTGTTCATCTTACCTGCACACTGTAGGTCACTCCTCCTTCAGCTGTGCCAGTACAAATATTTGCAGGCCTGTATGATGTAGCAGAACAGACAAAAAATAAACCCCCAACACTATCTGTTTTCAAACACTGGCCATTTTTATAGTAAACCACATCAGGAACGATTGCATTGGCATAACTGAAGAGGCAGCAATAGGAACAGCCATAGGAGGACAAGAACTCCATCCCCAGAGCCAGTGCTTGGCTGACTGTGCTTAGCCCCACACAAAAGCTTGCCTGGCACAGTGTGCAGATACAGAATTCTGGCAGTCTCCTGTAATACCAGATTTGGTTCCAGTTGTTTGAGGACTCTTACTTCTCAGCTGAAGATTGTTTTGTGATTAGCTACCTAAGCTCTTGCCTCCAGATAATCTGCTTCTATTCTCTCTAACCATTTTTCCAGCCACCTTCGCTACTGACTGGAAGCAAAGCTCTTTCTTCTTTTCTTCCATGATGTTTGATCGACATCATGGAAACAGCAGGAGCACATCGGAAAACCTCCCACTGTCTGTGTGCAGGTGCCACATGGCACAGCAGCGGCTGGTCCTCAGGAGGAACAGTGACATTTAGACTCTAGACCCAGGAAGAGCCAGGGCAACAGGAACCTTCGGGAGGCCAAGAAGAGATTTTAGTGTCAGTCTTCACAGAATCATAGAATGGCTCAGACTGGGAGGAACCACTGTTGCTCATCCAGTCCCACCTCGCTGCTCCAGCAGGGTCACCCCAGAGCACGGGGCACAGGATTGTGTCCAGATGGCTCTGGAATATCTCCACTGAGGGAGACTCCACACCCTCTCTGGGCAACCCATTCCAGTGCTCAGTGACTGCACAGTGAAGTTTTTCCTCATGCTCAGGTGGAATGTCCTGGGCATCATTTCTGCCCATTGCCTCTTGTCCTGTTGCTGGGCACAACCAAGCAGAGCATGGTCCCTCCTCCTGGCACTCCCCCCTTTAGACATTTATACACGTTAATGAGGTTCCCTCTCAGTAATTTTTTCTCCAGGTTGAATAGGCACAGTTCCCTCAGCCTTCCCTCATAAGAGAGATGCTCTGGTGCCCTAATTCCCTCCTTCAACAGCCCTCCATTGAGCTCAGAAAACTGGATTTCAGAAGCCTAAGTACCATATTTGGTACAAGATTGTTTTTATTTTATATTTTGAACAAGGATAGAAAAAGATGCCTCTATTTTTTGCAAAAAAAGAGACGTATCATGAAAGGTCTTCACAAGGAAAGGGTGAAAAAGCTTAATCTTTGGCACAATAGGTTCTTGATCTTCAAGAGCAATCTCCCTTTGAAGTGATAGTTCCCCTTCCTTTCCTCTGTTCCTTACCCTCACATCTCCTTCCAGCCCTGTGGTATCCTCCCTTTCCTTTCACCAGCTCTGCTGCTCATTTGATCTCCCAGTAAGTTAATTCAACTGTGTAAAATTAAGCAGGAAACAAGCAAACAAACAAAATCAATCCAGCTTTTTAGATGTGTTGGCTATTTTCTAGCACAGGGAGCTTAGGTAGCTCACTGAGAAGTCAAATGAGCAATGGGGCTATAGCAAGAGAAGCCATGATCCTGCCCATTCTTTGTCAGGAAGTTGTTCCATCAGCTTCCTCCATCTGAAATTTCACCTTTAGAAAGAACGGAGCCACTGATTTTACAGCTGAAACTTTCCAGATAGAATCAAGCACATACTTATGTGAGATTTCAGTGTAACAGCTACACCCTCAAATAATGAGCAACTAAGAGATGTTGATGTTGCCTTCTGACTTCCATGATAAGGACAACACTGTCAGCTAAAGCTCCATAAACAGTGTGTTGGAGGTGGCAGTGGGAAAGAGGATGTTCTGAAACCCTTAATGAGATGCAGTATTGCAGCAAGGAGGCGCCGGGGCTGTGAGAAAGTGCAGCTGGAAGCAGAGAATACGAGGATGGAGGAGGAAACACACAGAGGAGACAGAGACTGAACTGGGGTTTAAACGGGGAAAACACACAAGAAGCGTGGCAGGGACAAGCTCACTAAAGAGAGCAAAGACATGTATAAGACCCAGCCAAAAAATACAAGTGACTTGCTGGGGCATACCCCAGAAAATGCAGGAATGTTGCACTCAGTTGAGTACTCTGCAGAGGATCTGATGGCTCTGACAATTCTGGTGCTGTTTCAGATACAGAAGGGTGAAAAGTCATCTTACTTGTCAGAAGTCCTGATGAAAAAGGAACCGATACTGCTTAAGCTTCTAGCCAAGGACCCTTTGCTGGATTTTATGATTTGAGGTTGACAACACTTTATAAAATGTCTCTTCTTCCATCAACAGCCTTTGCAACACAGATACTCTCCCATAATACATATAGATCTACACATCACCTTATATGCCCCCAAAAGCTGTAAGTAAAAGCTGCAAACCTGCACAAAAATATTGTTTGCACTTCTATAATCTTTTTCTATCTAAATAGTTAATCTCTTGATGCAAGTTTGGGGATTCTGTCTTCCTGCATTTAATGAAATGAGATTTCACTGCTATTGCTGTTTTCCACTGCAGACAATACTGTGAACTTTCTTCATGAAGATAAATGTTTTTCATTTCCAATAGGTCAGCAGCATGGAGAGACTCACTGGTATGAAGACAGGCATAAAATCAGATACATAACATACTTGCTAGTGTGTGAAATTGGTGGACTAATTTCTACCTATTTATCCTCTTTAAATACAAAAGCAGAAATTTAGGGAGAGGAAAAGAAGAAATTTTATAATCCTATAATCACAGAATGGTTTGGGAAGAGACCTTAAGGATCATCCAGTTCCAGCCCCTCTGCCATAGGCAGGGACACCTTCTACTTAGAATAGGCTCAGAGCCCTATCCAACCTGGCCTTGAACACTTCCAGGGATGGGGCAACCTGTGCCAGAGCCTCTCCACCCTCACAGTAAAGAATCTGTTTCTAATATCTAATCTAAACCTACTCTCAGTTTGAATATTCTGCAGTCTATTTTGCCCTACACTATAGACAAATAATTAGCAGTTACCCTGATACAGACATGAAATTCACTTAGACATTAGCAGCTACTTTTCACGTTCAGATCATACCCTCAGTTTCACATTCTGACACTTAAAATAGCTCCTCCTGACGTGCAGCAAACTACAGAATGTCAGAATACAAAGCTCCTCTTGTCATTCCCGTTCTTGTTTACAACTCAGCAGCAGCTCGGGGTGCAATTTCCTTTCTCTCAGTCCAGTCTAACAAGGGATTGCTCCTGCAAGGAGCAGCCCGTGTTTCCTCCCTCTCTGAGGAAGGACTGCCTTGTGTCAGAGCAGTGAGTGGATCCAGCTGACCATTGTACAGCTACAGGATGGAAGGGAGAGGGCAGGGAAGTGCTGCCTGGGAGCTCTCCCACTTCTTCCTGAAACATTCAATGAAGATTAAATTAACACAATTTGATAAGATATTCGGCCTGGCCTCTATGCCTCAACTGAAAGATGTATAACTCATCCTTCAAATTGTTGCAAATTAAATCAAAATATTAAAAAGTCTAAAAACGCCTATCCTTCAGCTTTCATTCCCTTGAGCTTTGTAACGTCGCCATTTAACTCTCTGATGGGACAAGTCTGGAAGGCTTGACGTCCATCTAATTTAAACACCTACAGAAATCTCACTCCCTGAAATTTGTCATACAATTTTCTGGTAAGAGATGCATGAAATTTGAAGAAGGGGGGGATGTACACTGAATGTGCACATATGTACTCTTTCTACAGGTTGACTTTATTGTTTTATTGGCAATGATGAGATATGCTTATCACACTGAATAGTATTCAGCCATCTGGTTTACTACATGAGACACTTTAACTGGCCTAATTCACAATAAAAACTTGTCTATATACTGCTTTTAATTTTGCTGGTGTATTCCAAAAGACAAACCCTAACTGTGGATGTATTTCTATTGCTATAATGGTGCTTTATACTGGCACAGTGTATTTTGGATGGGAAGAAAAACCACTTATATCCATATAAGGTACTCTTCTATCAACAAGAGTGTTTGCACTAAGGTTTCTTTAAGAAAATGAGACATGAGGGGGAAAGGTCATACATTTCATCTGAAAAATGCAGAACTAATATAAAAGCTGTCTGAAAAACTGCCAACCGAGAAAGTTATGATTCAGGGAACACAGGTATCTTCCTCCCACTGAAGGGATCCAAAGAAAACATAATTCAACCGTCACTGATTATGGCCAAGATACTGGGAAGATGACATGAGACAGTGTAAAAGGGGAAAGACAACAGCTGTTTTAACTGAATTTTACCTTAAGAGATTTACAAGGTCATGAAGAGCATTCCAGTTTACTCCACGTCCACGAGCAATTGAAGGTAGACTATGTCTAACAGAGTTGAAAAAATTAATTTAAAACTCCAGCTCCATGAACAAGAGCACTATATTTTCTTTACTCCTCAAAAGTATTTATGAGAAGGGAGATGGCCATATTTTTATTGAACTTCCAGGGAATTTGACCCTTAACCTCAACAGCTGAAGGACTGTACTCAAGAGTTATGTCCTGGTAGAGAATAAACACATTCCTTTTGGTTATGACAGACTGAGTGGGGTAGTGATTAGAAATCACTGTAATTCTGCTGCTTTTCCTTCCGTGCCTCTTAATTTACATTAAAAGGGGCTTTGTGAGGCATATTTACTGTACCAAGTACACTTTTAAAAAAAAGTTCTCTGAAGATACTCACAAATGTGTCCAGACCACATTGTGAGGGGGTGGAGGGGACACTCACTGTGCCCTGAGTCAGAATGTCCCTGCACTAACCACAACTTGTCAAAGAGATGGATGAGAATGAATTGTAACTTAAAGGTTACTCACACTGTTTAGTGCCAAGGTAGGATAAACCTTAGATTAGGAGATTAATGCTCCAGGACAAAAAAAAGGAAAATATTTCTTCCTTTCCCAAAGAATGATAGTGATTTATACAGAATTAAATTGCAAAGGAAAGGCTTCACAGCATATTAAGAAAAATTATTTGGCCAAAGGATTTTTCATATATTTTAATCACAGACTGCAGGGAAAGAATTTGCACAGGAAAGATGTGGTGTTTCACTACATCTCAGAGGGAAAACCCCTCACACATGGGGATTTTAAAAGTTTTATTTGTAGGCAGTAAGACTGATGAACTGATGGTGGTAGAGATGGAAGGAGTTTAGGAAGACTGAAGACTTGCTCAAGACTTTCTTTTCGTGTTCATAAAATATGCCTGAACTGTTCCAGAACAGCAAAATACGTAAAATAGTCAATAAGCAAACACAACAAATTTCTTTTTATTTCACTGCTGATTGAAAGAAAATATAAGAGAACTGATGTCTTAAATATTATCTAGTAAGGGAAAAAGTAGAAGTATTACAGTACAAAGAGTATTGAGTAAACAACAACAAATATTTGGGAAGGAACCCCCCCTTGCACAGAACACCTATTTTAAAGGAAGACATACTGCAGTCTCTTCTTGCTTTCTGAGGATCTCAGATCATTACATGCGACAGATTTCAAAATGACAGAGCTCAGTTGCTCAAAAGTTTAATGAGAGCTGAAATTGTTGCAACTGCAGCATGTGACTCACAACATAGCCCCTCCCAGTGCAGAACAAACCATGCCCTGATTACAGCCCAACTTCCTCTCCCCTCTGAGTCCACATTTGGTCACCCACTGAAGTTATCACTGTTTTGCAGATAAAGTGAATTTCAAAACCCTGAAAGCTACAGTGGGAAATGACTTGGTTTCTAACAGTAACTGCTTCACAGCTCCTGAAGCTCAAAACAAAACAACTTCAATACAGTAAGAAAGCGCAAGGCTTTCTGCAAAGTTGTCCTTTTAAACCCAAATGTTGACCAGCCCATAACTAATTTTAAGGCAAGTGTGGTCAGCCATCACTACAAAGATGATCAGAGCACTTAATTCTCTGTGTGCAAGTATTCTCTACATCACATACACAAAAAAAACCCCGAAGTCCATCAGCTTACAAAACCTTATTTCTTAGTAATATCCAGCTTCTAGTGATCCAGAGGGTTATCAGTGTGAGAGGAATGTGGCAGACTATCATCCTGGCACTTGGAATCTACACAGTAGGAACAGGAGGCACGTATGTTCACATTTATCACTAAATGTACAGCACAAAAAGGACTTAGGGAACTTCTTAAAAGCTGTTTCCTCTTTTATATTAAATAAGAGTCCTAATACATGCTAATGGGTAAGTTACCTTGAATATTAAAGCAGAATCAGGGAGCTCACAAGTGGTGAAATCCCCAAGGAATGCTGGTCTGGCACACACTGTTGTAGCTGAAAACTCCACAGGTTCTGTGATATTTCCCTGCAAGTCCCTACTGAGAACATGTAAATGACAGTTCTTTCAATGGTCACAATCTAGTTAGAACAGGTAGACCTTCCACAGGCAAACAAAATATTTGTAAGAAATTACAACTCTACAGCATGTGGGTGAAACAGTTCTGAGTGAGAAGAATGTTGCACCCCCTTCCACTCAAGAGATGGCCACGTAATTTGGTACTTTTTGCAAACAAGGTTTATAAAAACAGTTGCTTAAATTTGCTCAAAACTTGCCCTCAAGATCAGCATAACGCTGGTGGAAAATTTTATTCAGAGCAGTTAGTTTGTCAGTTTGAGCAAAGTCAAAACAGAACACTAAACCTACACATAAAGCAGTACTAGATTTACCAGTAGTATGTATTTACTACTCCTGATTTAATATCAAAAGCCTTCCTGTACAAAAATACATAAAAAAAATCTGTTTTCATATAAATTTATCTAAGGATAATATATTTTCATTTAACTACAAGATCTTCAGTATATTCACAGAAAGTTGTGTGATTGTGATGAATTACACAATCTCTTCTTATATGTACAGCCTACCTACCTCTTACTTCCACTGGGAGTCCAACTACAAAAAAAATGAAGAGCTACTAAAGCAATTGCTGTTTAATTATTAAGATGAACTTACTCAGCATACATACATTCCACAATTATTTCCGGTCTAATAGTAACCCCTTTAAGTTTTTCTGCTGTTTGTTTACATGAGCCTCATCCAATCTGAATACAACATCAGCTTGGACTTGAGGGAGGATTATAGCAAAGTTGTCTCTGACAGCCGTGACCAGGTAAAACACCTTATACAACTGCCTGCAAAAGGCACAGCCCAGCGCTGAGGATTTCCCCACCCGGCTGTGAGAGGTACTTCATACTGATGATGAACAAATCCAGCCCAAGAGCGCTCAGACCAACAAAGCTACACTTTGTTGACAGAATCACAGAATGGTCCGGCTGGAAGGGACCACAGTGGGGTCATCTGGTCCCACCTCCCTGCTCCGGCAGGGTCATCTCGGAGCACATGGCACAGGACTGGGTCCAGATGGATCTGGAATATCTCCAGTGAGGGAGCCTCTGGACAATCTGTTCAGTGCTCGGTCACTGCACAGTAAAGTTCTTCCTCATGCTCAGGTGGAACTTCTGTGCATCAAGGTTCTGCCCATTGCCTCTTGTATTGCTGGGCACCGCCGAGCAGAGCCTGGTCCCTGCTCGAACACCTCCCCTTTCGATACTGACAGACACTGACGAGTGGTACCTGCCTGCACTGATACGCCGCGACCTCGCTGGGGGGGAGGCGAAACGCGCTCTCCCTTCCAGACACACCGGGGAGGAGCCGTGTCTCCGAGTCACGGCCCTCCCGGAGCCTCTCTCGTGTTTTAGAGTTCGGAGCGGAGCCGGGGGAAGAGCCAGGAGCCGCCGGCGGAGGGGGAAGCGCCGGACCGCCGGTCCGTCACACCCCTCAGGCGGCCGGTCCTTCACACCATCGCTCCCTGATACCCCTCACACCACCGGTCCCTCACGCCCTGGGCCGGCCGGACCCTCGCGGCCCTCACGCCCGTTGCAGCGGGTAACGGGCTCCGGAGGCACCGTAGCCGAGGGATGCCGGAAGACAGCGCACCGCTCCCCCCGCTCCGCTCCCGACCCGCCTCTCCGCCTTCATCTCCCCGCCCTCCAGCCGTCCCTCCTTCCATCCCTCCCGGCCGCGCTCATGCGCCCTGAGCGCTTCCCCCGCGCCTCCCCCTCGGGGCTCGGGCCCAGGCGGGGCGGGCGATGTGGCGGCGGCCGCGGGCACCTCCCGCCCGCTCGGGGCGCCTGCGCCAAGCCCCGCCAAGGAGGGGGGGCAGAGTTTCGTAACCGGCGCATGCGCGCGGGAGCCGCATCGCCGCTCGGTGGAGGAAGGAGGGGGGGAAGGAGGAAAGAGGGAAAAAAAAAAAAAAAAAACCCAGGGAAAAAAAAAAAAAAAACACCTCAGAGTTACGTCAGGAAAAGACGGATTTGTGCGCGGGGAGACCCGCGCGGCGCGGGCAGCCCCCGGGACGGGCGCGACACGCGGGCGCTACTCACCCTGTCCGCCGCCCCCCCCTGCTCGCCCCCCTCGGCGCCTCCGCTCAGGGCTCAGCCCGCGCTGCCGCCGCCGCCGCCGTGATTCCATCCATCTTGAATTTGACGTCATCCCACAACCGAGGGATGAGGTCATCGCGGGGAGCGCTCGTCACGTGCGCGGCGCCGCGATTGGCCGGGCCGGGGGGGAGCGGGGGGCGAGGGGGCGGCGCGGCGGGGGGGGGCCGGCGGAACGGCGGCGGGGACGGCAGCGGGGATCCCCCCGCCCGCCGGCGGCAGGACGCGCCCGCAGCGCCCCGGCCGCGCCCTCAGCCCGGCCCGCGCCGGGGAAACTGAGGCAGCAGCCGCGCGGCTGGGGGGGCCCGGCATGGAGGGGACACACGGTCCCTGTCGCGTGTCCCCTCCGGTGGCGGGGGCAGTGGGGTTCGGGAGGTGCCGCTGCGGGAACCCGCACCCCCCCCCCCGGGCCTGAGGGCTGCGGGCGCGGGGGGAACCCGCGGGCAGCGTCAGCCTGCGATTCACCTAAAGCTGGAATTGTTTCGTCCCGACTTTTTATTGCGATGATTGTTATTGTTAATTTTCATGCTGTGTCCTTTTTAAGTGTAGGGGGAAGGCCCAGTGTGGCTTGTGAAGAAGCAGGGTGCCCAGTGCCACCGTGTGCCCCAAAAGCCACCCTATCCCCCTCAAAAGCCAACGCCTGACCCCTCACAAACCATCTCTTGTCACCCTCCCAAGCCACCCCAGTCCCCCTCAAAAGCCACCCACTGACTCCCCCAAGCCACCCACTGTCCCATACACAAGCCACCCATTGAACCCCTCACAAGACAGTCCCCGACCCCTCCCAAGCCACCCACTGTCCCCCTCAAAAGACACCCCCATTCCCCTCAAAAGACACCCCCATTCCCCTCAGAAGCCACCCCCATTCCCCTCCCAAGCCAGCCCACCTCCCTCTGTTACCATCAGGGAGACACAAGCCCAGATCTTGGTGGCTTTTGGCTTGGGCCCTTTGTACTCTCTCTCGTCTCGATGCGATTTGAAAAAAATTATAATGGCCTTTATCATTGCTTTAGGCTGGCTTCTCATCGTGATTATCCGCTTTGAATTAAATACCTGAATAGAGCTTTATGTGTCAAAATGCAAGTATTAAAATAGAAATTAGAATTACAAGATTTCTCTTGTTTTTGTCAAGAGCTAATCTGGTGCGTTATCTTTTCATTAAGGACAGTTCTAGAGATTAGCATCTAATCCCATACATGTTTTCAGTGTGCTTGTAGATATCCCACCTAAGTCACAAATACTCCGAAGCAGCTGTAGAATCCCTGGAATGTGTTTAGTGATGCATTTAAACCTTTTTTGCCAAGGTTTTGTTGCAAATGGGCTAAAACCCATGTAAGGGAAGGTGATGTACCTTACTGGGTCTGGCTCCTTTTTTTCCTCTCCCAGTCTTGGGGGTTTTTTTGTCATTTCTGGCTTTTTTGGTGGTTGTGGAAGCTTGGGAAGCTGCTTGTGAAAGGACTGGGGTTTTTTTTCACTCAAGTACTAGTGCCCTGACACGAGTGTGGCTTTGTGATCCAGCACGAAACCCCAGTGAGCTCTTTGGTGCTGTCTGGAAGGGTTCCCTGGTTTGGTTTGCTGCGCGGGTGTGCAGACAACTGCTCTGGCACGGGGTCCTGCTGTGGTGATGGGAACAAACAACTGGGAAAGCAGTTGCATCTGTTCCCATAAGCCAGTTTGTGCAGTGACGCTGGCTGTGCTGCCAGGGGAGGATTTGGGGAACTAACCTGAGTTTGGAAATTTAGCAAGGCCCTGCTAATTTTTTTTTCTTTTTTCTTTTTTTTTTTTTTTTCATTTGTTCTCAGTTATTTCTCTGCCAAGCAGAAACTGGTGTTGCATAATTTCTCACCCATACTTTTCCAAAAGGGCCTGTGGCACAGATGGAGGATCTCTGTTCCAGAATTACCCTGCTGCAAGGTGTTCTTACACACATGCATGTGTGTCTTGCTGTGCAGGTATTTATTATCAGTATTTTTAATTTGTCATGTTCCCTAGTGAAAGTGCAGCCAGTAGAACAGAGCCCATGTAGTGGCTTGTATAATTTTGTTGGAGTGAGTCCAGCAGAGGCCACAAAACTGATAAGAGGACTGGGGCACCTCCCCTGTGGAGACAGGCTGGGAAAGTTGAGGCGTTCAGCCTGGAGAAGAGAAGGTTGTGTGCAGACCTCAAAACACCTTTCAGAATCTGAAGAGACCTGCAAGGAAGCTGGAGAGGAGCTCTTCATCAGGAACTGTAATGACAGGACAAGGGAGAATGAGTACAAACTGAAAAGGGGGTAATTTAGGTTAGATATTAGGAAGAAATTTTTCACTTTGAGGGTGGTGAGGAACTGGAACAGGTTGCCCAGAGAAGCTACGACTGTCCTATACCTGGAAATGTTCAAGTCCAGGCTGGATGGGGCTTGGAGCAACCTGGTCCAGTGCGAGGTGTCCCTGCCCATGGCAGGGGGTGGGACAAGATGATCTTTAAGGTCTCTTCCAGCCCTTAACATTCTCTGATTCTATAGTTCTGTAGTTCTTACAAACAGATGATTTGAGGAAATTTTGAATGCAATCCTCCAAGATTTTGTGATTCAAAAAGATGTAAGACTTAAGCAGACTGTTTCATGATCGAGTCTGATTGACTTGATGTTATTAAAATTTATGGATGCCTCAATTCCCTGTAAATCAGATTTTTCTTGATCCTAATGAAATCTAGGCAAGGAATTAATTCTGTAAAATTATTAGTTGTCTCTAAGTAGGCTAATTTTGTCAAATGTACCATTCACAATTATTTGAATGTATTCTGGTCCTTCAAGATTGGCTTGTTTATGAACATATTTTCCAACATTTCTAATTTTAGATGCTTTGATGGAGGGCTTAGTTTGATGTATTTTTCATCTATATGTGTGGCTGCAGCTGTTATTACCACATGAATGTTTGTTATAAGTATAAGGTTTGTTCTCCATTTGGGATATCCAATAACTGCTCAGATTAACTTTGGATCGTACTTGCCAACAAGTTTAATCACTGGAATTTTGTTAAAAACTGAGCCCCTTCAGAATGTAGAATGTAAAGAAATTCTAAAAAAAAAAAAATAAAGGATGATTATACAGGGACTTTGTGAGCAAATTAATGTGAAAACTAAAACAGTTGCATTGGTTGTATGTGTAAGTATGAGAGTTATAGTTTTTTGTAGTGTAAATATTGCACTAAAGGGCAAAGTTGTGTACTCTCCATAGTTCAGTGCTTTTAACACTAACATTTTCAATATAAAAATAGTTGGAATAAAGTCACATCCTGGACCTAATCTGTCTTTTTTTAGAATCTGTAGTTTCAGCTCTTTTACAGGTAGAGACCCTATTTTTTTAATGAAGATTTGGACCTTGTGTGATTAATTTATATCTAATGACATCAGGTTCTTTCCTTGTAGAGATCCTTAGAAGTATCTCAGTTGCCCTGAGGCACTCCTATTAGCAGCTGAGAAAGATTATAGCAGAGAAAAGCTTGGTTTGAGGGAAGAGAGAGGATAAGGCAAGAAGAACACACCTCCGGAGCTGCTTCATTTCAGTGGGGGAACCTTGACTAGATGGAGATGCTAAAACTTTTCATCTTGGTAAATTTTTTTCGAGTCTTCTGTCCATGTGGAGAGATCTGCTTTGTGGCTTTAGGAGTGTACCTTGCTGCAGCATCCCTTCTTCCTTGGCAGCGTGGCTTTTCCAGCTCCAAGGATCTCCCGCGGCTGCTCTAAAAGCGGAAATCCAAAACCCCGGGCACAGGGTTATGTCTTTCTTGTTTCCCACCAAACTCTCTGCAACTGACTATTGCCAAAGACATATTGCAGAGGGAGATAATTAATCTCTGAGAAACTGCCTTCTCTCTCAGTTGGCCCTGAAATTCTTATCAGTGGAGCAAATGCTGTGGCTGTTATCCCATTCCTTCGGATACCAGCCTCTATCCCAGAGCCCCTGGGACATGGAGCACACTTGAATGAACCCATTTCTCTGAATGCAGCAGATGTTCCTGGGAACTCCCAGGGGTCTAGCTTTGCTGACTCCAAATATTCTGCCGAAATGTAATGACTTGCCAAAATGCAAACACAGAATTCTCCACCAATTTCTCATGGCTGACAGCTGTGCATGGAAAAGGGTGCCCGGATTTTTATTTATTTCTTCTGTTTCTCCTGTGTTCAGATGACACTTCCTGTAACAAATACTAGCAGGTAAGTAAGGAATCTTACTTTTTCTAGTTAAAACCTCTCACTTATCTTGTCATAAAAGTACAGACACTTCCCAGTATTCAGAGGGACAACTAGGCAGTGAGGTACACAATGTGAATATTACAAAAATTGGAGTATTTCCATTACTGGCATTACACAAGGCACACAGACAAAACCCTTCCTGGAGATTTAAATTTCATACCAGGAAAATAACTATAATACAGAATAATGTAAAACTGCCTTCATTCGTGGTATTGCAGCTTCTGAATGCCAAGACTTGATCTTTTTTAGCTGTCACCCTCATTCTTCTGCAAATAGCACAATCTAGTTAATATTTTCCACTCAGAGCCCACATGCAGCCACTCGGACAGTTTCAGATAAATGGTGCCAGACAGTGTCAAGCTGGGTGGCAATATTAACCTGGAAAGCTGTTAAGTAGCAGGAAACACATACCTACTTCAAAAAGGTGATTGTTCCACAGGTTGGACAGTGATTCAAAGATAAATATGCCACAGGTATCAGTGCATGTTTTCTCTAAGTGGGCAGATGGTCATGGGTTACTATGCTTAAAGCATAAAAAAATCTTCATTTGCATCTAGTAAGGGGTTGCAGTTTTGTGGGTATTTCTAAAAAACACATTGATGAAAAGCTGCAGGAGCAACTGAAATAGAAAATCTGTCACAGCGCAGCAGATACGGTGCAATTTTGTGTTAGCAGCTCTCCCAGCTCTGTGTAACTTCAGCTGGAGTTTGGTGTCTGAGCCTTCTAAAATTAAAATCCTGAGTATTCTGATTACAGTGGAAGTGTGTAAGAATATTAAAAAGTGGCTTTGGTTTCCTAGTTACAAGTGTGCTCATCCCAGCTCATTGTGTATGTAAAGAAATTCAGGAAAAACCAAATGGAGAGATGGATGATATGGCAAGCATTTTCTGTAATTCTGTCCAGACAATAAGTCCAAGAAAGGAAAAGCAAGAAAAATTAATTGTCTGGTGCTAATTATAAAAAGAAAAAGAAAAAAAATAGGCTTATGTTTTTGTTCTTGTTTAACAAAGTTTATTTTCAGGAAGAACAAACGGAATGATAGTGCAAAATTTTGCATTAGTACAATAATTCTGTTATTGTCCTGCTTTCCTGTAAATGTGGCTTTAGGGATCAAGTTTCTTGGCAGAAAGCAGCGTGGCTGTAGCCTCAGTTCTCGAGAAGGTTTATGTAAGTGAATCAGAGAGAGCACCAAAGAGCTATTAGTGCTATGGTATACTGGAAAAGTGAGCTCGATGCTTTCATTCCTCAGTCCCAGTCAGACAGTTTGGCTTCAAATGATAATCTTCTGGGGTTAGAGATTCCACAGAGATGGACAGCAATTTCCAGAATTTCAGCGAGTCCATTTGTGTTTGGGCATTGCTGAGATGCTGGGAAAATGTGGTGTATGTTGAGCAGATTATTTTTCTTTTCAGCAGTTGTGTCCAAGTATTAGAGGTGATATTGAGGTTCTTATCGAGTAAAAAGTGCAAAAGTTAGGAAGTAGAGGTATTGGCTTGCTGAAAGAAATGTGTTTTCATTTCTTTGTTTCATTAAGTAGTGCCAGGGTGGTGGTGTGTCACTAATTTCATATATGTTGTTAACATGCTGATTCTTATGCAACAGAATGTGTATTTCAAGGAGAATTTGCAATTTATAACAACTTTAAACTTACTCTCTGCCTTTCTGTGCACTATAAAGATATGCCCATGGTGTGAGATGAGGAACTAAAACATGCTTTGAGGTCACGAACAGAAGTTCTGCCCTGTGACAGCTGAGGGTCAGCTTTGCATTTCTATGCCTGGGCAGTCTGACTGATGTCATCTCCACACGGATTTATTCATTACTGAGTGGAGAGCTCAAGTGGCATAGCAAAAATAGCCAAGATACAGAATTATTGATGTCTTTATGTTCAGGCTACTGACTGAATTTATTGTCGATTCTGGACTGTGAAATTACATTCTTTGCATGATGAATTCAGCCCCCGAAACAAAATGGGGATTTATTTAGGAAGTGTTGCTTTACAGTTCTGCAGGACAGAAGCAGTGCACTGGAAGAGGCCTTTTCGCCTGACCTGCTTTTCTGTCAATTTAACACTCTTTGCCCCAGTTCCCTGTGGCAGTTCATTACACAGGAGCCAGTGATACATGGACAAGAGAGAGGCTGATTGCCTCTCCAGGACCAGCATCCTGCTGGGGACCAAAATGTGTTATATTACAGGGATTTGGTAGCTGTGTGTGCTTACACAGCCCTGTGTGTACATGTAATTTTGAATGCTGAATGTGAAGAGGCAGAATTTATCTGTGCCATTATGCAGTTGGCTTCCCCTCTCCCAGTTATACAAATGACACCTCTCTAATGTCTTTCTCTTAGTGATGTTCACAGAGGTCACAGCTCTTGGTCACACGTGATCACTATGACTGGAATATGTCCTGGAGAACCACAGCACAAGTGTTTCTGTCTGAAAACAGCCCTGATGGTAAAATCCCACACGTGAGCTGCGCTGTTTTGTTTGCCAGACCCTTCACAGTCTAATGATTTTTTACAGCATCCCCCTCAGTGTTGTCATGGACCTTCTTGAGGGGAAAAAATCCATAAGAAACCCATTTTTAAAAAATAAAGTTATTAATGGACAGAACTACCCAGACCTACCGAGAGCTGATCAGAATAATTGCACAAAGGATAAAGATACATGGACAAATCTGGCTTTAAGCTTTTTTATTTTTGTACTTTGTGATGTTTATGTGTCTGAAGCATTATTGTCTGTGCTGCACATATAAGAAGACATTTCACTAGATATGGTGGCTGATGACTCAGGACTAGAAAAAACTCAAATTGACATTGGGCCTTGGGTCGAAATTGCCTTCAGGGTTATCCAGGTGTATTTTGGTGCTGGGCTAGAAGATTATGGCACTTATTTGGCCAATTAATGGCTAATTAAAGCACAGAAAATACTGAGAGACTCAAAGTGGTATAGAGGGAGCCAACTGTGGTGTTTCAGTGGATGTGGCTTTTCTTCTCTTGAGGTCTCCTCCTATTTCCAAAATGGCACAAAGTATTAGTAAAGTTGTCTTTAATACAAAAGGGAAGTTCCCTCTTGGGGAGGACATGGTGAAAATACAAATTTCCCTTTGCATGTGGATGATGAATTGGGAAAAGGCAGAGGGTGTCATGCTGCAGGGATGGCATAGAGGGGAATTGCAGCTGGAACCTGACACACTCCCAGGAGAGATTAGCATTTTCTGGGCTAATCTAGAGTAGCTGAGGAATCTGAGCCCTGCAGTCTTGTCAGTGGACTCTCCAGTTACTGAAGGGGCATATTTTTTTTCCCAGTAATCTCCAGAAATGTGTGATGTAGAACAGAAATTCTCTCCCCTCTGACAGGCTGCTCAGCTGCCTTAGTATGGGATTTTCTCCCCTGAAGCAGGAGATTTTTTTCATTTAAATTAGGACCATAAAAGTTCTGTGAATATGTGAAGTCTCTTCACTGGAGATTTTTTCCCCATTGCTTCCCAAAGGCTGCAGACCTGAAAGCTGCTCTGGTCTCATTTTATTTATTAGGACTACACTGGAAGAGAAAAAGTGAGAGTGGGATCTGTAATTCATGGCGTATTTGACATCCTATTTAAAAAAAGATGATAAATTGATTTTGGGTTTATTTTATATCTTTGACTGGCAGTGTCACTCTTGGAGATGGGCTGGCATGTGTGGTACTTTGGGTGTTGCCTGCCTTTTGTGTCTGAGATCTGCAGAAGGGCAGACCTGTCCATTTTAGCTTGAAATAGATAAATTTTCCACTGTACCTGCATAAAGCTGCAGCAACCAACACTGTCTTACACTTTCTGTTGGCCAAATATTTTTGAGAGATTATGTCTGGAATTATTTTGCTCTAAAAGCTAAAATGACACACTTTGTTCCCTTATATGTTTCATCATTCCCTCTATTTTAGGTCAGATGATTCATCTCTGCATTACTGGTTCTGCATTTCCATTGCCTTAATTGGGTCTTTCAGAGTCATTACAGTCTGTATAGAATTGTCAATGCTATTTCTAACAACATACAGATTTGTTCCCTCCCTTCCATGGCAGGGGACATTGGAATTAGATGACCTTTAAGGTCCCTTCCAATCAAACCATTCTGCGATTCTGCTCTTCCTCCCTCCTTTCTCTTCTCTGCTTTCCCTCATTCCCCCTCCTCACCTTCAGTCCCAGGTGTTTTTTTCCTCCTGTCTTTGCTGTACCACCCCTTTTTGGGGAGTGAGCTGGGTGTCATTCACTCTCCTCTTGAAAGGTGACTTGTTTCCAGGTACCTACAAAAATCCTTGCAGGTACAGGATGTCAGGAGATGCCCTGGACCGGCATATTTATTATTTCAGAAACTACATCAGCAGTTATTCTCACTTTTAGCAGCAGGTCCCAGTGCACAGGGGGGTGATATGGTTGTTTTTATTCCCACCTTTTCCCACCAAGCTCCTTCCAGACAGCAAAACAGCCCTCACCCGAGTGTTTGCCAGTGCAGGACAGCACTTGTTTCTCCTGTACAGTGATTAAGAGCTGGGCTCAACCTAATTGCACCTCCATATGTCAGTAGGGTGCAGCTGGGAGGTGTTGAGAGGCCATTGCATGCGCTGTAGTTAACCACAGTTTAACAGATTAACACTGGCCACCTAAACTGAAAAATCTGGCTGGAAACATGTTTTTAGCCAATGGTGAACAAAATAAAAATACTAAGAATGGCGTTTAATAATTAAAAGTGCCATCCATGAGGCCTAATTGCTCTTAGATTTGTGTTCAAAGGCAGTGTGTGTATTTACAGTTGAAAGGAAGCATTTGAAAAGGAAGCAATTTGTCATTATTTCTCACAGAGAAACTTTCTGTTTGGGATTTTAAAATCCTGAAGTTAAAGAGGACGATTAATTACAATCACATAATACACCTCTGCATGTAAATAGTCCTCATTATCACTACACTAAATTTGTAGAGCTAATACACTAAATTCTGGTAGAGCTGTGCATTTTCTGCACGCTTGAAAGCCTCGAACCTTTCAAAATCATCTTCTCTCCAGTTAAAATTTAGGAAACAATGAGCATTTGCTCTCAAAATATTTTAAGCAAAAAAAAGCAATTAATGATAAAGTTTCCAGGATTGGGAGCTATAAATTCAAGAAAGAAGGAAAAGGAGGGTTATTTTAACGGTGAGGGTTATTAAGCACTGGACAAATTTGCTGAGGGATGTGGTGGCTTCCCTGTCACCAAGACTGGGCTCCTGTGGAGGTTGTGCCATAGCTGCTGATGTGCCCAACGTGTTCCCCAGTGATTGTTGTCACTCAATAGCTACAGGGTTTAGTGAACTAAAGGGATTGGAGTTTTTAAACTGCTGAAATTTCTGGACATCTGTTTAGCTTCAAGATTGGGCTCACTGGAATAAAACCTGGGCGAAACTTTGCGTTGTGTCACTAACGGATGACCTAAAAATAATAAATTCAGGGCATTCTCTCAAGATATAGCAATAATTTTCTGTTGCCTGGCAATGTCTCTGGCACTGAATACAGAACTGGGAGTTTATTTTATGATGCTGTGCAGAAAAATTTGTTTACAGTTTTCCACTGTGATTCCCCCAAGAGGAAGAACCCATGGCTCATACAGAGAGAGCAAACATTAAAGACACCTTCTATTCATCTTGGCAAATTTATGACCAAGTTTCCATTCCTCCTTCTATATTCCAGAAATATTTATGCAGAGACTTGTGTTTTTCTCAAATTCATCCCACTTATTTTCAGTAGGAATTAGTTTGAACTTACTCTGAACACATTGTTATAGTATAATTTAAATTTTAGTTGATTTTTATGTACTCCCTTTTAGTAATCCTCTCCCCACATGGCAAGCAGAAATCTTTTCCCATTTTTTCATGAAGGACTAAGGAACTTTCTAATGTATTTCTGAATGACATTTCATTACCTATACAGTATGTCAGGTATGGTTTGAAGGGAATCTTACGCAGGGAATCTTTGAAGGGAATCTGTCCTGTGCTTGATAGAAGAATGTGAAGACCCAAATTTCCTAATATCCTGCAGGCAGGTAGGCTGCTGCATCCCCCCCCGACCAACAGCATTTACTATCACTTGTAGGATTGGGATATTTTTGTGACTCATTTAACCCCCAGCAACAAAAAAGATAAATTGAATTTTTTTTTTTTTTTTCCTTCCTGGAATATACTGCTAAGAGGACAAAAACCTCCAGGGTTTCTTGGGCTGGGCTAAGTTTTTGCTGTGACCTGGGATAGACCCAGCCTGCATTTTTGGGGGAATACATTAACACAGAAAAGAAGCTTGTATGAACTGACTCCACAGAGAAGGTCATGAAATAAACCATGCAGAGCTGCTCTGATGACAGTCACCTATTACACATTTAGAAAGCAAATGCCTGCTAAAATCAACAGTTTCAAATACTTCAAGTTTCTTTTCTCCTTTGGTATTTTAACATTTGGTCAATCCCTCTGATAACTGTAACCCCCAAATCTCCTTTTACGGTCAGTTCCTTTGGAGAGGATCCTGCTGATGAAGGGAGAGCTGATCAAAATTAGGCTTGGCTGGTGATGAGCTCACTGAACAGAGCCAGTGAGATTTTGTTCTTGTTTTTCTTTTGTTTACATGGTAACTGTCTCTTTCCTCTTCCCATGCAAATGAATGTCATGGAGCACAGCAGAGATGTGCTGCCCTTTGCTTGCCAGCAGAAGATTCTAATAATTGAATCACTTGAAATTTAGAGGCAAGACTTTTCAAAGGAAAAAATATTAATATGCTACCAGTTGAACTTTGTGGCATGTCAAGACCACCCTGTCACTCCTACGTCTTAAAAATAATTAATTCTTTTCTTCTTGTGGGAAAGGTGATGAAGTTGTCTAAATCATCAAAATTCACTGTTCGAGTCACAGATTTTTTTGCAGCATCTTGATGGTTTTAAGCATAACCTCAGAAGCAGCTTCTTTTCATGGTACAGGAAAAGTAATTCAGACATCGAACTGATCCTAACTCAGTCTGTTAAATACTTTTTGAAGAGGATAGATTTTGAACTGCTCCTTCAACACAGGAAAACAAGATAAGTTTCATTTGTTTTCATAGCAGCTAATTGCATAATGTGATTTAGCTTGAATGCAGAGGGCTGGAAAGAATAAACAACTTAATAAGGTGCTATGGGACTTGCCTTTATGATGCACATGTAAAGACTTGTTAAGGATTGAGGCTTAAAGTAAACTGATAGATAAAAGCTTCAAGAGGCTGTTAACAACGTCCAGCTCAAGCTCCCAACGTGCAGGGAGCATTTCCCTCCTCATGGATTGCACACAATTACAACCCACTGTTTCTATTTCTTTTTTTTTTTTTTTATCACCCTTATCACTTTTCCTTTCTGTAAAAAATGTGACGCTAAAAGAGCGTAATAATTGTGGTTGAAAAATGGGGTTTGCAAGATCAAGTTTCAACAGGTTGATACAGTTCCATCATTTTAAACTTGAATATCCGCAGTGTTGAATCAAACACTGTTCCTCTTGCAAGGCTTGCATCTTTGCACAGATGTGTTTATCCACTTATATATTCTTTTTTTGTGCCTGTATGTATTTGTTTATATATACAAAGCACATATGTTTGTATATATCTATATATATGTATACATACACATATATAGACATGCATGCATATAAAAATAAATGTATATAATGGCAGAGACATGTTAAGGAATAAATCTAAGCAAAACATTAATCTGCATTTAGTATTCAGACCGATAGAAATGTAAAGAGGGGGAAGACAGAAGAGGACCTAAAAGTGAATTGGATGAGAAAGATCTTTCTGTTTAGATAATCATTAGTGCTGCTCCTAGGAATGCGGAAGAGATTTTCCAAGTGGACATTGAGTTATGTGCATAACCCTTGCCCTTTTGGGAAAACAATCCTCTCAAATTTATTTTTAGGCGAGTCTAGATTGAGAACCAGCCCATTTCATTAGGGACTAGGTAGTTGCATAATGTAGGCACACGATTTTTCAAAATGTGGATGTTTGCTTTTAAAAAAAGAGGCTGGGCTTCCCATTTTTGTTGGTGCAGCAGAAGGAAAGGGAATACAAGTATTAGTGGAATTTGACTTTGCCTACTCTTGATCGTGTCTGCCTTGGAGGGTGTTTCAGCAGCATCTGACAAGCAAAAATATTCTGACTAATCCTTCTTTTCTCTGCCTCAAGGATCAGAAAATTACACAGATTTTTTCAGGTGTACATCATCCTTTGTTCTGCATTAAACTCCAGGTAATTTGCTGAATTTTTGGCTGCTTCCTGGCACTCACTGCAGCTCTTCAGTGCAAAACTGCCTCAGCCATGCCATTTTTGACATGGGAATGCTGCTTTAGTTGTGGATCATGTGATAGATCCTTTCTTACTGGAGACCCTTGTTATCCATAATGACATCCTTGTTACCATGAGGATCCTTTTCTGTGTCCTTCCACAGCCTGAGGTTTCCACCTTGCTGGTGAGGAAACATCTTCACCACATCCTGAGGAAGCATCAAATACCGGCACTGACATCAGGGTGATTTTCTCAGACTGATGATTAAGGTTCTATCCATCTGCTGCTGTTTATAAGCCCTCAGGGCTCATCCTGTGAACTTTTCCGGTGCCTAAAGTTGTCTTAAGTATTTTTGTCCCTTTTGCTTCTGGAAGGACAAGGTCAGTCAAAAGCAGATCTTTTGCAAGCAGGGAATGATGTTGCCCTTCAATGTTTTTCCTTTTGGGTGGGAACAGGGACATATAGGCAAAGTGTTCATTTATTCTCATCATCAGCTAAGCTTTTGCATTCTTATTTTAAAAATAGATTGCAGCAAAGGCATGGGGGTTTTGTAGACTGTCCTAAAGCCTTTTGTGACTTTGCCAGTGAGTCCCAGTCCCACCACCCCATCAGATCTCTGAGAAGAACAGTGAACCAAACAAAAATGTGGTACATGGAAACTTATTTAATTTGTCTCCCGCTTTTTAAGAGATGCACTCACATTCTCTTATCTCTCATTAAAGTGATTTTACCGATGCAGGTAATTAAATCAGCAGTGCTGCCTTTTGGGAGAGGCTGACACACCCTTGGCTCCCACATTTCCATAAGATATTGAGGCCTTAGATTAGTTTGTGAACTCTGTCTCTCAAACAGGACAATACTGAGTAGCTTTTAGTATATGGTAGAAACTAATTGCAAAGATGAAGAGTGATGAAATATGTGTGCTGATATTTATATTTGGCATTTTAGTGACAAATGGATGTTAATCACAACAACAATCACGTTCTCATCATCCTTCAGTGGCAGCATTAGCATTATTGTATCCATAAACTGAAATTCCTATCATTTTCAGCAGCAAATAACAAAGAAAATCCTCCCTGCCCCAGAGCTCTCGCAGTCCAAATATCACAAAGGACAGGGTTATGTGCCTCCTTAACCAAAGCCAGATGTGTGATTTCAAGGAGGGAATTAAAAATCTATTTCCACTAGGGGTTTTTTCTCATGCAGAAGGTCAGCATGGGAGAAAGCACGCAGGAAGTTTCCCTACTGGCATTTGTGCTAATTGAGGCTGCAGAACAGATTCAGTAAATAACCCACTGCTTTCTCAAGCCAATAAACATTTTGAAAATCATCTCCTCGTGAGCTTTAAATATCAGCTCTCAATATCTGGCAAAATATGTTTTGTTGTGGGTCTTTTTTTCTTTTGAGTTAAATAGAGTGAGATAATTTTAGTTGGGGTTTTTGTGGAGAGAAAAATCACGAAAATTATTTTCCTCCCGTTTTACAGTACATGACCACATATTTCTCTTCACCTGAGAATGCCAAAACCTGGTGTGAAGTCTCTTTGCACTCCAAACATTGAATTCCTTGCCAGGCATCTCTCCTTTCTCCTCATTAGGTTTGCAAAAAGGGTGATCGATGGTTTCTTTTATGGGTTACCAAGCCAGTGATGCGATATATTAATTTTTATTCCAAAGCATTTACATTTCTGCTTCTCCTTTCAGCACTCTGGTATCATAAAGAAGCTGCCAAAGTTTGTGTCAGCACTTGATGCTGTTCGGAGGTAGGAATGATTTTCTTTTCCTGAGTACCTGGAAAATCCAACAGCGCTGTCTAAGTGAGGCAGGGGCTGCCTGTTGGAGGGGGTGTGGAAAGAGCAGAAGTTTTCCTGGCATCAGAAGTGGAAATATCAGCGCTGAGAAACTCCTGGGAGACAGAGGCTCTTCCCCAGTGTGGTGTGAAACTCCTGCTGCAAGGATGGAGCTGCACAGCCCTGGAGGTGCCCCTCAGTGAGCGACCCGTGGGCTAATATTGAACTTCCACTCTTCCAGGGCTTAATTCCCAGGTGCTGATGGATAAACCCTGCTGGGGAGCCCAGTGCAGCCTGGAGCTCTGCCCTCCTCTGTTCAGCAGCAGCTCAGCTCCGCAGATGCTTCAGAGTGCCTCGGTGGGCGAAATGTGTCAGAATGCAGAGTCAGAGCAGCAGCCAGGAGCTCCTGCTGCTGCTGAGCAATTCCGAGGGTGGATTAGCCTGGCAGTGCCTTCTGGGCAAGTCTGGGATTTTGTTCAGACTTGGCTTGTTCCTGGCAGACACCTGGTGCAGGGGTTCTTACAAGGAGTCTGCGGTATTTATTTGGGGGAAGGGTATGAGCAAGGCCGTGGAAAGCCCAGAGATGCTTTGATTTTAATTTTTTAATTGCATGGATGATTTAGTATGAATCCCAGGAAAAAAAAAAAAACAACAAACATTCAAAGCAACAGTTACACTTGACAGCTGGCCAGGATTTTATTTTTTTAAAAGAGAGTAGAAAAAAGGAAGGCATTTCCTCACTGTGTACAGTGAGATCTATGAAACCACCTGTGAGTTTTCTCTTTGTTCAGAATCCCTCTGAGACACAGGTATGGGTTCATAACTTCTCTGTCATTACATTTTGGCAGACAGATTAAAACATTTCTTCTTTTTCTTGCAGCCCAAGTTTCCCTGTAGTTCAAACTTCCATTTCATATTGGTTTTAATCATTTGTTGTTTCAGTCATTGGTGCTTTTCTGCCCACTTAAAAAGCTCCCCACCTCCTTTGTACTGAGTAATCCAGCGTTTGTTCTGGGTCAGTCACAATTACAGGCATTAACAGGGAGGAAAAAAGAAACAATACACCTCCCCCAAACAACTTTCTTTGTTCCTTCTTCTAAACAGATCCATTTCAGTGTTTATGTCTTCTAACCAGGTTAAATGTGCTGGTTTTTTGCAAACCTTAAAGAATTCCTTACTCAGTATTCACACAGTAAGAGCAGCATGCCATCCCATACCTTGTCTGTATCATAAGTTCCCTAAATTCAATGTGTCTGCTTTGAAAGGCTTCCCCTCCTTCATGAGCTGCTCTGCTTTTAATTCAGCTGGCTCAGGAGCACACACAATGTGCCTTTAGGTCCTTCAAAGTGAGAAGCTTCCTGTAAACATTTCAGTTTCATGCATCAATGGAAGCTCTTACACAATTTGTGAAACAGGCTCTGGGGTTTGAAGTACAGATTCACCTCTGAAACAACTGAGGAGAATCTCTCATCAGGAAGGTGTCCTTGGGTCTGTGTTTATGCCTCTGTAGCTCTTGTCTGGCAGTGAGGGCCATCTCTTGGGCTGACCAACAGCAAAAAGCAGGTTCTGTGATTTGGTTGGTTTATTCTGTGCTTCAGATCTGCTGAGCAGAGGGCAGGGTTTGCATCTGGATTCACAGAGATGGATTCACAGGTGGAGTTTCCAGTTGCATGCACAGTCCTCTCTCCATCCCATCCATATCTCAGCTGTACGTCAGATGGGATTTGGAGGGGTAAAAAACGTGAACTCCTCCTTTTTCCAAGAGGAGCAGCAGGTGCCTTCAGTCAAAAACACGTTCCAGGCAGCAGCAAGGGCACCAGCCAGGGAAGCAGGGCCAGATCTTGGGGCTGGTCGCTGGCGTTGGCTGTTCTTGAGCCCTGTGGCATCAGCTGAGCAAGGAAGGGTGGGATTGGTGTCAGTGTGGGATTGGTGTCAGCGCAGCATTCCCAAACCTTTCTGCAGGGATCTGATGGCTCAGCCAGCGAGGCAGAGCAAGGAGGGGCTCAGTCCCATCAGCAGGGGCTGGCACAGGTCGGAGCCCCTCCTGAATGGGTGGATTGGCCCTTGTAACCCACGGGGGTGATTCTCCCTGAGGAAACCCAGAGACACTTCAGAGACACAGTCAGAGCAGTGGGGATTTGCTTTATTCGGCACCACTGTGGGGATTCACTCCTCCAAACACACACACCCGGCACTGCCAACACACAATATTATGGGTAACATTCATGAATATTCATCACATTCCCTGGGAGAGAAGTGGTTATACAAATTATTTATCGGAAATCATTAATATCATTAGCATGCGCTGTGTGTCCTGGTGGTCTCTGGGGGCCTTCTCATGATGAAGATCTGTAGTCTTCATCACAGTGCACTTTTGTCCTTTCTCTCTGGAGCATGGGCAGTCCTTGCTGGGTGATTCAGTGATTTCTGTGCTGGCCTCAAACAGATTCTTGTCCCTCTTATCTTGACAAGATTAAGGAAATCCTGTTATTCTCTTTAAAATTTTCATATTCTGTCTCTCAATAGGTAACTTGAGTCACCTATCGACTACTCCTTTGGGGGATGCCAAGCAGGAGACCCTCTGACTCTTCTCCCAGGTGAACCTCCATAGCAGAGGGCAATTCCACCTCCCTGGCTGCTTTCCTTCAAAAACACCTGATTTTAGAGTTAGAAACAGGAAGCAGGCTATGAAATATCTCAGATGGGATTTACTCCCCTGGTGTGATCAGGTCTCATCTGGTACCCAACTCATGCCCGAGGTGTGATCAAACCTCGTCTGGCACCCAGCTCGTGTTGGGGATGGGACGCTGCCCTCGCCGTGCCGGAGGGAACAAGAGCTTCCCTGTGCTCTAAAGAGGCTGCACAACCTCCTCTGGCTGAGGAGCAGGGCCAGGCAGAGCTTCAGCATGACCTCCGCCTGACTCATGTTTTTTCCTCCTGTTACCAATAAGAACTTTTTCCTCATGAGTCACTTTCAGGGACAAAAAACAAAACCCGAAGATTTTCCTGAGGAACGGTTTGTTGGTGAGGCACAACAAATCGCTGGGTACTGTCAGGGGCTGTTCTGCCTGCACAGCTCAGTTAATGAGCTCTTAGAGCTGTCAGTGATTTTATTTTTTTTTTTAACTGTCATTTTATTTGTGCATGTCCTTTCATTTTAATGCTTTCTTCTCTGAAATGCAACAGTGAAAAACACGAGTGCTACTCTTCCACTTTTTGGATGCCTGAAGCTCAGGCAAACAATGACCCCTTCAAAAATCGCCAGTTTAGCTGTGTCCATCCTAACACAGACCTAAAATATGCTGGCAAAACTGTGCTTTTTCTCTTCCATTCTCTTCTCAGGCAGCATAAGCGAAAACATATTTTCAGTATTGTAGCTGTGACCCCTACAAGGTCTGAAATATTGGGATTTCTGTCCCTTCCCATCCCCATGGCTTCCTTGCAGAGGCAAATTTGACCTGTGTGACTCATTGGTGGCTGCACAAGAGCTCTGAGGCAGTGGCAGGGAATTCAAGTCCCTGGAATCACCGACAAGCATTTTAACTCTGAGCTGAACTTTTTCAGAGTTCCTGAAAAATTCTTTTCTCTGTAGGGAGTAGACATTAAGGTGTCCATTATATGTATTCATTTTCAGATTTTGTATCCCGATGGCAGGAATGATTTTTTTTTTTTTTTTTTTTTTTTTTTTTTTTTTTTTTTTGTATTTGGCTGCAAAAAGGTTATTTCTGGCTAAGGCAGCCTGTTCCTCTCTACTAAGACCTATTGGTCTTGCTGATTGATTTAAGCCAGTTCTGACAGATTAGCTGCAGGCTCAAAGACAATTAAGTTTCTGCAGTTTTTGTGAAGTTTAGGAATGTAGAAGAGGGAAGAAACCTTAGCACTGCTCCACAAAGGGAAGGAGTGGCTCGAGCTCAACCCTTGCTAAATATCTGAAATGCCACAGCAGGAGCAGTTTTTAAGACTGCCCTGATGGTGAGACAAAATTCACTAGCAGTCACAGGCATCAGAAAATGCACTCATGGGGCAAAAAGCAGATGGAAATCAGGTCTCATCTGAATTTCTTGTCATCTTCATTGGCAGCATGATTTTGGCTTTTTGCCTTCCTGTCCTGGATCTGTTCATTTCCACAGCGAGATCTTTAGGACTGGTGGCACCTCCGTCCATTCCCACAGTCTGCTGTGGCCATGGCCTGGACTTTCCCAGCTGTGATCAGGCTGAAACTGTGGGAGCCTGGCTGAAGTCTCCGAGTATTTACTGACAGCTGATTTTCAGAGGTTTTTGAGTGGCCAGAAGGTCAAGGGAGGTGCTTCTGCCTCTCTGCTCGGCCCTCGTGAGACTCCACCTGGAATGCTGAGTCCAGCTCTGGGGTCCACAGCGTAAGAAGGATGTGAATTTTTCAGGGTGCATCCCGAGGAGGCCACGAAGATGATCAGAAGGCTCAAATAACTCTGCTATGAAGACAGGCGGAGAGAGCTGTTCATCCTGGAGAAAACAAAGCTTCAGGGAGACCTTCAAGCAGCCTTCCAGTGACTAAAGGGGACTTATAAAACAGAGGGAGAGAGAGACTTTTTATATGGCCAGATAGTGAGAGGAAAAGGGGCAATGTTTTTAAACTGAAGTAGGGCAGGTTTAAATTGGATAAAGGGAATAAATTCTCCCCTGTGAGGGTGCTGAGGCCCTGGCACAGGGTGCCCAGAGAAGCTGTGGATGTCTCAACCCTGGAAGTGTTCAAGTCCAGGCTGGAGAGGGCTTGAAGCAGCCTGGGATAGTGGAAGATGTCCCTGCCCATGGCAGGAGGTGGTATTTGGGTGATCTTTAAGGTTCCTTCCAGCCCAAACCATTCTGTGATTCTAGGTCAGATGATTTAATGGTTCTCAAGCTTTAGATCGTGTTCATCTACAGGAAGATGTGATGGCTTCTGGAGCACAGAGCAGTTTTTGTTATATTCTCAGTGATATATTCCTCAAATATACATTCCCAAGAGCCCTTAGTCCTGTTCCACTCACGCAGATCAGTCTGTCTTGAAATGTCATGACCGTTTTCTGCATCTGAAATAATGATTGTGTTACAGACAAAATAATACAAAGCAAGAAAGAAATGTTCCAGCAATGACCTTTCTGTGTCAAACCCCTTGCCTAAAGAAGATCAGGCTCTTCTAAGTGACTAATTAAATCAGAAGTGAATCTGTCTAAAGCAATAAATGCCTAAAAAGTATGATGAGAAAGCCTGCTGTCAGCCACAATATTTCAATTACTGATAGTGCAGTCTAGGAGAGTCAAATCCCATCTCTAAAAATCTGCTTCTTGATCCTGTAACATTATCCATAAATGGATTTTGATGTGGCTTTTATTGGCACACCCTTCCTTGTATAAATTGCAAACTTCAGATATACTTTTGTATAGGAGGGACCAAGTAATTTCTAAGGGCTAAAGATCTGGTTTTTGTCAGTGCTAGCCAAAAAAATTCAACCAAGATATTTTTCCAGAAAATTTCGATTGTTCAAAAAAAAAATAAATCCAAAAACCAGATCACGAAGAGAAATATTTCTGTTTGAACATTGAATTTCACTGACTGAAATGCTCTTTTTTATGATTATTTATTTATTACTGGGGTTTTTAAGTCAAATGGCATCCTGTGTACAGCCTACAGCCTGGGGCTCCCTGCTGCCTCCCTGTGCTGGCAGGAAATGGAAGTGATGCAACTGTGGGTGCAGCCTGGCAAGACATCCTTGTGCTAAGGTGCACATTCTCTTTAGACAGAGCAATAATGTTTCCAAATAATTTTTTTTGTTTGATCGGTTTTGGTTTGGTTTTTGGGTTGGTTTTTGTTTTTTTCAGGGGGATTTTTTTGTTTTTGCGGGGGGTTTTTTTGTTTGGTTTTTTTGGTGGTTTTTGGGGTTTTGTTTTTGTTGTTGTTGCTGTTGTTGTTTGGTTTTTTGGTTTTGTTTTTGTTTTTTGTTTTTGTTTTGGTTTTTTGGGTTTTATTGCGGGGGGGTTTAAACATTCTTCAATATGCATTTTCCTATTTTTCTTTCTGGGCAAGCATTAATTTTCCTTTGTTTTTCTTCCTCTTAATTTTTTTTTTCCCCTTAAGGAGCTTGATATTTGATTTTCAAAGCCAGAAGAACAGCTTGCGAGGCCCCAGCTCTCCTACCTGAACATACACAAATGAGAGGGCTCTGTGGTTCCAGATCCCTTTCATCCCCATGAAATTGTCTACAGCACTGTGATATGTGTTTCAGTGCTTCTCTGAACATATTGCCTCAGCTCCTAGTGCTGTACCTGTGATTTTCCATCCTTTAGTGTCAGCTCCTCGTAAAATATCATGCCGTGTTCACTCCTTGTCTTTGCGTGAGCCAAGTGACATTGCACTGAAGTTATTGTCATGTGTTGGAAAGCTGGAGGCACATCTATCTTGGGAATGTGCCTTTATTATTTAGCCGATGAAAAGAAAAGGATTTGGGTTTCTCAGACCTGCCTAATAAAGTTCTTGATTGCCTGGGAATTGCTGTGGCTTAAGAGATGCTGGAATTGCAGTGAAATGAAGAGCACTTGGTGAAACAGCTTAAACTCGGGAATAAACATTGACAGAGATATTTGCTTTTACTCTTAGTTTGCTGTCAAGGCACAGAGTGAAAGACCTTCAAAGTAGTTCCACCTGACGTGTGGATAGGAACTGAAATCAAGATGTTTGTACCTGATACGTGAGGTGTGTAAATCTGGCTCCAAAATGTTGAGTGTTTCAGGTGTGAGAGGGAATAAGTGCTGTGAAGGATAAACAGGGACTAAACCAAGAGTTTTGAGTTGCCTTTTTCTCCAAGTCAGGCTGGGGAGCCAAGCTGAACAGGGAGAAGAGGCAGATTCCCTGGAGAGAACATGAAGGAGAGAGAACCAGGAGAATTCCCAGCAGAGCCTCTTTGTTTCCATTGCCAGCAGTTATCACCTACCTGCAAAAGGTAAAAACCCAGAGCAGCTTTTTCCCTAATCCAAAGCCTACGTGTAAGGACAACCAAGCTCTACCACCCTGGAAACAAAGGGATAAAAAAGGTTTCTCCAGGATGGGCCCTACGATGGCCAGGATCATTCTTTTTTCTGTTTTCATCCTCTGGGCAGCTGCACATCAGGGAAGGGAAGATGAAATTACAGGTGAGTGTAGCAAACCTGGCCCCAGGGCAGCTTAGTTGGGATGTGGGATAGGTTTTTTTAAAAAAAAAAAGCAGCCAAGGTAGCCATTCTGCAGAAAACTGGCAATGTCTCAATGACCATTTAAGAATCCTCTGTCGATAATTAAACAGAGAAAATCTAACTGAGGAAAAATCCAACCTTTGTCCTCAACCTTTCACCCCCAGGCAAAATTCTTGTCATTTCCTTTGTGCCAGAAATGAACAAGTAGAATTTCTGCTCTGTCTTCAGTAACGTGCAAATTTTTTATGAAACTTGTCTTTAAAATAAGCTTTAGGAGGAAATGATGTAGTAATATGCCTGACAAATTCCTAGATATGCATAAAATGAGGCTGTAGAAGACATGCTTAAATTCCATCTGTGGTATGGGCTGTAAGTTTGAAAACCCTAACCCAGCTGTAGCTGCTAAATGAACTCCTAATTTACTCTTCATTTCTGGTTTGATTTATTTAGATGAGAAAATGTTGTGATTTTTGGCTGCTCTTGGTTGCGTTTTATTTTAACTTCAGTGGTTTTGTGAGTCTCAGTTAAATGGAAACCATATTTCTTAGAACCTTGCAGAGTTTTCTGTTATTCTGCCTAAGCCACAGCTGAAAAAGGGTTTCTACAGATAGCGGCTACTAGAACCCCCATTCTAGTGCCTTTAAAAGTAACTTTTAAAATTAACTTTAGAATTTGGAATATGTAGAAAAATCAAGCCTGTGATCCTTTTTTTTTTTAATGTTTTGAGGCATTTGTATTTCAAAACCAAGCTTGAATCTGCCCTCCATGAACTTGTTCCAACAGATTATTTTTAAGGTTATATCAAGATGAGAAAGAGGCTTTTCTTTCAGTCTTGCTGCTCTCCAGTGCAAAAAGATTTTGCAGATCCCAGCTCGCAGTGGCTCCTGTGGCACTTGAGTGGTGAAGTTTCCAGTAGTGCAGCTCTGTCTATGGCATTAAATGCTATGAAGCATTTTTATTACTGTTTTTCTGGTCATGCTCCCCGTTCTGATCAGGGTTTAACCTTGAGTTCTAAGGAGCCTGCTCCTATGCAGGCTTTGCTCCCAGGCTTTCCTCTCAGTATTTGTTTCTATTAATAAAGGGTTTGCTTTAATTGTTTAAGTCCTTGCTTAACATTAAAAAAAAAATATTATCCCTGCTGAAAGCTGGTTGTTTCTGAGATAAAATCCTAAAATCCAGAAATGATAGGTGTAACATATCCATAGGAGTGCCAGGTGACTGCTGTGCCATTGACTTCAGCTTTGAGTCGCTGAAAAAACAGCCAGTGCATTTTAATTCTATTTGATTGTGCCATAATCCCAAGGATGGGAGTAATGAGAGCAGAAAGCCAATTTGCTAAAGAGCCCAAATTGATCCAAGCCACATTGCTCAGCAGCAAACTGCTGTCAGCAAAATAATTGAACTCTGTGAGTGTCAAAGCTCGTTTTGAATGGTGTGGAAGTGATGGATGGTGCAAAGGTTGGTGGTGCTGCACCTTTCCCTGACACCTTCAGTCCAGCCTCTTCCAGTGAGGACATTTCTTTGTGCCACCATAGCCTTCTCTCAGAGTTTCTCTGCTTCTCTTAGGCTTTGGCAGCCTCATTCTATACCTCGTGTATGTATATATATATACCTAGTATCAATGTTTAAGTATGAAATATGACTTCATATCTGCTCTGACAGCTGTAGCTTCCAATTATAAACTGTGTCTAATTCTACACCATCTTATTCTCAGTTTCATACCTGTATTTATGTTGCACATTGCTGTAGAGACTAAGCCAGCTCAGCTGACACTGGAATTTTTAGCTTTCCAGTGCTACGTCCTCGCTGCAGCCTCAGCTCTGCACGGACAACACGAATCCTCCGGGCTCTCCTTATTCAGATTTTCCCTTCCAGCCCCTGCTTTGCTCTTGCCAGGCTCTACATGAGCTCTGGAGAAATGGAGGAATCATGAGGATGAGGAAGAAGGTTGAACTCTTCCTTCTTACCTGCCCCACTCTCCTCTAACGTGATTTTATACTGTAACAGTCAATTCCTTAATACATGAGTTTCTCATTTTCATAGAACAGAATTTGTCCTGCTCCTCCCTCTTTCCCTGGTCACGACAGATGCTTGTGCACATTCTCCAGGGAAAGGCTGTAACAAAAATTATTTAGGTATTACTTCTGTTCCACTCTGGTTATTTAGTCATTCAGGTTACAAACCAATGAAAAAAAAAAAAGCTGAAACAAGATTTTTTTCCCCCCACACCTACATGCCTAGAAGCGTTTGCAGAGAAAGGTATTCTTGGAGCAGTCTTAACACATGGCAAGGGAATGCTTTCCAAAATGCAATGACAGCTGCCTGTTTATTGTCAGGCACTTGTGTCTCGTGTGAGGTGTGACTTGATCAAATGCACTGAATAAAAAGCAGCCCTTGATCTCTGATTTCTGCTCCAGAACCCACATTTGTTTTCCTTTTCCCTTCTCCCAGAGGGTTATCCTGAAGTTAGCCAGAGGGAGAGGAGAGGAGAGGAGAGGAGAGGAGAGGAGAGGAGAGGAGAGGAGAGGAGAGGAGAGGAGAGGAGAGGAGAGGAGAGGAGAGGAGAGGAGAGGAGAGGAGAGGAGAGGAGAGGAGAGGAGAGGAGAGGAGAGGAGAGGAGAGGAGAGAGGAGAGGAGAGGCTGCCTTGCTTTCTCTGGCTCCCTTCACCTTCCATCCCCTCCTGGTCAGAGCTCCAGCCCAGCCTTTGGGGTCGTCTCCTGGCTCAGGCAGGGACAGGGCTTTGAGACAGATTCGGTGTCCTCCTGTCCCTCTTGACCTCCTCCTTCAACTCCCTCCTTAAGGACAAAGAGCAGCCCTGGTCCTTCCAGGGATGTGAAGAGCTTTCAGCCACTGTCCCCAGAGCTCCAGGGACACAGAGGTGCCCTGCTGGAGGCTGGGCAGGAGGAAGAAGCAGGGTTTGGGGCTTCCAGCTGTGCCCTCACTCTCAATATTTTCCTGCTGAGCAGCACAGGTTCTCTGGAGGCTGCTGGGAGGTCTCTAGCTCTCACACACACTCCCTGGAGCACAGCCCGGCACCAAACTCTGCCTTTTGCTGCAGGAGGAAAGGTGAAGGAAGGTGAAGGAGGAAAGAAGAAGGCACAGATGAGTGAGGCAGAGCAGGGCTGGACTCCCAGAGGCCATATCTGTCTGCCACATCTATTCCCTGTTTTCTTCTGACTGTCCCTGCACTCCAAATGGATTGTCCTGTCCAAAGCTCTTTTCCTAGTCCTGCTCAAGTTGCACAAATGTCTTTTGTTTAGCTGGAAAGCTAAACGTGATAAAAGCACACGATTCCTAAAAGCCTGGCAATTCTTTTTTCCCCCCTTGAATTGTTTTTACATGTTTCATCTTTTCAGGCAGGAGATAAGTTGTACAAATAAGATAAGCTGTAAATATTTTAATTGTATGCCTGTTGTGTATACTGAGTTAGCTTCAGTCTGTCTGTTGGCTGACCCTGGTGCCCTCAGAGATCTCAGAAAAAAAACAGTCCTGCTATATTTGAATCTCTGCAGCTATTTCATATTTATCCTTATTAAAGTTTCTTCTGCTTTGGCTAGAGGATGATACAGGCATTTTAATTCTATCCGATCTGTTTCCCAAATGGGACACAGGGTGACTCAGCCCCTCTGGCTTCTATAACATCTCATTAGGAGCCAGCCTGATGTCTGTGACATGACTGTAGGTTGCTTACTGCTAATTCTTAAACTCCATCTGGTTTTGTTGCTGTTGTTGGTGTTTCTTTGTGTTGTTTCTGGTTTGTTTTTTTTTTTTCTTTTTTTCCCAGTTCCTGCTGAAGTATTTCAGTTTTAAGTAACAAGTTCACTCCTCATCAGGAACGATTTCAGAACTCTGGAAGTTGAGTCCCATCCCCAGACCTGTGTGAAATGATGTAATCAATGACCTTATCACTGGCTCTGTTTATACTCAAGTCAATGAACCACTGCAGGTTTCCAAGGCCTGATCAACAAAGTCTGCTACAAATGCAGAGAGGCAGCATAGGAGCTCCAGGAATACCTTTCCTGTCAGATACCTGGAAGTCCTGCCCAGTGATGCCTGAGTACCCAGTTTTAGCCTAGGGTGATGTCTGAAGGATGTCTTATTCCAGACATCCTCTGTGACTCATCTCCCCATGAGCTCTTTGCCCTTTGTTCCCTTTATAGTCAGTGGAGAGTGATGAACTCTTTGGCAGCACCAGGCGGAGTGGGCATTTAAAGGACTTGGATGACTCTGCCCTGGAAGTGCCTATTGTGCTCTACTGTTAATTTATATTAACATATGTAAATTTCCTGAATATTTACTTGAGTTAAATTACCCTTTTTCTGCTTCACACCTGAAGGCAACAAGAGCTCTTTGAATTTTCTGCCAATCTGCATCCTTCCATGACCAAAGTGATGCCCATGACAAGCAGTCACTACCAATTCTTTCTTGTGTCTGTTTTTTGAAGTGATGTTCTTCCTAACATCAGCCTCCCTGGAAATCATTCATCTGTGTTGGCTCTGTCTCTGCTTTCTCATAACACTGTTTTTAACTGGATACTGCAGGGAACTTCAGCTCTGGGGTGACAGGTTAATGCTGATCCCTTTCTTTCCTGTTTCTCTTCCCCTAGAAAAAGGCCTCTCTTTGCTAGGGTACCATCTCTGCAACTACACCCTGACCAAAAATGTGTTTAAAATGGTTGCCTACCAAAAGTCCTATGAGAAGAACACATCGTGTGGAGGATGGATCCCTTGGATGGTGTGTCCCTGGACACACTACAGAACAGAATATCGCAGGGTTGAGGTCCCTGAAACCATCACTCTCATAGATTGCTGTGAAGGATATGAACAAGTTGGACTCTACTGCTCTCTAGGTAGGTTGAATCAGGTTGAGAGTGGAAATAAATGCTTCTAAGGGAAGAAGATTCACTTCAGCTGAGATGTGTAAAGGCTTAATTGAGTTCTGGGCCATAGGTTCCTATTCACTGAAATAAGTCAGTCTGCAAAAGTGTGCAGTGCTGTTCGCCCAGCATGGCAAGGTGTAGAATAGCAGCCTAAAGCTCCTGATTCTTGCTCTTTGCCATGCCTAAATTCACTAAACATCCAGGGAAGCCTGAGGAAGGCACCTGTTTGTTACCCTTCCAAGGGCACATGGCCTGTGCAGGTTCAGGCCAACATCCCTGGCCAAGAGCAATAACTCACACCCCTGTGCCTGGTGCGGTGTCTGCTCCGAGCCTGCCTGCATTTACTCCAGGAGCTTTCTCCTCAAGAGTAGTTCAGGATGCTCTAAGGATATCATCTCCTTTGATGTGGAGTAGGGTCTGTTCCCAGAATGCAAACCCAGTTTTGGTTCAAATTTAAAACAATCTATCACCTCGGGGCAACTTGGTACCAGATGCTTTTCAACCAAAACTGCATTAAGACCCATTTTCTTAGTGCTTCCTTGGTTACCTGTGGCTATGTGGGACGTCTGAAAAGTGGTGAACTTTTTGGTGGATCTGATCTAACTTCTGAGTGTTAATAAGGCTCTGCTTGGGAAGGTTTAATCATCTTTGTCTCAAGATGGAAGCTCTTCTCCCTTCCCACATCAGGGCTACCAATTGTCAACCAGAAATTCCCAGTTTTATCAGAACTTGAGACATAGATGGAGAAAAGGAACTTTTTCTTTGAGAAAAAAGAACTTTCTTTTTTTAATGGATAAAGTTACATGCTTTTAAGCTGAACAGGCATCTTGAATTATCTAAACCAGAATTGAACTATTCTGTCATCCAGAAAAGTTCTGCAGAACATAGTTTTGTCTCCTATTTTCAGTATGACATTGCATTTCCTCTACTTCCACTTTTCAGTATGGACCTGGGAATTTACATGATCACACACAGGAGCAGCAGATTGAAAGGAAAGGTCCTTTTGCAGCCCTGGCTCTTGTTTTGGGTCATAAGACTTGGGTGACTCAGATCTGTGGGAATGTCCCCAAACCTGCCCCTGCACCGGATCATATAACAGTGGCGTGAGGGGGGATGAGCCATATGTCCTGTCATGGGATCTGTCAAGAACAATGTGTTCATCCCACATTTCAGTTGCTTCAGAGCACTGGAGAAAGAACTTCCAAACATTTTTTTTTTCCCCAGGCGTTTTCTCCATAGTCACAGGTAGAATTTTGTGTCTAGCTGGGAGATGTGAAGGATGGGAACACAGAAGTGGTTGATGTGTTTTACTTGTTCCTAAAATGATTTGCTAGAGGAGAGAAATTAAAGTAGAAGTCTTAATTTACTGTACCCTGCCATTGTTTGGCTCCATGACTATTGTGGTGTCTCAGCAAAGAGAGAATTTGAGCTGCAGGTTTCTGTGTGCCCAAGCAGATTTGTCAGACTGGCAAAGTCATCTGTGTTTTCCAAGCATCAGTTCCACGCTGGGGAAAATCTCCAGTACATCTAATTATGGTTGAAAAGTTCCTTCAGTAACTTTTGGGTATACAGGCATGTGCATATATGTGTGCCTGTATCAAATGGCAAGACTGAGAGGCAATCAGAGAAAATGGCTTTTTAATTCTGTAGAACAAGGAAAGAGCTGTGCCAGCTAAATGTGGAAGAGTCACTGTGGTTGTCACTGTTTGCACAAGAGACTCAAGTGTTTTTGAACGTCTGAAAATCAAGACCATCTTCTTGTGTGGAAAAAATCATCCTGGCAACGCTTTAAATATTTTTTCCCTGTATAATTCTACATCTTTTAAAAGCATCTCTAGGGATATCTTAGGCTTGAGAGCTGTTGATGATTCTGTTTCATCTAACATGAACGAATCTGTAAATCTCTTGTAATGCTTAGCTGCAGAATTTTCATCCTGCCCTTGCCATGTTTTTGATAGGCACTCTGGGCAAGTTTACCCATGAAATACTGTGGTCACCCTGACACATTTTCCTGTCAAAGTTAATTTGGGAATATTTTAAACCATTTAAGGATTTGTATGGCTTCTAGGTGATTTCCGTGTTTACATTATTCCGGTATCTTTGCTTTTCAGGGCATTAGTCATAAATTCTGTGAATGGTAATGCACTGTCTAGACACAGTCTTAAATAAATGATGAGAAGAGAAACTGGAACTGTTGAAATTACTGCACAGCACGCTGTTGAACTACTGTTGTTTTCTTCTTGACGTTATCCGTGCTGGCATGCTCTCCATCCTGCTAGGAGTGGAAAGGTCTCCATGACCTTTCTCAGCAACCTGCTCCTGGCCACTCCTCACCTTCTCTTCCTAGAAGGAAACATTTACCCTTGCCTGGGATATGGCAGGCTCTGCTTTTCTTGTTTTTTTATTGTTGGGAAAAAATATCTAGGTCTTTGGTCAATTTACTCTGGTAGTTCTCACTAGTTGTGTGTGTATCCATTGGGATAATGTTACAGATGCACACACAAATGACTCTGACATTTTTAAATAACAGCTGGAAAGTTAAGCATCTAGAAGTTAGGAAGTGCTGGCATTAATTCTTAAGGTAGAATTAAATAAAACAACCTTTGTTTTCTCTCTTTGTGCCTATGAGTGCAGATTAGTGAACAATTTTAATTGCCTGATCCAGCTCAGCAGCTCCCCAAGGACCACATTTCTCTGTGCCCAGGGATGATGGAGCCCCTGTAGGGAGCTCCCCAGAGTGTGCCATCCTGACCTCCACATTCAGTGCTCTGCTCAACCTCTCACTGAATACAGAATTTTTTATCACCTCTCAAGGTGAATCCTGGGGGATTCACAGGCAGCAATTTTTCTTCATGAAGCCTGTGGGAAGCGAGGGAGCTTCTCTGTCTTTCACAGATGGGCAACAGAGCTGGAGAGGAACTGAGATCAAACCATTCTGTGTTGGTTTCAGACCTGCTTTCAGACACCATGGGTTCAGTTTTAATTTTTTCTTGAATTTATTCTGATTTTCAGGGTGCTTAGTGCTGCTTTTAACAACTTGTGTGGTTGGGGCACAGGGCTGCAGATCAGACTCGTGGACCTGTGAAACTCAAGCCTCTGAAAGGTTGTTTCACCACACAAAAGTTTCTCAGCATCTTAGTTTTTAGGTAGAGCTAGGATCCAATTCTCCAGGCTTGTTTCCAGCTGCTTGAATGGATGGTATGGTTATTTCTCCTGGTGCCTGGCTTGCTGCCCACTTTCCAGCATCAGATGAAACCAGAGAGCTCCTTATCTGCCATCTAACCCCGCCTGATCCCCAGCGAGGGAGGGAAAGAGTGTATCAGCACACAATGAAGGCTCATTGTTAAGCACACTTACACAAAAATACCTCGAAATAAGAAGGCCCAGGCAACTTTAATTGTGAAGATTCCTGAGAGTGCTTGATTTGCAATGTTTAAGGTCACGCTTTAATCAGAGTGTGCTTTGTGTGCGCAGCTTCCTAGGGTTTTCAGAAAAACAACTGCAAAGTAAAAAATTGCTCATTTTAGGTGCCCAAGCAGCTCCTGAGCGGGGCTGGGACCTTTCAGAGCTGCTGTGCAGATGTTCCCATGCTGAGTGTCACCAGAGCAGCAGGAGCTGGGCCACAGCTGTCCCCGAAACCCAGGGGACAGTGGTGTCACATGTGGGCAGCACTGCAGCACCAGCCTGGGGTGGGAAGGTGCCACAATGTCCTTTGGGACTTCACCAAGAGTCTCTGGTGTCCTGCAGTTTGGGTCCCTCGTGTACCCCCAGCAGCTGTGGAAATGGGATTATCGCATCCTTGCCTATTCCCGTGGTGTCTGCTGATGGGCATCCTGTCTGGGAATTGTTGTCTCCCTTTCTGAGCCTGTCTGCTCCCACAACCCCTGTGCTGACAAACTGCAGAAGTTCCCTCCCGTTTGAGTAAAAAAGGAAGTTCTTTCACCCATTTTATTATTGTGGGCTCTGGTGAAACCCAGCTCTGCTTTCACCTTGTCCCCTGCCTTTGGGATTTTGTAACCCTTGATCACATCCACCTCAGCCTCTCCTCTCCCAGGCAAACATCCCAGTCAGGAGGGGTGTTAAATATTTGTCAGGTGCTGGACCAACACAAATCCCAATTAGCCCCTGGAGAGGAAATCAGGATGGAAAATGTCCACCTGAGCAGGTAACACCTACCAATACTCAAAGACCCCAAAACCAGGGCTGTATGATGAAATCTGCCAGCCTGTCCTTTGGGACAGACTTTGCCAGGAGCTTTCTCTATAATCTCATAGATTTGTCTCCACCTTCTGATACCTGAGACAAATGCAGAGGCTGATCCCTGGCTCCACCGCACCCTCTGGATGAAACCATCCCGTGCAGGTGGAAGGAGGGAGAGCAAGGGGGTTGTGGCTGAGCTGATGGTGTCCCTCAGCATCAATCCCCTGGGAGATCTCCCATCCTGCAGTCACAGCAGATCAGCAGCTCTGCAGTGGGCAGGCTGGCAAGTGACCTTTGGTTGCTAAGCTGCAGTTCTGCATCCATACATTCATGTAAATAACGGAGGAGAAAAGCCTGCACTTCATCCAAATGACTGAAGAGATGGTTGGCTTGCTCCCCAGTGCTTGCTTGGTAGGTGACTGTCCCCAGCATGATTGGAGAGCATAAATTGAATTTCCAAAGTGCATCTGGTACAATTAGGCGGAAATGTGAAGTGAAGCTATCTCTGTTTCCGCTGATCTGAAAACGATGACCTTTTGATTTCAGATAAATGGCAGCCGTGGCACCTGGCCAGGATTCAATAGTGTTTTCTGAGATTCCATGTGACTTATTAAACAATTTACACTGCAGTTAAACACACCTAAAAAAAAAAAAAAAAAAGATCCGGATAGGAAAAAAAGCTGCTTTGAACCTCAAACCTGCTTGAACTGCACCTGGATCTCAGAGCTGAAGGAATTTCCACACCTGGGTCCAGCTTGCCAAGATCCACCTGGTTTGAGCAGTAAGGAGCACTGGTGAACAGGGAATTCTCCAACACAGGGAAATCCCTTGGTGCTCGTGTTTGTGCAGGCTCCAGAGTGAGAGGAGGCTGGGAAGGAGGAATCACGTGAGACAGGGAATGTGTGAGACTCAGCTAAGGGCAACCGAGGCTGTATCACACCTTAATGTGGCTTTAGAAATCAGGAGGAATATTTCTAGGAGAAGGACCTGGTTGGGGGAGTGACCTGTAGTGCCAGCCCCAAGAGAGAGGAGGACTTGGAATGTGCATGTGGCAGCAAGATACATAGATTTAGTTTAAACCTTGATTAATCAAGATAATTTCCCTCATTAAGAAGGTTACTTCGCTGAGGCCATTCAATATTCCCCTCTGCTTCTCAGAAGCCTCATGTTTACTCTCACCCAGAGCCGTGGGATAACAGAAATTGTAAACCCACAGAACTGACTGTTCGTGATAGATTTATAGTTTGCTGTGGACCTTTCACTTGCTGTGGGCTTTATTACGTCAAACGTGGTTTTCCTGCACCACAACAGTTTCTATTGCAACAAGCAGGTTCATTTTTCTCCTGGCTGACTTTAATTGCCCAGTAAAGGATCAAAAATCTGTAGGTGCAAAACGAACGGAAAAGAGAACTCTTTCAGGTTGATTAGAAAAACCAGAGCTGAGCATTACTTGGAGCTGTGTTTGAGAGTGTGGGTGCAAGTAGTGTTTGTAGGGCTTGGAAATATTTTCTCTTTTCTTCTGTAGAGGAGATTTTGTGCTGGCACTGACCCAGGACCACTGTCTGCCCTTGGTTTGGGAAGCAGCAGCCTCCTGCCTTAGCTGCCCCCTCTGCAGGGCTCTCTGGCGTGGGCTACCAACCTCCTGGAGTGGCCAGCTGGAACAGAATTACTGCAACTAAGGTTAAATCTGTGCCACAATATGTTACATGAAAAGCTCTCAATTTCTGTCTTAGACAGTACCTGTTTCCTTTGATCATTATATATAATTTGGATTAGTCACAGCTGGCATCAGACACATTTGCTGTTTCGCAGTGCTTCAGTGTCTCCACATTTAGAAACCTAACTATCCTCCCATCCATCCATAATTATTAGTGGAAAGTTATAAATTCAAAATTTCTGTAGCAGAAACGTCACGGACAATAGAAAAATCTGTGAATATTTACACCCTTGAAATAAATAATGATATTTTAGGCTGCTGTTTTCTTCCCATTAAAACCTCAGAACAGACACACTTCTAAAACGAGGAGGAGGTGTTTGGTGTGAATTAAATATCACCATTCTATGGAAACAACTTTCTGTATTTTTGTTCTCAGAAATGTTTTTGTTACTTAGCACTCAATAGGTCCAGTGTATTTGCTTCAAGACCTGGTGTTTGTCCAATGAAGGATATGGAAACATCTGATTATCCTTGCACGTTCGATACTGAATGTCCAGGGCTGAAAAAATGCTGCAGCTCATCCAAAGGAGCAGGCTGTGTGGATCCCATGCCAGAGGGTATGTTACTGATAAATTCAACACTGCTTCTAATAGAAATATCCTTAATTTTCCCTTCTGAGGGAGGGAGTGGGCAGGAAAACTGTTACCATAGCTCTTCCTAAAACAAATACGGGGTTCTGCCTTGGATGAATTCCAGGATATTCAGCTTCAGCGCTCGCACCCGTGAGCCCTGAGTGCTGTGTGGGTGCTGTGGGTCCAGCAAACCTTCCCTGGCTCCTTCTCCTTGGCTGGCTCCTCTGCCTGTGGCATATGGCAAATGAGGCCATAGCTGGTGGCTGCTCGTGGGCCCTTCACGTTTGCCAAGTTCAATCTTGCTTTGTTTCCTCAGAGCTTCCCTAAAGCTCTGTCGCCTTCTGCAACACCAGACCTCAGATGACATGGCTGTTTTATTTCGTACAGGGAGGACATTCTGGTACAACGTGACAGTGCTTGTGAAAATGGATTTTAATGAATTAATCCGGGTGGATTCCCACCTTCTGAATCATTCCCGCCTTTTGCACTCCATGGTATGTACAAACACAAACCCTTACCTCGTTGTGCCCATGATTCTGTTACTCAGGGGCCACCCCTTCCTCCCCCTTTGTTCTGACAGATTGATTTTTTTGGCTCTAATGTATTTCTAATTACTAAATGTCAGCTGCATCCTTAAGCAATTCAAGTAATGTTGATTTATTGGCTTCTTTAACAAATTTTCAGATCTCTTCCAAGGGCAATTTAAAGAGATGCTGAAATAAAGGGGTTTTTCCTGCTACAGTGGTGCTTGCTCCAGCTCTGTCTCAGCTCAGTTTTGGTCTGTGACAGACCAGGACCAGACTTCAAGACCTTCAAAGCCTGGTGTTTTCTGATCAGAAATTTTAGGTTAAACCTTTCCAGAGACAAACCTATCTGCCATAATCTGCCGGCACTGATGGGCAGGAGAATAGAAATGATAGCAGCAGCACAGGTGTAGTTTCTTCTATCTGATTTCCCCTTCTCATATCTTAAAAAAGCAAGAAACCCTGGTCCTGTCACTGTGTAGTAGGGAGTACAGGGCAAGGATCCACCAAAGCTTTTATATATTGGTCTAAAACAAGCTGTGTGAAATTCAAACACTCAAGAAATGGGGAATTGAGGCAAAGCTGTGCAATAATCTTCTACTCTGTGGAGCATCTTGCTGTCTGTTCCACTGACTCATAACACTCAGCCCACCAGCAGGTCCCTTCTCTCATTCCTGACTCTCAGCTGGGATGGCTTGGTCTGTCTGGAGTCTCTCTGTGGCTCTTAATCCCACCCCTCATCCTCAGTCTATTGCTTTTCCATTTTTCTTTCTATTCCCTTTGCCAGCTGTCCTTTTAGGTGTTCAAAGTAAGAAGTGTTGGACAGCTTTATTACAGGTGAATTGTAGTGTAATGCGTTGTAGTCCACTGAGATTTTGCAAAGCAGGACTTTTCCCACCTCTTCCTGGGTTACATCCTTCTACTAAAGCAGTTTGAGATCAGCTCCACACCCCCCTCAGCCTGGCATTACTGAAACATAAATCTGTTGTGAAATGTGAAAATAAAAACTCATCTTGCCTAAATGTTGCCACTTTGCCATGGTTTCTGAATTTTCTGCACTCAGATTATGATAACAACCATTGCATAATTCACGTGCTGGGAAAGGACCAAGGTGCTCCAGTGTTTGCTGCCCTGTTTTCCAGATTTCTGGTGCGCTGCAGCCCCTGAATGCCTCTGTGCACCACATCCAGAGTAACCGTGGGGAAATCTACGCTGGGACAGTGGCCTCCCAGGTTCTCCTTGGCATGCACCATCCAGCTCCTTTGGCAGAGGTTTCGTCTTCCCTGAAGGCCATGGTGAAACGCGTGTATGAAGTGATTGACACTGAAGTGCAAGGTCCTTGATTATAATCCTGTCGTATTTTAGGGGCTTTCATCCCTCTTCACTTGGGATCTCATTTGTATGACCATTAATTTGCTTTCAAAGGTAGCACAGAGGATCTTGCAAAGTTTGCAAACATGGTCCTGACATTTCCATTATAGGATGGAGAGTTAATGATTATTTTGGAATTAATAGTTTGGAAGGGAATGTTTCTGAATCCTCAATTAAACTTACTTTCCCCCAATAACACAGTTTTCAGATGAAAAAGCAAATGTGTCCATATCTGTAGCACAATCATTAGTTGTATTAAACAGGCTCTTAAGAAAAGTGTTTTCTTGGGAAGCAGATATATTCTGTTGCCATGTTACTTCCAGTAGTTTGCATGAGACATGTCATATTTATAGGCTGTTAATTACTACAGCCTATTACTATATACTTTTTAAATATTTCATAAAGATTTCAATATGTTAATTTTAAATGATCTTAATTTACTTATTGCTCTGTAGTTACCAGAACATTTTCACTCCTGAAGTGCATCCATAAGCACCATTTTCAATGCTCCTTGTTCTGTGTTTACTCAGTCCAGCTTCCAGTGAAGTCTAGGTACTTCTTCCTCCTGTGCTGACACTTCAGGTTTGGATGGCATCCTACAGGTGTGAGGAGGAGCTGGCCCCAACTGACCTCTAATTCCAAAGAATTGGGGTAAAAACATGCAGATATTGGATGTTTATTGGGGTATAACATCCAGAATTGCTTTGGCAGTGTTACTGCAGATTCACACTGAATGTGTCACAGCCAGAGCTTGCTCTACGCACATTGCAGATCAGTCTTGATGCTGTTATCAATATCTCTGCAAGGTGTGCTTTCTTCCTAGATGTCAATGAATGCTCCCATTCTGAATTCAATGCTTGCCCTGAGAAAAGCAGCTGTGTAAACCTGGAGGGTTATTACAGCTGCCACCCTCAGCACGAACATGCCACGGTCATCCCCCACCAGCTGAGCCCAGGAATGGAAGGTAAGAAATGTGGGTCTCACCTTGGGAAATATTGAGAATGTTCCTGCAGGACTTTGTGCTCTTCTGGAGTCACCTCCTGGGATTTCTGGAGCACAAGTGCCCCTTCTCCTCCTGTTGGGAGACAGTGCCACATAAACCAGCTGTTACCCATTTCTGATTGAAATGCAGAGTATTTATTTCACAGTCCCTTGCTGTTTCCTCTATTTCACCCTCGGCTGTCCTCACTCACCTGCCAAAACCTCTAACTTCAGACCCTGACAGCTTCTCAGGGCAAGTCACTCATTGACAGTGCACCTCCCCAGCCTCCTGAGAAACAATTAATGGCATTATTTCTACAATTTTCTTTTCCCTATTTTGACTGCAGCCTGGACTCAGTGGTTGTATGATCCCACCCCGAGCTGCTGCACTGTCGCTGAGCCCTCTGCTGCAAGCAGCTGGGGTTTGGCACTGGGTGAAATAATTCCTTGCGGTACCAGTTCAGCAAAATATACTTACAGCCCACAGACATCAATGGGCCTGCTAATAGGCTTTAAGCTAATGAGATGAGTAACTGCTTGCAGATTCAGTGCTTTAGTTAGAAAACAATTTTACAATCCCTTAATCTCAAAAATTAAGATAACATATTACTTTATGGTTCTGTGATACGATAATACTTTAATTTTCTATTTATATTACTTCTATTGCTGCTCTTCATGTGGAAAACATGGATGGTATTATTTTGGATTTGCTTTGTTAGAAATACTCTAACTCTTTGATAATATGATTTTCCCTTAGGCATTGCAGCATCTACCCCAAGTTCAGCAGTAAATGCTGTTAACACTGGCAGTAGCTCTCCATCTACAAGGAATTCAAGTCTCTTGTCCATAACTCACCAATCTACAGACGTTGGGTGCTGTAAGTAACCTTGGATTTTAAAGAATATTGTCTTGATTTGTGATGGGAACAAACCTCAGTAGATTTCTGTGTATATGGGTGATCCAGCCCTTTCAGGCATGTGTTATCATAATCCTTTTAAAAACACCCTGTTCTTCTTGTGGGAGGAAATAGCTTTAAGTGGTTCTTTGAGAGTTCAGAGAGACAGGCCGGATATTTGATCTTCATCCACAACTTCTGCTCCAAGCTGAAGCCAGAGGAATTAAACGGAGGCCTCTCTAGTGCAGGAGGGTGTGGCTTTGGGGGTGTTTGGCAGCCACCTGGTTCAGAGTGCTGGAAACAACTGTGTTCTATTGAAACAATTTAAGAAAAAGCCTTTTTTTCTTAGTCTAACCATTAGCATGAAAGAATTGAAGCCGTGGCAGGAGCATTTCATGGTCTCTGGGTTAGCATGAGGTGTGATGCTCATCTCACCTGACCCCACTTACTCCAGCAGAGGTGTCTGCTCTGGGCTCTCTCTCTCAAGCCAGACAGACTGGCTCTGCTGCAGGGCAACTCATCCTACCCAATTTAGACACCTCCTCCTCCCAGGAGAGGAATCATCTCTGAAGGGCCCTGTCTTTTCCCGTTGCTGTGACAATGATTGCACTGGACTGCAGTGGAATAACAGCTGAAATGCTGCATGCCACTCAGCCCCCAGCCTCTGTTAGCTGGGGTTTGTGGGGGTTTTCCAGGATAAATCCAGGCAACCTTTGCCTGAACTGGTGCATTTTGATGATTAAAGTGACAGGAAGCAAAGCAGGTGTCAACACATGTAGAGTACACAGAGTCACCATTCCAAACTTATTCCTGTTGCTTGCACCTGTAGCTTGCTGGCTCCGAACACAAATGTGTGACTGGAGATTTGGAGGAGATTAGGCTGTCCAGAAGAATCGTGGCTGCCTCATCCCTGGAAGTGTTTAAGGTCAGGTTGGACGAGGCTCTGAGCAGCCTGGTCTCATGGGAGGTGTCCCTGCCCTTGGCATGAGGGTGGACCTGGATGATCTTTAAGGTCCTTTCCAACCCAAACCATTCCAGGATTCTATGATTCAGTGGAAATGCATATACTAGAAGGAAATAAAAAAATTAAGCACTAAATCAGTTATGAGGGGGCCTGGTAATGTGAGAAGGGAAGATTCTGTCCTGACATAAAGAGGACCTTACCTTATTGATTGTCAAAATGCTTTTTTATAGTGGATTTAGAATAGCACAATGCTTTAAGAGTGAGATGTTGCTTTTTCTGTGCTGACTCTTCCTGGGACTGCAATAGATCCCTCTGCAGTTACAAACCATCGAATCCTCAGCGTCACCAGCAACAGCTTTGAAATGTCCTGGCTTGTCACTTCTGCTCTGAACCACACTTTCCAAGTCCTGGTGTTCAAGGGCAATGAGATTGTGCAACACCTGAAGACAGAGGAAATGGAAATGCATGTGTCTCACCTGGAAGCAGGTGTGATGTATTCAGTAGAGCTCCGCTATGAAACTTGTGGAAAAACCATCATCTCCCAGCAAAATGTTAAAACAGGTGAAGAGACACTTTAAAATATATATATAGAACGTAATCTTTCTCTCTCTCTCCTCCTTTTTAGCTTCTTCATCCCCACTCACAGTTGAGCAATGATCCTTTGCTCCTCACTGAACAACATTTCTCCCCTTCTTCAGCACTTTTTATCTCATCTACTCCAGCATTTATCCAACCCAGAATATCAGGCAGCAGAACTTTGGCCTCAGTTGATAAAGCAGTTCTGGAGCTGATTAGACCATTACAGATATCAGGTTAAGCTGTAATTATTTTTTTAAAATTTATTTCTTTGGTGCCTGGTGCTGCTTTCTGCTGCCACCCATCTCCCAGCAAGCCCCATTTTTTCCTGGTTGATGGCTGTGGCCAGTGGGAAATCCAGACAACTGGTTTGTCAAGGGCTCAGCTGAGCTAACAAGAGTGCCCAGAGGAAGGGCAGATTCTGCTGAATAAAGGATTAAAGGGAATTACAAGGGCTGAGTAAGAAAGCTGCAGACTACCTGTCCAGTTCTGTTCAATTAACTAGTGATGGTAGTTTCCTGAGGCCCTAGTGTGTTGATCAAACATAATTTTCCTTCCTCTAGTCTTAAATTATTTCTTAAGCCTTCATGCAAATAAAGAAATAATTTTTTTTCGAAGGGCAGGCAGTGAACTATTTATTACTGACCACAGTGAGAATGCTGCTGTTCATGTTGATCCCTAAGAGCCTTCCCTTTGATCAGATGAGGGCTGACTCCACTTTGGGTCAGAAGGAAATTACTCCCTTTGTGGAGGGAAAGTAGGAGGTCTGGTGGTTATGAAAACAGAGGGCTAAACTTCAGAGTAGGAAGTTGGAGCCCTTGAGAAAAAGAAAAGTTTTCCAAGGATCAGTCCAAGGAGTAACAGCCTCAGAGTGTTTATACAGGACAGAGCAGTTAGACATTCCTTGGCTCTTGGTTTTGGCTCCTGTGCTTTGTACAGGATCTTTGTCTAGAATTTGTCAGGGCTCACCACACAGACAAGGGCCCTGCACTGCTTCTTGTTGTATTTTCAGTTCAAGGATGGATTTACTATCCACACTACTAAGATCAGGAAAATAAATTTAAAAAATTGTGACTGGTGGGCCAAAGATGAGTCCACTGGCCATTCAACCTAGGGTGTATCTTCATGGCAGAAGTTATGTAGTTCTCATGCAGTTGCAATGAGGCACCTAAATATCTCTTTAGACCTGATATAAGTGCATTTTCTCAATGTATCAGGAGCTTGTAGCAGCCTATTTGCTTTATTGTCTTGATTTAATACCAAACTCTCTCAATCTTGTCCTCCCTTCTCCTTCCATCATCTGAGATTTTGGTCCAGATACATCAGTTTTGACTGAATCATTTCCTCTCCTGCTTTGTCAGTTTGTGTTTTAATGTTGTATCCTACAGAGGCCAAGATATTTGATGTTACAATGAGGATTCTCAACTACAACTTCACTGATGATTTCCACAATTCCAGCAGCTCAGCATATGAGGAATTTTCAAGACTGTTGCTTACAGAGGTAAAATGAAAATTTCTCTGGGTCATATATATATATATTTAAATTTAAAATTTATTTAATCTAATAGAGGATTTTATGCCTCGCTGAAATATCCCTTGAAAATCATCGTACTGTTTCCTGTGACCTTTCTTTTTAATTAAGACGAAATTCAACTGACTAGACAGATCAAGCCCTTGGCCTTGTAGCAATGGAGCCAGTGAGAATTTTCCCCTACAGAAGAGTGAAGGAATTATAAATGCAGGCATGCAACAGGGGCGCCTTTCCTTGCATCTTTAATTTGGCAATAAACTCACACTAAATTAACTTGAGGCTTTTTAATGGATTATTGAAATGGCAGTCCTGGCATTCATTTCAGCACAGTCTTCTCAACAAATGTCTGACTGCTCTCAAAGTTCTTTCTTCTTTTAGGAAAAGTGGCCAGATTAGGCTTTCTTCTCCAGTCCCATTCATTTCCTGCACACATGTAGCTCTGTCCACAGTCAGGTGTAATCAGCCAGAGAAAATCCTTGAGTCATGAAGTCTGGTGCCAGCTCTCAGCTGCCCAAAAAAAGGGGAAGTTTCAAATCGAGCAATCTTCTACAGTTTTGCTGCACAGAACAGGGCCCATACAGAGGAATTGGGATCTCCATCAAAATGAGACTTCCCCAAAACAAAGGGTGACTCAAAAACGTGTGTGAATTTAAATGCAAGAGAAAACCCCAAAACAATAATGGAGCTTTACGTTCAAGGGAAGCAGAGAAGAGGCATTTGCTCATGAGAATTTGCAAGCTGAATGTCCTGACATGGTTTTATTTCCCACAGTTGCAAATTGTTCCCTTTGGTTGTGTAGGAGGATTTTGGTGAGTGAATCTTCTCTGAGATTAATGCAGACCTGATTGGCTTCATCGGGTTGGGAAGAAAAAGGAGCATTGTCCATCTGTATTTCTTCTGCCTCCTTGGGTGTTCGGGAGCACAACATTCCTTCTCACTTCCTCCCTCCTCATTTTCTTGCCTCCCTACCCTGATGTGGACCAGTTAAACAGCTTGTTTGTAGGAATTTTTTTGAGCAAGCTCTGACTGAATGGGAACAAAGCTGTGCTGATTTATGGCTCTGCAATTCCTGCTCACAGGCATGCTTTGAGGTGTATGCAGGAACAAAAGCTCGAGCAAGGAGCTGCCTTCTAGAGATGTAAGGCAAAACTGCCAGCTCCTGCACAGCTCAGATATTGACAGCAGTGCGCCGGCTTTAATGTTCAGAGTAATGCCATTTGTTCAGCTGAAGTGACTGCTCACTGGTTTGGTAATTAACCATGATGTAATTGTGATACTGCCTTGAAGCTGGGCTGTCTCAAACACTTTTTTTGAAGTTATCCACCCCCATTTTTCTTGTCTCTCATCCTGAGATTTCTTTGTTACTGGATTTGGCTGCAGGCTGAACTTGAACTGGTGAGTTTCAAATGCTCCCTGGGAACTAAAGGCATGGCGACACTTGCAAATGAAACAAAATGCATATGTGACATACAGAGACACACCAAGGCTCTGCTGCATGTACTTACCAGGCCACGTTCAGCTCTGCTGCAGGCAAACAGGGCCAGGGGGATTTCTCCTCCCTTGAGCCAGAATGGAATTTGGTTTGTAAGACCACTGGTCAGATGGACATAATTTTTAGAGGTATCATATAATCATGTAGTCACAGAATGGTTTGGGTTGGAAGGGCCCTTGAAGAGCATCTTGTTCCAAATCCCTGCCATGGGCAGGGACACCTTCCACTATCCCAGGTTGCTCCAAGCTCCATCCAGCCTGGCCTTGGACACTTCCAGGGATGGAGCAGCCACAGCTTCTCTGGGCAGCCTGTGCCAAGGCCTCCCCACCCTCACAGTAAAGACATTTTTCCTAATATCTCACCTAAACGTACCCTCTGTCAGTTGGAAGCCATTCCACTTTGTCCTGTCACTCCAGGCCCTTGTAAATAGTGTTGCCCCATCTTTCTCGTAAATTCTCCTCAGGTCCTGGAAGGCCACAATTAGGTCACCCTGAAGCCTTTTCGTCTCCAGGCTGAACAATCCCAGCTCTCGCAGCCTTTCCTCCCAGCACAGCTCTCCATCCCTCTGCTCATCCTGGTGCCTCCATGGACTCTCTCCAGCAGCTCCAGCTCCTCCCTGTGCTGGGCCCAGGGCTGGGGCAGCTCTGCAGGTGGGCTCTCACCTGAGCTCAGGGGCACAATCCCAATCCCTCCCCTGCTGCCCACCTGCTTTAGCTGCAGCCCAGCACACAGAAGGGTCTCTGGATCCCAGCACACACAGCTGAGGCATGTCCAGCCTCTCATGCACCAGCACCCCCCAGTCCTTCTTGGAAGGGTTGCACCTAGGAGACTCACATTATTTTGTGCCTCAATAATCTCTGAAAAGTAAAATTCTGAAACACTGTGGAACTTTTCTTTTTACAGCATTTTCTATGTTGTGCTTATATAAATCTTTAAAAAACACCGGTTTTAGTTCGGTTTTAAGAGGTTTCCCTGTTGGCTTCCAAGTTGTCAATGCTTCTCTCCCTTTGCTCAGCTTGAAAATTCATTTCCACCCAACGTTTCTGCCTTGTACAAATCTGGGAAGCTGAAAGTGCAGATTGAATCTCTGGCAGCAGGCAGCATCGTTGTAAGGCTCAGAATCACCGTGCAGGATCCTGACTTCCTAGTGGATGCCTCCACGTTTGCCCCAATGCTTTCCTACCTGCACAATGGCTCCGTGCTTGTGGTGGATCAGCAAAACACTGCAGTAGGAGGTAATTTTTATTACTATTTTTGCAAAAAAGAAGGGTTTGTGTTTTGGTCACGTGCAGTATCACCAATATTCTTCACAAAATAGAGAAACAAAGGGTGTGGTTTGTTGAAGAGAAAACCATGATGTGAGAATTCTTCCAGGGGTTTTATCCATAAGCCCAGAAGGGTCAGACAAAGGAGCACTGGCTGTCCAATCTGCAAGCACTTCTTCCCTCCCTTGTGTTTAATCCTAGTGGAACCCTTGGTTTCCCTATTCATTTTCCTCCCTCTTCTCTCTGTCCCCATTTGGAAGTTTGCCATATCTTTCTCGTGCTGAATGGCAGATAGAATTACTGTGGAGTATTTGTAGCCTTTAGATACACATACCCTCTAGACAGTTTTGTGCTTCAAGACTGGGGGACTGTATTTGGGCCAGGGTTTAAGACAAGAAATCTAACATCTTCAATCTAGAAACCCAGCCAGAGAAATTCCCAAATGTCCTTACTGTGAATAGGACTGAAGAAACATGCATGGAATTTGTGTTAAGCCAGGCCTTTGTTTGATCTTCAGTAATCACCATTTTTATCTTCAAAGGACTGAGTTCTGTCCTCAGGTTTCCCAGCTGGCAGAGACAGCAGAGTTCAGAAAGTTGCCAAAGCCAACAGAATGGGTTATTCTTCTCTCTTGGTGTATTGAGCCCTTAAAAGCTTATTTACAGTGAGCAGGAAAAACTCCCTTTGGAGTTGCAGAGCATATGGAGGTTAGGGAGCACAGGACAGGAAAAAACCAGAAGACATAAATTGCACTCAAAGCTTACAAATACCACAGTGGCAGCAGAGACTGAGTTGCCAGATGCTGATGTGTGCCAAAATACTTTATAAATGTTATTGATCCTGGGACTGAAAGACTAAGGAGGAGGAAGGCAATAGCTCTGGACTGTCACTTCAGCTGCAGGAAACCAGGTGGCTTCCAGTAGCACCACTCTTATCCAGGAGCACAGCCAATATCTCCACTCCTCCTTAGGGGCTGGGAAAAGGGGTTTATTTCTTAGCTCTACCCCAAGAGGAGTTCCTTCAACATGAGTTTCCTAAGCGGAAAATAAGGAGTGAAACCCATGAAGGAAGGATTTGTATAATGGGGTGTTTTGCTTCCTGACCCTGGAATGCCCCAGGACATGACCTTTGGCAAGAAGCCACCACAGATCCTGTCCCCTGGATCCTCCCTGGAGCCTGGCCACCACCAGGCTTTGTGCTTGGTTTAGTGACAGTCAATTCAACCGTGAAAAGCAGGACGAGAAGTCAGAAAGGACAGCACAACTGAAGGGAGTGGACCAGATCTCTTTGAAGATTCATAAATTATTAAGTTTATTGCCATGATGAATGGAGACAATAAAATCTGTTTTGTGGGGCATGGTAAGAAAAAAGAAAGGGATGTGTGCTGAGTCAGATCCTTCAGACACAAGATCCTTCTAGCACAATGTCACGTCCTCAGTACCAACCAGGAGCCAATTCCTGGAGAAGGCATCGCCTCCCACTAACAACCCCTTAGCTAACAACTGATTTTAGCTCCAGCACTCCCTGAATCCAGAGTGATTTCTTTGGGTTTCTCCTCCATGAGATCAGACAAATCTTTAGCATCTGCAACACCATTTGGCAAGGAATTTCACATATTTTTACCCTCTGCATGTATCCCTTACAGGTATAATAAGTAATCAGAGTGAACGCAAAGGTGTCTTTTTAATAATTTTTGGACTAGGGCTGTTGGTTGAGAGAAGTGCCAACTCTGAAGGGCCAGAGTGGTACCAAGAATGCAGAAAGAGAGCTCAGAGCACACCTCAGCTGAGATGTGGTGGCTAGAGAGGATAAAAGTGCAGCGATTTTGTGTATGGATGTGCACAAGTGATGCACCAGCCAGTGCCAGTGACCCGATGCACGATTGAATGTGGCCATCAGAGGTGAAGGAATTTGCTTAAAAAGCCGTGCTAAGTGAGGAGAAAGGAAACCCTCAGAGACAATGGAGCCTGTGAATGTAAGTGATTTGGCAATTAGCATCTCTCAGATGGCCTTTGAAGCCAGCAAGAGTCACAATTACTTCATAGCACAGTAAGGAATTAAAGGGATTTCTTCGCTGGTCAATCCTGCACACTTCTGCATTCCCCCTAAGTGGCTTAGGCTGGAACAGAATAGGCAGCTGCTGGCCACAGGCACACGAAATTTCCTAATGGAGACGATCATGGGCATAACAATTCCTTAATGAGGGAAAAAGTAAAAAGATTGAAATATTAGCTGTAAGGAAAAGCAAGCAGAAAGATGAGTGCATGTCTGTGCATGCACAGGGAATGGGGCATTCCTTTGTTTCAGGGAAATAACCACAGTCATTCATCTCTGCATGTTTGCAGAACAAGCACTTATGTTAATGTGTTGTTCAAAACAATTTTCTAGCCTCTGATCAGAATCATTTGTCCCAACACACGGTTTTTAGCCCAGTTTGCTGCTCTCCCTCTCTCGGGGCCCTGGGGCAGTGAAGGCGAGTGCATGATGGAGTCTCACAGGCAGGGCTCACCTGGGATTCACTGGCATTATTCCTGGCCAAAGGACTAACTCAGCCTTTGCAGATTTGCTGGAACAGGGAGTGAATGGCAATACAAGACCCCAGGTATAAATGCCTCAAGAGAAAGGAGACTCAGCAATAAAATAGGTCTGTAACTGTGTGAAAGAAGCGTCTCTAACTGATTCAGAGCAGCTGAAATCAGACATAAGGAACACCCTTAGAGCATCTTCATGCATTGATGAATCAGGATGTCTTTTCTGACACTACCAGAAAGAGGGTCACAGCTTTACAGTATTACTTTTGAGAAGAAAAATAGTATAAAAAGAAATTTAGCCCTTAGCACTTCCTCTGTTAAGAACAGAAGAATGCTTCCCGTGGGAGTTACTAGCATTTACTTTTTATTTGAAGCAGAAGATTATTTGGATTAAGTCTCTATTTAATGTTCTATCTACTGGTAGCTAGTGGTAACAGATCTATTAATTACCTGATATATCTGGAGGTGCTGTACACAGAACTTGGCATAGTGAGTGCTTTTGATATAATTGTAGTACAAACCTACAGCATTTTTTCACTTCAAATGTGTTTACTTCTAAAAATAATTATTTTAAAAGTCTTTACTCAAAGAAAATACATTTCAGAGTACAAGAACAAGAGAATAACAAAACAGATAGTGTTCTGTATCACTCAGAGCTTGACTGACAGGTAATGATGAAAAAGGAAGATCGCTGTAATAAATTAAAAAAGGACTACTTACTGACTATTTCTAGCTTAATACAGCCAGAAGGGAGGCTCTCTGACCCCTGTTCTTGTTTTGGTCCCACAGACTGGGATGAATGTGCTTCCCGAGCTGAGAATGACTGCTCTGTGTTTGCAGAGTGCCTCAATTTGATGGGCTCCTACACGTGCAGATGCAAGACAACCGTGGACACCAATCCATTCCGACCGGGGAGAAACTGTGAGGGTGAGAAAAATGCTGGGGTGTAGCTTTTTTCTGCCATGAGACACTGGAATAAGTTGTGGGTTTTTACCTCTGCTTTTATGGCATCTGTTCATATAATTGCACCTTTGCAGTCTGTGGCTGAAGGAGTATATATGACCTGTCTCTAAACCTCAAATATATATACATATATATATACACACATATATACATATATACATATATACATATATACATATATACATACATATATATGTATGCATACATACATATATACACACACACACACACACATATATATATAATATATATAGAGTCAGATGAAATCTCTCTAAGATCCTCCTTGATAAGCCTGATAACTTACAAGGAGTACTTTTTCCTCTTTTGCTATGTCTATGGCTGATTTCCTCCCACTGAGTTGATCCATGGCCTTGCCAACCAGAACAGGAGACCCAGGAATCAAATCTACTTCTTTGTGTAGGCACAAACCAGACTCAACCCCATAAAATTCACACATTTTGCAATGTATCCATGACCATCCAAGGCCTGTTTCTTTAATGCTGTCATGGGTGCTTGGGTGGTCTCGGCGCCATTTTCAGGCCAGGCCCTGGTTCAGGCCAGGCCAGGCCCCATTTTCAGGCCAGGCCTCCTCATCCAGTTTGAGGCCCCATTTCGAGGTGTGTTTACTGTGTTGCAGGTGAGACTGTGAACCCTCTCACTGAAACCATGGCTCCTGAAATAAGAAACAGCATGGACTTTGCTCTTGAAGAAGGAAGGCCTGCAGGCCCTGCTTCCCCTGCCTCCATTGAGACAGTGGCTGCTGCAGGCTCTGGGCCGAGCACTGCCACACTCCTCCCTGCAGCACTGCCCCTGGGGGACAAACCAGTGTCCCACAGTCCCCCCAGTGCACCTCCAGACCCTTGGGAAGAAGATCTGGCAGCACAGATGGGTTTCAGCAGGGACAACAGCCCCACAGCCACGGGGATCACACCCAGCAGGGCAGTGGGCACAGAAGCCACAAGTCCATTGCAGCACAGCTCCGTGGCCAAGGCTGCTCTCCCAAACATGCCCATGGGCACAGCCAGGAAAGAGCAACTTGGTTCCATTTGGCTGTTTCCAAACCAAACAGCCTCTGCCACCACCAGGACTGTCACAGCCGCTGCTGTGCCCCAAGCCAGCTCTCGAGGTGGCCCCGGCACAGCTCTGCCAGCCACAGGGGACGCTGACATTGCCACCCTCAGCACCACTGATGGCGCAGGTGGAGAGGTGGGCAGAGAGAACAGCTCTTGGTCTGAGGAACACACTGGGCCCTTGGTGTCACCAGCTTTGCCAGGCAACTCTCGAGCCCCCAGCCTGGAACACAGTGAGTACACACCCCGTGAGATCTGCACCTGTGGGAATTCTTCTGGGGGAGAAGAAAAGCCTCGTTCAGAGTTGGGAAAACGGCATCTAAAACTGTTTTTTTTCAACGACAAAATTGTTTTCTTGGTGTCTGCAATTTTTTCTATGTCAATAATATTTTCTGCAGGAATTGGCACTTTCTTTTTTCTAAGTCAGCTTGTGAAAATGATTCCTCTTCCTGGCAATTGAGCAGTTGCTTTTAGTGATGTTTCATTTCTTCATCTCAAAGAGGAGGAAGCACATAGAAGAGTGCACTGAGAGTGGCTCATGGCAAAATTTGCTGCTTGCCCTTCTGCCACACATCTTGGTTTTTCCTGTAGCCTCTAGCACAAGGCAGCAGCTGCCTATAGAGCTAACTTAGGGAGCCAGGGAGGAAAAGGATCTGCCTTCCCATTCCTGTCAGCAGAGGATGATTAGTCAGAGTCCTCCACAAATCCCCTGAGAGGCAGGAGCTGCCTGGAAACCTGTGAGATGCTGTTTTCAAGAGCTGTAATTGAGAGCAACAAGGCTGGCAAAGGTTTAATCTGTTTGGGTTTGGGCAGATGTGTTGCAGCTAATTAGGGGATCTTTTTGTTGATTGGAGCTGAGTCATATTTCAAAGTTACAGTCAGATTTGGTTTTAAAATAACAGTTTTGTTTGGGATAGGAATGCTGCTGTCTCTGCCCATCGCTAAATGTATTTTTTCTGTAGTGTGTCACTGTTCAGTTTGGCTAGTTCAGTTTTGCTTCTGCTTGTCTTTATTGTGTTTCTCATGCCCTCCACATCTCTCTGATCCCAAGCCAACTTCCCTCTGCTCATTTCTCTCCCCCTCCCCTATGATCTCCTGTTCCTCATGGTCTCCACTCATCCAGCCCTACTTCTGATTCTCCCTCATTCTTTTCTCCCTGGAAAATGCCTTTTTTACAGCCATATAAGGCCAGTTTTGCTGCTTCTTCAGCCTCTCTTGTCCCCCCAGCCCTGCTCACCAGGTGTCCCCTCCTGCCAGCCTGCCCTGTGCCAATGCCCTGTTCAGCTCCTGTCTTCTATCCTCCTAAAAATATGTTTGTTTTTTTAAATGAAAACAAAGAAGTACTTTTTTTTTTTTAAAGTATAAAATTAGCTAATTTTAACTGACAAAAAACCCTATAAATGTTGTTTTCTTCCAGCTGGAAAACAAACTGAAGAGTTCTACACAAAAAGAGTTCACTTTATAAAAACTTGTTTTATATTCCTGATGAAACAAATATTCAGCCAAGTGTTTTTGCTGGAAAAGAAACTTGTGAAGGGATCATGCCTAAGGAATAAGAGCAAGAGCCACTGGAGTGGCATCTCACTAGCCTGGGGCAGCAAATTCGGAGGGCCAAAGCTCACGTTTAGTGAAATTTTATATGTAGCTCCTCCTTGTGGCATCATCTCTGACCTGGAGCCTCAACCTCGTCCAACTCTTCATAGTCTGGTCTTTTAAATACAGGGATTTTTTTATTATTATTTAAGAATTGTTCAGAACATTTTCCCCTCTCACCTGAGTCAGCTGAGTGTTTTATCCCCTAAATACCTGTGTTCGCATGACAGGACAAGCTGTGGCAAAAAGCAAGCCCAAATCCTTTGATCTGACTCGTGGTGGTGAGGGTTCCTTCGGAATCAGAATTATACAGGGATAAAGTGACCCTCCTCCAGTGGCTTGCTTCAAACTGGCATTTCTCCTGTCCCCTGCAAAGCTTTACCTGATTACTATTTCTTTTTCTCCAGTATCTGCCCCAGTTCAAATTATTATCTTTCCAGTGTGACAATTTTGATAAAGACTCATCCACAGGGCTTATGCAGAGCCCTGCTTTACAATTCCCACTGCTTCAAAGAAAGCAGCTAAAATGGGAGGTTAAAACTGAATATGGGAGTCTGACAGTGTCCGAGCTGGAACCTGGTGCCTGATGTCCTGTAGAGATGCAGTCAGGTGTGTTCAGGGAGAAAAGCACCTTGCTACACCAGAAAGTAAAGGCTGCTAACTTGATTCACAATTTTAAACTGAATCCCTAGCCAAATGATAAAGTTCTTGAAGTTTTTGGTGAAAACTGTCCTGTACTATATAAACCATTGAAACATTAGGTCTTGCTGTGTCAGGAGTGATGATTTGTTAGCAGCTGTGGGCAGTGTAAAGGCAATTTGGTGGCAATGGTCGCAGCATTGGGTGATTGCATTCATCACTAAATGGATGCCAGGGGCACAAACCGTGGCTTGAGAAGCCTTTTCTCTAATCTCTGATCACTTCAGTGTCTGTAAGTAATAATACCAAACCCAGAGCTATTGGGAAACACAGAGAAATCAGGAAATAAACTAAAATGTTTGCGTCTGCCTTAATGTCATTCAGCAGATGTGGATTCAGGGGGAAATGTACACCCTGTTGGGGTTCGTCTTGTCCAACCACAGATGTCCAAAGTGTGGATGTCTGAGCTCAGGCAGCTGCCCAGCCTTCCCCCGAGGCTGCAGGGAGGACTTGGAGTGGCAGTGGTTTCCCTCTGGAGGGACTGGTGGAACACCCAGCTGAGCCTGGGAGAGCAATTCCAGTGCCCAAACAGAGCAACATTTCAGACATCCCAGAGCACCCAAGGAAGAGCTGGCAGATATGAGACCCACAGGAGGTCAGTGCCCTTCTTGAGAGCCCTCTGGGGCTCAGACAGGGCAGCCTAAGATGATGGATGACTTATTTTTAGACTTCTGGGGTTTTGGCTACATTTCAGAGAGCTGATTGATGCGTGTGGCCAGGAATGTTGGACACTGTCACACACCCGTCCATGGACTACAGTCCATAAAACACGTAGATAAGTTGTCTTTTTTCTTACTTTGCAGCCTTCCAGAAGCTTAGCGGCACAGTTCGGATAACAGACGTGGAATACTCTCCAGGCTTTAGCAATACAAGCAGTGGGGAATATCAAACCTTTGCTCAGCTCTTTGTTGATGAAGTAAGTGGTGAAGAAGGACATGACCTGTTATCTGTCTCAATAAAACCTCGTGGATGGTCTTTTTCTCCCAAAGCCTGTGTAACTCATGTGTCCCTTGACACACCTGTAAGGTCTGGCTTCCCCTGACTGCTCGAGGCTGCAGGATGAGTGTGCAGCTGTGTTTTAGATGGAGATCAGGATTTTGGGGTTCTCTGGTGCTTCCATGTCCTGTACTTCTCATACCTGGTTATACTGAATTATCGATTTCCTCCAGGGGTGTGGTGAAAAGTTAATGGAACTCACAAAGTGCTCTGATAGCCTTGCCCTGAACAGCACTGTACTAATTAACTGTATGATTGTTATTATCCTTTGTAGTAGTACCTCAAGGCTGACAGTTCTTGGAATCATCCTGGATTTTGTAGCCCCATATCCGGAAAGGGAGTGGTTTCTTGAAAAGTCACCTCTGCCCTCACTTCTAATTAGAGTTCAAGATATCAAAGCACAATATGGTGTCTACTATGCCTTTAACCCTCTCAGGATTCTCAGGCAGTTTTGTAGTGAATTTATCAGAAGTTTGTTTGTTCTGGTGCTCACTCAAATACACCCATACCTGGAAAACTGCAGGTTATGCTGGGCGGTTTTATTGCCTTCCTTATCTCCCCTTGACTGTTTGTGTTTTCAGAGGCTTTGATAACTGCGGTGATAAATCCATCGGTGGCAATTTTATGGATCTTCAAATCCTGCAGGGGCCTTCCCAGACTTATCTGGGACAGAGTCACGGTGTGTCACTGGAATACAGCTGTCACAGGGATACAGGGCACAGGCCAGGCCAGCCTGGGGACACAGACAACTGCAGGCAAGGGAGACGGTGATCTGTTTATCCTTCTTGGACATCAAATCTGTTTCCCACTGGCCATGACTGGTTTGCACCTTTCTGGGTGTATTAGCAGTGCACAGCTTTCCTGGAGCTGCTTTGGCCCCAAGCTGTCATATCAGAAAAACTGTGACAAAATGAGAGTGACGTGGTTAGCAAAGTGAAAAGGGAGCAATTCTCCACTGACCTCACTCTCATTCAGCACCATGCTCTGCCTGAGGCTATTTCAGAATAGCACAGTATTGAAATGGACTGAAATTAATGTATTTTCTTCATTCAGTGAGATATCTCAGTCCAGAACACCACAGTTACAAATGTAATTGGGAAAAAATTCTAAAATTATTTCATAAAGGACTAAAATGAAGTTTTGTGTCAGTTTTTCCTGGGTCTCAAATTTTCTGGCAGAAAATGGTTGCTTGTGATTATAAGGAGCTCCTTTTCCCGGCACTCAGGGTTTGTGGATCAGCTGGAGAGATGTGTTAGTGTTGATTCCTTCCACCTCTGAGCCACTGTATATGGGCTATAATTGCATAGCTGCTGTAAATAATATTACAAATGTTGCATTTCTAGATGCCAAAGAAAATTTAGGAGACCAGAAAGATCTGCATATTTTCTTTTCAGGTTATGAGGACCAGAAATGGATCTTTTAAAGTAAACGAGGAAAGTTTTATGAGCTTTAAAAGCACTCTCAGGTTCCAGTAAAATACAGTTTGCCAGAGATTTTTTGTAAACCTCTTTGGAGTCACCATCTACAATTCAGAAGATTTATAAATCCTAATGTGTATAATGTTCTTTAGCCCCAGCTCTTAAGTGCCATGTGGTTAAATTGGCAGCACAGCAAATGGAAATATCATCTTTTAAATAATGTGTAGATGAGAAGGAGGTAAAAACTTGATGTGACAACTTGCACTGTCATTGCCCAGGCCAATTCCACCATCCCCCTTACAATGCAACTAAAACCAACATAACTAAAGGCAAGAGAGTATTTAAGTCTTGGGGTTTGTTCAATTTGTGTTTTACAAAGCCAAGGAGAATATCAGGGCAGGTAGGGCTTGTCCTCAAGAAAATGAATCAGGAAAGCAAAAGGTTTGAATTGAAAATACATTCACTGAGGTGCAATAAATTCCCAAGTGGAAAGCTTGTTTTGAATTTGGGTGTCTTAAACTTGGCTGAGTGATGAAAGTTGAAAAATTAATTAATGTTAATGCTTTATAAAGGTGACCCCCTCATTTGGAAGGCACATAGCCTTTCTTTGTGTAGCCGAATGCACTTAAAATGATTGCAGTTAAAGCTGCCTGAATGTGGAAAGAATGTTGGTACAGGGATTAAGGAAGTTTCACCATTCCAGTGTAATTTCACCCCTTTTGTTAGTTAGAGTTTATCCACATCCACATCCTGGAAGCTGCTGGTGTTGGTGGCTGGGCAGATGTGTGCTCTGGTAGCTTCTCCCTGAAGGTGCAGCCTAAGCACAGACAATGGGGAGGGGTTTTTAATCTCTGAGTGAAAAAAACAGGTTTCATGCAGTATTCTGTTCAAATTAATGTACCTTTTACTCACTTATTTCCCGTTTCCAGACTGTCAGTGCATTCCCTACTCAATTTTCCTTTGTGTGCTACAGAAATTATAGATTCAGTGACAGACCTGAGGATAATTTGCCTTGTGAGAGACCCCCATACTCAAGGGTATTATATATTGAATGTTTCCTTCCAATAAGTTCCCTTTTCAGCCCCTTTTATTCCAGCCCTGCTTCATCAAGCATCATTTTGATAACGCAGGGTGTGGTACCTGTTGGGAAATTCTGAAGCCCTTTGGATAAAGGGTTTTGTAGTGTCACCTAGTGGCTAAATACAAACACTGTGAATGTGCCCTGACACTTTTCAAGCTCTGAGTCCTGCTTTGGAAGGAAAAATAGGAATAAGGACAGAAACAAAACAAACAACCACTGTAGCCAGGTGGGGGTTGGGCTCTGGGAACAAGTGACAGGACAAGAGGAAACAGCCTCAAGGTGCCAGAGGAGGTTCAGGTTGGACATCAGGAGGAATTTCTTCACTGAAAGGGTTGTCATGCATCAGAAGGGGCTGCCCAGGGAGGTTTGGAGTCCTCGTCCCTGGAAGTGTCCATGGAAGTACTGGATGTGGCACTCAGTGCTCTGGGCTGGGTGACAAGGTGGCATCGGGCACAGCTTGGACTTGATGATCTCAGAGGTCTTTTCCAGCCTAAATGATTCCATGAAAAACAAGAACTGACAAAATAAAATAAAATTTTCAGGATACATAGGGAAAGAGGATGAAATCAGGGTGGGCTAAGAGGATGTCACAGGTGTCTGTCTGTGAGAAGTTCAGACAAAAACTAGGAAAGCGGAAAACTTAGGTCTGACCTCCAACTTTTCAGTACCTGCTTGTGAAACAGCAGAAAGAGAGAGTAGAAGGAGCCCAAGAGGCCTTGTCTTGGTGAAATGGGAGATTTTGGGTAAGAAAAGGACAACCTATTGTCTGCCTAGGCTTTAAGTTATCTGTTTTCATCCTCCCAGCTGTGCCTGGCTGCTCCATGGGGCTCTCCAAGGTTTGCTGTGTGGGACTTGCAGGCACATGGGAGCCCTTTCCAGGGGCACCCAGGGGATTTGCTCTGTGCCACGTTACCTTGGCACCCAGCGCGAGAAACACATCAGCTCTGGTGACTCAGGAAAGGGCTGCAGGATGCCTGCAAATGCTGGCACCATCCCAGGGCTGGATAGCAGACAGTGGGGAAGCCAGGGCTGGGTAGTGCACAGCAGGCAGGGCACAAGGGTGTGCAAAAGCTGCGAAAATGCAACACTAAATGCACCAGCTCTGTGTGGGTGCGAGGCTGCTTCTCCTGACAGCTCCCAGTGCTTGCCTCTTCCCGGGGCTCTTCCTGGTGGGAATCACTGCTGGCATCCCCGAGCGTCACACACTGAAATTAACTGTGCCTTAACCTCATGGCTGAAATCCAGCCCTGCTGCCCCAGGTATTTATTTCCTGCAGAAGTCATGCAAAGGAAGAAGCAATTGGAGGTGGCCACAGTGTAGTCCCCACCTGCTGCCTTAACACCCTGGTATGGGCATTCAAAAAGAGGTGGTTTTTGCTTGGCTCTGGTGAGAAATCAGCTGTAAACAGGGCTTGAAGGTCCTCTGCTCTAAGTTGTAACACTCCTGAGCTGAGGCAGCCCTCTGCGGCAGTGTCAGGAACATCTTCACTTCCACCAGCAATTCCTTGTATTGGATTGCCTCTGTCCCCAGAGGCACTTTGAGAGGCAGAGCATGGGAGCTTCCATGCAGTCTCCTCCCTCCCTTTCTGTTACCAGAGGCAAGGTCCTGTGCCAAATGACAGATGAGATATCTTAATCACTTGGCTTGTTTAATATTCATGGGTAAAGATGCACCACATCCTTCAGCTGCTGTGGAATGAAAATGTTACAAAACAAAAGGTCAATTTTCCGCTGCTTCCCTCCAGAGCAGGAAGCACAATACTCATTTCTGGGCAGTGTACACAGCCTGAAATGTAATTGCTCCATCTGCCCATCTCCACTTACATTTTATTTTTATTCCAGGTACGTAAATCTCTGCCCCTTGAGGTGCTTCAGCAGATGGATGCTGGTCTGATTAAAGTGCTGGTAACAGGAGTTACTAACGGGAGCACAGTGGTGAGTTTCAATTTGCTGGTTGCACAAGGTGTAGATGTCCACCATGTCATCACCACTTTTCATGAGGCCTTGGAACACAGCTCCTCTTTCACCATCGACAGCAGCAGCCTCTCCAACCATGGTAAGAAGCAGCTCGTGCCCCAGTGGTTCTTCAGAACCAGACAGATGATAAAGGTTATTATTAATCTGTGTCTTTTGAGGTGAAAGTATCTTTAAAATAGATAGATGAAAAGCCTTTCTCTCTCCTTATATTGCTCCTGCTTATCCATCCAATAAGTTTTTCAGAGAACACCCATAGATGACATAGGAAGTGAGGTACTACTGATCCAAAAGGACAAAACCAACTGATCTTTTGTCTAAATCTAGAGTCAGTTTTACAGTGAAAAAGATAAGGAGATGTTAGAAACAGTGGCTATGAACTGAGAGGTTTATAAGCTACCAGTAGAATAGGGCTCCTGAACACAGCCATAACTAGCACAGTTTAAAATAATTTAAAAACACATAACCCTCTGCCTTGCACTGATAATTTTTCCATGAGATAGAAATCCCAAGAGGTACATGAACATGTGAATTCTTCTGCACTGGGAGTAGTTGTTTTCCTCACACTCCTGTGGGTCTGGAGCTCAGGTGAAAGCCCACCCTTTGTGAAGTCCAGCATGACGGCTGATTGTACAACTTCTTTTCCTTTATATGTAATTGAAGTAACAAGAAATATTAGTCTCCTGACTCAGAGCTGCTGCATTCTGTTTCTCAAGTCACCTCTGAAAAAAATACCAAACGCTGTATCCCTGACATGATCCATTTGTCCAAAGAATGTTGTTATAAGCTGTCAGTTAGAATCTCATTCAAAATTACTTCAGAAACATATTTATGATCTTCTCTGTACATTTTTTTTTTTTGCCTGTTACACTCACAGCTGTAAATCTGGAATGTTGCATATCCTGGTAATTAGTAGGATCACAACTATGTTGTGGCAGTGCTTTGTAGAGTGCCTGCCCCCCTCAAACCTGGTTTCAAACAAATAATTTGTTGCAGGGACAGATCCCCATAGAGCAGGTGGTTGGTGCTGCTTTCTGACTCCCATCTATGGTTGTATGGCCTTGTTTTCTCTGGTTTTTAGACTTTGGGAGGAGAAATGGAAGTATAAGCATCTTTTTCCTCTCAAAAACGAAAATTTTGGCCAGGTAAAAATTAAGAAAGCAACTAGACTGCAACCTGGACCAGTCATACAAGCCTCCTGCTTCACTCATGCTGGGCATTTACTCAGCATCTCTCAGGACTGTGAAATGGGGGAAAAACTGAGGAGACCCCCGGCTTAGAACCATCCCCTTGGGGTGCTGAGCACTTTAGCAGTGAGCATATACTACATTAATATTTAATGCTGTGTTTGTAAGGTTCTTTTAACAGTTCTGTTTCTCTTATTTCCCACAAAAATTAGATAGGATTGTCAGGATTGTGAGTTATTCTCATTAGCAGAAACAGTGGGCACAGAGGAGATAACAGAGTAGGTAACAAAGTGCTTGAAAGTGGCTTGACTTCTGTGTGGCAGCAGGGAGGAAATGCTGGTATTACAAACTACCTTTTTATATGAGGTGATTCATCTGGCTTCTCTCTTTCCTCAGGCCGTTTGTTAACTGATGCATGATGGGTCTTTAAGCTCCTAAATTCTCTTACTTCAGCCTTTATATTTGGTTTTGTAACCAGAGTGATAAGGAACGTTTTTACTGAAGTCACAGCGATTTGGCAATTGATACCAACCTTTGTTCAGTTTTGTTTAATTAAGATATTAATGTGATAATAAGCTTTTGGGAAATCCAGTTCTGAAAGAGCGCCGACTTTTATTTTTCTTCCTCTATTGCGCAAATCAGTGACTTTTTCATTTGGGGCATTTCTAGAAGCTGGGCAGCTCCAGAAGGATTTATATCTGGGTACAGATTTTGCATATTGCTTGGGAAAGACATGGTATTTGCATGTTCAAGCCACTAAAATTATTTAAGGGAAGTTTTGTGTGATGAGACACATCCTTTGTGCTTCCCTGCAAATGGAGATTTTTATCTTCATTCTAAGTCAGTGGTAGATGAATACTCAGGGTGTTTCTACCGGCAAAGAGCCAGGGGTTAAACCCAGACCTGTGCTGGATGTTGGGTGTTTGACACACACATTGATCTCAACCTGTGCTTCTCTTTCTCCCCATTGCTTTCTCCCTGGAACCATTACAGACTGCTACTGACACATTTGTTCACCTCTGTCAGGACACATGTGCGATGTGGAGCTGATACAGGAGGTTTGTCCCACGCTGCCCCCAAAATGGCTTTTCCAAAGCACTCAAGGTCCCGTCTTTTGGGTAACAAGTGGTCACAAATGAGGCCAGGATTTTTATCAAACTCTGCTTCTGTTTTCACGCCCAGCCAGAGCTGTGCAGTCTCTACAGTATCACGCGAAAACATAAAAACCCTTGTTGAGCAGCTTCCAGTGGAGGATATCGTGCAAGCACTGATCTTCCAAAAGCTCTATATACATGTGTTACACACCAATTATTGCAGCTGCCAGGAAATGAAGCATTTCAGCTTTAGTGATGGGCACTTCATGTGTCTCTTGGGCTCCTTTTTAAAAAAAGCCCTAGCTTTGGCAGTGAGTAGAGCAGGTTAAAAGAACAAAAGAAGCTAGTTTCCTGCCAGTAACTGTGGGTTTCCTCCTAAGAGTTTACGTTTGCCTTATGAGATCAATCTGAACTTGTAAATTACAACAGTACCATTCTTTTTGGCACTTTTCAGCATTTTCCTTTAGCCAGAAGGCAACAGTGATGGATAAGAAACCTGTGCACATCACAGTTCCACCTGTGACACCTTTGCAAATTTCAACTCATGTTTCTTTCCCTGCTCCACTGGACTCCTCTCCTGCTGAGCACAAAGCTCTGGAGGACACCACGTTCTCCAGCACGGCGCTGCCTCCTCTCACCGTGGATCCCATGGCAACTCCTGATGTTTCTCCTCAAGCATCTCCAGTCCCCCTTGCCAAACCCACCCAAGAGGTTTCCATTAAAGACGCAGTGAGTGTGTTTTGTGAAATTGAGAGGATCGTCCTTGCCATCCAGAAGAGATTCTTGCAGCAGGAGTCTATCCCAGAGAGTTCCCTGTTCCTGGGGGAGCCTGGCTGCAATGTGAGCACCACCAACAGCACCCACGTTGTGCTGCAGGCGGGCTGGAGCGACTGTAGCACCCAAGTTGAGACCGTAAGTCCTCTGAGCCAGGGAATGCCAACAAGCTCTGGAGCATTTTTTTGCTCTGGCAGGTTAGAGGGGAGGGGCAGTGGCAGACACTTAGCTACTTATATAGTCTATTATTTGCTGAAATTCCTTTGGAGAAAAAAATCCCCTTCCAGTGAAGGAAAGTTACCTCTCAGTGTGCGATGAGGGACAAACATGAAAGAAAAAAGGAATCTTCAAGATCAGGCAGCAAAATTCAAGGGCCTCTCCAAACTGAGAGTCACTTCCCATGCCTCTTCTGGGTTCTCTTTGCAGTTGACTTTTCTTAAAACCAATTTCATAATCTGATTTTGACAAATACTTCAATTGCTACCAGCAGTGGGGACAAAGAGTGATAGTTCTCTTTGGATCCCAAGCCAACAGCTGTGCTCAGACCATGCCAAAGTACAGAAACTCCCCTCTGGAGCAATGGTCATTGCTAAGGAATGAGCATTGCCCCATCCCTGGAAGTGTTCAAGGCCAGGTTGGATGGGTGTCTGAGCAACCTAGAGACAGATGGTCTAGAGAAAGATGTCCTTGCCAATGACAGGGGGTTTGGAGTGAGATGATAATTAAGGTTCCTTCCAACCCAAACCATTCTGTGATGCTATGATCCTATGATGAGACAAGAAGGAAAAGGAGGAAGAGTGGTGGATTTTCATTGTTTCCCTGTGCAGCAACAAAGATACTAGATGTTTAATCTGTTTGATTTTTGCTGTCAGAATGGGGAATACCCAAGCGCCTGAAGCTGGAAAGCTCTGCTACAATCCCCCAGAAGACTGATGTTCACAAGGTGTGCTTTCTTCTTTCTGTGTTGCAGAACATGACTAACACTGTAGTGAAAACCATCCTTCGGAATGATGTTTCTGCTCAGGGAATAATCCATCACCTGAACATTGCCAGTCCCATTCACTGTGTGTTTCAAAATGATGTCTTGACTTCCTCTGGCTACACTGCAGAAGGGTGAGGAGAACTCTCTCTGCTTTGAAATGCTGCTGTTTGCCTGGGTGCTGCCACATTGGAAAAGCCCCCAGGGGCTGTAGCTGTATCCAGTGACAGTGCAGGGAGCAGTCTGCCATCCTGGGAGTCCTGTGCTCAGGAGATCCCTGCCAGGTGCTTCTGTCCTATTCCAACTAATGTGCCAGTAAATCCAACAAGCTTGGCCTTTACCTGGCTAAACCACAGATAAAAATAAAGCTTTTGGAGCCACTGGTTCAGGAGTTAGCACTCCTGACTCCTCTTTGCCTTCCTGGGCAATATCATGTAGCAATAACAGCATTTTCCTGCTTTTGGAACATATTCAATCATGTATCTTCCCACATGATGTGGGTCTGCAGGCTGCTGTGTGGGTTCTGAGAATGGCATTTTTTAACCCCCACAAATCCTGATTTGGTCAACTTGCAAAACCAGAAAATACATCATGCAAATACTCGTTTTGTTGTGGAAGGCCCCAACTTCAAGTAAGAGGAAATCAGATCCACGCTTCACAGAAAATCAAGGCCATGCTCACAGAAAATGTGACAGCACAAGCTCTGATCTCATAGGGAGTGTCCTCCCTTCATACAAGGGCACCTCCTCTCTCTGCTGTCATCATGCTTAAGCTATTGGCACCAAATCCAGTTTCTGTTTCCCAGCCCTGTCCAGGCATCGTGTTTTCCTTTCTATTCCCCAACAAAGTCTTTGTCTGGCTGCTTCTCTCTGAGCTCTATAATTTTCTCATGCCTTCTCCTTTCTGTTCAGGTTTGCTCCTTCTCATTTTTCTGGCTCTTCCCTTCTGCACTAGGCTTTTACTGTCCTTATTTTGAGCTTTCAAAGAGCTCATGTCTTGTTCTCCTTCTGCTCCATTCAAGTATTTCTCTCCGGCTTATTTGAATTGCTGAGACATTCCACCCTTTGGATTTTCCCACTTGTGTTTCCATGCTCCCTATCTTCCCAGCTGAAAACGATGCATTTTTACCTTTTGAACAGTGTCCTGACATCCTGGACTGCAGATAACCCTTCACTATTTAAATGTGTGGAGAAACAGGCACTGATTTATGACTTGCAGAAACTTACAGTCAAATTTGTGGTCTTTAAAGGAAGTTCATTGATTTTTCAGACTTTACACCATCTTTGAGGATTTGCATGGATCTGGACACTTCAGAACAGAAATACAATTGTTTATTGGAAACTCCCCAATCCCCAAAAATTTCAGCGTCTCTGCCAGTGAGGATGTGCTGATCGAAGTGGGGATGCAGAGGGCAGACAGCAAGCTCAAGGTGGTTCTCACTGACTGCTGGGCCACTCCAACCAATAATTCAGTGGATCCCCTGTCATTTGTTTTTATCAGCAACAGGTACAGCAATGCCATTTGCAAATACCATGTGCCATACCTTAGGTCTTACAGTGGTACTAATAATGTGTTATATTTTAAATGCCTTTTATGTGTGTTCTCATCATTCATATGCATGGTTCCTTTCCATTTGGCCTGGTTACACCTTCTTGGAACTAGAAAGGTAGGTATGAAAAGGGATTTCAAAGGGTCATGTGGTGGTTATTTGAGTTTGGCTGTCTTCCCTACAGTTTTGTCAGGGAATTGTGCTTTTGACCTGAAGAAATCACTTGAAGGTGATTTTGGCAGTCAGTAGTGCAAGAGCATTTGAAAAGTGGCTGCTTTATCTTTTTCTTTCTGGTTCAGAGATTCCTCTGTGGTTTCAGCTTTACTAAGAGCTTATGTGCCTCTTGTCAACAAAGAAATAGGTTGTTTGATTCCTCACACATGACATTAAAGGAGCCTCTGGTGAAAGAGGAGGTTTGTTCCTGTCTGGATCCCTGATCTCACCCCGATGCCATATTCCTTGGGCTCACCTGCCACCCTAAAATACAGGATAATCCTTTTGCTCAGTAAAAAACCTATTTCTTTTAATGTGGTGTTCTTTCAATTTGTCTTTGGCGAAGCCAAGTTTCAATCCTTCTTTGTTACTCTTTTCCTCTCCGACTCTCCAACCACTTCTCACATCTCCTGTCCTACTCAGTTACTGTGAGAATAAAGCACCAAACAGTCCTTTAGCACCACTGTACTGCCAGAGCTGCTTCACGAAGGGTCTGACTGTGACTCCCTAAAGAAGGAAAGCCTTAGAACCCAAGTTCTGTGCTATAATCACGACCTGCCTTCTCTAGCCTTAGCAGCTCTGTGTGTTTTTTGTCTCCCTTTTCAGCTGTCCCATCCCGAATACATTCACCACGCTGCTGGAAAATGGGAATTCGAGCAAAGCGCAGTTTAAGATGAAAATTTTTTCCTTTGTCAACAATTCTGTGGTTTACTTACACTGCAGAATTCGTATTTGTATGGAGACAGCAGGAAGCACCTGCAGGACTGTAAGTGTTTTGCTCTGATACACTATTTCCCTCCCACCAAAAATACATTTTTCTCAGTGCCACATGGAGTCCTGCAATGGAATGGAGGGAGTAAAGTTTCCAAACAGGGTTTAAAATGGCTCTTGAGGTTTCCTTTGTTCTCTGTTGAGAGCAGAGAGGAGTGGGGAAGGAATAGAACCACAAGGATGTGTTAGCCTTTCTTCCCGTTCCTCATCCTCCTCGATAAAAGCATGGAGCTTGCACAGAGTTGGAGAACCTGAGAATAGGACCTTTCACCTCTGCACAGGGATGGCTAAAAAGCAATTAAATTAGACTGTTTAGAAAAGTATCAGCTCAGATGGATGTGTCACACAAAAGGAGCACCTAGAGTGGCAGTGTCAGAAGAATGTCTGAGTAAATTTATCCATTTTTCTGTCCTTTTTTCTTTTCCTTTGCAAATTTGCTTCTTCAACAGAGAGTTTAGGTGCCAGGAAAGGAAGCTCAGTGGCATTAAGTTTCTAGGGCTTTGACTCTAATAGAATTTATTATGGCTTTTTAAAACCTGATTGCTTTTTAAAGCAATAAACCAAGCCATGTTCTGATAAGAACTGCAGTTTTTGTCTGTGCTACAAAGCATTGCTTTGTTTCTTTTCACTTCTAAGTAAGTGATACACAGTTTTATCTAAATATGTGTTGCTACCATAGAAATAAGAAAAAAAAAGTTTTGCTGGTGGCTTTTTTTCTTATTAGCAAACACTTGGGAATTCTCCTCTTCCTCTGACAACCTTCCTGGCTCTTTTTCTATCAAGGATGTTTTCATTAGCAGTTTGGTGTTCCCCCATTGTTTAACACTTTCCTCTAGCTCTAAATAACACAGTTTAAACCGATTATAAAGTAAATGATCTCTTCCTAAAAGATTAAAAACAGCTACCAGAAGATACTTGTTTCCTTTCTCAAAGGTTAAGAGAAAGGTTAAGAGGTTCTCTTTTCTTCCAGGTTAAAAAAAAAAAATAGAAAAAGTAGGGACAGGAAACATGAGTGACAATGGTAAGGCGGCTCTGTTTTTTGCAGTGCAGCTGAGTATGAATATATATTCATATATATATATGATAGACTGTTCTTTCTCCTCTGCAAAATTACCCCCTATGAAAAGTCAGTGATTCAATATCTTAGATTGTGATGTGGGGAAGACAAGGACCAGGCACATCGACCCAGGGGGAGCAATGGCTTTTACAAAGAAGGGAGGGAGAGCTGTAGAAGGTGCAAAGATTGAGGAAGAGCAAGAACAGGCGATATTTGTAAATAATTTAAGATGGCTGGGAAAGTGCCCTGATCCTCTGTTACTGTGGGGAATACTGACTTGCTACAGGGCAGGTTTAATTCAGCTCTTTACCCACAAAATTGATACTTACATCTTGTGTTTCTCCTTCTTTCTCAGTCTATTTATTCCTCATTTTCTCTGGAAGGGAGTAAGGTGCTCTAAAGTTTTGAGTTGGGAAAAAAAAAAAAAAAGGACAGGCTGAGAAGCAAAGTAAAAAGAAACATGACTTTGAATGGGCAGAGCAATGATGTGCCACCACCATGAAGATGTCTGGTGGAACATGGCTGCTCCATGGCCATGTGGAACCAAAAAAATCATTGCCATCAGGGAACAACTGCATAACTGTGCTCTCTAATGGATCCACCCACCTGGGAAAGCTAATTGAGGGCAGGCCAAAGTCATAAATAGCTACATGGGTATTTTTGTGGGGGCTGACCTGGCTGAAGGCACTGCTGGTGGCAGTGGATTGTAGAAGTTTTTCAGTGCTGCCAGGCTCATGACACTGGGGAGACATTCTTGTGTGAACAAACTGCTAAGACACCCTGCTGATTTTGCTGATCATGCTATGATGCTGCAGTTTCTCTGATGTTTTTGTGCACTTCCAGGTGAGCCACAGTCTCTTTTGAACAACCCCAGTAGGTTTTGGTTCCCATCAGAGACCTTCAGGCTGCAACTTAAAAAGGTAGCAAACAGAAAAAGGAAGTGTGCAGAAAATGCACATGCAAGTGCTGCTCACACACAGCTAAAACAACTGATCCCCAACATTCCAAGAACAGAGCTTTCAGATTTCTAGTTCCCAGCTTAGTGGTTCACATGTCTCTGAAGTTGTGTGTAGCTTCAAAATGACACACAGCTCAGCAGGGTCTGAAAGCTGCTGCTGCTTTTGCTGGTGCTGGTTGCAGTGTCTGCCGTGCCTGCCATGGGCAGCAGAAACATCCAAACAAAAATGCTTGCAAAACCCTGGCTTTAGTGATAAATTTATTCTCCCAAAAGGTTTCTCTAAAACAAACAGAAAGCTGATGAAAAGACTGTTCACAGCAGTGTGTTCCAGTGTGACTAATTACAGATTTTATACTGATTTTACCCTGATGCCATTTCTTTTGGACTTCCTTTTGGTGCTAATTTCAGTGTAACAAAGCATAACATTAGGAAAGAAAAACCCAGTGGTGAGAGTAGCACGGGGCTTTCACAAGCTCATCAGAAGGCTTTGTATTTTTAATTAGTAAGCCACATGACTTGTTGGAGTTTGAATTGTTGCAGAGATGCCATGCAAGGGCTCTGTTCCTGAAGACTGGAGAAACCATCGCCCTGCACAGAGCATCCTGGGGACCCCTGCGTCAGTCAGCTGGTGAGTTGTGAACAGATGCTCACAAAAAGGGGGCACAGCAGAACTATCATGCCAAGATGATATTTTTTTCTGGCAAAGGAACCTGAAGGCCTGTGTTTTACAAGGTTTTTGTGCCCCTCTCTATTCCTTAGGAGCAGGCATTCCTGCTGGAGCCACGTGGCAGCGTGGAGAAGCACGTGCCCTCCTCGGAGCAGGAATTGTCAGGTTGTCAAGGGAATGTAGAAAGGAAGATAAAGTGCTTTTGTGTAGCTGTTTGCATAGGGTAGCAAGTGCAACAACCACAAAAACCAAACAATTATTTCAATTGTAAAGTGTGGAAACAGCGTCGATCTTTGAGATTGCAATCAGTTTTCCAAGTGTTTACACTGTTGTTAGTCTGCAATTATTTTGGGCTCTGAAGTCCCAAATCAGAGGATGTAAGAGATTTTATTGTTGTGTTTCCTTTGGCTCCCTGGTGCTGATTTCATTACCACAGTGAGGGGAAGTGGCAGAGCACAGCTGATGCACAGCACCTTTGGTTAATTTGGTGCAGCACAGGGAAATAGAGAGCAAACACCAGCACAATGGACAAACAAGGTCTAATTTGTTATGCACCTGCCTTTTCTGCATTTAACCTGAGCGATGCTTTCAAGGACAGCTGTGGACTGTCATGTTTTCAGTCATTTGGCCCCCTCCAGCTTTGCATTTATAACTGGTTAACATAAACCACTCATTGCGAGTATTTTGGCTCACCAATATCAGATTTTGAACACGTGGCTACCATGAATAGACAGTTCATAATGTTCTTTTGGACCTAGGAACTGACTCTGACTTGGAAGGTTGTATTTTTCTTCCATTACATAGTCTGTTCAAATAGGCCTGCAGTGCTCACTTCCAAATTAGTTATTTTTTTTAAAAAAAACCCCATAGCAATTAATGCAGCATTCTTTGTTTAGCTCTTACAACAAGCAGCTCTCACTCCCATTTTTGCTGCAAATCCTGATGCATTTCTAATTTTGAAAAATGGCCATTTCCACAAAGGACCTCAGGTGAGGGGAGCTTTTTTTGGGTTGTGCTAAATTGATTTCTAGGCAAGGTGGCCCTTCTGGATGCTGTCTCTTATTTCCAATTTGGATACTCACACCACATTTTAAGTGATCTACTCTGTGTTGAAGGAGACAACATGAATTGTGATGTCAGGTGAAACAGGTGCAACTGCTGCAGTGAAACATGAAAAAGCTTTACCTGCTCTGCCAACACTTAGCCGCATATTATGGCAAAGGCTACCACTCCATGGCCTCGGGAGGGCTTGCTCTGTCTGTGCCTGGCCACAGGCTGCCATTTCCACTCTGCATGTTCTACTTTATTCCTTTGTTTTACGCTGAAATTCAGAAATGAAACTAAAAATATTACACAGCACTGCTTTAGCCTGTCTTGGAATGATGCCCTGGGTGTTATGTAGCTCGAACACTGCTCTTACAGACCTCTGTGGCTGCCAGTAGTGCCCTGTGGCCAAAATTCTTGTCTCTAATTGCAGTATGTGTGCAGTGGCATTTGTCTTCTGTGTAGCTCAGGTACCACACAAGTGCCTGGAAAAACAAGTGCTGTCCTGAAAATGTAAATAAATAAATGTGTGTTTTTGTAGGTGCATCAGGGCTTTGCAAGGAGGAATTATAAGAACTTGTACAAACATGAAGAGAGGTGTAATGTTAAAGGAAAAAGGGTTTCTGCTTACAGATCTGGACAAATATGTGGAAGTGGCTAAAAGTGAACCTGGAGAACACATTCTGTCTGTGGTCTGTGGTGCCTTGGGAGGCAGTTGGCAATGTGGGACTTGACTCTTGCCCACACAGGGGCATTTGGTGTTCATTCTGTCCTTCCCCTCAGAGTCTGGGTGCTATTTCAGCAGAGCACAGGTCTGCTGCAGGTCCTGTGCCCTGCCCACCAGGCTTGTGCAGACTGCAGACAACCTTGGGCTGCTCAGCTGGCTCTAAATGACTGTGCTCCTGCTCAGCTTTGAGCCCGTGGTGACCAAGCCAGTGTGACTCCACTGACCACCCCAGCCAGATCTCTGCTGGCTCAGCTGGGAGCTTAGAGACCCAGAATCCTTCCCCAAATACTCTGTGTTTAATGAAGACTTATGTATGTGATAAAAGGAAATCAAGTAGTTTTTATGATCATAGATGAATGGAGGCAGGATTAAGATAGGAGAATGCTTCAACTCGAAGGTTCTTCTGAAAATAAGGCAGCATTTCAAAAATCACCAGTGCTAGTTCTTTAATTCTTATTTTAGCTGAAAATCGCACTCATATCTGCAAGGACTGTACACTTGTACATAAAAAGAGAACATGGACTGTCCTCACGCCCTTTCCATGAGAATCACCCTCCCCAGAAGGCTGATACACTTCAGTAGCACAGTTCTGTTAGCTAATTTGTGGGCAAGGCTTGTTTCTTTCTTCAGGAAAATATTTAGGAATTTCAAAGCTTTTTTTCTTTCACCTCTTGATTTTTTTTTTTTTTTTTTTTAAATTTTTTTTTAGCATCTGCTAAGAAGAGAGAGAAGGAGGCTGGGATGGGAATTGGATACATCATCCTCATTGTCCTTGCTGTGTTTGGTTTTGTGCTGGGAGTTGTGACCCTTCTCATCTTCCAGTATCAGCAAAAGACAGGAAGATACAACTTCCAGATCAAGTCTGACAACTTCAGCTACCAAGTGTTCTATGATTAGTGATTCCCAGGTTACCTCATGTAAGTACTGAATTATGACCAGTTGCATTTTTTAGCTGTTTATCTCTTCCTGAAATGGTGAAATACTTGCAGATAATCATCTTTTACTGGGGAATATTTGAATCTGCTGTCCTTTTTGCTGTGGGTAAAGGCCATATAAGTAAGAAAGAAATTCCTACTGTTCTTCCCTCTTTTCAAATGCTGCAAACTACAAGAGGAGGAAGACAGCACTGTGTCCTTCATCTGCCTTCATGGCTTTGATCTCAATCAGAATAAATGAAACATTACTTTAGAAAACACCAATAAGCATTTCCACAAAAAACATATAATTTTTGGGTTTGGACCAGTGATCGGTGTAAAAAAGGAGAGAAACATTATCACCTCCTTTATAAATTTTCGTCAGAAGTTATCCCTTTCTGCAAAACCTTGGGCTTAATTATTAATTTTTGATTTTTTTTTTGAGAATGTAGTAGGGTGTTAAACACAAAGAGCTTGAAATATTGATGGTGCATAAGCAGTGCCTGAAAAGACAGAGAGCCTGAAAAGACAGCTCTGAGGAGATTTAACCACTGCCACACGGTCTGCTTGTGCAACTTGGGAATTTAACATTTTTCCGGGATACCATAGGATTCTGCACTTTTTCTGCAAAATCAGTGTGTTCTAGCAGTTCATTTGCATGCTTGTCTCTTAAAGAGGAGGGGAGAGAGGTGAGAAAGCTGGCAGGCTGAAAAAGAGCACCTCACACTACTTCACGACTCAAGGATGTTTGCTGTGGATTGGATTCTGCTCCTGGAAACGAAGCTTATTTGCCATTAGTGCCAGAGTTAGTCAGGAGCCCTTCCCTGGAGCAGGCCATGGCCACAGGAAATGCTCTGGACTCATCATGATGGCATTTGCAGATAATTCCATTTGATTCACTGAGCACAGTAATGGTTAGTGTATACCACAGGGAAAGAGCAGGGTAAACGATCCCAGCTTCTTGCTTGCAATTCCTGTCTTGGATAGTCACATTTAGCTCTGTTTCCCTGTCTTTCATTCCACAGACCACCCTCTTATCCATCTCTAGGCAGCTCCTGGGAGATGGCTGCAGGTGAGGGAGATGCTCTGGTGGCTTGCCAAGGGCTGGGTCTGTCAGGAGTCCCAAGGGAAGGTACCCAGGACTCCTTGGTACAGCTCCAGCAGCTGCAGTTCCATCAGGGATACAAATCCCACCATGGAGCCATAACCCAGCACAAAGGGCATATTGAGGTTCATTAAAACCTGCACATGAAATCTCTGAGTCTCTCCACAGAGGGAAGAATGGCTTCTCCTGCATTCATTATTCTGCTCTCCTGAGTGCTCATGTTTGCAGTACCTGATAGTAGTGGGAATTCTGCTCCTAACACTTATACACATCTCAATCCTGATAAGTTTGGTTTTTATTTTTTTTTTCTAGTGGGGTCCTGTCTCATCACATGGAGAACTGAAACTTGTCTTCACCCAACATTTGGCTTTCCTCGCTCTACACAGTGGTGGTCATGATGGGTTGCAACACTGATTCTTCCAAATTAACGTCATGTATAAAAGGTTTCTATACCCCCCTTCCCCTCTCCACCTCTTTTTTTCTTAGCAATCTGGTTCTTCCCTGCTGTCCTAAGAACTCTGTGTGACAACAGCTCCAGGTTGAAGTGAATTTTGGCAGTTTCCCTGTGGATAAAATAGAAGGGAAAAAAGTAAAGACCTCTGGTTCTCTCTTCAAATTCCAAGATTTGGATTCCTCCCTGTGACTCATCACTATCTACCCATCTTAGCATGACTTGTGTCATTAATATTGACAAGCTGCATATGTCCACAGATATTCAAGGAAGTAAATCAGCAAACTCTCAGAAAGATCTCTTTTTCAGTTTATAATTTGCTGTTGACTTAGGGTGAGGTTGAAACTTCGAGCTGCAGCAGCGTTGAAGACCTAACTGTGCAACGCCTTAAGTATACAGAAGCTAGGGAACGAGCATTGGATTTGCCACCAAGTAAGGAAAAGCCACTGTGGATTTGGGGCTTAACCTAGTCAGGGTGTTCTTCAGCACGAGTTTGGAGATTTGATTCATTCTGTAATCGATAGGACTTGGGGGGAAAAAAAGAAAAGAAAAAAGAAACAATTTTTGATGCTGGCAACCCATGTTTTTTCCAGATAAATCAATTGGTATCTGTGTATACTGCTTAATTAGACCCTAAGGATTGTGCTGTCAAGCCCCCCAGTGCTGCCCAACTCAGTGAGAGCTCTCCAATTGCAACTGAAGAGTTATAGAATTGACCTGGATTTTGCGTGGCTGCAAGACCATCAGTGCAGCAGCAAAGGCTCAGTTTACATGCTCCATTGGGTATAACCACAGTCTGCTCAGTTGGATAAACTAGAGCAAAAATCTCTTCCACGCAGTCAGCATCTCCTGCAGGACTCTTTCCTGGGCTGCTCTTCTCTGCTGCCCCAAATCTCCTTCAGTGAGTGCTGGAAAATGAAAGGTGAAGTAACTTGTCCCACTACCCTCGGTTGCTGCAGTCACTCCTCCTACACAGTGACAATCTGCTGCGCCTGGGTCACATCATACTCAGTAATTTATAAACAAATTAATTCCTCCTTAAGCTCAATGGACACCATTATAAATAACTCCTAGTGGGAATTGGTTCTTAGTTTGAAGTCACGAATACTCTCAGTAGCCATAGCACTTAAGTGCTGATTTCTTGCTACAGAATAGCACAGGAAAGTTGCTTTTCCATCCCCTAGTCAAATTTCTGTCAGGAAATAAGATTACTGGGTAAAAGAATTCCACATTTTGCAAAAGGTTGTACTGATGGATTTTAGAGGTTTTATATACACCTTTTAAATGCATCAATAAATTTCAGAGTAATAATTTGCATTCTGCTTTAGATTCAATTGACTCTAAAAGGAATAAAACACTTTGACTTGCCCTTTTCTTGCTGAAATATAAGCTACCAGATCCTGATCTAAAAAAAAGAAAAATCCATTTAGTTGTAAGTGGTGAAACTGTAAATTATCTTTGCAATCTTAATCTGATGAACATAAAATCACAGAATGGTTTGGGTTGGAAGGGACCTTAAAAATCATCTAGCTCCAAGTCCCTGTTGTGGGCAGGGACACCTTCCACTAGACCAGGTTGCTCAGGGCCCCATCCAGGCTGGCCTTGAACACCTCCAGGGATGGGGAGTCCACAACCTCCCTAGGCATCAAAATAACCATTAGTTTTTATAATGTCTCTTAACTTTTGCTCAGTTTGCTCTCAAATATATCATCATGTGTTTGCCTTCTGCACTCAGTGTCAGGATAAGCTATTTTACTTTAAATATTCTTGTAGTTTTTAGTACTTCAAATTCTGAATTTTTTGGAGGTGACAGGAGTAGAGATCTGCCGATGGCTTCCAGTGGAGCCACGCAGATTACGAAAGTTGGGCTCTAGTCCTCAGGATGAAATGCAAACCAGGAGCTTGTGTTTGATACCTTGCGTGCTCAGCAGAAACTATTTGTGACCGAGTTTGTTTGTAGGAACTTCGGTACCTTAATAAAAGCACTCTTGTAACTTATTGCTGACTTCTGTACTATTACATTTCCTCTGTGACTTACTCACAGGTATTAAGATGTGCAGTTGGTGGATGTGGCAGCTTCTGAACGGTTCAAGTATCAGTATAATGTTCAAACATCAATGAAAACATGACACAGGACCTTATCCAAACTCCAGTGGATTGCAGTTACCAACAACTATATCCACGTACTTCCTAAGGGTCTCTTTCTTCAACTTTACAAAGGGTGAACACAATTTTAGTTTCATGCTTTGCAGCAAAGACAACCAAAAGAGCATTCAGCAGTCCCAGTCCAATCTATCGCAATGCATTGCAACAATGTGGTGATTCAATCTGAAACCACTGTCACACCAACCTCCCGAGGTGTTTAATTTGCACAGTTCTGACAGCTGCTCCAAAAGCAGAATTGAGAGCTCTTGTGCTTTAAGAAATAGGTTTTTAAAGAGTGGCCAGCTCTATACAGCTCCTTAATCCATGAGGGAAGTTGTCCAGTGGGTCCCATCCACTGATTCCTTAAACAACTGAGAGTTTGCTCCTCTAAAATTCAGTGTTATGACTCTTTGCCTGGCCCATACTCCGCAGGTTTATGAAACCTATCAGGGCATGATCACTGCAGCCCAGGCTGCTGCCGATATTGACATCTCTAACATTCAAACCCATAAATAGACAAAAAACCCCACACCACATTTAGTTCATCTACACTGCTAAGCAAGAGGTCTAGTAATGCTTCCTCTATTTTTGCACTATCACCTGGATTAAGAAATTAACCTTGTTGCACTCCAAGAGCCTCAGTGATTGTTTTCAGATTGCTCTGCTGCTTTTCCAGCAGATGTCAGGGTGAAGTCTCCCAGAAGGATCAGTGCCTGCAAGTACGAACAGAGAGCAAGGAGAAATCTGCTAGAGGAACAGCACTAACCACGTCCCCTTTCCAATTTGGCATTGCCCATATTTTGTTCTTTCAATGAAGCACTGGCTCTGCATAATTATTTAAAACAATGGATGAAAACCAGGTAGAGATGAAGATTTAGTTTTGACCTCTCACACTGTTTCCTAAGAACCACTTCAGGCCAGTGGTGTGTGTGTCTAATGTCCCTATTGTTCTCTGAGAACAGAACACTGCTGACACCTGATGTGAAACTCTCACCGCTATTCCTTTCCCCCATATTATAATGGTGCCAAATTCTGGTCCCAGCGGGGTTGGCAAAAACCTGAGATAATTGGAAAATTTCCTCGTCCAATGAAATAGAACCAAGCCAGCTTTTTGATGCCTGTTTGGAAAGTTTTCTTGCAGGCTGCGGAAGGAAACAAGTTAAAGGAACTGAAAAGGTTTGGCTGCAATTGATCTAAAACCATGATGTTGACTATGATTTAGTTAAAAGCCTGGAACAGAGAGCCGCCTAACGGCTTCCCTGATCCCCAGGCAGAAAATTCCCTTCCCTGCCTCTCCTGCCCTTCTTTCCCCAAACAGGGATTTTTCCTCTGACAACCACAGAGAGTTTCAGAGGCTTAACACAGATTTGTACACTAGAAAGATTCATAGCACAAGTGTAAAAGGAGAATCGAGAAAAAGCCAGAGTATGTGGAGATGGCAAGAAAAAGAGCAGAGCAGTGAAGTTCAAATTCTGTATGAAAGTGTCACTAATTAATCACTGGTGTAGTGCTTGCAATGGATCCCAAAATGTCCACTCACAATATTCTCTTTAAATCAGCTGGTGCTCTATCCTGTCTATGATGAAGGCTAAAAGAATTGGGCTGGTCCAGGTAAATGTGTGTTTCTGCCTAGAAACTGGATTTCTTGAAATAATAGCTGTAAGGAATGAGAAAATGTTAGTTTTATCAAACTACTTTTGTGTGTTTGGTTGTGTGTTGGAGAACATTAAGGACATTTAGGAATACTGCAATTTCACAGTGCAGAGAGCTCACATTTTTCCCTTTTCCTCTCCCTGACCCTACAGAGGAAATATTAGTAAAAGTGATTTTTTCCTAGGTAATTTTCTCACATATAAAAATATTTGATACCTTCTGGAAAATAGCAAGTATTTGTAGGCACAGATGAAGTAATAAGCCTTTATTTAAGCAGTGATTTTCTCCTTTTCCTGCTTTCAATTTCAAAAGGAAAATGGCATTTCTCTTCCATGATATTTCTGTTTAAGTCCATAAAGTACACAATCTTTTGGAAGTTGCCCTTTTTTTTTTTAAATTTTATTTATTTTTTTTTTAATTTTTTTTTTTTTTTTTTTTTTACTTTCTTGGTGTCTGGTTTTGCCACAGATAACTGAGAAGGATCAGAACCTAAGGACAATGAGAAGAGAAAATAAACCCCAGTTAGTTTATTGCTGATGCAGTGAATATTTGGCAAATTGCTGCATGGAGCTTTCACTCTTTCCTCACCTGGATCAAGTCTTTGGGAAAATCCAAGGAAAATATTGATACAAGCATTGACGAGTGTTTGGGAACTCCAGGCATGGTGGCATTATGGAGTTACTTTCACTGGTATTTGGATCAGACATGTTCCAGTAGGATATGGGGAGCTGCATTCCCAGCAGGACGACACAAATCCATCCCAAAAAACCTTGCTCCCTCCAGGACCATGAAGGTGACTCTGGTTTCCAAGAAGAGGCTGCCTTTCTGACATTTGGGTAGAATTTTCATTTTGATATAATTATTCCAGCAAACCATATCACTAAATCCTTGGGAATGTGCTGGCAGCTAACAACACTATTGACAGTGTGGATTCCTCATGGCTTATGCTCAGTAATACTGAAACTCTGCAAATCCACTCAGGAAATGCCTGGCTTTGCCTCTCAGAGTGTCTGGAGCTTTGATATGAAATGCTGGCCACAAACAATGCTCTCATTTATTAGCTGCCTTTGGCATCTGGCAATTTGAAAAGATGAAGGAAGGGATTCACGATGATATTTTGAACAAATACAGCTATTATTGGAACATGGAGACAGAAGGGTCTTGTGTTTGTTCCAGTGCCAACCTTGAGAAGGTAATTAGTGAGTGTTAAATATGAACAGCATTCTCAGGCTTCTTCCAGCACACTGAATTGTGCTCTGTGTCATACCTGCTCAGTGAGCAATGCTGTCCACTGAGTTACTCAGCCAAAAATGTGAAAACAGGGAGGAATTGGAATTGGGAACGTCACGTTTACTGAACCCAGCTTTGACTTTTACAGAGCAGCTCTGGGGCCACACCTTTGTCTGTGTCTGTAAGGAATACGTCAGGAGCTACAGCTGAACAAGATGCCATTGGCTTCTGGGCATGTTTTTATTGTCCCAGAAATATTTTCAGCTGATAAGTTATTTGAGACTGCATTTTGTAGCCCATATAAAAATCAGTTGACTCAGTCTCAGGAGATGGTAGATACTGCTGCAAGTTTCCTGACTCTCTTGGCATTTATTTGACTACCTGTTAGCATTTATTTGACTACCTGTTCTCCTCCTTTTCCTTTGTTTGGTTACAGCTGTGACATCGAACAGGAGAAAGGCAGCTCTGTTTTCTGAAAGGTCTGCGAGAAGCATGCCCTAGTAAAGTTTAGTCTCTTCCCTGAAATGACATCCAACTCTCACGCGACTTCTAGGAAAGCCAAAGTCAGTATTCCAGAATGCCCACGCTGTGTCCTTGTCCTATATCTTGGATGTCCTGCACCCTGCACTTCTCTTATGAGACAGCAATCTGAAAGATAACATATTTCTTATGTTCTTATATACCTCTTCTGGTACTCCCTATACAGACCTGCATGGCCCTCCTGAGAAAATACATGTTTAGGAACTTCCAGGTTTGTTATTTCTAGCACTTCCCCTAAAATTTTATTTCTTAAACGGAGCCTGGTATTTTCATGGAATAAAGCCGTACACACCAGAGAAAGGAACAGCTGGGGTGCTCTGTGCTATTGATTTACTGTCTTCCTTTTTTGTAACCTCAAATGGAAGTGAGTTCCTATCTGGATGAGGAGCTGATATTTGTGCCATGTCTTGGTGTGGTGCATCTTTGCTCCTACTGCTTTGAGTTCCCCAGCAAAGCAGCAGTGCCACTCACGTCGGTTCAGCTGCTGTCACTGCCTCAGGCACTTGTCACCGAGGGCAAGATGTGACACACTTTTGCCTCACAGCAGCCTTCGTTCAGGCCTGTGCAGGCATCTGCTCAGCTTTCTCAAGGAAATTCAAAATTAAGAGATGCAGTTTGAGGCTAATGTGATGGTACCTGGGCGTTTTGAAAGTGGGGTGATGAGTGGAAATACGACCTCCCTTTGTGCAAGTTGCTGATATTTGAGGCAAATTGTCATGGTGATGCCTTCAGTATTTCTAGGTTTTTTGCTTTTCATGTACCTGTAATTTGCTGTAGTTCTGTGCTTCTTACAAAGTGCTAAAATCCTCTGTTCCCAGCACCTTTAGCCAAAACAAGGCTCTCTGAATACAGATTCAAGGATATATTTGTTGCCTTAGGGTCCCAAAATAAGTAAACTACTGTGAGATGGGGGAGCAGGCCTGGGGTGGTGAACATCATCACCCAAGGTGTGAATGGAGAATTAAGGGCCAATGTGCTAATGGGACAGAACTTAAAAAAGGTGAAGGGCTCGTGACCCAGTGTCCATTTTGGGTGTAGTCCCTGAAGGGGACTTCTGCTTGCCTGAATGTACCTCGAAGGCCTTGAATAAATTTGTCCATGTTTTATACTCCTAATTTGTCTTGGCCTCTGTTTCAGGCAGCCTGCTTTAGGCATCAATGGCAGCTTCTCACTGGAATTCCTGCTGTGTTTGGCAGGTGATGGATGAAGCAGGAGACACAATAAAGGATGAAACAAGGCCTTAAATTGTTTTGGTGATTGTACAGCTTTTGTTTGTCTAGGAACAGGTATTAGTGACTGTCAGCTGAACAAATTGTATGTGTTCCAAAGACACTTGCTGGGAGTTCGTTTTCTTCCCCGGTCTCCATAAAGACACAAACACATCTGTCTCTATTTCAGCACTTCCTCAGGGAGTCAGCCGGACCCTGCTAACCTACATCTGACAGAATCCCTTAGCCACGCTCTGCACATTCAGTGACACAGGGCTACTCACTTGCAAGTGCCTAGCTGCACACAAAATCTGCAATTACAGCTGCTGCAGTGAGTAAGTGCCTCATGGTGCCCCTGCAAACCGACCTTACATTATTAATATGTCCAAGTAGAATCTCATGGGAAGTTTTACTGCATTTTCCCTGCAAATGCAGCCCTGACTGATTCACTCAGCACACCCAGGTGGGTTAATGTTCTGTACCTGTTTCCCTGAGCTCTGTCCTGGGAACACAGTGGTGCCTTTGGCCTCTGCTTTGCTCTAGAGGATCTGCACTGCCTGCTTTGTAAGGTCCCTTCCTACCCAAACCACTGAATGAATCTATGGTTCTAAGTCCAAAAACTGATCTCCTGTGTTTAATTTTTGCCCTGTTGGGCAACACTGCAAAGTCAATTGCCTCCTTTTCTCTCACAGATTTCATAGTCACGAAACCAGGGGGAGGCGGCTGTGCTGCACATGCCAAGGTGAGCCAGCACTGAGCTACATGTGCCCAAAGTGCTTTTGTCACATTGCTTCCTTGTCACGCGACTTGGCACTGACGGATTTTCCTTCCCAGCAGAAGGTAGAAGCTGTTCCGGATCTGAAACGAAAGTGTTGTTTCATTCTCTGTGCAGTGTTTCATTCTGCAGTAAGAGCCCTTTAGCAATCTGGCACATCATTCCTGTTTATCTGCTAAGCAGAAAAAGACATATAAATAACAGTTCAAAGTAGTTTGAAACCATGTCCCAAGAATACCATAGGATCCCACATTCTTTACAGGCAAACAATAGATGGTTTTGGTAGGTTTTTATTTCCTGCTGTGGTCATGTTTAATATTTCAAATACAAACTTCTTAAAGTGTTATAATTTCTGGCATATTTTAAAGCTTAGTGACTTGCCATGCCTTGGCAGGGTGCATTTATTACAGCACATTATATGTCATATTCTTTTGTACCACAGATATATGTAAATTCTTACAGATATATGTAAATTCTCAATGTGGTTTTAGCTGGCAAAGAGATTTACAAAGAGAGCCATGCACAAGAAATCCACATGTGATAGAGAGATCACACACAAAGCATGTAAAGAGCATTTTCCCTAGATGTCTGACCTGTAACTACCTCTTAAATCTGTGCCAGTAGTTCTGACCACAGAATTTTTTTACTCATTCCTCCACATTTCTCAAGGTCTCCCTTTAAAACAGCAACAGATACAATAATTCAGTTGTTCGCAGTTTGTTGCTATTCACTGTGTACTTTTATCTGATGAATACACATTGCCTATGAATTTCTTCTTCCTTTGTCCTGTGGCAAGTGACACATTCCCACAGAGACCAAAGGCCATATCACCTCTTCACAGAAATGGATACTCGGTTATTTCTATGCTTCTTCACATGGAAATGGCTTCTGTAATACACATCCTGCTCTGTGGCCGGAGTCACTCAACTGAGCAAACAGTGACTTTATACAAGAGCATGGAGTGACAGGATGAGGGGGAACGGCTTCAAAGGGAAAGAGAGTAGGTTCAGATTGGATATTAGGAAGAAATTGTTCCCTGTGAGGGTGGGGAGGCCCTGGCACAGGCTTCCCAGGGAAGCTGTGGCTGTCCCTGGATCCCCTGGATCCCTGGAAGTGTCCAGGGTCAGGTTGGACAGGGCTTGGAGTGGGACAGTGGGAGGTGTCCCCGCCCATGAAAGGGGGATTGGAAAAAGATAATTTTAAAGGCTCCTTCCAACCCAAACTATTTTATGATTCTATTAACTAAGTCATCTCTTACTGCAGCCAGTGGCATGATTTAGAAATTCGTGGTCAGATGGGCTGAGCTCAGACAAGAAGCACAGCTCTCTGTGGCACACAGGATGGATGACCTCTGGTAGAAGTGAAGGTCCAGTCTTTAGAGAGGAGGGCAGGGCAAGTCTTCATGTAGCTTTTCCTCTGCTGTGCACTTGAATCTACTCACAGAAATATCCCTAAATCTACTCTCAGGAGATTTTCCCAGCCCATCTGTCCATGGCCTCTCTGGATGGCATCCCATGGCCTACAGAGGGTTTGATGCATGTGGACAATATCTGACCTCTTCCAACTCCTGGATTCATGGGCATGGATGAGCTTGCATTTTGTACGTTCCTATATTTATATGCAACGATGAATTTATTTGTAACTGATCCCTAGAGATGACGTAATTACTCTTTCTGTAGTTCCGGTTCTCTGTTGATAACCATCTCACAAAGCTGCTGGCTCTCAACTCACATTGCTGCAGGGAATTTCCCCAGGCAAGGGGGACAAGTCAAGGACAGCCATAAGTGAGGGATGCCATTATTTCTGTCCTTCCCCTCCTCATTTTTTTCCCAGTTTTGACCAGCTAAAAGGTGAGCAGGAACTTTCCTAATTAAAACTGCATTATAGGTGTGCCTTTTTGAGGTATCTTGCTGTGTGATTGCATCACTACTGAAAACTGCTTTTTTATTTCTGCTCGTTTGAAACTCTCCCTTTTCCTCTTTCCCCATTTCATTTGGGGTAGGCAGACTCCTCTCCCTCTTCAGCCAACAATAGTTTGGCTGAAATTCAAAAAAACTAGAGTACTGAGCTTCTGGCAAGGCTGGAGTGTAGCTGGTAAATTCACTACACCAGCCACGGTGTCAAGAAATCAGAGTTTGGGTGGCAAATCTCAACAAAACCAGAACTCTCCTTGGTTTTATCATTTTATCCACAGAGAGAAGTGAAGATATTGCTTACTTGGAGAAAGGAGGAAAAGCTTTGGGATGTTAAGGCAGTTTGGAGAGCAAACCACAACGAATCAAAGCTCAGGCTTCATGGGATAAGAGTGGATCCTTTCTGGAATTCTGCAAGAATATCTTTGGATGAATCACTTAGCGGAGAGAAAACCAGCCTAGGATAGAAAATATGTTTTTCCAGTCAGATAATGAACCTCTAACTGCTCCTCCCTCCGCCCCCTCTATTTCTGTATTGGCAGCAGTAACAATAACTATTAATTTCAAGTGGCATGAGTTTGGGAAAGCGTTTTCCAGTGCTATTATACAGGAAACAAGGACACCCACAAGCCTGTCTATAGAAACAGCTAACGAGACTTCCAGCCTGACCTCATGGAGACCTGCTCTGCTCTGTGCCTCGGCCTGGGCATTGTTTTGTCCTGCTTACCAAGAGATCTGCCACGCCTGACAGCTGATCTGGTTACCTGTCCCCAGGTGACCCAAAACACAACGTCCTGCATGTGCAGCAGGGAGGAGAGGGGTTTTCCAGGGCCACATTTGGGACAGAGAAAAATAAAATGCTTTAAAGTGCACAGTACAAACCAAAGCGCTCATAATGCGACTAAGCAAAGAGAAATTTTAGCCGATCACCTGAACACGTCAGGGGGACAGGTTTTGTCCCTAGTTGGGATCTTCCTTCTTGTGTTTGGAGGAGCTGGGCTGTGACTGAGCCATGGTTTCTTCCCAAACCTCCTCTGAGGTAGTCCCAAACCTCTCCTCACCCCTCACATTTACCTTATTTCAGCACACTCAGCCACAACGTGCCAGCACAGTAATGGACAATGGGAAAAGCCCTCAACAATCCTGTTCTCAAGTTGTGCCATGAGGCACTTACACCCCGGAACAAGGAGAAAAGAATGTGCTGAAGAAAAAGCAAACACAGATCTGCAGTGATAAGATCAGAAATGGCACCAGCATTTTTTGTTCTCCTCAAATGAACGCAGGTTCTGACCTTTGTAGGTTAATTTTAGAGACTTGGCATCAACTTTCAGGTAGTGTTGCTTGTTTGGACAGGACCCGTAGTGAAAATTGGAATCAGGTTTATGAAAACACTTTCACTCAGCTAATAAATCCTACAGCTGACTAAGAAATCTATAGAGAAATATACCTGAAGGGTACTTGAATTATTGCATTTCTTTAAATATCCGGGGTGTGCACTTTTCTTTTATGCTATGAATCTTTCCCCATAAATTTTTTTCACCTGCTGTTTGAGTCACTCGGTTTAGAAGGCAGCTTTCACCTGACTCTTAGCTGTGCAAAGTGATGCGTGCATTCAGGATTGCACAATAAAGGAGGGGCTCCTTCCTTGGCTTGTCTCCCCATTTCCTTTCCCTCACCCACCAGGGTAATTTCCCCCATCCCTGTTATGTGGCAGAGTGGAAAAAAAAGTTATAGATTTAGAGAATCACAGGATGGTTTGGGTTGGGTTGGAATCTCATCCAGTTCCAAACCTCTGCCATGGGCAGGGACACCTTCCACTGTCCCAGGCTGCTCCAAGCCCCAATGTCCAGCCTGGCCTTGGACACTGCCAGGGATCCAGGGGCAGCCACAGCTTCTCTGGCCACCCTGGGCCAGGGCCTGCCCACCCTCCCAGGGAGCAATTTATTTTAAATATCTAATCTGAACCAACTTTCTTTCAATTTGAAGCCATTCCCCCTCGTCCTGTCACCACCTGCCCTCATAAATAGTCTCTCTCCATCTTTATTTTAGGCTCCATTGCCAGCAGCTTTTTGCAAGACTAATTCAGCATTTGTAGCCAGATTTCACTTTTTGAGACTGAGTTCACAGCAGCTTTTGTGTCTTCAGCAATAACTGGGAGACAAGACAGGTAGAAATGCTAAACGAATGGGTGTAATAATTTGTGTCACAGTGGAGCAGGGGGACAGATTGTCTGGGGAGTGACTGTGCTTGGTGCTGACACCCTGTAGGACATGCCTGTGCCTTTCCCAAGGAGATCACAGCGCAGTAAATGACAGTGGGAAAAACAAGCAGGATGGAAAATACCCAGCCACTGATCTGAGAAATATTTATGGGATTTTTTATGCCATGCAGTAACACATCTCCCGTGCAGTAATATATGTCACATCACAGAAAAGGACATTATTTACCAACAGCTAGAGGTCTTTGTGGTTGATATTTCACATGTGCTGTTATTTATATATTTTCTCTATGCTGTACCTGTAAGAACGCATGTATCATGAAGACCTCAGCACTGAGGCTTTTTCATTTCAGTGACTTCTGGACCCACCTCTCCTTATGTTCCACACAAAGGGGCACTTACCTCCCTCCACACCCATTTTATTTTGCACATTGGTTTTCATGCACCTCCAGAAACCTGTTGATCAGAGGGACAGATGGTAGAGAATGAGTAATAAATGTGTACATGGACAATGTATTTCAAAGTACTCTAGTTAACAGTAGGTAACCATTCCTTCCTTTCTTGAGGAAATACATTTACTATCCTGAAGCTCCTCTATTTCTGCCCACCTACAGCTCTCCACAACTTTCATTCGTATCATAAAAGCAAATAAATAGGATATATATCCTCACATTGTTTAATCACTTATATTTATTTGGGTTTTAAGCTTTCTTCAGGGAAACAGAAAGTTTTCCAAGCGCTTGCAATTTCCTCACACCAGTTCTTCAGCTCTTGTGGTACCAACTGATTTGCAGCACTAATTCATGTGAAAGCTTTCCATGGCAGATGTGGGCAGATTTTTAGTCCCTAAGGAGTGGTATCTGTAGTCTTCAGGAAATCTTTGTGGAAGTATTTGAGCCAGATATCTAACCACTAAATTTCTCTGCTAATAAAACCAGGGAAATACATTTTAGAGAAGCCCTTGGGGCAGATGAATTGTGAAATGTATCCAAACTGTGTTTCCAGAACGTTCTGAAAATCTCAAATGGCAGCTGCTGTAGAGACTCCAACTTTAGGGTTAATACATAATCCTCAGTCATTGAAATCAAATGACTGCCAATGTCAGCACAGGTTTGGAGCACTTGGAGGTTTCTCTGCTAATTGCAGACATTTTAAATTATTCTAATATTGTTTTATTTGCCAGCGATCATAGATCCTCTTGTTTTCCTGTGCACTCTACACCTGAGGTACAGAGTCACAGAATATCCTGAGTTTAAAGGGACCCACAGGGATCATCAGTCCGACTCCTGTCCCTGCACAGACACCCCAACAATCCCACCCTGAGCATCCCTGAGAGCATTGTCTCAGCTCCTGGAGCTCTGTGAGCCTCGGGGCTGTGTCCATTCCCTGGGGAGCTGTTCCAGTTTCCAGTCACCCTTTGGAGGAAGAACCTTTTGCTAATATCCAGGCTGAACCTCTCCTGACACCACTTCTTGCCATTCCCTCAAGCCCTGTCACCGATCCCAGAGAGCAGAGATCAGTGCTGCCCCTCCACTGCCCCAGTTTGCACTTTCTTAGGCTTATTTTCCTTTGCAGGGCTCATACAGGATTTTGAAGGTTTGTTTCATTTAAAGAACTGATGCCTTAGAGAAGGATCATTAGCTTAATTAGCTGACAATAAGATCCCTTTGTTTCTGGGTATATTCTTGCTAGATAAATGTGCCAGCTTATCGCATTATATTTTGAAAGCTATGGACAGATCAGGCTGGTGGAGGAGAAAGTCTCCAAAGTCAGAGTCTAGGCTAGAAAATTATTGAATTAATATCCCTCTGGGGAGCAAACCAGACCAAATTAAAGTGAGGAAAGAAAAGAGCATTCTAAGGAACTGAGACAGAAAAAAATAAGAGCGGAGGACAAGTCTTAGTCATTGATCTCCTGCTGGAGCCCTCAAAGGGAGACAGTAACAGAGAAACAGAGCCTTCCATTATATTCAGTTCTGAAATGAAACAAAACAAGAATATGGGTCCCATCCTCCTCCCATGAATGCTGGCAGGCCCCAGAAGAATAATTTGCATTCCAGCTAAGCCCTTGTTTTCATATCTGCCTTGCAAAATGGATTCTCACAAATAATGCTGGAACAGGCAGGGAGAGCTGAGCCCACCTGGCACTTGTATTAACCTAAAAATAAACTTGAAGTCTTTGAGCTGCCCCAGAGCAACATGACAGGCAAACCCAAAGTCATCTTAAGCTGAAACATCTTCCACAAACTTAAGGGATGGTTGCAAACAAAGCTGTTTAAACTCTCTGTACCCTATTTGCAAATGTCACTGAATTCTTGTTCCCACACCTGTGTTGTGTGGGGACATTTTTTGTGAGGCTTTGAAGCACAGAAAGGGATTGTGCTGCCATGCCAGGTATATTGAGCACTCATTACAGGTAATTAATTTTTTTTTTCACAGTACACAAAGGTTGGGACTGTTTTTCATTGGGAGAAAAAAACAGCTAGAAGCATTCAATAATCCACATATTCATGGAATTAGCTCTGTCGCTAATTGTAGTAATTGGCACTGACATTCTGTTGTGGGGCTGAGGATAGGCAGAGAGTGGGAGAGTCACACTGTGTATTTTGAGAGATGGAAATTTCTGTATCTCTATATCCAGGCTGGATGGGGCTCTGAGAAACCTGATGCAGGGGAAGGTTCCCAGCTCATGGCAGAGGGATTGGGACTGGAGGGTCTTTAAGGCCCCTTACAACCCAAATAATTTCCTGATTCTGTGTTGTGCACACCTCCAGGGTAATGTGGTTTATAATGCATGCCATATTCGTATGTGTATAATTATATGAATCACCTATCATCTCATCTTTATATTTGCTCACTGCTTTGAAGATGTTCACTATGTTACCATTTACCTGATCCACGCCTTCATTTATTTACTGTTTTTAAGGATAAATATCAGGATTTAAGGATATTTCAGTATTTAAGGATAAATCCCAGTTTTCCCCTGGGATGATTCCATATAAGAGATACCCAGCTAGAAAAACAGATTGTAACTGCCTTTTTGCTAGTGAGCTAAATTCTTTGTAAAAGAAAAAATGAACTAGTGAAAGAAAATTGAAATTAACAGCCTGTGTGTTCCTCTGCAGGCTGGGCTAGTCAGAAATCCAGTGCCAGTCCTTCAGCTCTGCTGCCCTTGTGCTACTTGTGCAGGGGAATCCAACCCAGGCTGAATTCCAGGGGTGCTCAAACAGGGAATATTTGGCTGCTGCACACAGTTGGTTAACTCAAATGTATAGAGTGAATTCTTGGGAAGAAATTATTTATTTAGTGGAGCAACTAATTAATGTTCAGCATTTAGTCCTCATCCAAAAGAGATCCACACATACCCTGAGCATGAGAACATTTTATTCATGATGGTCTCATTTTCTGATTCTGGTCCTGCATCCATTTAGATCTTGCATGTGTCATTGAGACAATGGAAAATGTATGATTTGAGACTTCCCTTGCAAAAATCAGAGAAAAGCTTCCACAGATGTCTTCTCTGAACAAAAAGAGATAACACATTCTTGCCAGTGACATCCATGCTTCTAAAAAAACCATGAGCCAGAGAGAGAGTTGATGCTCTGAACCTCTGATCTCTCACAGTGCCAATTCTAAGCTCAGTCCCTGGTTCTCCCCAAGACAAACCTGCTTGAGAGGGATGAGCTCTAAGCAGTGTAATTTTAGCCAGTTTTTGTCTCTGGCCTTGGGTCCCAGGAACAGTCCATAGCTTCTCTTTAGTGATATTTGTGTTGAGGGTGATATTTTGGCACCTCCTTTTCTTTTTTGTTTCCCATTTCTAAAAAAACCATATTATTTTTTTTTGTAAAACCTCACCTTTGAGCCTTCCATGCAGGCACATGGAGGTAATCACAGCTCTTTAGGAAAAAGGCGATGTAAGTCTGGAATCCCAATCCTGGCTGTGGTGGTATTTGTTGCATTGTCTTGTAGCAAAAGTAATGATTTTCAATGAAAAGGGTGTAGGTATGGAAAAGGGCAGCCAAAGATGGAGCAAGGTTTTCTTGCATAGTCATGACCGAAATTATATAAAAGAAAATGATCAACATAGAGAAGTCACTGGTAAAAAATTGCTCCATTGAGAAGTCTTTAACTACTTTTTTTTCCTGAGAGAACAGACTATTGAAAAAAACCAGATATTTACATGAAAAGAAAATCTCCCTGAGAAGTAGACTGATTTCACTGAACTTATCATGGAAAACTTATCACAACACTTCTTCCCAAAATACTGTCAAATAAGTTTTATTTTGCATTCATAATTTTGTATTTTAGATAACATTGCCATTGAATAATGGGAAATCAAAGGGTTTAAACTGTTCAGCCTTAGTGTGACCAAAAGTTTCCTTCAGACTGAATTTTTTTTCAGAACACTTCATTTCAGAACTCTTTGGAGCATGGTGACATTTTGAGTCCTGAGGTTAAAGTTCAAAGCCTTGAAACAACATAGCGATTCCTGTGGCTCTCACCCCTACTGCTACTTTTATTAATTCTGAGCCCAAATAATTTTCAAAATTTCGTGAGTCACTTCTGTGGACTATGGTTGGGAAGGTGAAAAAGTGATTTGTAAAATCCCCTCCTTAAAAACATCCTGAAATACCTGTAGCAAAGAGGTGATTATTGAATGAGTTCTTTGTTCCAGTATCTGTAGGTGAGAGAAAATAATTGACCGCAAGGGTTGATACAGAGCATCAGAGCTGTGGTTATTGAAATTTTACTGTTACTGTTGGCAAGAATCCCTGGCTTGGTGCTCTTGAATTCTACCCTGGAACCCACAGCTAATTTCTTTATTTCCATCTGTGGTTTATGATTAACACAGCTATTTGTTCACTGCCAGTGGGGTATTTTAATCTGTTCCCGCAGCAGATGTTGTGTCAGTGATGCTGCTTTGAGGAGAACTGGAATTTCTTCTCTGGAGTAATTTTCTCTTCATTTTCCTGTCCAGATTTATGGGAACTACACAGCTCTATTCCCTGACAGAGCAAACTAATGCAAATGAACAGCACAGGAGAAAGTAAAGAAAGGTGGGTAACAAAGTCACAGAAACAGCATGGTGTCTTTAGCATTGATCAAGATGTCAAGGGCTTTTCTAATTCTGGTTCTAGAGCCACCTCGGCTGCCCTTACCTGACCTATCTCTCTGTGCAGTGCTGCTGGGTGAGGTAGCAACATCCTCTGATGATGTTTTGATGATGATGATGATGACAATCCTTTGATTATGAGGTTTTCTGCCCCGCCGAAATGCAGAAGACATTTCCCCTCTTCCAAACTCCTCTCCTGCACAGAAAGCTTCTCATAATTTTTGCTACCCATATTTCCGGAGAATTTTGACAAATCCATGAGATACCTGTTCAGAAGCCTCAGGGATTCCAAGCTAGACTGTGACCTGTGGGCACTGATTTGTTTCAGCTCTATCTCTGATTCCTTACCTGCCCTATTTGCTATTGTTCTGGCATTTTGTACCTGATTCCTCTTCCCTTTGCTCTTTTCAGGATAATCCAAAGCAAGACTGGGAAGGAAAATGTGAGTTTCATTTAATCAGAGCCCACTCATCACCTCTGTGGCTCAGCACCATGCCTCATTAATTCTCCACAAAGGGAATTATGCTTTGACAACTGTAAACAGCAATAGTTTCTAGGAAACCCGTTTTGCCAGCCTGGAGCTTCTTGTTTGATGACACATGTTTATTTAAAAGGTTATGCTCCTGTAGAAACACAAGTCTTCAGCATTTCCAGTTCTTCCATCCGAAATTTCAATCATTGTGACACATCAAGAAGTATCTCGACATGAACTTCAAATTCCCTAACTCTAGGAGGCAAATAGAGGTACCTTTTGCCCGTGTTTGTTTCCTTTTTATTTATCTATTTTTTTTTCCAAGACAAAATCATGTCTTTTCTTAGCCTGGTTGGGCTAAGCTTTGAATCTTGATTTAAACAGGTCCTCATTATGGATGATGTGGGAGAAGGGAGAAGTTCCACTGCTGGAATTTCTGTGCTGTTTAGGTCTCTGGCCAAACCAATTTGTACTCTGAATACTCAGTGCTAATACCATCTGATTTTCTTATATCTGAATAAATTTTAATGCTCTTCAGGGATACTTTCATTTCCTCTGAACCCTGTAAGTTTTGAGTGCACTTTTAAAGCCAAACACTTTGGATGTGTTGGGAGTTTTGGGACTTATCATATATGTGCTGTTTGAAACCACCCCAAATTAGAAATGCACGAATCAGTTGAAAATAGGAGAGTTGTTGAAAAAAATACCCCACATCCTCTCTGGCACTGAAATTACAAAAGGTGGCTCTTGTGGAAGCAGTTTTGGACAAGGGAGAATCCCGTGATTTATGATTAATGAGAGAGCAAACATGAAATAAAAACCTAAGAGACAGTCCTGAGTAAATATATAATAAACTGACACAAACACAGAGATTTCCACTGAATAACTGTGCACTGCTTGGGTAGGCTGAGCCCTCTGAAATCAGGATCACGCACTAGGGAATTGAAAAGAAAATTCAGTGGTAGGGCACTTTGTACACAAATGTAGTTGTAAATAATGCAGAATGGCAGCTGGAAATGCCTCTGACCCACAGCTAGTATTGAAATTATAACAACACCACAGTATTAATAATAATGATGAAAATTAAGAAAATGACAACAACAGCAATAATAATCTTGACTGACTGTAGAAGGCAGGAAGGTTTGAATGTCTGAAATCCATATTGTGACCACATTTTATGACAGTGCAGGTACATCCTGCTCCTGACTGAGGCTGTTCATTCCCCAACATTTCCTTATGGGAACAGGTTGGTTACAGAGCCCCTTTTGTGTTATTCTAAGATGATGAAACACATTTTGATTTTTACCAATGGCAGTTTTGTGAACTTATAGACATTCTTGCACACATGGGAAGTACAGTTCCTACCTAAAAACCTCTTTTTCTTTCACTCCCGACACCCACAGAGCAATGCACATCCTCACTGACAGTACTGACACGTTTTTGGAAGTTCTTGGATGTGTAAGTTTGGTACTACAGAATGATAAAAGAAGTTAAAACCAGTATTATCCTCTTCCCCCAAACTGTGATTTGCACTAGAAATTCCATCGCTGACTTATAAAAGGACAAGTGAGAGTCTGGAAGTGTTTGGAGATGGCTGACAGGAGGGAAAATTAGAAAACTGAGTGCCTCAGAATGGGTTTTTTATTTTTCATCTGTCACTAGCATTTCTCCTCAACATTTGCTGCTTCTGATTCGAGTTGGCTGAGGGGCTTAGAAGCCCATAAGATTTTTTTGTTCTCCATGTTGTATTCTTTGATTTAATAAAAGATTAAAGACCCTCTGTATGTCTTTTAGCCTTACCCTTTTTTTGTTTGTTTTGAGAAGTTAAACCCTTGGTAAACACAGGTTTTTAACAATGTATTCTTAAGCAGATAGAAATTAGTATCTAAAGAGAGGATCTTTTTTGAAGTCCTGAGTCTTTGATCATCCCACAGGAATGCCAAGGTTTTTGCAAGTGAACTATATGTCATTTCAATCTCGTTATTTCCTTGTGTATCTTCACCTTCTAACTCTAGGTGAAACTTGAGTCTTCTCAATCTTCAAAAAGAAATGTAAGAAGCAAGTGATCATTTAAATCTTGAGTTTATAGGTTGGTGAGGTGAATCACAAAGCACTTAAAATATTTGAGAAGGGTCACCAGTTTCCTACTGGGAAGTCTCTTACCTTTAAGGCATGTGGCAAAACTTGTTCTGCGTTTACCAGAAAGCAACTTTTACTGTAAAGTATATGACAAGCTGAAATAAAAATTAGTTTGGTTTTGGGGCATTGTCAAAGTGAAAGAAGAGAAACTGTGGAGCTGAGGCTACCTAACAGATGAGTTTATCTGAACCTCAGCTCTGGTGACAGGCTCTAATGAAACAACCAGCCCCTCTGTTGTATCAATTTTCCTGGGGAAAGAAAAAAAAAAAAAAAAAAAAAAAAAAAAAAAAAAAAGAAAAAATATAAATTTGGGGTTTTTTTAATGATATATGTAATTTTCTGTACATGAGTAAGAATGGGTTTATACTGCTAAAGCTGAACTTGGTTTGTTCTTGTGGTTCACAAGAGACTTCTTTCACACAAGTTAAGTGTCATTGCTCACTGAAAACCAGTGGTGCTTCCAAGATAGCTAAAATTTTGACTTATTAGACTTGGCAGCCAATTTTCTGTGGCTGTAATTTCATACAAAATCCTGGATAAGAAAGGTGAGTAGTGGCATATCCCACCCTGTCAGGATGGGAACAGAAGGCTCTAATTTGCAAGTCCAGGGAAGGGGTTTAGGGTCAAACACTCCCCTGGGCTGGGGAATTATACTGCCATAGTCCCCAGCTGAGTATGAATTAGAGACTGTTTTTGGTCTTATGGCAGTCCAAGAGAGAGAAGTCTGGAGACATTGGTGTCCTAAATAGAAAGAAAATGTGATTTCCAATTATTTATGCAAGAGGAAATAGCTTGTACTTATTCTTCAAGAATTTCAGTTAGAGTTGTAAACAAATGATTGCTAAAAAAAGATCTGACTGAGTCAGGAGTTTCTACATCAAACAAGGCTCAAAGCTGAAATTGTTGCCTCACACCAGAGAACAATACCCTTAAGTTCATTTCAAGGTATATTTTTCTTCATCTTACTTTCCTGTCAGAATAAAACCAAAATTAAACCAATTTTGGAAAACAGCTGTGGGAGCAAAATCTGGAATTTCTGTAGTTATAGATGTGCCAGGTCATGCAGATCTATAAAAAAGTTGAAAAAATCAGGTAAATAATGATCTTCTTTCTTCAGGCTTTACTCTGCTCTACCCCATGCCATCCCACCCTACTCCAGACAACATTCCTCTCACATGGTGTGAGTGGAAAAAAAGATCTCACTGAAAATGATTTAATGAAGACTTTTACCAGTATAAACCTCAGGCAGGGCAGGGTATTAAAAACATGACAAAATGTAAATGTTGAAGTCCTTGATGAGCCCCAGGCACATAGAGGCAATTTGACATCACTGAATTAAAGTTGTGACCCAAATTTGGCAACCAGCAGGGACTGTCCATGGCAGCTGTCTGTACTTAGGAGGAGTTTAGCTGCTAAAAGAAAATGGGGATGAACTCAGCTAGGAATGACAGGCCTGGCCATCCAGTATTTTCCCCTGCTCCAAACAAGTGAGGGAATGGAGATTTACAACCATTCCAGCTGCTTTACAATCTTGGAGAACCAATGACTGGCATCTGTTTGGTGCATTTCTAGCAATTTTTTGTTCTAATAGAATAAAAATGCAAGTTAGAATGTTATACTTAGAGATTTGCTCCTAAATAATTAAAAATACAGGAAAATATGGAGGATGAAAAGGTGGATCTATTGATTAGGGCAAGACTTTCGGACCCAAGGCTCCTCAGTTCTGTGTCTTAGTCACACATGGCCCAGACCCAAGGCTGTTACAATATTTCACTTATGGAATACCCTGAACAAAAAGGTGTTCCGTTGTGATGTCCTGCTCACCGAATTCTTCCTGCCTTTGACTCACCTTTGGATCACACTCAGACGTTGCTCCATTAAAGAAAAGCAAGCACGCTCCAACGGGAAACGTTGGGGTTTATTACAGAATAGGTCAGGTGTGAGATTTCATTGGCTGCGGTCCCAATGTGCGTGAGAGACTTGCAGAGACGTAACAGCCTCGCCCCTGTGTAAATTACTAAAGTGTTCTGTTCAAAATGTCACTCTCACGCACAGGACGAGCGCTGCAAAGGAGGTGAAGACTCAGCATGGGCTCTTGGAATTACCTCTGGCTTTTCATCCTCTCTGTTGTTCTCTGTAAGTAATAACCTATTTGATTATTTACCATTGCTATATAGTTAGAGGATGTCCTTGAGAAACATTTGAAATGATAATCAGGGATGGGGGGCTTCTAAAAATAAATATAAAATCTGATGACATGCAATATTTACAGGGTTGTGGGGTTTTATTAAATTTAGCTTGAATACATAGCATTTCAGCAGGTATTTTAGAAGGGATATAAAACCATAAGCAGGTAAAAGAGTTAGACCAAAGTATTTAGATATTTAGAAAACTCATCTAAAAGAAGAAACATGCAGTGTCTGACCAGATTTTATGACTTCTTTTACCCCTAAGCTTACTCATGAATGATCTATTTTGCCAATTCTTCTCCTGTGAAAGACTCTTTAGGAAAAGGCACATAAATAACCATGGAATAGGTTGTATTAACTGTGCTGTGTTCTCACTGCACTGTGAGAGTTTTTTGAAACACCATCTAGAAATTCAAAGGGCTGCATTATTTTACTCTTCATGTCTGGTTTCGTGTCGTTCAGTGCAGATGAACATGAGTTTCTTGACTGATCAATAATTGCTGTTATCAGTCTGATGGATAAAGCACAGAGTCTTACAACTCAAACTGTACTTGGATGAAAAAAATGTATCAGTCTGTAGGAGGAATTTTGCAAAATTTTGCAAAATATGTATTGTTACATTACAAGCTTTTATGTAGGTACCAAATGATATGAAAATACCACATTTTACAGGTGAGTAGAGTAAAAAGTAGTTAATTAATGTGACAGAGTTACTCCAGCACACCCTGTCTGAGAAGCCTCTAAGTTTCCAAAGCCAAACCCAAAGATCTGGGATAATAACTGATCGTTGCTAAGGAGCAAAATTGACATAAGACAGAAGAATATGTCTGTGTTTTTAGCAGAACAAAGCCAATCCCCAAAGTTGAATTGCCCCACCAGGTAAATTAAATAAGCCCAAATTAGCCTGATTATTTAATCAGAACAGAAAAAGGATTTGATTTTTCCTCTTAAAGAAGCTTTGGGAGAAATGTTGTCATGTTCACATTTGTGAACTACAGGAGATACAATTTATTTGTAGTTAGAAATAGAGGTAAACACAGGAAGGCAATTAATTTTTGCCCATGATTATTATGATTTTGGACATCAACATAAATATATGCCCAGAAAAACTGTTCTCTCCTGAATGACACTCAGTAATTAGGAAATACATAAATGCCTTGCAAAATAAAGAAATTGAAGCAATAAATTATACAGAAACAGGTATGGAGAAAATTATGCTGAGAAATGCATTCCATTAATTTTTAATTTTCCTGTTAATTCTCTAGGAATTTTAATTTAGAGAGATCATAGGATCCTAAAATAATTTAGAATGGAAAAGCCCTTTAAGATCATTGAGTCCAACCTTAAACCTAACAGTGCTGAGTCCACCACTAAGTGCTGTCCTAACTGTAAATGAAATAATATTTACAGGAAGAAATGAACATAACAAATTGAAAAAATATGTCGACTAGAAATAGAAAGGTAATATAAATCTCTACATTTATACAGAAAAAAGCATTACCAGGAAATCACTAAGATCTCCTCAAATTTATGCAAATAGTAAAGGAAGTAACAGAAATTTCATGATAGTTAACAAACAGCAAAGAAAGTGTGAAACTGGAAATGAGGAAGGAAAGGAAGAACAAGGAAGATGAGAGCAATAAGTGAATTTGTCACACAAGAACGCAATTACACTTTAGCTAGACTTTTAAATTACTTCACAGAATTACAGGGCAACGATCCATAACCCACATTTCTGAAATCCTGACAGGTGCCGGGACTGCGACGGCATTAGAGGGAAGAGATGTAGCAGGAGCCACCCCTGAGAGCCACGCAAATGTCTCAGGGAGCACAGAGAACAACAACAGCAGGCCTGGCCTGGCTGCAAACAGCTCAGACACCTCCATGGCAGAGCCCAGCACCCAGGCAGCCCCTTCCCCCCTGGGCACAGCCTCGCTGTCCCCCTCCGCCATGGGGATGGTGGGGGACGGGAGGAGGGACACTGCAGCCACAGTGCCGGACGGGGAGCGGAGCTCGCGTGGGATGTCTGCCGGGAGCGGAGCGGGGAGCCGGGCACTGCCCACCGCGAGGCCTGGCACCGCCGCGCCCGGCCCGGGCACGGAGAGGGGCACGGCTTCCTCCCTGCCGCTCAGTTCAGCTCTGACGAGCCATTCCTCCTCCTCATCCTCATCCTCCTCCTCATCATCCTCCCCTTCCTTCTCCTCTCCCGAGGGCGCCTCAGCTGTGACTCCCAGCCCACAGCGAAGCAGCACCAGCAGCACCGCTGAGACGCCCTCGGCCACCACATCCCACCCGTCCATGGCCACCACATCCCACCCGTCCATGGCCACCACATCCCACCCGCCCTCGGCCACCACATCCCACCCGCCCTCGGCCACCACATCCCACCTGCCCTCGGCCACCACATCCCACCCGCCCTCGGCTACCACATCCCACCCGTCCATGGCCACCACATCCCACCCGCCCTCGGCCACCACATCCCACCCGTCCATGGCCACCACATCCCACCCGCCCTCGGCCACCACATCCCACCCTTCCATGGCCACCACATCCCACCCGCCCTCGGCCACCACATCCCACCCGTCCATGGCCACCACATCCCACCCGTCCATGGCCACCACATCCCACCCGCCCTCGGCCACCATATCCCACCCGTCCATGGCCACCACATCCCACCCGTCCACGGCGCTCGTGGTCTCCTCTCCGTCCTCGGCTGGTGGCATTAGGAGTGTTCAGTCCTCTGCTGTGACAGCAGAGGCTGTGACACAGGGCCCAACAAGCCCCAGGGTGGTGGCTTCCACCTCTGGCACCCCTCCTTCCTCAGTCACCACCGAAAGCAGGCTTTCATCCACACTGGGCAGCAGCATGGAGACATCAGCAGCTCAGCTCACCTCCACACCGCTCCCGCAGGGACACACCACAGTGGAGGGCACGGCCACTTCATTTCCCATGGGGAGCCCCTCGCCTTCCACAACCATGGCCACTGTAGGCAGCAGTACCACGATTTCTGGAGGAGGGGAAAGCCCCACCACGAACCAGGAGAGTGAAACAACGACTGAGCCCAATGCCAAGACCTCCCATTCCCTCCCAGCCACATCCTTGGCAACCCCATCCACAATGGACCCTAATACACCAACATCTGTTAATTCTTCTTTCCCTACAACTTGCTGTGAGTATTTTAACATGATACTAAATTTAATTTGCTCTGTTTTTGGAAGAATTGAATACAATAATCTTTTATTATTATCATTATTATTTTTGGTTGGAATTTGAGCTTTTTATGTCTTTTTTTAAGCTGGGAATTTAATCCAGGAATATGAATCCCTGCACCTTCCTGCTTTTCTCAAAAGCTGCTGCTCCTGTCTGCAGTTGTTTTTGAAGTGACACACATTGTGTTATGCAGTGCCACAGGGGTAAAATGCTATGAAGTTATACTGCATAGGCCAAGGTGTGTCAGTGGGAAGTTTTATTGGTTTTTATTGGTTTTATTGGTTTCGGTCTTGAAATTTCCTTTTATGAAATACTAGAGGCAGTTCTTTTATTGGGAGAATCCAGTTGAATTTATTTGTTGGATTTATTTTTGCTAGCTTGGTTCTTATGTGTTTCAATACTAATTCTTTTCAAGTGTATCTGTAATATTTTGCCAAAGGGCTGTCTGCCCATATTCAAAGAATATGCAGTAATGAACCTTTCATCATTTTTTAATGGGTAAAACAGTAAAGCAATGATGGAAAAGAGGAGAATGCAGCCCTTCTGTATTCTGCACCCAAAAAAGAAAGGCGGCATGACTTCAATTTTTAATGTGTAAGAGTGTTCTTCTAGCTCTACAAACCCAAGGAGTTAATCCTTCCCTGATCTGGAGTCACAGTGTTCATGGAATGCATGATAAGGTACAACTTGGTCTTTTACAAAGGCTCAATGGCCGAGGACAGCCTGGTGACTGTGGCTTTGTTTCCCCGAGGCTGCAGGCTGAGAGAAGAAGGCAGGCAGGCGATGTCAAGATGGCGAAAGGGAAAGTTTATTTACAAGAAGGGTTTTTATACCATTAATATTCTAGCAACTATTGGTCAGAAAAGAAATCCACCTCCTAAAACCATTGGTCACAGCCAAATAAAACCTGATACCAAACACAGAGATTAAGAAAGTAAAAGAGTGCAACTTATCTATGTTCTCTCTGAGAAAGAGCAGAAAGAGTTTCAAAACAGTGCAACCACAGGTGACAAGTGATTCCTTAGGGGTCACTGTTGGGACTGGTGCCTTTCAACACCTTGGTGGGTGACATGGACAGCGGGACCCTCAGTATATTTGCTGATGACACCACACTGGATGGTGGAGTTGACACTCTGGAGGGAAGAGGTGGCATCCAAAGGAGCCTGGACAGGCTTCAGAGGTGGCCCTGTGGGAACCCCACGGAGTCCAACGAGGCCAAGCGCAAGGTCCTGCACATGGGTCGGGGCAATTCCAAGCACAAATAAATGCTGGGGGTTGAAGGGATTGAGAGCAGCCCTGAGGAGAAGGACCCAGGGCTGTTGGTGGATGAGAGGCTGGATAGGAGCTGGCCATGTTCCCTCAGCCCAGAAAGCCAAACGTGTCCTGGGCTGCATCCAAAGCCCCGTGGGCAGCAGGGAAGGGAGGATTCTGCCCCTCTGCCCCGTTCAGCTGAGACCCCACCTGCAGAGCTGCCTCCAGCCCTGGGGTCCCCAACATGAGAAGGACATGGAGATTCTGGAGCAGGTCCAGAAGAGGCCACAAAGATGCTCATAGTGCTGGGGCACCTCTGCTATGGTTGAGAGAGTTGGTGGTGTTCAGCCTGGAGAAGGCCCTGGGGAGACCTTAGAGCCCCTTCCAGTACCTAGAGGGGACCTACAAGAGGGACTTTGTACCAGGGCATGTAGTGACAGGACAAACGGGAATAGCTTTTAACTGAAAGAGGGTAGGGTTAGAGTAAATAGTAGGAAGAAATTCTTCCCTGTGAGTGCAGTGAGGCCCTGGCACAGGCTACCCAGAGAAGCTGTGGCTGCCCCATCCCTGGAAGTGTTCAAGGCCAGGTTGGATGGGGCTCTGAGCAACCTGGGATAGTGGAAGGTGTCCCTCCCCGTGGCAGAGGGGTTGAAACTGGATGATTTTTGAGGTTCCTTCCAACCCATTCTGTGATCCTGTGATACGATTCTATGTTTCATACCTTTACAAAAACATTGCAGAGACTTAAAATTTTCCTTAGGCAGTCAGTTTACTATTAATACTTTATTCGTTAAGGACACAGACGATAACTCCATGTTCCTTGAGAATTTCCTTTTTGCCTTTTAGCTCCTATCACTTTGTCCATCCAGCTGCAGAACGTGACCAGTACAGCGATTCAGTTCAGCTGGAAACCTCAAGGTGGCACAGGAGACCGTCCTTACACAGTGAGGCTGCTGGGAAAATCGGGAGAGATGGAGGAGAGAATTCTAAATGAAACAAGTACTTCATTTGAAAATCTGCTTGCTGGTCTTCAGTACCAAATATCCGTGGATGTTTCAACCTGCTCTAAGAATGTCAGCACCTCCTTGACAGTTCAGACAGGTATTTCCTCAGGAATTTTTTTCTTTTTCTGTTAGCAAACGAACACATTCATGGCCTGAACATGAAGCCCTTTTACACTGAGCACCTTCCTGGACATGAATAAGCTATATATTGAAATGAATAGGTAAAAGGAGGCCAAACTTTCATAAATTTAAAGTCAGACTGCAAATTTTTCATGGGGCTAAGATCCAGAGCCTCACTAGTCCTCCTGCCAAATTTAAAACTTTATTGACCTAGAACCACAGTGGTTCAATATTCTAGTCTCTCCCAGCTCCATGTACTTTAATTCCCAAGTCTTATTAGCTGAGAAACCATTTTTAAACAATAACTTCATTTTTTCTGGTTATTCTGTCTTTCAAAATGTCCACAGCTGCTGAAGTCTACAGTGGAACCACTAGGATTATCAATGAAGATTTCAAGCCTGCATATGAGAACAAATCAAGTGTAGAATTTAAGGAGTTTGAAAAGAAGTTCATTATGGAGGTATTTTGCTTAGAAATTCTAAACTAAAATTTATTTTCTGCTGAGCTCTTCCTAATGTAAATAATCATGAGAATCTGGGCATGAATGTCTTGAATGTGGGTGGGAAATATTGTGTGATGGCTAGAAATGAAGCAGTACTCATTTTTCATTTATGTTGTCTTCTGAGGACCTGATTTAAATGAAATTATGTCTGGAAGTTATACATGTTCTCCTACTATGAGAGATGCTTATAATTGAATTATGGCCAGCATATTGCTATATGTTGAAGAAGAAAAATAGATAATAACTTAAACCTTTTACTTTGCAGATAACAAAACATCTGCCTCAGAAGATACAAGAATTAAAAAATGGAATGAAAATGCATATTGTAATTAATAGCCTCAGGAAAGGAAGTGTGATTGCGCACTTTGACACTGTGTTGGATGCAGGACAAAATATAACAAAATCAGAGATTTCAGATGCTTTTACAGAGGCCCTTAACATGACTACAGTGTTTGAAGTTGATCCTCAAGAGACTGTTGTAGAAGGTATGAATTTGTTCACCACTGTAAATTCAACCAGTACAGTGTATTTTTCACCAATGGTGACATCCATCAGTATTGAAATGGGATTTGGGTGGGGAAAGGCAAACAGTATTTGGTTTATCTCTTTTTACAATACTGACTTAAATATTTTTTCTTCTTTTGTTTTGTTTAACTCCACTGCAGCAAGGAATAGCTGCCAGCCAGATTTAAATGACTGTGACCAACATGCTGCCTGCACTGCTGAAGGAGCCACTTATTCCTGTCAGTGCAACGAAGGATTCACTGATGAGAGTCCCCAAGTTCCAGGGAGAGTTTGTCGGCCCGATCTATCTTCACGTAACTGCTTTATATAGCTTAAAAACCCAACCCAAACCCAAATCCAAATCCAAACCCAAACCCAAATCCAAATCCAAACCCAAACCCAAACCCAAATCCAAATCAAACCTTAAAACAATTGCATGTAAGGTCTTTTCCTCCCCTGACCCTCCTTTGGTAATATCTAATTAAGATTATGTACACTGGCCTTGGAGGGATTGGATTTTATGTGGTACCACTGTTAAGTATTTAGGCAAACAATAGAAGCGTGTTTTCTGGGCTTGGTTTTTAAAAGTTGTTTATGAAAATGAAAAGCATAAACTTGGTGAATTTAAAAATAAACTCTACTCACTGCCTTCAAATTTCTATTTCACAGAACAGACAACTCCAGCCCCTCCCGACACTGACACCACCAATACACCTGGAACAGGATCAACAACTCCAGCCCCTCCAAACACCATCACCACCAATACACCTGGAACAGGATCAACAACTCCAGCCCCTCCAAACACCGACACCACCAATACAACTGGAACAGGATCAACAACTCCAGCCCCTCCAAGGACCACCACCACCAATACAACTGGAACAGGATCAACAACTCCAGCCCCTCCAAACACCGACACCACCAATACACCTGGAACAGGATCAACAGCTCCAGTCCCTCCAAACACCATCACCACCAATACACCTGGAACAGGATCAACAACTCCAGTCCCTCCAAACACCAATACACCGGGAACAGGATCAACAGCTCCAGTCCCTCCAAACACCGACACCACCAATACAACTGGAACAGGATCAACAACTCCAGCCCCTCCAAGGACCACCACCACCAATACACCTGGAACAGGATCAACAACTCCAGCCCCTCCAAACACCGACACCACCAATACAACTGGAACAGGATCAACAACTCCAGCCCCTCCAAACACCACCACTACCAATACAACTGGAACAGGATCAACAACTCCAGTCCCTCCAAACACCACCACCAATACACCTGGAACAGGATCAACAACTCCAGTCCCTCCAAACACCATCACCACCAATACACCTGGAACAGGATCGCCAACTCCAGCCCCTCCAAACACCAATACACCTGGAACAGGATCAACAACTCCAGTCCCTCCAAACACCGACACCACCAATACACCTGGAACAGGATCAACAACTCCAGTCCCTCCAAACACCGACACCACCAATACAACTGGAACAGGATCACCAACTCCAGCCCCTCCAAACACCGACACACCTGGAACAGGATCAACAACTCCAGTCCCTCCAAACACCGACACCACCAATACACCTGGAACAGGATCAACAACTCCAGTCCCTCCAAACACTGACACCACCAATACACCTGGAACAGGATCAACAACTCCAGTCCCTCCAAACACCGACACCACCAATACAACTGGAACAGGATCACCAACTCCAGCCCCTCCAAACACCGACACACCTGGAACAGGATCAACAACTCCAGTCCCTCCAAACACCGACACCACCAATACACCTGGAACAGGATCAACAACTCCAGTCCCTCCAAACACTGACACCACCAATACACCTGGAACAGGATCAACAGCTCCAGCCCCTCCAAACACCGACACCACCAATACAACTGGAACAGGATCACCAACTCCAGCCCCTCCAAACACCAATACAACTGGAACAGGATCAACTGCTCCAGCCCCTCCAAACACCGACACCACCAATACACCTGGAACAGGATCAACAACTCCAGCCCCTCCAAACACCGACACCACCAATACACCTGGAACAGGATCAACAGCTCCAGCCCCTCCAAGGACCACCACCACCAATACACCTGGAACAGGATCAACAACTCCAGCCCCTCCAAACACCAATACAACTGGAACAGGATCAACAACTCCAGCCCCTCCAAACACCAATACACCTGGAACAGGATCAACAACTCCAGCCCCTCCAAACACCAATACAACTGGAACAGGATCAACAACTCCAGCCCCTCCAAACACCAATACAACTGGAACAGGATCAACAACTCCAGTCCCTCCAAACACCACCACCACCAATACAACTGGAACAGGATCAACAACTACAGTCCCTCCAAACTCCAATACAACTGGATTTACAGGATCAACATCTCATTCTGTTTTCACTACCACATTTACATCAGCACCTTGCAGTGAGTAAATATTTGATACTGAATAGCAGAATGAAAATTATCCAATCAGACACAATATTCTTGTTCATTGGGTTATATCAGCTGTGAGGTAAAATCCCTGGATATAATTTCAGATAGGGGAGTCTGATAAAGTCACTGAAAATGCATAATTATACAAATATCAATCAAGGCAGTTTCTGCACCTTGGTAAAGCTCTCCTGGACCCAGTAAATGTTCACTGGCTGCCTGCCTGTGGGCATAAACCACTGTGATAGGTGATCTTTCTTAATCTTATTATGAAGAACATTTAATAAACGCCTCTCTACTGCTCTGAATTTATGATTTACTGGTGGCATTTTAGTAATCCATCCTCCTAAGGATATCAGGATGAGTCAAATATCAGTCTACCTCAGGATGCTCATGTTTTTCTCAACCAGTCTTATCAATTCTCTACTATCTTAAAGCAACATTGTATAATTCTGACCACTTACCACACTTTGCCTGCAGTTAGAAAGACTAGAAGCCAGTAGAATGTCACCCATTTGTGTTATGGAGCCATCAATCAAAGTACATTATTGTATCCATCCATAGAGCAAATGGTTCACTTCTGCTCTTGTGGGAGAATGAGGTGAAAAACTGAAATCAGCTCTGATAAAACACACAAGAGTTTATATTGGTTTAATCTGGGTTTTTTTCTTCAATATTAAACGTGTAGAATTGCATAAGTTAAATGAACTGCTCTCAGCTGTATGAAATTTTCTCACTTTGCAGTGCCAGTGTCCATCGAAGTTCAGAACGTGACGGGAGAAGAAATAAAACTCAACTGGACCAGTGGCAGCAAAGGCAGCCTCTACATCATCTCTCTTTTGGATGGAAACCAGGAGATAAATAAAACAACTACAAAAGAGACAAAAGCTGTGTTTGACCATTTGCTGCCTGGCCATGTGTACACCATTTCTGTGGCAGTGTCTTGTGCTGAGAATAACTGGACTTCAGTCACTGTCCGAACAGGTACCTCCTCCGTCATGTGGCATTTCTTTTTAATTAATATAAACTCACAATATCTTGTTCCAGTATGATCTGGATTTGATGTCATAGTCTGCTATTCCTGTAAGTCATCTGTATTTATTCGGCTCATCCCCTTACTTGGATAGGACTGCTTGGATTAAACAGGAATTTGCAAGAGTCAGTGCTTGCTTTGTAAAATTTTTTATCATGTTGTATTATTGAGCTGGATAATTCAGTACAGAAGACAGGATATTTTGGTTGTAAATTTAGCAGAAGATATTCTGGTAATGAGAAATTTAGGTTGTACTTGTGTTTGTGAATGCAGGCAGACCTTAATTATCATTGCTACCTTTCAAATTTTATCCTGATATGGACATTAAGACAAACTGTCTGTCTGTACTAAAACTGATTCTGAAGGAACCTAACACATAATATCCCTCTAAATTCAGGTTTCTTCTTTTAAAGTTCCCCATTGCTATCTCCCCCTTAGCCTTTAGACAAAACTTTTTCCACTAAAAAAACTACCACTTGGCACTGTATAATATGGCTTTTCTATCACTGGAAGAGATGTAAAAGTCAGCCTGTCAAAGGAAGCCACTACATTATTTTAGCATGATCCACGTTTGATAAAACTGTGCTGCACTTTATTATTCATTCCCAGTGGCCGAGAAAGTGTTCATGATTTCTTTTTATATAACTTGAAAGATCTAACTTGACTTTTGGCAATTGTTACTTTCTTCCAGCATTTCTTGACCTCTAAAATGTAGCTGTCCTTGTTGCAATCCTTTTTTGAGTTCTCTAGTGGATTGTCTGATTATTCTCAAAATCCTTCTAGGGCAATTATTCTGGCAGTTGACTGTGGGGTTCCTTCTAATGGACTTACCCTCTATCTTAGTCTTTAGGACCACAAAGCCAAGGAATTCTCATCATAATTTCCACTGAAATAATTCAATACTTCAGTCCACTGGCTTTCATTTATTAGTTCCCTATTAAAAAAAAAAAAAAAAAAAAAAAAGGTTTCCTTTTGTAATCTGGAGCCATCTGCCCTACCAGAAAAGTGTTTGTGACCTAATTAAAAAGAGCAATAAAAACCAAGTCATCCATATTTCATGTGAAGCTAAATACTATGTTCAATTGTATGAGGAGAACTGGGGTTAGACCCAATGAGCTAACCACATAAAACCTGCTATATCACCCTTTAATGGGTTTTGACCCATTATAAATAATTCAGATTAGCCAGTCGAGACAAGCACACGGAGGTCTGGGACTCCATGATGAATATTATTTCCAGAGGAAATTGGAGGCATTTTTTACTTCTGAAAACTCCATCTAGTTTACCTGAGTTTTACGAGCACGTAACAGCACAACCTATATCTTTAGCTCTCATAAGAAATTGGAGTTCTCAGTGCTATTTCAGTAAGTTCTCAAATACCACCTACCCACCCACCACCTGCCTCTCTTTTGATATGCTCCAATTTTATAATTTGCAATTCTTAGTTCTCACTGGGCCAAAGGAACTGCTGCTTAGGTGACTCCTTGGCCATAATTAAACACTTTCACATATTCCATAATTTTCTTATTAGCAGTAATAATGCACGGACAGAAGTGATTATATTGATTTTTGAAATTATTTTACAGATCCTTCTTCCTGTTTCAAAAGAACTGAGTTTTGTTTACCAGAAAGTACTGGCTGTTCTGACTTAAAAGACACTGTATGCTCCGGTAAGTTTACAGAACCTTAACATTTGTTTATCCATAACTACGGGGTATTATTTCACAATATAGTATCTTCCATGAGTATTTTGCCATCTGCTTTATTATGTCAGTTCACACAGCATCTGAAGTTCACACTTCTTTGGTGAAGAAGCTGCCTCCATCAAACTTCAGTGTCAGCTTCCAGCTCTATTTTAGTCTGGACTTTTCTATGTAAAGCTTTCTTCTTTTGGCTCAGGGCTCATCCACCTACTTGGGAGGATTTAAACACACTCAGAGCCTTGCAGAGTCTAACAGACTGATGTTGCTTCTGCTGGAATCAATGGGAGGGTGGCTGTTGAATTAGAGAGTGGGATGCACCCTGAATAACGCAGGAATGGTGAGCAAATTGTGAGGATGGTGATGGCTGACAAACCTGGAGAGATTCAGCTCTGAAGGTTCCAGAGCCAGTGCATGAGACACACATGACACACTTTATAATTATTTGATTAGTTTCTGGTTTTATTGATTCATATTATAAATACATGATATAATAAAGTTCAAAGACAAATTGTGGAGGGATATCCTGGGATTCACCTGATTGTTTCTTTTTTTTTTTTCCCCCCAGATAACCAAGCACTTTCCTGCATCATTGTGTTCAAAAGCCAGACATTTAATAACACACTTTATAACTCTGATAGTGAAGGCTACAGAACAATGTCTGAAAGGATCAAAACAGATGTAAGTTGATGCAATCTTCTTTGTCAACATGAATGAACTACAGAAAGGCTTGTGATTAGCAACTTCATACTCCTACATTCATTGTTAAATCGAGACCGTGACAGGTGAAAAAGATAAAACAGTATAGGAAGCACAAAATTTGCCAAGGACAGACAGCTTGCTGTCCAAAGAGGAGGGCTATATTCCCTAAGCCATCCTCAAATTTAAGTTATTTAGGGAAAGATACTTTAAAATTCTATTTTTGTAAGTTCAAGGAACATCCTGTTCTGTTTATTTCCCCCCACTTTACTAAGTTGATGCCTGTGGAGACAAAAAAAGAATATTACTCAAAACCATCATTTCAACACACACTTGGAAATATGAAAACTTTGCAAGTGTGAACTGTGAGTCCAGATCACTGGCAATTTACTTCATGAAGTGGCTGCAGGACTGGACAAAGTATCAAGGGGTCCATCTCAGGGGGGAAATTAGGAGAGACAATGGAAGCTTTGAGCTGGTAAAGCTGACAGGCAGAAGCATCAGTCTGCCATTCAGCTGTCTTTAGCAGCAAGTTAAAAAAAAGACTAATAATTTAAACACCTGTCAGGAATCCTGATGTATGTAAGCCTGTTGGAAAGGTAAAACTACTGTAAGATTGGGGTAAACTGCTTTAAATAACTAACACAGATATTTTTAGTGTGATGATCACACCCTTTAGCTAAGAATCTCCACAGATTTCAAAAGCAGTAATTAATTTGTTCTCACAACGCCAACTCGGAGGTAACCTTGTCTTATGACTGCTAACATCTCCACTTCATGGATAGAAAATTTACTTCAGTGGATTTAAAAGGCTTCCTCAACCTGACTGAATGCAACAGGAATCCCTTTACTGGCTTTTAATAAGCTTTTACCTCATGCAGCGTGTCAGCTTTTCTTTAAAAAATGGCAAAATCAAAGAGAGGCTATACTAACATGCCTGAAAATATAGACAATTTCTTTATTTGATTTATTATTTCCAATTTGAATGTTGAACTATATCTTTTATATTCCACAATTCCACCATTCTGTAGCTGTAGCTTTGAAATTTTAGTTTTGCCTGCATAGGTCAGGTTTCCTATTTAGACTGTTCATCAAAATGAGGAAAAGAAAAGCATTTTTGGAGTCTCTGGCCAAAGAACTTAATGTGATGTAAAGTTTGGGGTGGGGGTTTATCCCACAGAAAAGATGGAGGCAGAAAACTGAGCAGTGACTCAGAACAAGGTTTGTTATCATCTATGAAAAATAGTAATCTTTCAGACTTTTTAGGGTAAACACCATATTTATCCACTGTGAGAAGATAACTTCTCTTAGTGGGTTGAATCAAACATCCAATTTTCTGAAAAGATCAGTCCTGACAAAAACATTTCAACCAGTCTTACTTAAAAAAGGGGACTGCTTGTTCTTGCTCTATATCCATATGAAAGCACTAGGCAAGACTGTGCTTTTGGAGACTTCAGTAGAATTGATTTGATTTTGATTGGTGTCATGGAAATACACTTAGTTTATTCCAGAATGATTGAGAGGCAAATCACGCCCTTGTCTCTCTTTGCATAGGTATTCTGTAACGTCATGACTTTGAAAATCTGGTGACAAAAATAAGTTTTAAACCTCTACCATCAAGTTCTGTGCTGGTAGTGTGTGTAAGACCACGCTTGAAGTTTAGTTGCACGTGTTAAAAAAAGTTAGGGGACACCGAACATAACTTTAGAAATATTGGGTGCTCTTTGTAGATTCCAAGTTTTGTACAGTCGGGGTCCCATATGGGTTTGTGGAGGAGGAAAACTTGTTTTAATGCATTATTCATTGATAACTAGCAAAACAGATTGGAGCTTTGGAAGTCAAACTTAGATTTCACATTTTCAATCGCAGACAATGCATCGTTCCGGAATCCTCTTTCAATAAATTTTTTTTGTTATTCCAAAGCAATTACCTTGAAAGAACAGTAAGTGCAGAAAATTAAAATCCTGATGTGTGCAGGATGTGTGCATTCCTGCTCTGCCTCAGCGGACTGACACGTGGAATAAATATCAATTTCAACTTGCGCAGGTTGTTGGGGACATGCGCGTGGCACTCGGCAATGACGGCTTCGATATCATCGTGCTTGGGTTCAGACCCGGCAGTGTCGTGGCTGATTTTCTCTCTCTGCTGCCAAAAGAAGAGCCCGTGGATGTCAATGCTATACAGACTCAACTAAGTAAAATATTAAGGAGCAAGTTTGGGGACGAAACAGAGCTAAAAGTGCAACGTAAGTGATGTTGGAACAGCTTCTCTGTAATGGTTTGGGGATTAAAGGGTCAGATCTACTGCTGTTAAATTAAGCTGATAAATTAACTTCTCTCTTTTAAGAGATTCAAATATGTCAAGTACCTTATTTAAACCTTCACTGAACACATAGTCCAGATATCATATAGGTTATAGATCTATTTTAAAGAATCATTACACATACCCAGTTCCAGACTCGAAGGGTGGGTTCTCTTCACACTAAAGAATCTACACTCTCAAGTTACACCATTCCATCAAGAAAATCCTCACAGCAGCTGTTGTGGGTGTCACCGAGAGATCACAAGGACCCTCAGAAAAGATTTCTAGTTAACAAATCTTCACTACATACAAAAACATTTTCAATATTATTCAAAAGTTTCAAAGCTGCTAAGCAGTAAAACACAGCTGTCACTTAGGGCTCCAGGCTTTCTTACACCCACTTTTTACTGTTTCTAGCTAACATTTCTAAAATGTGTTTTGAATTTCCAGCTCTGTCTGTTCAGTCACCAACAGACAACAGTTCCCCCTGGAGAGTAGCAGTGATTGTCCTTGGAGTTCTACTTGGAGTTGCATTAGTGCTGATTCTCCTGGCAATATTATTTTACATCTATGTGAGGAGAAGATCAGGTAAATACTTGGTTGAACCATCAGGACTCATGGGAATGTTTGTCTACAACTACTTATAAGACAAGCCATCAGTTTCACTTAAATATTTTTGGCAAGACAGAAAATTAATACATTTGTATTAAAATTCAATGTTGACTGTTTATATTAACTTAGGATAATTCTACCCTCTACTTGCCAACGTCCATCACCAAATTCCTGAGTTTCTAATGACACCTAATGAATCTTCCTTTACACAGGTATGGAATTTTCCACATTGTACACGTGGTAGAGTGAGGAACAGAGAAACTTCTCTTCAGCCTATCCCCTCTAGGTACTGCAATGACTCCTAACATTGGCAATCTAGAGAGACAGGATCCGAGCTACTCAGTACTGTCTTGTATTTATTTAGGTGATGCTGAAAATGGGGTGACTGAGCCTGGTAGCCATGGCAGGTCACCTGAATGCTCAGCTGAGCCCAGAGCCATCCTGTTGGGCTTTGTGCGCTTGGCCAAGGGGGATTCACCTCCCCTGAGACTTTTACCACCATATAAAGATGCCTCTTTCTCTCCTGTGTTCGCAGAATGAACCCAGGGTAATTAGTGTTCTAGCATATGCAGCTTGGTTAGGAGTTTGGAGAAAAATGGGATACATCTCAGTTATATGGACGTGCCATAGAAGCCTCTGGTGGACCACAAACTTGATTTGAAGGCTTCTGAATTCAAGGCTTCTTTAATTGTTGGGCTATGAAGAAATAACTGCTTATATGTCAAATGTATAGCATGCCAAATACAGGTGTGGTTTCACAGCATAGCCTCAACATATTACTAGATGGGGGAAGGGAAAAAAAGAGGTTAATTTGAACCAAAAGTATTTTACTATCTATTTTTCTACTAACCAAAAATGGTTGTCTGGGTAAAGGACATGCCCTGTAGTGCAATTTTGCCCCGATCTTGATGATCCCACAGTAGAGTCCAATAGAAGCAACCCCTGTGGCATGGGAGCACACCCTGTGCTTTAGAGCAATTAGAAGAAATTACCTTCACATTTTCCCACCACTCTCAGCTGCAGTCCTCGTGAAGTGGCAGTCTGCTTCTCCTGTGTTGCAGCTTTTCCTGCTTGGAATGTGCTGAAGAGACGATAAATGGCAGTTTACTGCTGTACATATTTCCAGCAGGATTTATGTGTTCCATTTCAAAACGAAACATATCCAGCTCTCCCTCTCTCTGTGTATTTTGTCAGTCTGCCTACACTCGGAATTCCTGTGGAGGCACTGAGCATCCCGTGATGTTGAGGCCCTGGCTCACAGCCCCTGAACAGCCCTGGTTTTGGGGATTGTGGTTATTTGGCACAGGTTAGGGTAAGGTGGTGCCAGGGTGGGAGCTCAGCAGAGTGGTGGTGCACAAGCAGCTCTGCTCTGCTCTCCTCTCCTCGGGGTGCAGCCAGCGTTCATTCTTTGTATCCCTCCTTCCCGATGCCATAACACAGCTCTGGGGACAGCCCTGCTGAGGACCCTGTCTGGAATATTATTTTTAGTAGCAGGGACCTATGAAACAGGGTCTGGCATGCCTTGCTCTCCCTTCACTTCCATGTAGTGCCAACTTGTCTGTCCTGCACAGGTCTGGGGTTTGGAGTCACAACTCACCTCACTGATGGAAAGAGAGTGTGATTAGTATTTGTTACATTTATATTATGTGGTTTTTAAATATATCTAGCTCTGGTGTACTGTTCACTGAGTAGTCACTCAACAATACATTCTGTAAATACAAGTTCTCCAGGGAGCTATGTTGAAAGTACAAATGAGTGCTCCTGCTTATGTTAATACTCTTTTCTTTCTTTTTTGAGGGATCTACTTTGAATAGCAAATCCTCACTGCCAGTAAACCTTTCTGATGTCCTTGTAAATAATGTTAAATAAAGGCCATGTACAGCAGGCTTGTACTATAGAATCCTTGGATTGTTCGTGCAAAATGTATTTAAAGTGTCTGGGAAAAAAAGTGGTATTTAAACAATTTTCTCAAAGATGCTTTACAAATAAAATCTCTATTTTTACAATTGTGCATTCTGAAGGAATCTGCTGTTCTTGTTTTGTCATTTTTGTAATTTGGAGCCTCTTCTACCTGCAGGAGGGGAGGGTGGCCAGGGCAGTCACCAACAGAGCCAACCTTGGTATGATCACACAGAAGGATGATCTCTTTGAGCTACATTAAACAAGAAAGAAGATCTACTGAATCGAGCCTTTTTAACCTTCTACTTCAATAAAAATCCCCCTGCCACCACAGCGTGGAGTCCAAACTCTGAGAACTCTGAAAGTGAGAGCAGGAGAAGCCAGATCTCCCCTTTCCACAGAGGATCAGTTCCTCTCTCCCAAACAGCATTCAGATGGGCTCCTCATCAGAGAGGAGGCAGAGAGAGGCAGACCCAGCAAGTGGGACCAAGAAATAAATAGCTGAGGGTAAAAGTACCGAGGTAGCTGGCTCCAGTTGATACCAGCGGGATTTAAACAATTCCTCCATTTTTGTGTGTCAGGATGTCTGTGACTGAAAAAGGGCATTTTGCCTGTATCAGACTTGCATTTTTTCCCCCTGGAACTGACTGACACTATGATCCAGAAAAACCTGAGCTACCTACCAATGCCCCCATGCCTGCTGGGATAAGGCCAAGGTCTTAGGAAATAATTGTGTTCTGTTCCTATTGGAAATTACAAGACTCCAGTCTTCAGCTGATTTTTTAAACAATTTCACTTTTCCACAGTTTATTATTCCAGTGGCTGTCGATAACCAAAAGCTTTTGCTTCGTGAGTATGAGAAAATCGTAGTGCTCTGGAACCAGAACCAAACCAAGCTGTTGCACAGCATTCCCAAGGGCACAGGCCGTTTGGGACTGGATAAAGCCAAGCCTTGGAAGAGCAGGTTCTGCATCTGCCATCTTCTGTCCAGGTGGGATTATTTAGGCTGTGCTAGGAATTTCCCTTAGTGCCCTTTTCATGGAAGATTCGTGATGGAACAACACCTTGAAAGGGAGGAGAAAGCAATAGGACATGATCCCAGATTTAACCAGAGAGGCCTGGGAAACTGTGGGAATGCCATGCTGTGCCCCAGCCTGTGACAAGCCAGGTGCCAGAGAACAGAAGGAACTGGGGATTAACATGGGGAAACCACAGGGCCAGAAGTTCCCTCTGCAGGGAGCTGGCTCTGCCGTGTGCTGGAATAAAGAGCAGAGTGAGACATTAAAGGGTCTAAAGGCACTCAAGTTACACAAATCAGCAACAAGAGGGGTTAAAGTCACAAATAGCATAGCAATGTGCCTTACCCAAACTTACCCACTGGTTTTCCTCTTCTCAGACAGCAGGAAAATGCTGTAGGACTTCAGGACATCCTAAGTCCATACTAATCCATAGCCTAAGGATTGCATGTGTGCCCTCAGCATGGCCTGGAAAAAGGAACTGTGGGATTTGGGTCTGGCAGCTGGTGCCAGGAAATGGGCACGAGCTGCTGAGACATCAGCCAGCCCCTCCTCAGAGCCACACTCCCTGCACAGGATAGTGCCTGCCTTCACCAGGGGCTGTGGTTAGTCCTCATGATTGACTTTGTGACAAAAAACCAGCTGACATCAGCTTCCAAGTGTAATAGTGTGGAAATAATCTAGGAACAGAAATACTACTGTTGGTAATCCAAGCAGACCTGTGTCATTTTAGTCACTTTTTAAGAGCTGTCCAAGGACATTGCATTCTGGGGATCCAAATCAATAACATCCCTGTTTAGCTACCATTAAATGGATCAAGCTGCTGTATCTGCCTGCTGCAAACCCAGTTTCTCCTTTCTGAGCAGAACCTGCTGCTGCTGAAAAGGAGTGGGATTTAAACAGTTTTGGTGTATAAACACACCCATCTGCCAGTTGTTTCCAGTGTTAACTGGTTCTTTTAAGGACTCAGTTTCCAATCAGTCAGGAAATTTAGGGCTGTGCTCAACTTCTGGTTAGAAAGTTTGCAGTGAAAAACTGGAATTTGTCCAGCTCACATCCACTTCGCTGTCCCGTGTCCCCACTTAAAAGTCTGCCCTGAGGAAATGAAACTCTTTTTGTGCTGTAGGTCACATGTGTCTCCAGTTCCTCTTGCTGTGGAGAGACCTGAATTTTGCATGGTCAAATACATGTGAAATTGGGCTAGAAACTCTAGCAGTAATATATGTTTTAATTCAGGGAAATATAAGCTTTGTTGCTGGTGCCCTGTTCTAAGCTCACCGTGATCCTTGCTGGCAGCAACACAACACAGGTTAGGCAGGATTAGAAACAACTCAAAATGATTTTAGGATGGCTTGGTTCTGCCGGGTGTTTGAGGCATTTCCCACATGACCACTCGACCCATGGAAGACAAGTTCAGCTTCATTTTCCGAAGCTCTGTCAGTGTGGCTGAGTCGCTGCAGTGAGTCAGTGCAGCTGTGGGATCCCGCAGCAGATGTGCACAGGTCAGCAGAAAATATTTAATGCATTAATTAGAAAAGGGGATATGTGAGTGTGGGCTGACTTCAAAGCCACTTCACTGTCAATTATTCCTTCTTCTCAACTTCCAACTTCATAAAGAAACCTTTTGTTTTTTGAATTTTATTTTTAAATATGAGGCTGAATGAATACAACTGTACATCTGAGCCTCCATAAATCTTGTCGACACCTTGATTAGACGTGGAAAACTCTCCGTCCAGGAAGGTGTGGGACCAGAGAGTGCTGCGCTGTGCAGCAGGAGCCACCAGATAGCGCTCCCTGTACCAGCGTCAGCTGCTCCCAGACCTGCTTGCGCCAAAATCTCCAGGAATTCCCCAATTTTTGGCCCAGCACAGGGCAGCCTGGAAACTCACTCCCTTTCAGTGCCCATTGCAATGCTTAAATGCACTTCAGTTCTCTCTCGGAGCCGTGTCAGCTTTCCCAGCGCACGAGGTGACCTGAGAGGTGGGAAATTAATGAGTGTCATTGCTCTGGAGAGGTGACACGGAGCAGGGAGAGGGTGGACACACGAGGGGAGCTGGACATCCTGCAGGTCACCTTGGCTGTGCCCTGGGGCAGCTCGGGGCCAGGCTGGCACAGGCTTGCAGAGCCATGCAGCTCTCTAGTCACACATCACTTAAGCTCCTGGGGGAATTACAGCCGAAAAAGGAAGGGATCAAGGTGTCTGTGGGAATCTCAGTGTGATCCTACCTGCCTCTCTGAGCGCCTAAATACCAGCTTAAAGCAGAGCCCTGAACCCTGAGAGAAAAATACTGGGAGAAAAAGGGATTTTTTTTCTCCACTAACTCCTCTTCCACTTGTTTTTGTGTGTTCTGAGTTGGTGCAAGGTGAAATGAGGACATCACAACCCATGGAATCAGGGAGCCAGGAGCAGTCACCTGCCTCCCCCTGAGGCATTGATGTGTTTGTTGGACATTGCCAAAGCCACCTCAGTGTCAATGTGGTCTGGTATTTACAGCAGCTCCTAAACTTTTACTCATCTCATTGCTGCAATATACTACTCAACTCATTAAAAGGTTAATTGCCAATCAAATAAATTCAAAATCTTTATTTGATTTCCCTTCTCATAATCAGAAAGCTTAAGCAGCCTATGGGCTCTTTATTTTTTCAGTTGTTCCTTGTGAAGATTTTCACATTAGATTGAGGGAGTCAGCAATTTAAGTAAATTAATATTTAAAAAAAGATATAACTTCATGAGCATGGCCAAATCATCTGTGTAAAAAACACCCAATGAATCAAAAAACGTAATTAAATATTAGCTTTTGGTTGATTAAAAAATGCAATATTCCACTTTCCTTCACTGTCAGTAAGGTCATTTCCCATGTCTAATCACTGCCCTGGTCTAAGGACAGGGAGAGCTGCAGAGCAGCCACCAGCGAGCTTTCTCTCCAGTACCACACACCAGAGTCTGAATATTGTGCCATTAGTTATTAAATTCTAATTAGTGCTTAAGGAAAAGATCCTCTTTTTCTTCACTTCTGCTGGACAGTGCCTAAACCCGTGCCTGGTACTGGCTGAATTCTGGCCCAGAACAAGGAAAGAAGAGCAAGGATGGGCAATAGATGGCAACAGGAGGCCATCAGGTGGGTCACTGCTGTGGTGCTCAGCTTATAGGGCAAGTGATGTGCCATAATCCTACAGCCACACACCGGTGAACAGCCCTAAAGTGCCAAAGGGATGAGCGGAACAACCTCTCCTTTCTGTCTTTCCAGAAGAAATGGGCTCGGAAAGAGCAGCTCATGCTTGGCCTGGGCTGCCCAGGAGGAAGGAGCCCTGCTTGCAGGAATCCCAGCTCTGTCCCTTCCCAGGGATTTGCTGTGGGATGCTGTGACAGGGATGAGGCATCTGTCTCGCCTCGGGCTGGCCTCTGCTGTCAACAGAGAAAAATGAGCACCTGCAGGACATGATTCATGTGCCCTGCACTGTGTGTCAGCTTCAGATGAGATGAAATCACCCCGACATGGCTGTTTCTCTCCACTGCCTCCAAAGGGAGCACACAGCAACACTAACTCGCAGACACCTCCATTATAGCACAGCTGGAGGGGCTCAGAAAAAGGCACCCTTCCCAAATTCCACCACTTGGAAGAAGGTACCAGCCTCGTCTGTCATGCCAACACCTGGTGAGCTGGGTCTGTGGCATTATAGGCCTGGGCATGGCATTATTTAGGGTCATGAAAAAAAAGCAGGAATTTTCACAAGCATGGGGAGTTCAGCAGCAGCAGTTTCTGGGAGGCACTAAGCTGGCACTGGAATTTTTCTCAGGATTGTTTTCCAGGATTTTGATGATAGGGTCTTTGACACAGTGCCTATCACGACTGGTGTTTTTCCTCCCCTCTTTGCATTGAGTGTCACAGAATGATTTAGGTTGGAAAACACCTTTAAGGTCATTGAGTCCAAACTGTGACCAATTCCCACCTTGTCAACCAGACCACAGCACTGAGTGCCATGTCCCATCATTCCTTAAAAACCTCCAGGGATGGGGACTCCACCACCTCCTGGGCAGCTCATTGCAATGCTTAACAACGTTTCCATGAAGAAATTCCTCCTGATGTCCAGCCTGAGCCTGCCCTGGTGCAGCTTGAGGCTGTGTCCTCTAGTTCTGAATAATTGCATAAATGGGATGGGTCTCACTAACAAGATTTTGGTCTCTCAGGAAGACATGTGGGATAGGACATAGATCCCTCGTGTCTTTCCATCCCGTTTCCATCTCACCATGCCTGTTGGAATGCATTTTGACCTCAACACACACACGTTACAGCAGATGCACTATTGCCTGTGTCCTTGTCCCCTGCTACAGCCAGATCCTGTGTTTTGGCCCAGACTGGGCAACCCAGGAGCCAGCCAAGGAATATGTGTGTGCGGATTATGCAGGAGGAGCAGGGAAGACAGAAAAAAAGGATTAAAGCCAGGATAAGATGAAAACTGCTTTAAAGCCAAGTTAGTGCATACTGGTAGAGCTCAGAAAAGCAAGGAGAGTGGTGACTGCTTCACTCCTTCAGGGCAGGCCAGTGCCCAGGCACCTGCACGGAGCCCTGGGAGCAAACAGCGATGTGATCTGACTGTGAGCCTGGCAGGAGACACCTGCTCTGATTCTCCCTGCCAGCAACCTGCCTGCCTCAGACAAGCAGCTGGCAGCAGCGGGTGGCTCAGCTGATACTGAGATGGAAACCAGATAAACCCCTCCTCCTCTGGTTTTTTTTTAAAATATATTTTGTCTAGGCACAAAGGTTTGTGGTTGGCCTGTCGCTAACAATGAGCGTGCTCAGACTGCTCTGTGATAAATTTCCGCACGTCTGGTGAAAAGTTCTGAAAAACCTAGTTAGAAAAGAGAATGAATCTGCAGTTTTATGCCATGCTTGAAAATTCCCTTTTCTTTGAGCTGTTCTGTCTCATGCCAGGAGCTGGTTCCTGCTTTGCTGTAACAACTCTGCGCTCAGCTTGTCCTTAATGCCTTTTGCAACACGAGGGTGCAAAGGCATGTGAAGTATTTACAGTTCTCTCACAGGAAAATATGGTCTAGGCTGTCACTGCCAAAAAAAAAACCCTAGCAAAGGAAGCTCTTGGGTCACTGTAAAGAGGAATCTGATTTTGTTCAACTTGTGCAATGCTCAGAAGTGACTGATACCCTAAATATGAGGAAACTGAGTTTTCTGCTTTGTCCTACAGCTTGTATTGCAATTGTCTGTCTCATTCTCTTTTATTAAATGATCTCTCCAAGGGTAGCCAGGAACAGTTGCCCTTTTCTTTCTCTACATTGAACAATGCAGCCTGTAATTATTTCATTACGACTTTAATTAGTCTTTCATTCATTAAAGTTATAATCACCACATATCGTGATGTATTTATTTGACTACTCAACTGGTAAAAGAGCTGGGGGAGTTGAGGGGCTTAAAAGAAAGTAAAATGGCTACTCAGTTTTGGAATTACCGCTGACACAGACTCAAGAGTGCAAAACTAGTTGTAATTTTTTTTCAGGCCGAAAACATTACATTGGAAATCTGCCAAATCCAAATGGCTCTGTAGGATCCTGCTTGGTTTCCTGCCAGCTCAGACTGGCCAGGGAGGTGCCAGCCTTCAATCTGCAGCTAGTGGGGACCTCAACAGTGAAAACTTCCAGCCATGACTTCCCTGAGGGCTCCTTCTTTCCCTAACCACCTACTCCTTCTTCCTTTCCCAACGAAAGGCTCTCCAAAACTGGAAAAGTATCTTGAATAAAACGATGCTGAGATGTTTCCATCACTCTGTGGGGTTGCCATAGAGTCGTCAAGTCTGTCCTCTTCCACCTAAAAAAGTTATCTGAGGCAAGGCTGAGGAATTGCTGTGTTAGTTTGGGACGCCCAATGTGTTCTCCTGCCCTTAACAACACTCCCTGCTGCCATGGAGCGTTTGTTACACCAAGAGCACGGATGTGATGGTTGTAAGGAGCTTCTCACCACGGCTGCTACATCTGGAAACTCCAGATGTGCACAGTGCATGCATGGGTGAGGTGGAAAGTCGATCTAAATGGTCCAAAACAGAAAAAGGAAGCAGAAGGATGCTTGCTGTCTGTGCTCTCTGCAGAGTGCACCTTGATGGGAATAAAAGTAGAAAGATTTTAGCTGCATTCTGCAGCTGTCAGTACTGAACCAATGCTGGAATTTAAAAAAAGTATTGATTTGGTAACTTTTAAAAGCATTGTGCTCAACTTCGAATAGCTGGACGCTTTCTGTCTCACTGGGCCAGAAGCCAGTGGCTGCTGAGGGACCACTGATGCCAGTTCTGTTCAGAAAACAATAGAATAGAATTATGTTTCTATTTATATGCTATTTAAATAGAACATAAATAGTATAGAATACAATAGAATAGAGTATATATAGAATAGAATAGAATAGAATAGAATAGAATAGAATAGAATAGAATAGAATAAATATAATACTATAGAATTATGTTTATATTTATATTCTATTTATTTTATATTTCTCTTCTATTTAGAATAGGATAGACTAGAGTAGACTAGACTAGACTGGAATAGAACAGGATAGACTAGAACAGAACAGGATAGAATAGAATAGAATAGAATAGAATAGAATAGAATAGAATAGAATAGAATAGAATAATGTTTTTATTTATATTCTATTTATTTTATATTTCTCTTCTATCTAGAATAGGATAGACTGACTAGACTAGACTAGACTAGACTAGACCAGGATAGAATAGAATAGAATAGAATAGAATAGAATAGAATAGAATAGAATGGAATGGTTTGGGGTGGAAGGGACTTTAAAAATCATCCAGTTCCACCCCCCTGCCATGAGCAGGGACACCTTCCACTATCCCAGGTTGCTCAGAGCCCCAGCCAGCCTGGCCTCGGACACTTCCAGGGATGGGGTTGCACAACTTGGCACGTGATACAGCTGCATTCTTGTGAGGTTTGACTCGGTACCCTATCCTAATCTCTCCAATACTGTACAGTATCAGAAAATAACAGAAATAGTTTAGCAACAGGTTAACTAACACCCCTCAAGGCATTTATCACTGGGAAAGCTTCTAATGGGCATGTTTTGATTAAGATTGCACTGGAGGTAGTGTTAGGCCTGAAGAGATTAAATATTTGAATCAGTGATTTGGAAGTAAATATAACTCCTCTGCTGATTAAGGTGTGTGACTTATGCAGAATGGTAAACAAAGAGGTGAGAGAGGCTGCAGTGCAACGATCTTGACTTCTTGATAAGCTTGACTCACTTAAGTGAAAGGTATTTGAGCAGCTGACTGCCCGAATGCACTTTTAGGAACAAGGAATGGAGGCCCTGTCTCCAGAACAGGAGGCTGTACCCCAGCAGGAATGGATTCAGCAAAGGATTTGCCAGTGGAAGGATAAGCAGGTCAGCCTGAGCTCCCACAGTTACATCGTGGCCAAAAAAGGTTAATGGGATGCTTGGATTAACAGTGCACAAGCAGGGCAGGAGCAGGGTGATGCTAACTCGGAACATGGCATTAGTGGGATCAACACTGAAATGCTACATCAGGTTTTGGCACCGACTGCTCAAAAGGAAGGCTGGGAAGGTATAAAAAAGGAGACACCGATGATTAGATGGCAGGAGAAACTGCCACAAAGGGAGCCCTAAAGGGTCCAGTGCATTTAGTTTATATTAAAAAAAAAAAAAGATTGGACACAACTTTATTATGTCTTTGCTATGATTATGAGGTATTTACCTTCTTGGGATCGGGAGAGGGAAAAGTACCAAGCTGCAAAGGGCTTTTTAACCTGGTTAAATACACATGTGGGCAAATGGTTGAAAATTGACGTAGATATGTAAATACTCTACAAATTATTTTACAGCAAATGACAACCCGGTGGAAAAAAACTATCAAAGGTAACCTCACTCTGATTTGATTTGATAACTTCAAATAAAGCCAAATAGCTGCCCAGAAGAGAGCTGACCATTGCTGACTCCCACAGAGAGTGAAGGACTGGTAGGAATCCAGGGACCAGATTAGCAGGTATGACAGATATGACATGAGAGTGACATGTGCCAGCCTGCAAGTGGCCAAACATGTGTGAATTAGGAACAGCTCATTGTGAAAGGCTTTCATGTCAGACCTGTGCACTGACCAAGGAAGTCAGACTCTACTGAATTCTGAATTCTGTGCCTGCCAGGTTTGTGACTGCGCCAAATACTTTGCAGGGTTCCAAGCTCACCACTCTCAAGCCTCTTTCAGCTGTGCCAGGGACTCCAAGGAGCTCATCTCTTCAAACTGACAGACTGTCACTCCAATAACCATGACAAATCTGAGTGCAGTGCAGGGCCTGCAGTTTGGCTCCTCATGGGTAATGACAGCTCTGCTTCCTTGGGAGCCTCCCTGGTGATCAGGCACCTTTGGCAGAGTGCATCCCACTCCAAAATCCCAAACCTTCTGTGTTTCTGCTGCCAGTCATGGCCAAACCCACCCGGGGCAGACAGGTTGGGAAAAGGACTATTTTTCCTCCTGATGTGGATGGTTAGAGTGCCCACCTGGCAGGCACAGTCCACCAAACCTAGAGCAGGTGGGGTTATTCAGAGAAGAATAATATTCCTTTGCAGAAGAACTGCACACTCTGAGGTGAAGCTGTGGATTTCATGAAGCTCTTTCACTTCACAGAGGAAAAAAAGAGGAAGGGGGTATTCACATCCCTTCCCCAACTGGCATTTAGTTGCATTTTCAAAGCAGAACAACTGTGAGGGGAAAGACACACAAAACTTTCCCCACAGAACACTTAACAGCAGTGAGTCAGGCCTCGTCCTGTCCCATCAGGCATGTTCAAAACCTTTCTTGAAGGCAGTGACTGAATTTGAAATTTACTTTTTCCAGCTCCAGGATGAGTGCTCAGGGGCAGGGCTGTTGGGTACTGTGGGGGAGGTGCTGCTTGCAGCTTTCAGTGAGGAAAACAAGAGCTTGGGTCATGGCTGAGAATCCCCTTTGGAAACAGCTTCCAGGTAATAAACCCAAATCAAATCCCCCAGGCGTGAATTTTCCCTGGCATTTCCCTCTGCCTGACTTTTCCTGGTGATGTCTCTGTGTCCCTTGCCCAGGCAGTTGACTCCATCCCTTGGCACTGCCCAGGGAGGCTGAGCTAAAGGATTTCAGGAGATTGGTGCCGTGTCTAATTTTCACTTTGCCCTGCGAATTGAGACTGCAGCCTTTCCATCAGACTGCGAGAATATTTTCTTGACCTAATCTGCTCTCAGCAGGTTTGCTGAAGGTTTTCCCCTCGGCTACCACTTCATGAGTGCTATCACTTGCTCCCCATGAGCACAGACCCTGAGGCTACAGCCTGGGAAGGTGCAGTCTAGGGAGATATGATGTCTAAAACCCAGCTGTGATTTCCAGTCATTAGTCTGAGTAACACATACACATCTGGTTATAACCAGGGATTGCACTGTAGGAATGCAGAAATATGTCCAAAAGAGCCTCTGTGCTGGGGACCTCTTCCCTGGAGTCCTTGTCTTCCTCCAGCATGAAAAAAAATTGCTGTTTCTTCTTTCATGATAACTGAGGGAAAGTAAATTTGCTGCTAGCGTGCTCTGTTTACATCAACTGAAAGCAGTGAGTTCATATAAATTATGCCCAATCTCTGACAAAATAACTCTGTCTGTTTGAGCAGGAAGCCTGACAATGAGTTTTCTTGCTCTCTCCCAGCACATCTTGGGATCAGCTGGCAACTGAGGGCTACTTAGATACAGACTAATGAACCACCATTTCCTGCAGAGCTGAGCTAAGCCATTGCAGCTACAATTGCTACCCCACTTCAGTTTTCTTGATCAAAAAAAACCCCCAAAATAACCCACTTGCTTCAGAGGGAAGGCTGTACACCTACTGATTGCCATGAGTACCACAGGGACCAGCCACAGAACTGAACTGCAGCTGAACTGGTCAGAAATAAGTTGGTGTTTTGCTCCTGAATTTCTTGCCTGTGCATCTTGGGAGAGGGACACTCCAGATGTAAAAACGCAGATAAAATCTGGTGTAAAATCAACATGTGAAACCTCCTGTGTTATTCTTTTAAATGTCAGTTGAAGACAGATGTGGTGTAAGACACGGAGCAGGTGGCATCCATCTCTGTAACACCGACATGGCTATTCCAAGCTAAATGTCTGACAGGGAAGGCAAGATGGATCCAAAATCCATCCCAAATCAAGGTAGATGTTTAAGAAGGAAAGCCTGAATTTTCTTCTGGGAATGCCCATTTCTCTGCACTGACTCTTTTGAAACAGAATCCACATGACTAGCTCAGATACCAATTTTCTAGGCTGCTAAAATTAGAGACAAATCCCACCCATTGCACAGAGTATACCTAACCTGAAAGGAATGACTGATTATGTTCTTCAATATTAAATAGATCTGAAGGCAGATCTGTTTAAACTGACTGATCACATTCTTCTCAAATAGCATTATGTGAATATTTCCAATATGTATAGGGAAGTATTAATGTCATGTACAAAGAGACATTACAAAATTCAGAGGGGTTATGACTGTTGTTCCAATAAACAGGGAAGGGGAACAACAGGAAGGACCACAGCTGTGAAATCAACTCTTCTAGGAAGGGTAACTTTGAAGTCAGAACTGAAGCATGCTCAGGGTAGATGGTATATTTTAACCATTACAAGACTTTATTAAAAATACATTAAATTATACCCTCCCTTCCCTTTTTTTTTACCCTAAAAAATTTGTAATTTGGTCAAACTGCCTTAGGTTTGTTAAGAGCCACATGAGCCACATCCCAAATTATGCCACAGACAGTTACTCAAACGATGGTTGTGAAATAGAGGGTGGGAAAATTATGACTCTCGTTATATTTTGGTCTCTGATATGTTTTGCTCTGTTTGAGATTCTTTCTCCACAAAACCCAAGACAGGAAATTTCAGGTCTAGTGGCTGAAGTCGAACAGGACCCAGGGGGTTCTGATCAGATACAACACAGGCCCTGCCCCTCTGTGGTGTCACCTGCTGTGGTGACCCTGTCTGGATGCCAGGCACTCACCAAAGTCACTCTGTCACTGCCCTCCACAGCTGGACAGGGGAGAAAAAAATACAACGTTCATGAGTAAAGGGCAGAGAGAGGCCACTCACTAAACACCATCATGGGTAAAACAGACTCACCTTGGGGATATTAATTGAATTTATTACCAACAAAATCAGAGCATGATGATGAGAAATAAAAGGAGATCTTAAAAATCCCTCCTCCTTCCCAGCTCTGCCTCCTCCCCCAGCACTGCAGGGAGATGGCAATGGAGGTTATGGTCAGTCCACCACACGCTGTTAGGGAGAGGAATCCTTCTCCTGCTCAGGGAGAGGAATCCTTCCCCTGCTCCAGCGTGGGGTCCTTCCCATGGGACATGGTCCTCCAGGAGCTTCTCCAGCGTGAGTCCATCCCACGGCAGACAGTTCACAAACTGCTGCAGCGTGGGTCACTCTTCCACACGGAATGGACAGGCTGCTCCAGCGTGGGTCCCCCACGGGGTCACAAATCCCACCAGGAAACCTCCAGGGTGGGCTCCTCTCCCCACGGGTGCTCTCGGAGCTGCCGGGAGCCGTGCCAAGGCAGCCTCCTCCATCCCACCCTTCCTTTGTCCCGCACTTAGACGCGGGCGAAGCACAACCATCCCGGCACGGCTGCCCTGCCCGGAGAGCTGAGGGACAGCGGCGAACACCCCACAAACGCAGGAAATCACGGCAGACACAAGACCTTGGAAATGCAGGGACCCCGGGAGAGGCGGCGCAGCGAGAATCACCTCCCGAACGCGCACAACCCGAGCGGACCGGACGCTTAGCCCAGCGGGGTGGAGCACGGCTCCCGTTGTTGTGGGACCGCGGGTTCGATGCTGGCTAGAGACGGCAGGGCTGGAGCAAATCCCCGGAACCACCGGGGAGCCTCATCCGCTGTGCAGCGGCACCGGCACCGACCTTCAGCGGCGGGACAGGCAGCGGAGCGGCGTGCTGAGCTGTGGCGCAGGGAGCGATGCAGTGGAGAAGAGGCTGAAGTAGTGCAAGTAGGAACGGCAGATAGTAGTTAGAAGTAGAGGCGGCGAAGAGAAGAGGCAACGCAAGACTGCAAAGGATCTGAGCGTTGGGTCCGAGTGGGAGCGGAGAAAAGTCGAAGCAATTAGTTAGTTAGGTCTGCTCCCGCTTCGGAAAACCGATTGAAACACATAAAAAACTGGGAGGGGAAATCTCTCCCTTTTCATTACTGAGTCTGTTTCACTAAGATCTCTCCCTTTTCATTAGTCGATCTCTAAGATAGTGGTTTGGTTTCCCCTTCCCTGTGCTTTCCTTTTCTCTTGTCCCTTTTTCTCCAATGCAGACTCACAGCTACCAGCTGCCAGCAGCACAGGTGCTCAGCCTTGCTTAGAGTCAAACCACACTTTTTCTCAACTTCACTTTTATGCTGTTCAAACCTATATTCTTTCCACTCTTCTTTCCCCTCAACTTTCCCCTAAATTATTTCCTATTCCAATGGAAAGAATTGGGGCAGGGCATAAGAAGACAGGACCACACTTTTTTTTTTCTCAACTTCACTTTTATGCTGTTCAAACCTATATTCTCTCCACTCTTCTTTCCCCTCAACTATTTCCTATTCCTATGGAAAGAATTGGGGCAGGGCATAAGAAGACAGGACCACACTTTTTTTCTTTCTCAACTTCACTTTTATGCTGTTCAAACCTATATTCTCTCCGCTCTTCTTTCCCCTCGACTTTCCCCTAAATTATTTCCTATTCCTATGGAAATAATTGGGGCAGGGCATAAGAAGACAGGAAGCATACTTGAGGAACAATCCAAACCAGTACGTGTTTTCAAATGGCAAAAAATTATGCTCTGTCCATGACAAACTGTTGTTGTTGGGGTTTTATTACAGCAGATAATCGCATGAGTGTTTCACAGTGAGCAGTTTCTTTGTTCCCTCAGCTTGGCTCTTTAGGAAGATTTATCCTTAAATATTTTCCATGAAACTCCTTAAACTCCGCCCAGAGCAGCTTAAATTAACTGCAAGTTGCAAATCATTAAAGCTGAGGTATAGTTTTAATGAAAATTCCATCTAAAATATTTTGCCTCTTGGAGTTCTAACTTTTTTTCCCCTCATCTCGCTGGGCTTTTCCCACATGTTGTGTCCCAGCAGTGAAGTCCACAGCGGCCTTTGCATTTCCCGAGGCTGCAGCACTCCTATACATGAACTAGTTCTTGCAGAGACACCAGAGCTATCGGTGCTGCACTAAAATGCCTCCCGTGGCCCTGCTGTACATCTGCCCTCTCTTGCCGTCGGTGCATTTCCACTTTTCCCTGCCCTTCCCAGTGCATTTCTGCTTGCACTGTTCTTTCTCTTTCCTGTGGGCTGCACCAGTCTGCTGCCTGTAATGCTTATCCTGCTGTAAAGCCTGGAAGCTACTACTATTTCCTCATCTATTTTAGGAGTCAGAGTTTTGTCCCTGCCTGCCTGTCCTCACCTTCATTTGTAACTTCCCTTTTTTTTTTTTTTTTTGTCCTGGATTTTTTAAACACGGTTTTATATCTCTTCCATTTTTCTTTTAATTTTTTTTTCTTTTCCCTTCACACAGTGTTGTGATCTTGATCCTTTTTCTCTGCAGGGACCAGGGGATCACCTGTAAAGTTAATGGAAGAGTTAATGAGGGAATGTAGGAATGCAGGAGACTGCTATTTTTAGCATGCTTCATCTTATGTAATCTTTTTTTTTCCCGTTGTGGTATCAAAATAGATACCAAAATACCAAATAGAACTTGGTTTCTGATAAACCTGTTTTATGTCCCAGTGTTTTACAAGAAGCCCCTGTAGATACTGGTACAGCACGATAAAAATAAATCCTGGGGATCATGTCGCTTGCTCAGGAAAAAACTCTGGTTGAAGGCAGCACCTTGGTACCACAAACTTGTTAGAGACAGAGCTGAAACTTTGGTTTGTGCAGCAGATTTCAGCAGTGTCCATTTCAGTTCTGCTACAGCCTTTATGTTGTTTTCCTTGCCTCTCTCCAAGCCTTTGGGAAGTTAAAACAGAGGATGGCAAACATCGTGCTGGGTCTGTATTCACACATTCACCACGATCAGGGTACAGCTTCCTCTCCCTCTCTGTGTCTAGTTCCACCTCACTGTTAAAATAATGATGTTTTAAAGTATTTTCTTTTACCCCGTAAATGCCTTAAACACACACATCAGTATTTCATAGCCCTTTTCAGGTCCTGCATGGAGACGATGCAGCTTTCACAATGTTCTAAGGGAAAATAAAAGAGACAAGCTTGAAAAAAAATTAGGTGCTACAGACACATGCTTCAAATCAAGTTAATGAAAACCCTGGAACCCTAACTGGAGATAATGAGTCATAATTTCTCATTATTCCTGTTATTAGGAGAAAATTGTCTTTAACATTTTTAATCAGATATGGATTAAGCCTTCAGTGAGGACTTCTGGATGGGCCCTTCCATGTTTGGTGTGGTATTCCCCAGCACGTAGATATTTCTTCCTCCAAACACTAGTTATATGTAAATAACTTCCTGCAACATCTAAGGACTGAATCCAAGGCTGAGCTTAGGGAGTCTCGGCACCATTCCTTGCCAATAGGTTGTAGTGGATGGCCAAAGTTTGTATTTTTCCAAGGAGGAGTCTTCCCTCGTGGAAGAGATTCCTGCTGAGGGTTATTAGCACCTTCGGGAGAGGAAACCACATCAGGAAATCCTTGAACAAACCCTAGAGCAGCTGTAGGCTGGGAGAGCATCAGGGAGACATTTGACAGAAGCCAAGCCTGTGCTTAAGCGCTTGTTTGCGCATCCATCCCGCGGCCAGAGCCAGGAGGGAGGACACTGCAGGGCAGGGACCCCATCTGACCTGGCACAGATGTTCTGTGCGGCAGTTCCCTCCCTGCAGCGCTGCTGCGCTGCCTGTGCTAAACACCCCTCCGCAGCTCTGCGGGGATAAAATACTTACCTACCTCCCAAGGGCTTTGGGGAGCTTATCCCGTGTCTGTACAATGCTACACGAGTTCCAGCCGCTGTGGGAAGCTGCCTGATTGGAAGATTTCTCTCAGATTATGAACTCCTGTATATAATGTTTGGTGGTTGCTTTGAAACCAGGTCTCAGACCTCTGCTCTATTCTACTGCTCTTTCTGCAGCTTCTGAAGGAATTGAGAGGGAGTTTCAGCACACACCTAAACCAGTCCCTGCATGGTTTTTCAGCATCTGGCTTCTTGGTAAACTGGTTGGGCAGAGCTTTCTGTCCTCATTAGCAGCATGGCTAATGAATCTAACTCCAAGCCTAGCCAAGATCCAGATCCAAGCCAGCAGTGCCAGCACAATCCTACTGACATTTGAGCACCACCCACTGCCCTTCATGTGCAGGACCTCAGTGACTGAAGGGAGGTGTCAGAGGATGGACCGGGCTCTGCTCGGTGGTGCCAGCAATGGCACAGGAAGCAAGGGGCAGAAACTGATGTGCAGAAAGTTCCACCTGAACATCAGGAAGAACCTGTTCCCTGTGCAGTGACCGAGCACTGGAACAGATTGCTCAGAGAGGCTGCGGAGTTTCCCTCACTGGGGATATTCCAGAGCCATCTGGACACAATCTTGTGCTCTGGGATGGCCCTGCTGGAGCAGGGAGGTTGGACCTGGTGACCCACTGCGGTCCCTTCCAGCCTGACCATTCTGTGATTATGTGACGTCGCTGAACTGCAGGTGAGGAGTAACTGAGATTGTAACTCAGTGGAAAGTTTCCTTCCTCTCCATTCCTGAACTACAGTGGCTTGCTTATAAACCAGCGGGTCGGAGTCCCGAGGCGGGATGGCACAAGACGAGGTTGGATGGTGATTCTACTCCCCGCTTCCTCAGGGAATGCCTCCGGGAGCCCATCGGGAAGCCTGTCCCTGCCCGGAGCGCGGGGCAATGCTGGCTGCCCTCCCCACGATGCCCCGGCGAGCGACCTTCGGTGCCTCTGTCCCCGCGTCTGCCGCGTGTTTCGGCAGAGCGACAGCCACGGCCAGCCGCGGGCTGGGGACACGCTGCCCACCTTTCCCTGTGCCGAGGGGTGCCCAGAGCCTGCCGCTCTCCCCATCCGCGGCGGGGGCGGGCCGGGGCGGGGGCGGCCCCAGCTCCATCCCTGCCCGCCCGCCTCCCGCAGCCGGTCGGGGCGGAGAGGCGGCACCGGAGGGCTCCTCCGCCAGCAGCCGGGCGGGCAGCGGTGCACATGGCATGTCTGATGGCGGCTTTCTCCCTGGGCAGCGCTTTGGTAAGGCGCGCCCTGCCTTCCCTCCGCGGGGCCGCGGCGAGCGCCGGGCGGGGGGCGAGATGCGGGGCTGGGGGATGGAGATGGAGCGAGGGCTACGCGGGAGCTCCCGAGACGCTTCCCCAGGGAAAAGCGGGGTCGGAGGATGCGTCCGGGGCTGCGTCCCGCCGCGGGGTGCGGGATGCGGAATGCAGGATGAGGGATGCGGGATGAGAGATGCGGGATGAGAGATGCGGGATGAGGGATGCAGGATACAGGATGACGGATATAGGATGAGGGATGCGGGATGAGGGATGCGGGATGCAGGATGCGGGATGCGGGATGAGGGATGAGGGATGCGGGATGAGAGATGCGGGATGAGGGATGCAGGATAAAGGATGCAGGAATAGGGATGCAGGATGAGGGATGCGAGTGTGCGAGCGGCCGGCGGCGCACGGCGGGACTTGACCGCTGGTTACCTCTGTCTGTAGCTAAGGCGGGGGGATTATCGCCGAGCATGCTCGCTGCGCCGCTGCGCCCCGCCGGCTTCCCAGCGGATTTGCGGAGGGACCGTAACCTTTGCATAACACCCGGGGCCGGCGGGGGACGGAGCGGGCAGAGCCCGCGGGACCGTCCTGCCGCTGGGACCGGGCGGGCGCTGCGGTCCCCGCCGGGCGCCGGGAGCGGCCCGGCTCCTCAGCGGAGATCCAACTACATGGGAAATAGCCCAAAGTGTGCGAGAGCGGCTGAGAGGTGAGCGCGGTGCCGCCGCCCGCCGTGCCCGGCGCAGGGCTCGGAGCGGGCACAGGTCGGGATGCGCGGCTGGGGCAGCGCTGGGGGGACAGCGGGGAAGAGGCTGCAGGGCTTGGGGCGTACGGAGGAGGTTCTGTGTGTCCGTGCCTTGCACAAGGCTCGGGTAGGTCCGTGGCTGTCGTAGCCGGGGGATTGCTCGGCTTTTTCCGAGCGAAGGTGATCCTTCTACAGGGAGGCGTTTGGAGCATCGCAGGTGCTCGGGAGATCCTCAGCCATTAGCAGGTGGTCCCTGGGGGAGGCAGGTGTGTGAACAGGCATTTCGGTCCGCAGAGTGACTGAAATTCTTTAATGCCCCAGTAACAAAAGTCTTTGGCTTCATATTCTCTGACGATGGAGTAGTCAGGGGCAAGGATCTTGTCCAAAGGATATTTCTTTTTGAATCGATCTAAACTGGAGAAGCTCTGACTGTCACCTGAGCAATCAAGGTGACCTGCTCATTGAGAGTTAGTTTTTGGATATTCACTCTGATGTATGAAGGTGCTCAGTGGTTCCTCCAAACAAAACCGCTCATAAGTGCCAAAGTCAGCCTTGAAATCATCCAGGGAAGAATATTTTTAACTCACCTTCTGTTAGCTTTTAGGGAAGAGGGAAGTTCCCCTGCTTTAATTGTTGAGTTCTAAGATGTTTCACGTTACTCTTGTTATGTTCAAATTACATACCATAGCACTCAGCTATTTAAGAATTTGACAGTAAGTGTTACTGGATACCTGACCTCTAAGTAAGTTGAGGGCACGATTAAAATCTCTTTCTTGAGAAAATGTGGTGAGCAGAGCTGATTTTTTTTCATCCAGACCTTGGGGCTTGCACGTGAAGAATGGGAAGACGCCAGCTATGGAGTGGTTATGCAGGAGTACTTTTTTTCGTTGGTGATTATGTAGCACTGGAGTTTTTTTTTAATGTTTTCATGACGAGTGACTGATCTGAGCAGTGCTGCTTTTACAGCAAAGATGGGAAGACCAGGAACCATGAGAAAGAGGATGGAAGTGGCACAGTGGAGAGGAGACAGTGTCACTTCTTAGCTGAACTGGACGAACAGAGAAAAACAGTGGCAGGACCTGCAGCCCCTTTTGCATTCATGCATTAAAAAGGAGTGCAGCACATCTGCTTTTCGAGAGATAACTTTGTAGATGGTTGGGCAGATGTGTCAGCATGGGAAGCCTGGCACATAAGCCATCTACAGAAGTCCTCTCCAATACAAATCTGCATTAGAAATACTAAATTTCCTAATAGACAACTGTGCAGATGTTTGGCTCTGCTTATGACATCCACCAAACAACAGATGACAGCAAACAGCCTCTGAACTGTTCAAAATTCTGTTTAGCTGAAGAAAATTCATGACTGTTTTTCTTTTGAGCTTACACACATCCTGCTGATACCAGTGCAAGGCACCCATGCTGATAAAAGGAATGTAAAATATGCAGATTTTGTATGCGTATTTTTAAAAAAGGAAAAAAAAAAAGAAAAAGAAAAAGTAGAGAAAGGTGGGGGGAAGGCCGTTGTCATGGTCAGGAGAGGAGGAGAAGGAGATTTAGTCCAAAAATTGCCATGTGGAATTGCATTGAGTGCTGTGATAGGCAGAGTGTAGCAAGAAGTATGGCTGAGAGCACAGAACATTGACCTTACAGTGTCAGTGGTGCAAGAACTGGAGCAGGGTTTAGTGTGTTTATGTAGCTGATAAGAGCTCCATTAGTTATCACTATCAAGCATGGAAAGCACACAAGGATTTTGGGTGCAAAGCGTTGTGCTTTCCTAAAAGGCCTCCAGAAAATAACTTGTACTGTCGTCCCATGTTGCCAAGTCTCCAGAACTATCAGTGCAGGAGAAAATAAGGCATGAAATAGTACATTTGAAAATTCGCAGAAATATAACTTCACATTTACACAAGCATGGGCTGATCCAGGGGAACAAGAGCTCTTAGACATTTTGAGTGGCTGTCTTTTGAAATGTCTGCACAAATAATTGTTCAGCCAGCTCCCTTCCCCCTGCAGCTCTGTCCCAGTGCAAGCCCTGGAATCAGAGTAACTAGAACCAAATTCCTTAAGTGCATGAGAAACCAAATACAATGGGGACTGAACTTATAAATGTATTAATCTGGTGCAGGATCTGAAAGGAAAACCAGTGCTAAAGGAACTGTATGTGCTGCAAGAGCTCTTTTACCTCTTCTGACAAGGCTCAGGCAGAACAAACAAAAGATTGCTTTATTTTATTCCTCTTTCACCTATCAGCGCATTACAGTGCCAGATTCTTGTGCCACTTAAAGAATAATTCTACTGATGCAGAAGGTTTTGAAAGGTGTTCCTAAGCAAAAGTCTGTGAACTTTCTCTCCTTTCCCTGCAGGGTGGCAGCAGTTCTGGCTGTACCATGGCCGAGCCAAAGTCCGTGTGTGTTTCGGTGGATGAGGTGGTCTCCAATGGCACAGACCCCCAGGACATTCGACTCATGAATGGACACTTAAAAAAAGTGGACAATGCTCTGACAGAAGCTCACAGGTTCTCCTACCTGCCCCGCAGACCGGCTGTGAACATTGAGTTTAAAGAACTGTCCTACTCTATCCAGGAAGGGCCATGGTGGAGAAAGAAAGGTGAGGAAAACAAAATTTCATCTACAAGAAGCTGTAGATGCAGTAGTTCATACAACTGCTTAGTTCTGCCTCCCAATTCTTAAGTGTTTGATGTAAATATAGTATTCCTGTGCTGCCAAATATCTGTCCTGTGATCTTGCCTGTCTACAATTTATTGTTGAGGGTGGGTAGAGCATGCAGGAGTTTAAATATGGGGGTGGGGGAAATGAGGAGGCTTTTATTTTTCACTCCTGCAATTGGCTGTTTTGTGAAATGGTTGTTTTTTCAGTACTCTTTCAGAACAGCGAGTATCTCAGAATTTCAGAAGGCATTAGACACCAGGATAAAAAATGTTTTCTTTAAAAGGCTGTGTTTGGAAAGAAATGCTGTGAGCTCTAGGTCTCTCTGCAGCTTAGATGGGTCTCTCTGAGCTTGTAATTTCTTTTAACTGATTAAATCACTGGCTCTTGCTGGGACTGAAACCTGAGGTTCAGTCAAGGACCAGGATGCTCTTTGGGTATCTCCTTTGCTAGCTGAGCCCTGCAAAGAGTTCACAGCCTACAGCACAGGGCATACCAAAATAATACAGATATTGGGGCATCTCAAGGAGGAGAAGTGTTGGGAGTAAGAAGGGATTATTCAGCTCTCTTCTTTATAGGTTCTTGGTTGATTCCAGTTCTAAAAGGTGGCGCTGTCCTTTCTCCTCTGCTTGGCATCCATTCCTTTCAAACCTTCATTTGCCTTGTGTAACTGTGTTTCCTAGAGAGTTTTTGGGTTTGGTTTTTTTTTTTTTTTTTGGTGGGTGTGACTAGTCCTCTCTGAAAGGAAAACTAGGTCGTGCAGTAAATTCCTGCCAGCGAAAAGAAGTATGCCCACGAGAAAATATTGAAATCTTCAGGAGAATTTTGTGTACGAAGTGACATAATTGCTCTTCCTTGAGGAATTCTCTCTCAGTAATGTACATTGTACCTTGTTGTGCTTTAGTTCTTTTAAGATTTTGATGATTGTGTGCTTTAGTTCTTTTAAGAGATAAGGCCCTGCCAGTGCAGTGCTCACCTGAGCCATACTTGATACCTGCACTGGCTCTGAAAATGTAAACCCACTGCTTAAAGGCTCCACTTGAGATTGTTTCACAAAGTGCTTTGCCGCCGTCTGTAAATTGTGCCATTATCACAACACCAAGGCTTCAATAGTCTAAAAATGTGTGGTATGAAAAGCACTGGAGCTGTTGCCATGAAAGTGCTACTGTATGTGGACAGGCTGTGCATACAATTATTCATTTGTTGAAGGATCTGCGGATTTCATGCTTTAATGGGTTTTTCAACATCAAAACTGAATGTACACACACTGGCCTTCTTTTAATTATTTACTAAAATTGCATGGAGCCACACTGTCCATAGGAGAACAACTTGGTTTGGCAGCAACTTTGGTACATTCAGAATTAATCTTTATCTTATCAGAATGAACACAAAACGTTGAAGGTTTTTTGTCCTCCAAGAAATGGAGCTATGCCAAAATGTCTCATTTAAGATTTAAAAGCTTGAGATTTCTAACTGGATCTCTTTCTCACTGGCCAGAAGTGATTGAGGGGTTCTCTACCAAAAACCTCTGCTCACATTTGCCGACATGCCTGGGTGACTTGGCTTGAATAAAACAACAACAACATCCTGGCAAAATGTCCTGCTGCTGAAAATGACCTGTGGGGGTGTTTAGCTCTAGGCTATGGCTATGACCGTGTCTCTACATTTGGATTTGAAAGAGGAGATTGAGCTTTTCTGGCTGTCTGTGTGCAGGGGTTCAGATCCTCCTCACCTGGTCTCTCACCACGTGTTTCCCTCGGGACCACCAAGGACAGCCTCAGGGTGGCTGAGCTGCTCTCTGCCAGCAGGGCTCGGCTCTCCTCTCCTTGCCAGGGACCTGAAACAGCCTTGGGAGGTGTGCAGTGACTGCTGAGAGCTGTGAGCCAAAGTGTGCTCTCACTGCCAGGAGGTGAACCACATCCCTCGGGGGCCATGGCCAGCTGGAGGCAAGTCCTTGTCCTTCTCCTCACCAGTGAGAGCACAGCTGGAATATTGTACCCAGTTGTGAGTGCTTCATATGGACAGAGATGCTGGGAAGCTGCAAAGGGTCTGTCAAAGGGCTAAAAAATTGTTCAGGGGACCTACAAAGAGCAGCTGTGGAGTCTGGGCTTGTTTGGGGTGGTGAAGAGGGAGCTGGGGATGGTGTCACTCTGGCACACAGCTGCCTGAGCTGTGGGGTCAAACTCCTGCCAGTAGTGCCAGGCGATAATTAACAAGAGCCCAAGGCCACATATTGCATTTGGGTGGCTTGTGGTGGACACCAGGAAATATCTGTCACCTGGGGACAGTGGGGCTTTCCCCATCGCAGGGGAGCTGGAGGGTTTGGCTGAGCAGCTGATCTGATCTGGTGTTGGTCATTGTCTTCCTTGGAGTAGAAGGCTGGGCTAGGTGACCTCCAGAGGTCCCTTCCTTTAATGTTTCAGTTTAACTTTAGAGTTACCAGTTAGATTATAGAAACCAAACTTTCCTCACAGCCCCGTCCCCTACTCCAGGGACTGGCTCAATATATTTAACAGAAAAGATTTTCCATCAGAAAAACAGAAAACCAAAATGCCTAAATAGTTTCCAGTGAAGGTAAGAACCACACTACTCAGATGCCTTGAATTGTTTGAGTGGTTCTGCAAGTAGAGTTCTTTTTTTTTTGTGTGTGTAATTTGGGTTATCTGTTTAAACCTGATGGATTTGTACCTGAGTGCATTACATGTAAAACTGTTCTGAATGCTTTATACTGGTTCCTGCTCCAGTGGGAAACTGGGACTTTGCAGTGCCCAACAGAAGGGCAATATTGTGCCTCCAAACACCGGTGGTTGTTGCAGTTCAAAACTCCTTGTAGATTCTCTCTGCTTAAAGTTTCTCTCACTGCTGCAATGTGAAATATTTGAATTCACTTTTCTATGAGAAGAGTCGCAGAAAACATGCTGGGGGAAAAAAAAAGAAAGGAGATGTCTCTCAGTTCACATTGTTCTTGGGTGCTGGTTGTGGTAAGAAGCGATAAGGGATGCTGTTTCAAAAATGTGCCTTTTAAATTAATGGTGTTTCTATTCTGAAATAGAGCTTGAAAAAGAAATTCTACTATTTCTACATAATTCTCTACGACTGTAATGAATTAGTTAAAACCTTTCAAGAGTGTTGGATCACAAAGGCAGAAGTATAGTTTCCTTGCAAAGACAATTTGTGCCAGCATGTTGGACAGGAATTCAACTGAAGAGCAATTCCCTTCAGTAAAAATGGCATTGCAAAGTAATGTTAAGGTTAGGCTCTAAATTAGCAAAAGGAGGAATAATTAGTAGAGCTGCCATTGTGTTCTGTACTTAGCTTGATTGTTCAGACAATGCAGCTCATGGTGTGTCATGTCTTTTACTTTTCATTAAAAGCACAAAGAAAGGTGAATTTGCATTGCTTGTCAACAACAAAGAAGCTAAATAAGCTACAGAAGACTTCAAATTGGAATTTTTCATTGATTTTTGTCTCTGCTTTAAATTGACTAATTTAACTATTAAATATCACTCTCTCTCTAAATACAAGGAGGGGCATTTTGATTCTAAGGTTTATATGATAAATGCTGCTCCCCTTATGAGGCTTTTTCAAATTCATAGCAAAGATTGGTGCGACTCTGGAGCTGATTAATTCCTGGTGTAATTTCCCTTGAGGTCAATGGGATTAACAGGGAAGAAATGGGGCAGGTCAGTCCTTGATCAAAACAACTGTATCTGACCCATTCCATGCAGTAGGAGCTGTTGCCAAGGTGGGAATTTGGAAGAGGTTAGAGGTAAAAGTTTCAGAAGGTCTCAGTCAACCTTGACCTTTTCCCTGTGAAGCTTTTAGGGAATTGGTCAACAGGTAGGAAAAACTGTTCCTTCAGTTTTGAAGGAAAGAGATTTTTGAGTGATTTGTGAGGTTAAGGATCTTCCAGAACTGAAAATGTGTCGAAGTCTTTGAATCCAGTCTGTGTTCAAGCATGGGGCTTTCTCAATCTTGGACCTTGCTGGCCCACAGGAAAGCCCCAGGACTCCTGGAGGAACTGCTGTGAGGTTAAGATGAACTGGAAAAAGGGAACTTCAGCACATTTCTTAGAAATAATAGGGCTGCTTAGCCCCAGGATGCTTCTCATTTTTTTTTTTTTTAGGATGAGGGACCCATCTGACTTGGAGGGGAAGAGAAAGAGGAAAGTCTTGTGTTAGAACCAGTGTGGCTCCTTAAATGTGGAAAAGCAAGATCTGCAGAGATTTGGAACAAAATGTGGCCAAAGTTTCACTCTTTTGTCACAAAGCCATTTATCTAAGGGTTGAGAAAGAGATGAAAATTCATCTTATCTTGGCTTCTGAGCTGTGTGTTTAAACTGAAGTTTGAAGCGTAAATCACAGAATCATGGAGATTGGTTTTACCAGTTTATAGAAAAATTACAGCTGTGTAGGTTTCCATACTAGGACTGCTGAAAACTGTTTGCAAAAGGATTTAATAGAAAAGTCAGTGCCTCAGGATTCAGCCATTTTTGTTAAAAGCACCGTGAAATAATCTGAATTGTGGTTTAGGGATGAATTATGTATAGTCCCATATATAAAGGGGGCATGAAAAGTACTTTGGAGCTTTCTGTCTAGGTCAAAGTCATTCAGCTTTACTTTAAAAAGATACATACATTCTATACATCCACGAAAGGACATTTGCTCTATTGTTCCCAGGTTTCTAGTTGGTTTTGCTGTAATATAGGATGGAAATGGAAATATTCTGCCTATATAATTGAGTGCATCCACGAAGAAAGTAGTAATAAATTTGCTTTCGAAACACCACAACTCAGGGATTGCTTTTTGCTTTTTTTTTTTTTTTTTTTTTCCCTTCTCCTCACACTTCTCGGTATTCATGGCTAATTAGGCAACGTTTTAGTTGGAAATTTCTCCGTTGTTATTTTTAGGACTGTAATGAGTCATTTGTGCTGCGTTCGAGTGTAAGTTCTGCTAGGATTTGGTCTCTAGTAACCTCTGAGGGAACGAGCTCCGAGCGGGCAAAACGCAGCCGGGGATTTTCGTGGAGCGGCTTAGGAGCAGGACACAAATTCACGCTCAGCAGAAAATGCGATATTTCTCGTTGTTTCGGGTTGGTTCCAATGGCTCAGAGCCCGCGGAAACAAACCGGAGAGGTGCTGTCTTTGCTGCCTGTCAAGGTTGTTGTTTCGCAGCTCTGAGCGGCGGGAGGAGAGGGATGAAGGACCGGGCACATCCTGGATGGCTCCGAGCTGTCCGATGGGGAACGCGGAGCCTTTGGCAGGTTGTTTGGTATTCAGGGAAGATGGAAAGTGGCCGTCACAGCCCGAGATGGTGTCATCAGAACAGCGCGATCCCTGCCTTTCAGCTCCGAGGGCTGTGTATTATGTTAATACCGTTCCCTGCATAAGATGGAAACTTCAGCCGCTGTCAAACCATCAGCAGAGATTTAAACAGGCTGGGGTTTGCTGATTCGCTTCGGTGCCGTCTTAGGAATTAGTCCTGGTACACACACTTGGACAGACCCGTTTCTTTTTATTTTGTTAGGCGCTTTTTAAAATTTCATTTATCTTTTTCAGCATCCTTCCCTATGACTTCATTTAAAAGATTTCACACACACACACACACACACACACACACACCCCCTTTTCCCATCCCCTCCGGTGATATCCAAATGAAACAGAGGAGAGGAGGAGGGGGCTGGGAAGGGAGGATTTGGCCTAAATGATGTGCTAATCCGTGCTGGAGGAGTCGGAAAAAGCCGGTGGGGCTGGGGCTGGGGCTGGGGCCGGGGCCGGGGCAGGTGCAGTGCGGTGGAGGTGCCGCATCGCCTGCCCGCCCGGCGCGCCCGGCGCGGTTACTGGCGGGCGATGCACTGCAGTAACCCGCGGGATGCGCTCCCGCCTGGTTGGCTGCTCCGAGCTCTGTTGCTAAGATGGGAGGGAGGGAGGGAGGGAAAGATGCAGAACAGGAACGAGCAAAAACCCACTTTTTCTTTCTTTTTTTTTTTTTTTTTTTTTTTTTTTTTTTTTTTTTTTTTTTTTTTTTTTTCCCTTCGCCTCTCTCCGACAGATGGGTAGTATTGTTCTCGACCATTTTTTGCCTGCTTTGTCTGAGAGCGTGTTTTCATCTCGGAGAGGAGGATGTGTGCAAATTAAGATCCATATGTTAGAAAGAATAAACAAGTTAGGCCGGTCGAAACCAACTGTGATACTGGTAAAAAACTCTTTTTTTGGCAAATATTGAGTAAATTCCTAGTCAGTGGCTTAAAATGTTGGTGAAACTAATAAAAATTCCTAGTCAGAGGCTTAAAATGTTGGTGAAACTAATAAAATTTCCTAGTCAGTGGCTTAAAATGTTGGTGAAATTAATAAAAATGAGACACGATTTTTTTTTTCTAAGCACGTGTTTTAACCTTGATAAAATCCATGCAGTTTTTCTTTTAACACTTCAGCTGCCTCAAGATGGTGAAAATATACTGACTAGTCACTGTTACTGGAATAATTCACAGTGTTTTATTAAGTGATAAATAACTCTTCCCAGTGTCCTCTTGCATTTGTTCTGTAAAGTGGAGGTTATTGGGAACAAGTCTTGGTCAGCCCCTCTGTCTGATCCTTCTACTGTTTCCCAGCTGAGTATGTCCTTACTTCAGCATTACTTGTTTTTCGTCAAGCAGAATCCATTGTTATTGTGGGCTTGGTTTTGTTGAGGTTTGGTTATTTTTTGTGTGGTTGGGGTTTTTTGGACCTGGAGCTTTTTTAGAAATGTGTCTCAGGTTTGACTCAGTGAGTTTTGGTCGCTGAGTCTTTGTGTGAGCAGAACATCTTCTTCTTTCTCTCTGCTGTATTGTTTATTAAATCTAAGCATTACAATGACCTCACTATTTTTCATTCTAGCTAATGTTTTAATTCAATAAATTTTATTAACTGCTGCTGTGAAAACTTGTGACTGAGGAAGGAGGTCTTAGAGAGATACCAATTATAACATTTTTGAATTTATGTGCCACAAAGTGGTCATGGTGAGTTGTTGGGAGCCTGAGCTCTGGTCTCTGCTGTTTCCATCTCTCAGAAAATGTGTTGGGGGCTGGCTGGAGCTCACCCTGACACCCTCCACTACAACTTTCTGTATGTGGAGTGGGATTTGATAAAATGCTCTTCTGTCCTCTGTCCATGTGTGGTCATGTCCTGCTCAAGGTAGAGGCAAAGTGCACCACAATTTTACACATTTTGAAGTAGGCTTTGGCTTCTGTGGTCTGAAGATACAGCCGAAGGCTGGGGAAGATGAAGCAAGAGGCATTTTGCAACTGGAGGCTTCAGACATCACGTGGTTGGTCAGGGCTCTCCATAACCTCAATGAAAGGAAAGAAAAATCACAACAGCAACCAAGAATAGAAGCTAACTGGAATTAAAGTGCAGTAAAATTAATTTTTTATTTTGTGTTTACATGCCATTTTGGAAAATGCCTTCTGGAAGTCCATGGGGTCTGAGCTTATGAGTGCTCTAAGGTAGATTTTTGTTTTCAGGGGATTTAGCATCTCAGAGTTCAGCTCGGTATTCTCTGAGGAATTATTTGCTCCACACTTCCCTGTAGCATTGTTCTTGTAGGTAAACTGGGGAGGCAGTCAGAGAACATGATACCACTCAGAGTGTGGCAGGCCCTCACTCAACTGCTTTATAATTCACATCTGCACCCTCTAAATTGGTGGATGCCTTTGTCTTCTATCAGAAAACAGATTACAGAACACAAACAGAACACAATTAGTGTTTGGTCTTATTATTAAAATTAACATGTCAAGACTTACAAGAAACAACATGCAGGGAGAACCCCAGCAAAATTTACATGGTAGCTTAGCACGTAGGAACGGACTGATTTGGATTTAAAATTAAAGCATCACAAACTGAAAGGTGGGTGTTCATTCTCAAAATGAAAGTCCCTGAGGCAGAACCTAAATGCAGTAGCCGTGTTTTACCCCCAGAACCTCTGTGGCTTACATCTGGTGAGGTGCAGAAGGACATGTGTCTTACATAAGACTGAGTTTTTGCCAAAAATAAGCTGGGAGGTTTGGTCAGTGTGCCCAGTGTCCCCTTCTTTGCAGCAAGCACCTGAGAGAAATGGCCATCTACCTTCTTGAGGGATTATTTTATATAAGAACTTTAATAAAATACCATGTTGAAACATGACGTCCATGCAAGGAGACAAAATGCCCCTCTTTATTTTTTAGGTATTCCTTCCCGAAGACATCACATGCAATTTAACATTGCCAAATCTTGTGTCAGAAACTTCTGTGCAAGATCTTTTCTCTCTTACCAAAAGCCTTGGACAGTAAGAAGCTGAGGTGTTGGTGGTTCAGATCGCCTGCCCACTGTGCCAACCTTGAACCCAGCAGCCAGCAATTTGTGGTTAGCACCACTGGTACAGAGGACAACAAATCCAACAGCCCTTACTTAGACTGTACCATGTGGAAAATTTAGTTTTCTACTGTGAAAGGAATTTACAATCAGAGCTTTGGTCCCTGGGACTGGCAGAGTGTTCCTTATCAAGCCCAGGACCAAGCTTTAACAGACATCTACTTGATATAAAAGTTAATTAGGAAATGGAAAGACTGAGGGTCCCCAAATCGTCTAAATGTAGTCACTTTTTCACCAACTTCATGAAAAGAATATATAATCCAACATGTATGGAAGAATTACTGCCCTTTTCAACCAATTCTTTGAATTGTTCATCCCCAAGCACAATGGAAAAGGGAAACAGCACAGACATAGAAAGCCAAACAATTTTGGTTGTTTTCAGTAACTGAACCTCAGTAGCTTCCTACAAGTGACTGCTGAAATATCCCATTAATGATGATTCTGAAAGTGTCTCCCTTGTGAATTCTGTGCTTTTAGTGCAGACGTTTGAGTTTAATTTGGCCTTCGGACACTTTGTCTCTTAGACAAAGAAGATTTCGGAGTGAATATTCGATCAGAATGTGAGCGGTGGCATAAAATACAGCAGGACTAGTCCCGTGTAAGCATCTCTGGAACGAGGACAAAACAATTCTGTCTAGGAAATGGTGTGGCTGGAGACGTGTGCTGCAATATGGTTTGGGTCACGCCGCGGGAACCTGTGCGACTGCGTTTCCTTATTGCACCTTCCTGTCTCTGCTGGGCTTCTATTCCCATTTACAGCTCATTTAGGCTTTGCTGATCTGTGGGGGAAACAGATGCACTCTGAAGACTTAATTTTCTTCAGAAGGTACAGGGATAAAGCCATCCAGATTCTTACCAGGCAGAACTACGTGGAATTACATAATCGCCGAAGAGATAACCGCTTGTTTGTTCGGGATTTTTTGTTATGTATCTGTTCCACATAAAAATAAATGGCAGAGACCTTGGCTTTACAAACTAATTTACCATCTGCCTCTCATCTAGTACGTACAGCCTGCATCTTTTGTGTAAGAATCATATTTCTTCCCGCTTCGCATGTTTAGAGTAATGACAAATGTTGTTTATAATTGCAGCGCATCTGCTACAAAAGAGAGGAGAAGATAGAATATGCAGTGGTCAGGTTCCTGGGTAAATGAGAATGGACCTGTGCTCTGTCTCTTGCTGAGCTTTAGAGAGTAGGCTTTTATGCCACACAGAAGAAAGTAGTTTCAAATGAAGTGATGCACCCGGTTAATATGAAATTAAAAAAAAACCAACCCACAAACTGAAGCTTTTAATACTCTTGTTAAGCCATGGAGTTAAATTCTGCCCTGTTGCATGTTTTGTGCTTTTGAAGCAGTCAAGTGGATGAGGCTGCACCCACAGAGCATGGCCAGTATAATTTTTTTTTTAGTCATGATGCAGTTATTACCTCAAGTGCTTTGAAAATTAACCACTCTAATAACACCAGCGTGGCAGGGCTAGAATGGGTAAATGAGTACACAATTAAAAGAAAGGGGATTGAAGCTAAATATTTGCTATTAGAGGAAAGGCATTTTCTTTTTCTGGGACAAAAAGCCACAAAATTCAGCCAGCTTATTGCATATGAATATCATAGCATCATGAATATGTAGCCTGACTCTCTAAAATGCTATTAGAGGCTCATAAAGCTGAAGCCTGTGGGTGGCTGTCTGGGACTGAGTTCCTCTTCCTTCTCCACCTGGAGAGGTGAAGGTCTAATGCTGCCACCAGAGAAACGTGAGCCAGAAAGGCAAGGACAGTGCAGAGGGCCACATCTGTGCACAGCTGGCTGTGCAAAGTTACTCCCCTGGGTTTTCATTCTGACCCTGAGCCTTGAAGAATTGCTTGAAGGAGAATTTTCCCCAGAAAATCGATAGGGCATAAATATGACAATGATTGATGGGAGACATTTTGGCAAACCAGTTGGGCCAGGTCTGTTTTGCAACCAGAGCTGTTGAGCTCTTCACAAGGGCTGTGCAAGAGTGATGCTTGTAAACGGTGATGATTGTAAAAATGAGACTGTTGGTCGTAGCTGGAGCTGCTGGGACTTTGAGACCCTGGTGGTTCCTCCTGCCTGCCCAGTGTGTGCAGCCTTGGTGCTGTAATTCCAGGGGCAGGGCACAGGGAGGACACTCAGCCAGCTGTGTGGACCAGCAGGAGGACAGAAGGCCTTTCCAGCACCCTCCTCAACACAGGTGACACTAGAGCAGCCCAGCCCTGGTGTCACCCTGCTGCTCCTCCTCGCTGGCTGACTGTGGGTTGCACACACACACACACAGAATTAGGTCCCTCCACCACTGGATTTTGGACACTCTGTCCATCCAATCACTGGCCCAGATTCTGGTCCTCCTTCAGTTGTTGGCACCGGGACCTGCAAGCCCTCAGATTTGCAACCTCTTGCTCCAGCAGCTGAAAAACTTGTGCTGCTCACTGCTGAGACCATGGTGGTGTCTCCTGCACAGGAACTCACAGTGGTGAGGGCATTCCCACGTGAGAAAGTTGGGAACAGTGCTGAGCAGGAGTGCAGGCTGGACTGCAGTGATTAGGATCTCCTTGCATGCCTCTGGCCCCTTTAGTCCCCATTTCCATCTATTTTCTCAGGCCTGTTCCTCCTCAGTCCCTTTCCCCGCCTTTGGCAATTCCCCCCATGTCCTGTGATGCATATTTCTCACTCTGTAATTCCCATGGCCACCCCATGGCTGGTTTTACACCATCCCAAACTTCTGTTCCCCTTGCATGGCATGGCAAAGTACAGCATTCCAGGGAGAGGATTTCCCTGTGGACACACCTTGGTGGGCTTTCCTCCAGGAGCAGTAGTCCTGTCCTTTTCGTTTAAGCATCTCCAGAGTGGCCCATTCAGGAAGCTGTGTCCTCTGAGCCACAGCTCTGTGCTCTGTGTGGCTGGCCTTTTATCACATAACCAAGCACAGCTCGTTTTTAGACCTTCTTGGCTGATTTGATGTTTCTAAGCTTTGAATTTAAAAATAATAGAGCTGGCCAGTCCTTTCTTTAAGCCCTTGGAAAGTTTCCCTGTGGTGTAAATCATCATTGAAGGGGAACTCACATTAGGCACATTTTTATCCTCTCCTGTGAAAGTTTCAGGAAAGTTGTGAGTGACTGCAAGTAGGGAATGGAGTTGCTGCACTTGTGATTATAATAAATCAGGTTCTGCTGTCCTAAAGGCTGAGTTATGACAAAATCTATGAGCTGCTATATCACAAACAGCCAGAGGAGCTTGACAGACATCCCTGAAGGAGGCTGACTATTTGATTTCTTGCCTGGGAGAAAGATGAGGTAAAGCAGGAGGAGAAATACATAACCTGAAGTACCCACAAGTCCATGAACCCAGGGGTTACTGCAAGACTTGGTGTTCATGGAGAATGATTGTGCCTTGTGCAGTAGTGTGACATCTAGGGACACCAAAAGAAAGATGGAACTTCAGAATATACATGATAATATATTTACCCTTTAGTCTCCAAGCTGAAATGTGGGCATCAGTCTTCTGAATCCCTTACATTCTATTATAAAACCAACCAAACAAATAAAAATAAAGCACGCTTTCCCATATAGGGCATGGCTGTGACGTTTTAGCACTCATCTTCTGATTCTTATTGACAGGCAGTAAAAATAAGTTCCTCCAGCAAAGTGAACTGAGACAAAAGGTGGCACACATTTTACAGTAAATAAAAATAACTTCAAAGCCAACCTACAATTCTTCTCAGATGTTGATACTATGCTGCTCTAAAAGTACAGGTCCAAATGAACGTTGAAATCACTTCAATGACATATTGGATAGAGTTTAGCTGAGGAGCAGGTATCAGCATTCTGCCAGGGACATTGTCTTATGATAGAAGATTTTGGACCAAAGTAACTGAAATGAATGAAGTTTGATGAAGGAAGGGTATGACCTAATACCCAGAATAAAATTTTTCATGTATTTGTATGTTTCACTGCTAAAACTGCATTCTAAAAAACACAGAAGTCAACGTGGATAATTTTAAATGTCAGTGTTGAATGTCACCAATATGCAAAGCATGTTTGTATGGTGGTGGAAATGTGTCAGCAGACACCATCGGTGTGTCTGAAAGCATCACAGGGCCCCTTTCAGAGTGCCGAGAGAAATGTGTTATAAGGATATTGTATGTGCATTGTCTTTTTATATAAAAATATGCTCAATATATATAAATTTAATATATCTATATAGATACCTGTAAATATGAGTGACTGTGCACATATATATATACACGCACAGGTTATTTATATATACAGGTGTTATATATATATATATAGATATTTATAGGTTATCTCTGTTTTCATATTTAGATGTATGTATGCATATATACTCAGGTATATTTATTTATGTACAAAAGCTGGCTGCGTATCACTGCAACAAATACTTTGAAGATAACATTTTTATCGAGGTGTATATTCCTCCTCCTTCTTTGTAGTGACAAGGTGATGTAATTATGGCAAAGCAGCAGCAGCAGCAACCTGATTTTTTTTAAATGAAAAGCAAGAGAGTATCGGTTGCTTAGAAGTGGTTCAGGTCTGTTGCTACTGGATTAACAGCACAACAAGCTAAAATAGCAGGAAAAATGAGTGTAAAATGGAAGCTTTTTCATCTGAGTGCCAGTGGTGTAGAGAACGGCATGAAGAAAATACAGCATTTTGCAGATGCTTTTCAATAGGGACTTATTACATTATATAAGTTGAGTAATTTTCTGCTCCCAGTCATTTCTCTCATAATCAGATTGTTTGTGCTTTGTTCTTGTTTCCTTTAGAAGTTGTAAGAACTGGTTGGAGCTCTCATGTGTAGCAGTGGTGGGTCCAATTCAGACCTGTTTGGGCAATTTTTCCTGTTTACAACTGCCAGCATCATTGTCTGAATTTCCTCATTAGCTGAGCATTTTTGCAGCTTGCTTTCCTGCTGGGTGTAAAGGAGAGCATGTTTACATGCCAGATAAATGTCTGCTACTTCTGTTTGTTCAAACAGTGGTTTGCTGGTGAAAACTGGGGGGAGTTGAGTCTCTTGGAGTGCGGAAGGAAAACGCTGAGGTTTTATGTGGAATAACGTGCTGTGATTTGGGAGAACCACCAAAGAACGGTGCAGAGAAGAGGGGTATGGCAGAGATGTTCTTCAGATTGATTTTTCTGGGAACTAGGAGCATTCATTAGCCGCTCCAGGAAGGCAAATAACAGCCCTGAAGTTAGGGCACCTCCCAGGAAGAGCTCTCTGCACATGGTGGGGGTCCACATTCCCTTGTGGCTGCATTTTCCTTCCCTGGGCACCTCGGGTGTGGGAAAGGGAATGGGCTGGGGGGGACACTGTCTGCTTGTGGTCAGCCTGGAGAGGATCCTCGCTGTGCACCCCTTGCCCATCTCAGAGCTGCGAGCGCGAGTGCTCCGTGGTGTCTCCATCACAGGGCTGAGCACAGTGGGACAGGGGTGACAAGAGCTGTACTGGCATTTTTTGCAGGCCATCCTGGCACTCCCACATCTCGGAATTTGAGTGGATTGCCCAGTGTGTTTGAGAAGATGGTCCCACCTGTCTCCCCTCCTCCAGCTCATCCATTCCGTGCGAGCACTGACGCTAAAACCACATACGAAGAAGTGTCTCCAAATGCTTCCAGAGGGTGTTTACAACTGTACACAAGGAAAGGAGATTGGGGATGTAGTCAAGATTAACCTCTCCTTTTGTATTGCAGTATCATTATCTAATGAGATCAGAAGCAAAGCCCAGCAGCTTAGTCAGTATTAGAGCGTAGGCACCCATTTCAGGAGGAAGCCTTTGAGAAGAGCAATCTTGAGCCGTCCACCTACACCATTTTCTTTGCGGCTTTGCAAGATGGAAAAAGTGACAGATGTAAACCTCCCCAAAGGCACTAGCATGTTCTCCTTCTGTGCAGTGCCTCCAGAGCCTTCTGCCCCCCTGCACCACCGACTCATAGGTGGCAGCGTGGGTGACCCCTGCCCCTGCTGTGCCTGGACTGCTGGGACAGGAACAGGACAGCTCTGTTGGAATTCACTGAGGAGATGGTCTGGTTTCAAGTCATCCATGCTATTTCCACTGGACCAGGCCCCGTTCTTGGGGTTTATGTACTTTGGGGCTCATGCCCTGCTCTCTGCCCTTGCATGTTGGGGAAGAAGAAATAGGAAAGTCTTATAGAAATTATTACCTGGCAAAAGATGCTGAAAATATAGAAGTTAGAAGTGAGATTGAAATGAAGACAAGTTTTGAGATACCAAACCTCAGTTACTGAATAACTGAAAAACAATGGTGCATCAGTTCTGAGAGTACTTTCTGGTCTAAGTTCAGAGAGCATGCCTTGTGCACTTTCCCCAAGCATTACTCTAACTTAACAGATGGTGGGATTTTTGTGGGCAAAGCCAAATTTTCATTTTTATTATGTTTTGAATAAACCACACTGTGTGAAACTAATCCTGGCGTGACCTTCGTTTTACTGACAAATGAGGGTCTTAAGAGCAGTGCTGTAGGAAACCCTCCAGTTGTATAAGGGACAATTTATCACTAGCAAATAAATGGAGAGTGTGGGAGACAGTAATAGGGTAGGTAAGATTCTGTCCCTGCTCCGAGATCTTGAGCATAATATTTGATGTCAGTAGAATAGGAACGTGGGACCAGGGCATGTGGAGGCTGCTGTGCTAACAGTAATATCAGCTGTAAATACACAAGGACTGCTACAAATATTATGAGAAGTAGAAATTCATCTGCTGGGGGCAGATAGCAGAGCTTAAAAGCAGCGCGTTGGGTTTCTCTCAGGTCTTCACTGGAAGTGGAGCAGTGACTCAGTTTTAACAGATACATGCAGGAATTCACAAACATGGCAATGTTTTGCAAATGTTGTGATCTGGTAACAGAGCAATGTTCTGTGCTTGTGCCATTGCCCAGATTGCTGCGGCCCCTGTCAGAATAAGGTAATTTCACCTGTTGGCACAAGGACAAAAAAGGACACAGGTGGTGCATTCATCACTTTCTCATAATGATCAAAAGCATTTAGCCAGCACTGAAATGAAACCCAACAATATTAGAGGTGCTTATTTTTCCATTTGCACACAGGCTATGGCTGGTATTGCTGTGCCTTGTTCTGTCACATACACTTAGGAAAAAATTGCTTTAAAACTCTGAACTTGTGCATTGCCCATATGGCACTGAGCACGCTGCCCTGAGAACTGTCTGTAGCCTGGCAGACCACAATTGCTTTATCACTGTGTGTAATTCATCTCAGAATGAGATTTTAAATTATTTTAAAGTATTATTTATTTTCAAGGTGTTTTTCAAAACATGGATTGCATGAGCTGTTGTACCTAATAGGCAGTAGACCAAATTTTTCCTCAGGTGTCTCACAGCAGTGAGAAACAGGCTGGACACATTCCTAGAATCATGGAATGGTTTGGGTTGGAAGGGAATTGAGAGATCATCTTGTTCCAACCCCCTGCCATGGGCAGGGACACCTCCCACTGTCCCAGGCTGCTCCAAGCCCCAGTGTCCAGCCTGGCCTTGGACACTGCCAGGGATCCAGGGGCAGCCACAGCTTCTCTGGGCTCCCTGGGCCAGGGCCTCACCCCTCTCATAGGGAACAATTTCTTCCTAATATCTAATCTAAATCGACTCTATTTTAATTTGAAGCCACACCCCTTGTCCTGTCCCTCTATCCCTTGTAGACAGTCCCTCTCCATCTTTCTCGTCAGCTCCCTTCAGGCACTGGAAGGCCACAATTAGGTCAGACCAAAGGCTTTTCCCTTCCAGGCTGAATAATCCCAATTCTCCAGACCTTTCCTCATAGCAGAGGTGCCACTCCTTTGAGTCCTTGTAGGTTCCTACGATGCAAGAGCATGAGTACAAGTCAGGCAGCAACCTAGGCTCCCTTTGTAGACAAAAGAGTTCACTGATGGACAGTGAATTTCATCCAAAAGACAAGTGAATCTCCACATTTCCTAGGGGGAATGGCTGTGGTGGGGTGAGCATCCACACAGCCACTCCCTCAGTGTCTCCTCCACGGCCCCAGAACAGGGGAGAGGAGAGCAAAAGCTGAAAACTCACGGATCGAGATCAGGGAGGTTTAATTAGTGAAGCCAAGCTGCCTGTGTCCCCTCCCAGCCTCTGGCACACCCTGGGCTACTCTGGAAAAAGAAAGCCTTGATTTTGTGCAAGCCCTGCCCAGCAATAGCCAAAACACAGTGTTATCAATGCTGTCCCAGCTCCAAAACTGCTCCACGGGGGCTACTCTGCAGGAAATTTCCATCCCAGCCAGACCCAGCAGAACAACTCACATTGAATGGTCACATTACAGGTGTTGGCAGCTGGTTAAAATAAACCCCATATTGAGATTTTGGGGTCCTGATACATCGGTGTTCACACATAAACACCCTGGACTCTTCATGTCCTCGTTATTTCCTGTCTGTACTGCTGTGCTCATAGGGAGCAGAGATAAATACAGATAAATACCTTTACAGAGGTGGTAAAGTATAGGTGGGGCAGTGATATAAAGTCATATAATAAGGGAATAAAGAAACCTCAAGCTGAATTTTCTGGTAATGCATCCAACCAGCATTTTTTTGGAAATGTCCTTGTCAGTTTAGTTGGTGGACAGGAAAAAATGGAAACACGTTGCCTTGATTTTGGGAGAAAAGATCTGTTTTGGAATATGGTTTGCAGAGACATCTAATTAGAAGGGTATGAGAAATATGAAACATTTTTTGTGTGTGTCTCTCTTACTAATGATATACATGAGTCTTCTGGCCATTAAAATAGCTCATTTCTTTTGATGGACTTCCAGTTTGTGGAGGAAGCAGCTGCTTTTACTACCAAATTTCTCCTGTCTAATTAGACCAGTTGGATCAGCCAGCTTAGATCAGTCCATAGCTTACCCTTTGCCTCTTCACTGAAGAGCTGAATAACCTAATTGTAAAGGAGGACAGAAAGTGTCAAAAGGAGTTACAGTTGTTCCTGGGAAATGAAGCAATGCAGAGGGAAAAATACAAGGGGAAAGGCTGTGAACACAGAGGGCCTCCTGATGAGCCTATAACAAAAATCCCTCTGGAAATTCTCCATATCCCCTCTTTGCTGGAAAATGACAGTGCATCGTGGTAGAAACATGTTGTTTCTTCGCTTTATTTTCTTCTGACTACATTTTCATGCAGGTGATTTGTTAGGTTGAGGACTTTTTAAGTTAGGGAGAAGGAAAACCCAGCTGAGTCCAGGGATGTCCAGGGCTCTGGAAACTCGAAGAGACCCAAGTTGGAGTCCTTGATCTGACTCAAGGGCTTGGACTTGGGTCATCCTCACCTCAGTGAGCTCCACGGGCCTCTGGAGTGCCTTTTTGCTGACTGCTTTGCCGAGAACACAACCGAGCAAAAAATCCCCCACCGAAACTCAAAGTTGAATTTTCTCTCTGCCTCAGAATGAGATGGAAACCTATAGTGGAAGTCATGCTTTTGTGATATGAGTTACTGCTTCCCACCTTGCTTCAGTAATAATTCTATAGATAATTTCAAAAAGTCAGGATTTCCAAAATGCTGAGTGACTCTGATGCGCTATTTTAGTATGCCCTGAAAATGTGAATTAAAGTTCATCTTCTTTTTCTAAACTTCAAATAATTTTGACATATACATATAAGTTTTTAGTCTAATAAGTCAAAATTAATAAAATTGATGAGATTTATACTGCAATTAAAGTGCCTATATCAATTGATTTTTTTCTGGTTTGTGTGTGAGACATTGAGGAGTTTTTCTCTTGAAAGCTCTTGATTTTTACATGGGACATATTGATTGATTCATATTATTGATGAAACATTTAATTCCTTAGGATATGTGGTTAGCAGCAAGACTCCTGCTTTGTTCATGCTACTCTATAAGCTTCAACTAATCCATAACATAAAATGTAGGTCAGCTGGAGCTTTTAAAAACAGATGGAAATTTAGTAGTTTAGAGTAGTGCAATGGATGTATGTCCCTGCGAGGCTGCCAGCTTCTCCAAATGCAAAAAAAAGCAGAAATCAGAGTGCTGAAAGGTGCTCGTTCTACCTCATTTCCATTCCAGAAGCAGCACTGCCCTGTGCAGTGGCTTTTGTTGGTAACATATTTGGCACTGACATGCTACAGAAGATGATAATTACTTCAGTGGTGTTTAGAGGATTTTATATTTAGTTTGCTGACAACGAAAAGTATTTTAATTTGGGCAACTTCATTAGTGTAAATATTCTAGAAGAGAGAGAAGACCACGGTTGTTCTAAGTAAAATGTGGGAACTGGAGGTAATCCAGGGTTTATTTCTTCACACACTTCAGGTTTCCCTTTATTTTTGCATTCAGGATCATAGGTTGTATCCATTACCAGATTAGTGCTGAAATAAAGTAAATACATAATCCCATGTTTCTGTTTCATTAAAGTCTTGAGAGTTCGCAGGAGAAGCGATGGGAATCAGTGTGGCTATTTCTGAAAATAGCAGCCTCCCAGGACACGTGCTGCAGCTGTCCATATGGCAGGGAGCAGGGATGTCCTGCTGCAGCCCCAGCAGCTCCCCAGACACGGCTCCTGTTCCCACTGACAGAGATTTTCCAGGTTTGAAGGCCCATCAGGAACTTTCCAGCCATGTCTCTGCTCCTGGGTGTGTACAGTAGGATTAAAGACCCAGTGCATCAACTTAAAATTTACATTTTTAAATATCTCTGATATTTGCCCCGAGTGTGTTTTGATGGCTCCAAGCATTCCTCACCTTCTCGCGGGAGAGAATGGGACAGGAGCAGTGGGAATGTGAGGGGATGGAAGTGTATCTTGCAGTTTGCAGGGTGGAATTGGTTTGAGAGGGTGGGAGGAGGCAGGAGTTGTTCAGAGGGTCAGGAATTGCCTGTTCTTCAGAGAAAGTTCCTGTCATCACCAGTGCAGCTGAGGAAGACTGATGTGAAAAAATGGAATTTGTTTGGATTCAAATGTAGTATTTGGAGTACCAAAGCTGACTAATGAGCTGTGACTTTTTCTTGACATCAGACACTCTGTCAGTTTTAAGTTGCAGTGGCGACGGCTGAAAACATTTTTCAAAATCCAAGAAATGTCTCTCCTCATGTCTGTAAGGGCTGGGGACAAAGTGTTGTCTTGTGAGCATGTGAATCATCTCAGAAGTCTGTTTTAGACAAAACTGTTTCCAGTAGTCTGAGAAAAGGGGTTTTTCCTATGGAGTTTACAGGAGACGTAGAGAGTCTGGAGTTTGTGATGAAGATATACACAGAAGTATTAGGGAATGCTTTTCTTTATGCACCAAGGGCTTCCGACCGGGTATCGCCATGAGACCCAGTTTGGAGGAAAGAGATGCTAAACAGCTTCAGCTGCTTCTGCTGTAACTCCAGAAAGCCCCAGGGCTTTCCTCTCTAACCCTCACACAGGTGGGTAGGAGGAAAGAACCAGAGTTCTACTTTTCCCATTTTCCCCTTCCCACCTTCTTGCTCTGGGTACAGGTGAGAGGGGAGAGGCTGGGAGAAGGAAGGGAGAGATTCACGATAAAAGGTGGCTCAGCATCAGCACGGGAGAGCCAGAGCAGTGTTCTCTGAGGGAGGAAAGCTCTCTGCCTTCTTTGCTGCTGAGTGACCCAGCTGGGTCCACCCTTGGCAGTGAAGGCAGATGGGGCAGTGCAGTTCAGAACAGCTGCTGGGATATTTCAGAGTATCTCCTCCTTGGAGATTTTTTTAAACTTTTTTTTTATTTTAAAGGAAAGGGCTGCTGGGAAGGGTTCTGGTTTTATTTATTTGTAAGGCTGTGACTAACACTGTTTGTACTTTGAGGTGTAAAGGTACTGCAATTATGAGAAATTGCTTTCTGCCTGATTGTCACATGTAAACAGCTTTCATCTCACGGCGTATCAGGCTCGTGACTTCGGTTTGTCATTCGAGGGAATGTGTCAGCCTTTCTTTGCAAATTGGGTTGGTTTTTCTTTTGTCAGGAAAGACCTTTCCTGCGTGCTTAAGTAATGGAAACAAAGGCAATTATAGGAAAAAAAAAGGCAGCAAAAAACAATTACCAAACGAAGATTAGGCTATGGATATTACTTGGAAAGGACAATTCTACTAGGTTCAGAAGAAAGATGAAGCTGTGCATCATTCATACTTTTTTTTTTCTCCTTTCATATTTCCTAAGGGTTGAAGATAAATTAGGGTAGCTATTTTCTGTGCAGGCAAAGTACAAGCTATGCCCCAGATCTCCAAAATGCTTCAACATGTAAATACTGCTTCTGGAGCCATCAGGTCCTGCTGCAAGTAGAGATTTATTTGCATTCACGTTGGAAGGTTACTCCCGTTCATTGACCTATTTAATTGTCATTCTCTATCCCCGGCTGCAGGCATATGGCTTCATGTGCCTGTGGAGGGAAGAGGAGCAGCTTTAACTCTCTCAGGCAGAAACATTCAACAGAAAAACCAGCAGGAATGAATCCTAACATGGATGGAACATGTTAATAACAACAATAATAGCAATAATAATAGTAATAGTAATAAGTAATAATAATAGTAGTAATAATAGTAATAGTAAGAAGAATAGGAATAAGAATAATACCCCTGGACCCATATATAATGATAATCATCCTGTAAACGCCAGTAGAAGGCTGTAACTGCTGTAGGACCAGATAAAGGAAGGCAGGAAAGGTGAATACAAGGAAATACAGGTTACTTAGGTGCTTCTGCTCTGGTCCTAACCAGAAAATCCACAGAATTAAAGGGTGCTGGCACAAAGCCATCCATCTCCCAGCACCGTGGGGAGGTGTGACCAGTAGCTGCAGGAGCAAGGAGGTTTGCCCACAATTTTGCTGACACTTCCTCTGCTCCTCCCTGCTGTTGGAGGATCACATCTCAAGAAAATCTGGGAATTCCGTGTCCACCTGCAGACACTTCAGTTTTCCTCCCCTTGGAGCTGTGGGTTCTCCGAACAAGGGGGGTGGGGTTGTATACCCTGTTAAACCTTCAAACTCAAAATTAGGAGGCTGCAGAGTTTGCAATCCTAACAGTGTCATATCCAATTAGTTATTCTGAAGAAGAGCAGCATTCAGATTCTAAAATAATGTGATGAACAGCCAGGATAATGGAGAAAGAGCATGGTGCACATAACTCTTATTTCAGAGTTTCAAAGGAGTGGAATCTTTACTTAGTCAGGGCTTTTTTTGTTTGACTGCACAATGTGAACTGTCACATCCAGTGTCTTGCATAAGTTTAATATCTAGTCCAGGGATCTGAGAGAACAATGAAATTAAAGGACTTTTCAGATTCTTTATAATCTACGGCTAGGTTTAAGATTCTCCCTGTGCTAGAACTCGGTTTCTTGCCTGGTTTGCCATCTTCTCATCTTTCTCTTTTATTATACAACATGACCTAGAGTTGCTGGGGATTTTGTGCCATAAATCTTGGCTTGGGGGCTCACAATCACTCTTTAGGCTCCAATTTGCTGTGTGTTTTTCTGACTTGCCCCAGAAGGAAGGTACTGTTCAACACAAAGGAAGTGCACCAGTGTCAAATGTTAGGTATTCATACAAACAAAATTCAAAACCTGCTTTTAGATTTGTCCTCAAACGTTTAGCTTTTGATTAACATCTCATCTTCCAAAGCTCATTTGGGTTTTTTCAGGCTTTTGAGATGTTTTGGTTAAGTTTGAACCCAGTGCTACCAGTACAGGGCTGTGTGCTTGAGCTAGAGGATATCTTAAAGAAAAAATGTGTGAACTGTCCCCAGCTATCAGAGTGCAAAGTGCCAGCTACTAAAGACAGGGTAAAAACACAACATCTAATACCTTTGTACATCCTCAACATGGCCAGGCTGCTCTTCTGGAGTTCCCAGGGGGCATCTGAAGGTGTGGAGCTGCAATCCAGCTTGAAGATTGGGAGTGTGCAATTGCTGTGCTCAATGGCTGCGATTGTGCAAGCAAATGAGGGACCCTGATCAAACTGATGTCTAAAACCACAAAAAAAAGATACTGAAGTCAGTCATGGTTTTCTTGGCAGTGGGTGGGATTTCTCACAGCATCAAGAGGTTTGGTGTCTCACCCAAGCTAATTGTCCTAAACTCCCACTGTAGTTAAGAGAGAGGCACTTCCAGAGGGTTATTTATCCCTCCCCAGAACAGGAATGCCAAATAAGCAGAATTAATCACCTGTTCAACGTGCCGGTTTCTACCCACTGATAATTTATGGGCCCTACAAATGAATTTAGGTTAAGCATCCAACATTTAGATGTGTCAAATTAGGCAGATTGAGCACTGCCAGCCTGGCTGTGAGCACGGGCTAAGCTCTGCATCTGAGTTACGACTAATCCGCCCCATGACCACTAAGTGGGAAATCGGCTGTGGATCAAGAGCAATATGTTTAAGAAGGCCTGGCTGTGGGCTATATTAAGAAATGCAGTTTAGTCCACTACAAAGAAAGAGCTTTGCTGCCCACAGGGGGATTTCTTTTTTTTTTCTTTTTTTTTTTTTTTTGTAAAGCCTGAAAGACTTATTATTTTAGGTTGAGAGAGGAATGAATTCCTCATTTCTGAGCTGGAACGAACTGTGAGGCAGAGGAACTTGATTTGGTTACTTCAAGCACTCACTTAGCTTTTTTGCCCTTTCTGTCCTGATGTTTTGGTGCCTGGCATGCTGTTTTATAGACATTTACATAACGAAGGTCGTTTCTCTGAGGCAAGGTACAAGAATACATTACAATTGCAAATTCCCTTAATTGTCCTAAAGCAGGGCTCAGAGCTTAGACAATGGAAAATCCTATTGTTCAGCGTCCCTGAGAGACTGTGTGAGCAGAACAGAAATCTGTGGATGTGTTGATTCTGAAACTGGAGCGAAAAACTGATTGATAAAGAGGTTTATTCACTTGGGATACACAATGGATGGCAGAAGTCATGAACCAAATAAATGAGTTCACTTGGAGGTTTTATTTGGTAGAACCAAATAAATGAGTTCACATGGAGGTTTTATTTGGTAGAACCAAATAAATGAGTTCACATGGAGGTTTTATTTGGTAGAACCAAATAAATGAGTTCACATGGAGGTTTTATTTGGTAGAACCAAATAAATGAGTTCACATGGAGGTTTTATTTGGTAGAACCAAATAAATGAGTTCACATGGAGGTTTTATTTGGTAGGTAGTTACCTTAAATATGTTTATTATTCCTAGTGTGACTTTGCCCCTCCAGGCTTTATAGAGGTACAGGTCAAGCCAGTATAAAATTTGGAAGGTGCCTGTTATTAAAGCAATATATTTCTTCACTCTCTTTGTCACAAAAGTTGTTTCTGTACACCACAATTTCTGGAAGTTAAAAGATACCTTTTTTCCTTCCCAAGTATCCATACCTGTAATTCACTTAAGCTTGTTTGAACTCAGTGTGGAGCTTGGGAAAGAAACCTCCATTTAAATAATCCCCATCCAGAGGGTTTTTAAAATTCAAATTATTTAAATAATAATCAACTGATACAGATAATCCCTTTCAACTGAAAATTACAAACTGAAACATCAACAAACCCTTTTCATAGCAGGGAGAGGAAAGCATTCTGTACTCCAGTAGTGGGTGGGGAACACGGTGCTCTGGCTGCTTAATTGCAGAATTAGAAATATATGGGAAACATCTCCCTGATTGTATTCCAGCCTAGGGAAACACCCTGCCTTTGATCTAACATTGATTTAGGTGAGAAGCACCAATTTACTTCGTCTTATTATTGGATGAGGCAGATTGGTGTAGTCCCTTCTGGTAAGCACAAAGATGTTTTTCTATGAGAGCGTTTCTTCTCAGGAATGAGAAAGGGCTGAGATGCAGAAAGTGAGTAATAGATTGAGGAGGAGCAGACAAGAGAATTTTTTGCTGGCGTATTTACACATGGGTGCATGGAAAATGATCATGTAAAAATGATAAATGAAAATATTTCCCAGATAATGTTTTATTACATCTCCAAATGTTTCTAGTGTAAATCTGGCCTTGAGCTGTTATCTGAACGTGTGTTTCTCATCCGGTGCTTCTCTGCAGAGTTTCTGCCACTGTTCCCCAGCTGTTCAGCTTTCTGACGTGAATCTAGAGAGTCTACAGATGAAATGTCTGACAGGTCACATGAGGATGTTTCCAACATCTGGATGGACTTCTGCAAGGTCCTTTTCTCAGCCAGAAGTCACTAACTCTTCCTTCAGTATGACATGAGACCAAGTTAGCCTGGATTTCCCTCACTTGTTGATGTCCAGTACATAATCCAGGAATGGCCTTTGGCCACCGAGGTGTGGCTGTGGGGGATCTCAGGGGCAGCAGCAAAGTCATGAATTTTCTGGGAGTGTTTTTCCTTAATAGGAGGATTCCTTACTCCTGTCTCAAGGGGAAAGATGTGGATGTGACACCTTGATTCCACTTTCCCTTTTTTCAGTTTTGCATTGGAGAATTCCCTGAACTTTGGCATAAGTTTTTTAAGTTTTTTTGTTTTGTTTTTGGGATTTTAATTTTTTTTTTTTTGGTAGGGTTTGTTTGTTTGTTTGTTTGTTTGTGGTTTTTTTTTTTGTTTTCGTTTTTTTGGTGTGTGGGTTTTTTGGTTTTTTTTGGTTGTTGTTTTTGGGGTTTTTTTTGTTGTTTTGGGTTTTTTTGTTTGTGTGCGTTTTGGTTTTTTGGGGGGGGTTTTGTTTGTTTGTTTTTGTTTTGGGGATTTTTTTTTTTTTTTTTTTTTTTTTTTTTTTTTGTTTGGTTTGGTTTGGTTTCTTTTTCCGGCTTGGTTTGGTTTTTTTGGTTAGTTGGTTGGTTTTGGTTTTGGTTGGTGTTTTGTTTTGTTTTTTTTAAATTGATACAAGAGGAGGTGAGATGAGGGCTGAGCCTATAAACTTTGGAACAGAAAAATGCAATGGGGTTTCTTTAATGTGTCAATACACAGTGCCAAGAAATTGCTGTGGTTTCTTGCCATGATTTAAGAAACAATTTGGCTGATAGTACTGCGAGAGAACAAATTTGTGTCTTGAAATTTAAACTGCTGTTTAAAAAGCGTGTTGCTTGTTGAAAGTATTAAAGTAAAGCAGGGTAGTGATACAATACTTGCCAGAGATGTCTTCTGGTATTTCCAGCTGGATATTTCTCAGCAGGAATGACATCCTATCTAAAAACAGCACCACAAAAAGGTGCAGAAATATAGTCCTTGTACAATTATTTAATTTTTAATAAAGGAATGCTTCATTTCTGCCTGGCGGGGAGTGTGGAAAGAGCAGCTTATGATGCCTCTGGTTTTGATTTTTAAGTGCCAGATGCTGATTTCTTTGTGGCTCGGTGTCCAGTTGTTTATAGCTTTGCCAAACTCGCACTGTTTGAGGTGAAATTTCCTGCGTTACCTTTCGCTTCAGTAAATGTTCTGAGAAACCTTTGAGCCATTTCAGGCCAGTGGCGCTTGCAGGACACCAGCAGCGATTTCCTGCCTCCAGAAGAGCTTGTGATGAAAGAGAAACAATTCAAATGCATTGGGAAGGGCAAATCCTGCTCTAATTGCAGCAAGCAGGGAAAGCCTGCTGTGCTCAGCCGGGACAGGGTCTGGGTGCCTATGGATGGAGGCAGAAGTGGTTTACAACACCTGGAAACTTCCAGGAGTCTGTGTGACATTTCTCTGAGTGAAAAACGAGTATTACTGACAGTGAAGTGCAAATGAATGAAGCGTTTCTGTCAAAAAGCCAGAGGTGGTGTTTACCTGAGGAACTTCACTGTGAGGTAGGAGTGAATTTTGGTTGTGTTTTTGTTGGTGCTGATTCAGACACATCCTGGAGTGTCGCTCCTACCCCGATGTAGTTGCACTGTTTTAGAAATCTTTCTCTTCTTTCTCATGGAGAATAGAGATAAGCTGCATTTTTTGTACTTTCTTAACCTCTGTGTTTGGTACTAGGTGTTGTATAGCTGTGACCCATGGTTTTAGGAGGTGGATTCCCTGCTGACCAATAGTTGCTAGATTATTAATGGATATATAAAGAGGTTTTTGTAAATAAAGTTTCTGTTTTCGCCATCTTGGGTCCATCTGCCTGCTTCCTCTGCCAGCTTCTGCGAATCCCAGGAAATCTAAACCAGCACCCCGAGGATGAGGAGGGCGTGGATTGCTTCTTTCCAGGTTAATCATCATTTCTGTGGGAAAGGTAAAACCAGAGCACTGCACAAATCTCTGTAAAAATCCACGACGAATCAGATAAAACCATCAGTGCGTTTTTCCCTTGCTGATTCCGCCAGTAAAAATTTTGTTGACCTGACCAAGGGGAGCTCCCTTAGAATCTCCGTCAGAGACACGAGGTCATCTATGTGCACTCACTGAAGAAGTGATTGCTATGTTGCTGCCGGGCAGGGAGGGAATTCCTCCTCTGGAATGGGATTTTGGTCAGGCCAGGCAGGTGGTTCAGCTGTGGATCCGATCAAATATCTCAGTGCCTTGTGTGTGCCTTCATGGGAAATCCTAACACGGGAAAACAGAACACATTCTGCTTCTCCAGAGAAGTGTTTGACCTCTGGAGTGTAATGTGAGGTGAAATTGGGACCAAAAAACTTTGCACTGCTAGAATTTTCTGTTTCGGTTTTGGTTTCTCTCTGCTGTGTTCTTTTTTTAGTGGGTCGGGCTGAGAAATTTGGCTGAGGGGTTGTTCTGGTTCGTGATGGCGTGTTAATGTCAAATCCGTATTTTAAGTAGTTCTTGAAAGCTGATATTAAGATTCCCACGGGTATCAGCCCCTAAATATATATTTTTAAAGGTTGTGTCACAGTAACTTCAGAAGGGGACGTCGGAAAAATGAAAAATCCACACTGATTTCCATTGGAAATTGAAACAGCTTTAAGAGAAATGAAAAAGGAGAAAGTCACAATGCTAAACTTGTTCTTGGTGTAAGTCCAGTCCAAAGGCAGACCGGGGCTGTGGTGCTGGAGCTGAAGGGCCCTTGAGGTGCATCCACCTTGGGGTGGATTGGCTTTGGGATTCAGACTTCATTAAACTCTGCCAAATCCAAACTCCTTGCTGCAGGGACTGAGGAAAACGAGGTGGGCCGGGGTCGGAGGCAGTGAGAAATTCCTCATATGTGGCAGATAGACACGAAACAGTCCCTGCACTGTGAGAACACAATCCCCTCCAAATGCATAATCTGTTTCTCGTGAAAGACATGTGGCCTGATATAGAAGTTTTAGGTCAACTGATTCAGTTGAAGATTAGCCTCGATATTCTGAAAGGGAAGACTGTGGTTGCTTAGGGACTTTAATTCCTCATAAAGGATTATACAGGGGCACCACACTACTGCCACAGTGTCAAATCTTTTTGTGGGTTTGCTAAATTAACCTTTGTAATAGAAAAGCTTATTATGTGCTTCCAGTCAAAAGAAGAGACGGGCTTGAGTTAGTAGCAACTTAAAATGCGAGTGATTGGGATCCTAATCTGAAATTCATAGTTTCAGGAGGGGTTTTTATTTCTTCTTAAAGCGTATTTCTGTACCGTATCACAAATTGCTTGCTGAGATTTTCAGGAAGAATTTCTTCACAGAAGGAGTTGTCAAGCATTGGAATGGACTGCCCAGGGAGGTGGAGGAGTCCCCATCCCTGGATGTGTCTGAGCAATAACTGGACACGGCACTCAGTGCTCTGGTCAGATTGTCAGGGTGGTGATCAGACAAAGCTTGGACCTGATCTTGGAGGTCTTTTCCAAGCTTATTCTGTGACTGTGAGATGAATCCTGCTCTGGTTTAACACTGTGCGGGATACTTAAAATAAAAACCTCCATCAGAGGGGCAGAAACTCGTGCAGGTCATGAGGGGTTAAGCTGCAGTTATACCACAGTTAAACTGATCATCATTTGTGAAACTGTTTGGAAAAGTGACTTTGATGTATCTAATGTTAAATCTCACCATCATACCTAGGGAGAGGAAAGGTTTCACTTTTAGGTAATGGTATTTATGGTACCACATGTTTGTGTTTTAGGTTGTATGTCCCTCGTTGGTGGCAGTACACATTTTTTATCCTCCCTCAAAAGTCTGTGCAATATTTACTGCCTGGGTGCATAATGCCAGTAATTGGTGGTACATTCTAACATTAGAGTCCCTTACAGGTTTAACAGGCGTGGGAGGGAGCTGGTCCTCATTGCACCGAAGGGCTGGAATGAAGGACTTTGTCCCTAGAGATCCTGTCTATTAAATATTTTCATGTCTGAAAGGTCTGGCTGTTTTCTGCACTTTCCCTTCGGATGCTGATGTGGATGGTGGCACTGGTGTGAAGGACAAGCTGTAAAATCCATGACCTTGTAGGGGTGCCATGAATTTCTCTTTTCAAAGTCGCTGTTCCTCTTGATAGACTGTCCTTGCTTTTGTTTTCAGGACTTGTGCCATAAACAGGCAACACGAATGCACTGCTATTTTCATGCTACCTCGTGGCTTCCAAACAAGTTGTTTCCTTAAGGTCCAGGCCAAAACTTATAGTGAAAAATTCCTGACCTATGTAAAAAAAATGCACTTGAGAAAAGGGTTATTTTGGTACATTTAGTCAGTTACTTTTTCTAGGACGTTCGCCATGAAAAAAGTAGGATCAGATATTCCTAGAGAGTTTTCGTGGCTCCTGCGTTCCCCCTGGGCTGGGGTGTGCTCAGGCAAGAGGATTTGCTGTGGATTTGGGAGAACCCAGGGCAGCATGGCAATGTTTTTGGTGCAAAGTTTGCTCTCTTGTGGCAAAAGGAGGAGTGTGAACTGAGAATGGAGACAAGAAGAAAATTTAAAGAGAATAAGTGGAGATGAAAACAAATTCTGAAATTAGGAAGAAATAGAAATTAGAAGAAGACAACCCACGACTTTTTTTCTCTAGGAGCTTGCAGGCAACGTGAATTTTTTTTAGTGCATTTCCATGTTCCAGCTCCAGCCTGTGGTGATGATCAGGGGTCTGGGATAGTTTACATGTGGAATGTACATTCTGCCTGAATACCCACCAGCGTGGCAAAATGGATTGCCCAGTCCTGACTCTGCATGTAAATGGATTTTCCACCCTTCTGTTTTGGTTTTAATTGAACTACATAAACACTGTCAAGTGTTTGACAGTGAGATTGCTTTTTGATGCCTTACTTAGCATTTTCTTATTATTAAAAGAAGCACTGGTAATTAAAATAAAGTAAGCAAGCAAAAAAAAGAAAAAAAGCAAAAGGGAAAGAGATCCTGAAAAGTTTAAGGCTGATCAGGGCTCTCTCCACCTTCCCCACACAGTTTTTGTGCCTTTACATGGAAATCATGCTGGGCAAGGTGGATGCAACAGGTCCAAATTTGGAATTCTCATTGGAGCCCTGTTTGCTTACACCTAGAGTAACATGGAGTTCAGGCTTTAAATAAAGGTTTGCTGGCAAAGCTAATTAACTCGGAAATAAGTTGAAATACTTGAAGGAGGTGGTGTTGTCACTCTAGAACATCTTTGCCTGAGGATGTAATTCTAGCGGCTTGATGTTTTGAAATGCATTAATCTAAATGAGAAGAAAATCTGCATGTTCTTAATGCACAATAAGTATTTCCCCAGAAATAATTTTTACAGAGTTATTGAGGTCCGTCTTCCTTTCTAGACAGGCCTTTAGAGTTCCTCTGGTAAGAGAATGAATCTGGTTTGTGGCTCTCCTTTTGCTGTGTTTCTTGTCGGACCTCTTTTTATGGAAAAAGGCAAAAGTCTTTGAGATTTTGGCTACTACTCTCTGTAAGAAGCTGTTTTGGTGAGAGGGCGGAATTTTGGCACTGAAGCTAAAGTGATTGGAGAGCAACCTGCTCCAAGACTGTGGAGTTGTGTTAGTTGTGGAATATTGGATATTTGAACAGCATCCTGGTAAAATACTCTGAGAGGACACTTAGGGAATGGCAGAGAGGCTTCATGTATTGGATATTTGAACAGCATGCTGGTAAAATACTCTGAGAGGACACTTAGGGAATGGCAGAGAGGCTTCATGTATTGGATATTTGAACAGCATGCTGGTAAAATACTCTGAGAGGACACTTAAGGAGTGGCAGAGAAGCTTCATGCCCTGTCTGAAAATCATCCTGCAGTGAACCAAGAGCGTGAGCCCCTGTAATCCCACCGTACCATCTGTGTCATGGAAGGAAGCTGCTGTTCTCACTAAAATATGGCTTTAATTGTTATTTTTGATAGTTATTGCAGCGTGCTGATGTTGGCATCAGCCTCTCAGGAGGTGCCTGTTAATGCCCGTCTCTCATCAATGTTCAGTGGAAATGAACTTTCGTTGCTCCCCACATGGGATTGCTAAGGGTTCAGTGAACTTTTCTTTCTTCCTCCAGGTTATAAAACCCTTTTGAAAGGAATTTCGGGGAAGTTCAGCAGTGGGGAGCTTGTTGCAATTATGGGTCCTTCAGGAGCTGGGAAGTCAACGCTTATGAATATTCTGGCAGGATACAGGTCAGTACCAGTGAAAACCCCGAGTTAAGATAAGATCACCGAGCCTGAGGGCTCCTTGGAGACAACAGCAGAAGAAATTTTAGCCTAGAGTTTGTCAAAAACAGGCACTTCAAAGATTTTGAATTAGAATCTTATTGCTTATATTTTTTTCTCTGTGTCCTGTTCTGGTCACTTGGGATTTATTTCTTAGCAGGTCTGATCCAAAAATAAGAAGCAATTTAAAATAAAAAAAAAAACCACATAAAGAAATTCTCCTTTTTTGGCTGTGTAACAAATCTGACTCAGTGTCTTGTGTTTGTGATGTTTTTTAAATCGCATAAACACTTGAAAAATCTACTCTTTTTAGTCACCATTTCATAACGTTGATATCTTCTTGACCAAACTGCAGTGACTGAAGTGACTGTGCCTCATCTTTCTAAATCCCCTCTTGTATGGCCAAATACAAAGTGTCTGTCATGTTGTCATTTGGGGCATAAGAATCAGGATAGAGAAACCTAAAAAACCCTCTACTTTTATGTCTTGATATTTTTTCAGACATTTGTATAAGACAGCACACGTTTTCTACTAACTTTGAGTAAAATTTTCATCAGCTTTGCTTTTATGTCTTGATATTTTTTCAGACATTTATATAAGACAGCACACATTTGGCACTAACTTTGAGTAAAATTTTCATCAACATTGCACAAAGCTTTGTATGAAAGAGCTTAATCATGAAATAAATCAATTTCTATCCACTTTATCAATTTTATTTCATAGTGGGGATTATTACCTAAGACTTCCACATGCTCAGTCACGTGGCAGCACAAGTGAAGGCAGGATTCACCTCTGGTTGTTTTCTCGTTTGGTTTCAGGGAGACGGGAATGAAAGGAGAAATCCTCATCAATGGGCAGCCGCGGGACCTGCGCTCTTTCCGCAAAGTCTCCTGCTACATCATGCAGGATGACATGCTCCTCCCTCACCTCACCGTCCAGGAGGCTATGATGGTGAGCTTTGTTCCTCTCTCTGATTTATCTGAGCAGGAGAAAATGGGAAATGATTTGTGTTGTGCCCTCGTTCTTACTCCCGGCAGTGCCACACGATGTTATCTCTGTCTGGTCCTGCTCAATCAAAGTTCTTGGAATTTGGTGCCTTGAATTCCATTTCAGGCTCATCCTTCTAGGGACTCTTTAGCTTTATAATTTCCAATTTGTGCCCAGCATTATGAATTGGAAGGAGATCTAAGTGTCTGCTCCTTAGATCTCCTAGAGAATGGAACCTGAAATTCTTCTCAAATGAGCCTTTGTAGGCACCATCTGTTTGCTTGGGTGGTGCACGAGTAACCTCATGTCTCTCTCTTTCTCCCCATCTTCCATGTTCTGACTGAAAATTTGTATTTACACGTCAGTGTGATCCCTCTGCCACTTCCACTCTTTTGTGCCTTTTTAAAAATAAAGGCACTGTATAAAATCTCTTTCATTTCTTCAGCGGAAAAAAACCAGGAGCAGAATAAGTCCAAGATATACAGACAATGCAAATTCTTGTTCCTGTTTTTCATACTATCAAGAGGTTTCTGAATTGCCAACCTGACCAGTTAGTCTAGAAGTGTCTGTAGCTCAGCTTGAGAAATGAACCAGTTTTTCTCAGAAGTTAATATCAAAATAAGGCTAAGGTTGCTCACTGTGTGCCGGCATCAATTCACAAATTTTAATGCCGGAAGAAACTGCTCCAGTTTTTATGTGGCTAATTTAGTGCAAAGGTTCTTTTCTGTGGGGAAGATTTTCTTCTCTTTTGTTTACCTGAGTGTTTTCGTCAGAATCCCATGGGACCATTTTGCAGAACTGGGCCCAGATTATAGTTGCTGTCTGAATTAATCAATCAAGGCTCTGACAAAATGAATTACTTAACAGTTTAATTGCTTTTAATAAAGGTTAATCATGATGTTTTGTGGAGCTGCCTCTCAGGACAGCAGATGACATCTTTCACAAGATTGTTTATTTCTGTGCTCACTTGTTTGCATCCTGGAGAATGGCAGAGTTTAGTTATCCTTAGGATATGGATAAAGCACAAATAAAATGTTTTTCTAGTGTTGCCTGAGAAGTTATTGGATGCAAAATAAGTGGCTCTCCCACCTTCCTCTCAAGCTCTTTGTCTTGCAGAATGGCCTTTCTTTCTAATACACTTTTTGTCAGGAGCTCTGCTTAATTGAAATTAGGCTCAGTTATTTACTGAGCAGAAAAATGTGACGCTTGTGACTAGAACATGATAGTTCAACTTCAGATTTTCTGACTGGGTTGAAAGGAGTTGTTTAAATGGTTCCTCGGAGTGCTGTGCCTGCGACATCTGCTGTGACTGGTGGTTGTGCTTCAGACCAGCTCAAAATCAAATTTCGTTGTTTTGCATTCCAGGTGTCTGCTCATCTGAAACTTCAAGAGAAAGATGAGGGGAGGAGAGAAATGGTATGTAAACTGCCCATCAAACTAAAATCTTGGGGGATGCCAAAGGGCCGTGTAAAGGGCCTGTAAAGCAGATATTTTTTATCTAATACTGAATTGCACTGGACTTGTAATGACAGAATAAATCATAACCTCAAGGTTGACACGTGTCATTAGGAGGGAGTGCTTACTGCAGTCTCCATGAAAGCTGCTTTCAATATGAGACTGCAAAATTGGAAAAGATTTACTGAAATGTATTCACAAGAGCTGCAGGATTCCTGTTCAGGTACCTTAGCACCTTGGATTTTGCTCCCCTGCATGTCTGAGGGCTCAGGCTTCTCGTGTGGGGTGAGATAAATCACCCAGCTGGACCTGCACTAGGAACTGTGCTCCTCTCACCCATCCATGGGGAAAACGACACACTTTCCCTGAAATGTGAAAACTATGGCAAGTTCCTAGGCAGAGCAGCTGTTTTTGTGACCATCCTTTATCTATATTTGTTTCCAAATTCTCTTCAGACTCAAAAGAACCCTTGAAAATCAGAAAGGGAAACTTACAGGCATCAGCTTGTGTTTGGTAAACACAGATTGATTTTTTTTAATTGGAAAATAATTTTGTCTGGAAACAGCTGTTGATTCAGTTGTACTTTGTAAGTTGTACTTTGTTCATTTACACGTTAGTAAAGTTAGGCCAATCAAGTTAATTCACTCTTTCACACTGTCACTGTAATTACAAACAGCTCTTTGTGGGAAAAAACTCTGCTGTGTTTATTCAACACGACAGAAGGATTTTCTGGTTAATGTTACTGGCCTGTGCAGGAGAAGATCATTAATTTTATTGTTGCAAAATGTAGCATAAATGTTTATCACAGATAAATGTTATGAATTTATGCACTTGCGCCAGCAGGATTACGGACTCTTGTTTGAATCAGGCACAAGTGAAAATCCTCCTGTGAACCATAGTTTGTGTTTCTGGTTGACCTTGCTGGTGCTGCCTGGGCCCTGTGCATCCTTGCTAAAGGGAATTAAGTAGTTGGGCTTTTCTCTCTGAGGATAAGGGCTAGTGGGTTTTGTTCTTTTTTTTTACTCCCTCTGACTGGGAGAGGGAACTCCTGGAAATCAAAATCAGGACAAGCAAAGGGTCAGGCTCTGGTTGGTCTCACCGATTTTCACCAGGTCAGGCACTCTTTCTGGAAAACTCCCTCCATCCAAGCAGCTGATGCTTTAAAAAATGATGGGCTCTGTTTCCTATCCTTCAGTGAAGTGTTAAATACCTGGGCTGCTTTCTGCCTTTGAAGTAGTAGAGTTTTTTAATTGCATGAGCAACATAGCTCATGTATTCACTCATTTTTTTGCTTTTTCTGCTGCTGAAGAGCTATTTCCCTCATATAGGGCTACCAGATCTACAGTCACTGAAACAGAAAAAAATCATAGTGCCTGGGATTGTTCTGCCTTTGGCCCAAAAACCCTGGGACAAGCTGTCCCCTCCCTGAGGCTGTGCCTTGAGGAAATCCCGAACATCTGAGAGTACCTGTGACACCTGAATGGACTCTGAGGGGAATGGAAACACTTGAAATCAATGGCTGCACTTTAAAGAGGAGACTGTGGAGAACAGATGAGATAAAGCAGGTCACTGCTCTATAGAAACCACTGTTTTTTGTTACAGAGCCCCTTGTAGATACAACCCCAGAGTTCTATTGAAAAAAGCTTCTTGGTTTCGCTGTGTAATAACCTCTCACAAGCTGCAAAGCTCTTTTGATGTCGGTGCCATAGCCATAAATACACAGCTGCAGAAGAGCTGATTTCCACTCCTTTTTCTCCTCTTTGTTGAGCGAGGTCATGTAGGACAAACAAGTTGAATTTGGGTCAAAACAGTAAATGGGAGACTGTTAACACTGAGTCTAATAAACGCTACATTAGACGGGAAAAGGCTTCAAGCGTGTGGGTGATGAAACGAAGTCACGAGCTGGTTCACAATCTCCACGAAAGTCAGTGAGGAGGCTGGGTGGGTTTTTTTCATGTTCTAACAAGGTGGAATGTTCTGTTCCCTCCAGGTGAAGGAAATCCTGACAGCCCTGGGTTTGCTGACGTGTGCCAACACGAGGACTGGGAGTCTTTCGGGAGGCCAGAGGAAGCGTCTTGCCATCGCTCTGGAGCTGGTGAACAACCCTCCCGTCATGTTCTTCGATGAGCCCACCAGGTACCTCCAGGCCAGGAATTAAAACTGGCAAATGCGGCTTTACAGAGTGCGACAGAAAAGTTATTCACCTCGAAACCCTTGGAAAAGGCTCATTTCGTGTTGCCTGCAAGCACTGAATAAGGCCAAGAAATAATTTCATTCGGGCACTTGGTGCCTTGGGTCGCTGCTTCAACTGCTGGACTGTGGGGCTATAAATAATATTTAAAGGAGACACAAACTGCAGCAGGAAGGAAGAGAGAGAGAGGGGAAAATATTGTGGCATGGATTTTCTTTTTCGAGCAAAGACAGCTTGAATATAAACATTTTAAAATGTGACTTTTGGTAATGGATGTGATCAGTCTAGGAGGAGGCTGGGAAAGTTATGAATATGTATCTATTCATTAAAGTTGGGAGCGTTTAAATCTGCAGCCCTAAAATGTAGAAGTCCCTCAAGGCAGCTTTGAGAATACTCTTTCATTCTCAGGCATGCTTCCAACTTAATTAAAAGCCTGATGGAGAAATTCAAGCATAAGGTTGGCATATGATAAAATTAAACTGCTACAGAGAAAATTTGTAAAAGGATAATAATGAGAGACCAAGTAGCAAATGCACATGCTAGTTTTGAGTGGTGCCTGTGGATAACAAACTTCTTTTTTTTCTGTTTTTTTCAGTGGCTTGGATAGTGCATCGTGTTTCCAGGTGGTCTCTCTGATGAAGGCTTTGGCCCAGGGTGGCAGGTCCATCATCTGCACGATTCACCAGCCCAGTGCAAAACTGTTCGAGCTCTTTGATCAGGTATTGCTCTCAAACTTCCTCTTTCTGTGTAGTTTAGGTAGGTTATGCTTTCAAGGCCACACTCTTCAATCAAAAACATGAATAATTCTAGTCTATGGCTACAAATCACACAAAGAAATTAAGTAAGAGCAAAGCATACTTTTTGATGATGTTTTTCCCCTTCTTCTCTGCCTGTTTCCTCTATTTACGTGTAATGTTTGTAAGGAATCTGACTGTTAGGTTTGTGAAATCGTGATTATTGCACTGGTGATTCTCATGCCTTCACCCAGCACTGCTCCTGTGCACGGGGCTGTCACTAAAGTAAATTGGAGCAATATAAAAGCAGGAGAGCTGCAGTGCCAATGTCTGCAGCGTTGGGAGCACATCTTCTCATTCTAGAGACACAGAAGAGTTTATTCACCTGAAATAGCAATAATTGAAAACAGTATTGAAAATTAATTGAAAACCAGTCAGTTGGAGAACTTTCCTCCCACCTAACAATGGGATGAGGACCATGTGTGTTTAGATTAGATAAAAATGTACTTTAGGCTTCTTAGAAGATTTAAATCAGACCCATGAGAGTTGAGAGAAAGCCTTCAGCACCACAGGTGAACAAGCTCTTGCAGATTGCCAGTCTGGCAGGGAGGTTTATTTAAAGTCAATGGTGTGGCTGAAAGTGAGAGTGATCAAGCTGTTTGCTGTGGCTGTGCTGTCCTAGCTCTCCTTCAATTCCTGCGTTCACCAGCCCAAAATATCCATCCTGTGTGGAAATTAGATGGTTTGGCTCTCCAGTTCCTTGCCTATTTTCATCATGTGCCCAAGGCTGGAATTGGTGTGTTTCTGTGTCGATGTGCTTCGAGCCCTGCAGGCAATGTGTGCAGAATTCAAACTTTAGGCATTAAATTTTCCATCCATTGTAATTCCGTGGAAAGTTAATTTCAAGTGGTGACAGATCTTCCCAAGGTGTTCTTCCCACAGGGACAAGGAGATGTTATTAGGCAACAGGTGAAAATATTTTGATACTATTTAAAATTTTGTCTTACTTCTTTTTAATTTCTTTACTTTTTTAAAAAAAATTTTCTTCCTGTTTCCCAGCTCTATGTTCTAAGTCAAGGTCAATGCATTTACCGTGGGAAGGTAACAAACCTCGTCCCTTACTTGAGAGATTTGGGGTTGAATTGCCCAACCTACCACAACCCAGCAGATTTTGGTAAGGACAGCCTGAATAGTTTATTTCATTTATTTTGTATTTTATCAGCACCTTCAGGGTAGTGGGGACCATGGTGTGGTTTATACTTCTGTACATATATTCTTATGTTTGTGTGCTCATACATGAACCAAAATTCAAAATAAAATTAATCAGATCTTTTTTCCTAAGTAATTTGAATGCCATCTAGTGGTACAATTTTGTGAATATTTCTCTCTGGTGAAAGTCCAGGTTCAGGAAAGGAAAGAGAAAGCATGTTCTTTAGTATTTCATTGTAATTAATATTGGTGGCTTTTTAAAGAGGGTCCAGTATTCTGCTTGCTTGGTTTTTTTTTATCTTGAGCAGTACTACTGTGGTATTGCACAGGGTTTTTTCAGAGTTGTTTCTTAATTCCAAAGAATCAGTAAGGGCCACAAAAAAAGACTTTTGTCATTTTTTTCTTACCAATATTCACTGCCTTTCTTCTAAAACGGCTCATTAACTTCCTGAACTCTCTGAACTTCATCTTCAGAGAGGTGAAGAGGTCTCTCTGAAGATTTGTGGAAAGACACATTTCAATGTTGCTTGTTTAGATATGAATTTGCACGTGGCATTTTAAAGCCTGGGCTAAAAAAAAAAAAAAATTCTGTTTCTGTCAATGCTGCAGCATCGAGGGGATTTAATCACAGGGCTCATACCTTGTCAGCAGTGCAAAGAATTCACCCAAACTCTCTGTTTCTGCAGTTATGGAAGTGGCCTCGGGTGAATACGGGGACCAGAACAGCCGCCTGGTCAGGGCTGTGCGCGAGAGGATTTGTGACACGGATTACAAGAGGGACGTGGGTGGGGAGAACGAGCTGAACCCCTTCCTCTGGCACCGGCCCTCGGAAGAGGTATTTTGGGCAGCACAGCTCCTGGGCATGGCCTGGGGCTGCAGGGGGAGGGAGGGAATCCAAATCCTCAGTCAGCGGAGGAGTCTCAGCTGATGTGAGTGGGCTTTTGTGAATGAAAACCGAGCAGGATGCTGCAAAGAAAGGAGTTTATTCTGTGGTGTGTTTCTGCAGGACTCCTCCTCCACAGAAGGCTGCCACAGCTTCTCTGCCAGCTGCCTAACCCAGTTCTGCATCCTCTTCAAAAGAACCTTCCTCACCATCATGAGGGACTCGGTAAGAATGGCTTTATAATGGCTTTTGTAGCCAAAAGGTCTGTTCAGCCGGGGGTGAGGTAGTGTAACACACCTCAAAGGTCCTGTCCAGCAGCCCAGCCAGGAAGATTATCACAGAATTTCAAAGGAAAGAGGCTGATCTTTCAGTCTTGCTGTTCACTGTACCATCTTCATTGTGAATGACAGCTTTCAGCACAGCACTCAGGAGCACCTGGCCTAAAAACCTAAAGTTTAAATCCCCTCTGTGCTGGCAGCTCCCTTGTACAGTTATTAATCCTGCTGAAAAGTGAGTGAGAAGTTGCACTGCTGTGTCACAAAATTAGGTTTTCCAGAAAATTCAGGATGGTAGAGGTAATAATTTCAGTGTGGTGTAGTTACTACTGAAAGTCTTTGCTTTTGGAAACAGAAAATTCATAGATAAAAAGTTTGCTTCTTTGCCTTAACTTGTTCTCCCTTCCTGTTTTTTATAAGTGCATTTGTCAACAAGGACTAATTAAGTTAATGAATTGAGATCAGGGGAAACTGTAACTCATTTTCTGATGCACAGATTGAAGAACAGTGTTCTTTTTAAGATTTTTTTTTTCCTGCTCAGCTCTAAAGGCTTGCAGTTGTTCCCAATGTTATTATTTCTTCTGTTCTCCCAAGCCTCTTGTGGGAATACTGTGTTGCAGAGAAGGCACAGAAAGCTAATTTATGCCTGATGAAGTTACTTTGGTCTCTACAATGCCTTTTCTGCTTCTCTTCTGCTCTGGGGAAATTTAGTGAGAAAGTCTCCTTCCCCTGATGAATAAGAGCCAATGGTTCTGTGAAATTGGTAGACAGTGAGATTTCAGGCTGCAGCATTTGCAGGTCCTGCCTGGAAGAAGTTTCCATAGGAAGCTCATAGTTTTTTCTTAGCCAGTAGGAAATCAACATTTCCCATGGCACGGGGTTGGAACTAGATGATCTTTAAGTCCCCTTCCAACCCAAACCATTCAACGATTTCTGTATAAGCTTTTCTGGACATCACTGCTCCTTTCTTGCGATCTGTCCATCTGATTTCAGCTGCACTGCTGATGATTTTTCAGCCCAGACTTTCTGACCACAAGCGCCACTCTTTGCTCCCCACAGGTCCTGACGCACTTGCGGATCACCTCCCACATCGGCATCGGGCTGCTCATCGGATTGCTCTACCTGGGCATTGGCAACGAGGCCAAGAAAGTCCTCAGCAACTCTGGGTTCCTCTTTTTCTCCATGCTGTTCCTGATGTTTGCTGCGCTGATGCCGACTGTCCTCACCTGTGAGTGCCACGCGCTGTGTCACAGCCCGGGGGGATGGCAGGAAGGGGGGACGGTGTTGGAATGTGTCTGATTTGTGTGAAATAATATCTGATTGTGCTTCTAAGGCAGGTGAGGGGATGAGTCTGCAGCACTGCTGGGTTGAGGCTTGGCCAGTGGCACTTCTTTCTCCTGGATTTTTCCAGTGTTTCTCAGCCCAGGCAGTTCAGTGTTACAGTCCTGGACTGGAATTTCTCTTTATCCCAGTACATCTCAGCCATTTTGGAAACAGAAAATTGGAGGATAAAAAGTTTGCTTCTTTGCCTTAACTTGTTCTCCCTTTCTGTTTCTGGGCTTGTGGTTGGACTTAGGGAGGATTTAATGATTTTTCTGGGGCTTCCAAGTCATGACTCCTCCATAAAATCGACTTACTCATGTGGTGTCAGAAGCAAACTCCTGCAGAATGGACAGCTTCATATTTCCTTTGGGATTGCTGTTACTTTGAATGCCCTGTTGGACCTAAAGGAATAACCAAGTTGTTTAAGTTTTGTCACCACTTTTAATTGAAAAATTCCCTTTAAGGGAGTTTTATCTGAATAGGCTGGTCCATAGTCTAAACAGTGAGCAGCTGTGGGGCTGAGCTCTTATATTTCCTTCCAAATCACTGAAACTTTGGCAAAGACCTGGGAGTTCCAGTCCCACCATGGGATTGCAGCAGTGCAGGATTGGATATGGATAAACTGTGTTGTTATTGTGTGCAGCAGCATTGCTCCCTGACCATCTAACCAGATAATCTGTGTTCTCTGCAGTTCCCCTGGAGATGGGAGTGTTTCTCAGAGAGCATCTGAACTACTGGTACAGCCTCAAAGCCTATTACCTCGCCAAAACCATGGCTGATGTTCCTTTTCAGGTAAATGCTCTGCTCTTCAATAAAATAAAACCAATTTGAGTTAATGAATGACAAGCCCTCTTGCCAAGAAGATTAGTACTGGTGTTTTATCCATTGGAATAGTAGAGAAACCATCCATAAGTGTCTGCCGAGGATTCAGGGCTGAATCAGAAGCACCCTGAGAGTGTAGGACTTTGCAAAAGCTGAGGCCTGACCCAATATCCTTTTAATATACAGGTGACCAGCTTTGCTTATTTTCAGAAGGGGAATTGTGAAGGGATGTGAGTGAAATCTATTTTCAAACACCCAAGCAGAAAGACAAGCATCCCACGCCTGCCACGTAATGGAAACACTGAGAGCTGTGGATTAATTAGTGCCCCCCATATTTTTGTGTTGCTCAGAGGGTGTTTGGCTGTGATGGAGTAACCCCCAGTGCCTGTCCTTGCAGATCATGTTCCCTGTGGCTTACTGCAGCATCGTCTACTGGATGACATCCCAGCCCTCGGACGCTCTGCGCTTCGTCCTCTTCGCAGCCTTGGGCACCATGACATCGCTGGTGGCTCAGTCGCTGGGGCTGCTCATAGGGGCAGCCTCCACATCCCTGCAGGTACTGGTGGTGTTTTGTGGTCTCACAGGAGCTCTGCTGCCTCCCAGCTCGGTTCCCTGTCACTCCCAAGGTGTTTGTCACAAGTTGTCGTGCTCGGACTGGAGCTGTTGGTGCTCCCACTCACCTCACGGTAAAGAGCTCAGACACACCCTGGATGTTGAGGCCCTGGATTCCTGCCCCACCTGAAGAAAATAGAGAGAAAAAACCAAAAATTGCCTGCCCCTCTTGAGGGGATTGTCACCAGCCCTGGGAACTGCAGGGCTGATGCATCTCTGTGTCCCTGCAAAGTGGAGCTTGGCCACAGTGGCTGAGGAGAGCTTCTCCCATGCACATCCTAAAAAGCTGTAGGAGGAAAAGTAGGAAAAGGCTTGCCCAAAACCCAAACCTCTGAAAGGCAGGGAGAGGGGCAGCGGTGGGCATGACTGGAAGCTGTCCATGCAACTCCTGGCAGGAGATGTGCTGAGGTGACCATTCCACACAGCAGAACAGATGATTCTGACCTCGATATGCATTGATGCTGTCAAGATTTCTGCAGTAAAATACTTGTTTCCCTCTCTGTGCAGCCCTGTGGAGACCAGCATAGCCTTACTGTCTGATCCTTGTGCTTCTGCTCTTCCCCTCACAGGAAATCTCAGCAGAAAAAAAGAAAAAAAAACCCAGTAATTTTTCTAGTATTTAAAACTGTGATAATTCTGGGGAGTAGAATTACTCCCAGGAGTACTAGAAGAGCAAGTTAATTTTATTTTTCTCTGTCTTTCTGGCAAGAGACACTCTATTCCTTGTCTTCACAGGTGGCAACTTTTGTGGGCCCAGTTACTGCCATCCCAGTCCTGCTGTTCTCTGGGTTTTTTGTCAGCTTTGACACCATCCCAACATACCTCCAGTGGATGTCCTACATTTCCTATGTCAGGTACTGCTAGGGAGGCCTGCAGCCTCCCCTCTGTTTGTTTGCCTTGCTTGCTTGGTTATTTCGGGTGCCAAAGAGTCTGTTCACAGCGAGTTCTTTTATAGTATAAACATACGTGTGGTGTAAAACACATCATCTCACTGCATTTTAAGTTGTTCATGTTGTGTAATAAATAGGAACAGGTTTCTGGCCACAAGTCCCTGTCAGCCCCTTGAATTCAGTGGGATTGCGGAGCATGAAGTTCTTCCTGGATTTTGCAATATAAATATGGATTTCTGAAATAACAGGGACATCCCCAACCAAGAAATTGATGCCAGATCCTCATTTTGGAAGAAAATGTTGTTTAAATCACTGCTGTATCCTAGATAGATTTGTAGGATAAAGGCCTTGTTTTAAGTTTTCCAGTAGCATTGCCACAAGAGGCACGGGGTTTGTGTCACCTCTAATTTAAACTGCTGCTTTAAGAGGCACCTTGTGTGCTGTGTTTGACACAGCTGTCTTAAGATGGGACAATTCCCATCAGGAAACCTCTAGAGGGATAGTTTAGACATTGGAATGTTTATAGCTGAAATTAGGAGATGAATTTTCCCATTCCCTTTTTCCCCACCCTGCCCAAGCTGCACTATTAATGAGAAATCCCAGGCAAAAAAAAAATCCTCTCTGTTGCCAAATGAGGTTTTACACAGATTCCTGTCAAAGATAGTGAGACTGCATCCCCTGAATCAATATCTGGAATTCGAGGTGAGGCCTTAAATCATTGTGTGGCCTGTGTGGGGACTCCTGAAGCCTGAGAAAGCTTTCCTGTATATGGGATATCCCATATGCATGGGGTCCATGATGGTTTATCTGCCTGCAGAATCAAATGCTGGGAACATCGTTAGTGAAACCATTAGTGCACGGAGGGATGGAGAAGAGACGTTCTTGATTGATGCTGATTTTAATATATTTCTGACTTCAAGCCGTAATTGTATCCCCGTTGCTTATTAGAAAAAAAGAAAGCAAATTAATGGTGTCACTTTTAAATGGGGAATTCCTGAATATGAGCTGAAATTATGCTGCTTCTTGATTTGACATTTTTCTTTTGGAGAAACGTGACTGTGCACTGACTGGAAGCAGTTAGAGGCGAAATTCCTGCCCTCGTTCCCTCTTACGTAAAAGGCCCGTGGCATGTGATGTTCCTGATTGGAACCGGGATAGAACTGTGCCCCAAGACAGATGTGTCAGAAAAATATTGAACCCCTCAGTGTTTCAGCTGAGCTCTCGCAGGGATTGTGTTGCTGAAGTATTTCTAACCAAATCAGGATTTTCCTTGTAATCCCTCCTCCTTCTTTCCAGGTATGGGTTCGAAGGGGTCATCCTCTCCATCTATGGACTGGATCGAGAAGATCTGCATTGTGACAAAGACGACACCTGCCATTTTCAAAAATCAGAGGCCATCCTGAGAGAACTGGACGTAGAAAATGCCAAACTTTACCTGGACTTCATTGTTCTTGGGATTTTCTTCTTCTCTCTGCGCCTGATTGCCTATTTCGTCCTCAGATACAAAATCCGCGCGGAGAGGTAAAGGAGAAGCAGCTAAACCAATGCAGTAGGAGAACTTTAGACATGCAATAGAGGGCACTTGACATTGTCTCACTGTGGCAGGCTGGTCCCCAGCGCCCAGCCCGATGCTGTCCTGACCGAGCCCATGGAGAGCCACAATGGGATAGTGGACACACAGTGTTCAGCCAATCAGTCCAGTTGGGTTGGGTCATGTTTTCATTACACTTTCTAGCTTTAACTAGGAAGAAGAACTAGAAGGGAATTTTGCACCACAGAAAATCAATACCGAGGCAGTGTAACTGTAACCTGGCTGCAGGAGCTTTCCTTATGAAAACCAATTTTGGGATAAGGTCACTAGGATAGCAGTCCTGGTGGCCAGAATAGTGTAATGTCATCTCTAGCTGACAAGGTAATGAGATGCAAAATGAGGAATGCAAAGAAAATAGGGTTCTCTCATCTTTTTAAATTCAGAGTTTCATCTTTGCAGTTTTCTATGTATTATTTTGCAATTATTTTCCACAGAATTACCCCTTCTGGCTAAAGGTCTGTAAATGTATTAATAAGGTAAAGACATCTTTTTAATACGGATACTTTTTTAAAAGAAACCTAAAGTGATTCGAGTAATTATTTTTGTTTCTGTCTGAATTTAGAATTCTGGTGCTTTACTTGTCGAGCTGGTCTCATATCTGAAAACTGTAATGACAGGAGGAAAAGGCAGGTTCTGAATCTGCACTAAACCTGTGGTCCTATTTGGAAGCAGCACTGGATAGCACATGCAGTTAGACATGGTCAAGCTGTCACTGAATGGTTGAAAAAAATATTCTTTTGCAGTGTCTTTAAATCCTTAGTATTTGTGATATTTTGAGATACTAACTCTCCTCATTATCTGTTTGATCTACCTCCTGCGAATGAAAAAAATCAAAGCACTCCAAGGCTCATTTTTAATTTAAATTGTGAAAGCAGGATCTATCCCCCAAGTGATTGTTAAAGGAGTGCAAGAGCTGTCCACAGATCAAAGCTTGGGCTACTGTGTTAAAACACCTGTGACTGCTTCATCCAGAGGTGTTCATTATATCTGCAACACGCAGTGTGTAGGACTCTCCTCAAAATACACAAATCACCTCAGAATGCTGCAGGTCTAATTACGCCAGGCAGTTTTGTTCTCATCCCTAAGTCTACATGCACAACACGGGAATCAATTGATCTGAACGTCAATGACGCTGTTGTTTTGGGTGCCTCACCCTTGTAAATTTGGCAGGAGCAGTTCTGGTTCCAAGTTGATGTGAATTTTGTCACCGATTTTCATGGGCTTTTTTTGATTTTCAACCCAAAATGAATAAACTGTAGTCACACTGGACACCTTGGCCAGCTTTGGTGCAAAGTGGACGGCCTTCTGCCGTGACTGTGAATTCACCTTGGTGTCCCAGACCTGCGAGTTCTGTAAATGCATCATTCCCATCAGGATGCTGAAGTCTTGTAGGTTGGGAGCAGCAAATCCTTGAGGAGCCCAGCAGCTCATGGCAGCAGAGTAGGAGCCCTGGAGCATCGCTGGCCCCCAGCAGCCACAATTCCCAGCCTGGTTTCCAAAACTGTGTCTATCCTAGTGAAATAAACAGTGCCAGTGCTGTGTTAGTCCTCAGCCAGCTGGGGCTGATAGGAATGACCCCTGGACTGACTCTAAACAGCCCAAACCCTGTGTGGAAAAGCGCTGGCCGTGCTGGGCTGCAGCTCTGCCATTTAGCAGGGAAGAAAATCCTTTCCCAGTTTTCCTGGCCCGTGCCCAGGCTCTGTTTGATTTGCCAATACAGACACAGACTGAGTGTATCTGTTAAACTCAGGACATTTGAGCTAAGCCTGTGGTCTGGAAGGCTTTAAATCAAGTCACGTATTTTAGGAAAGTTAGCTGAGCTTTCCCTGAAAATAAGGTTGACCTGTGAAAGCAAAATCAATCTTTACTGTAGAAGAAAACCCAAACTCCTTGCACAGCCTCTTTGCATAATTTTTGTTGCTGTTTCTTCTCAAAAAGCTTTTGTACAGCTCTGAAGCTTTTCCAGGCATAATCACAGGAAGGTACAGACCTATATGGCTGTCAGATTTGAGAAATTAGGAATTTGAGCTATTCTAAATAATACTCATAGCTGTGACCAGTTTTTAAAATAAGGCACAAGCTGAAATCCCTTTGGCACAATGTGTCTTGATTATTTCAAGACTCCCAAAGTATTCGTGACTATCCCAGGCAGTTCAAACACTGTTTGAAAGCAGACAAAGGACTACATTTGCCAAATTGCTCTTGGGTTGCAGACTTCTGGTCCAAGCTGAGGTCAAAGAGTGACATCTCCTGGCACTGAATACCTTCAGGGTTCATGTTTTGTGTTTATCAACACCTTTCACCAAATTCCACCCTGACAATCCCTTGCAGTGTTCCCAATGAGGTATTTTTTGCTGGCGTTTCAACATTGGTAACTTGCAGGATGCTGACCTCTCCCATCTAGACCAGCTGAATTCCTTGGATACTGTCTTGTTATCTGTGCCTGTTCCTCTGCTTTTAGACTTTCTCATTTTATGTTTTGAGCCTGCAGCATGTCCTCCTGTACTGTAACTTTGTATTGTGTTATGGCAGCCAAAAATCTGGTCCTCCACGGGTGTTCCTGAGAAAATTCCTGCTCTGGTATATTTTTTGTCACTGCTTTTTTTTGTTAGATATGCTTTTTCCAGCCTTCTGCTGGCAGCATTTAGCTGGAAGTTACTATTCTAAGGAAAGCTTTCCGACTGTAGTATCCCAGTAAAGAAATAATTCTCTAGAAACTCAGTGATACACATAGATGAGATAATTATTCTTCCCCTCCTTAGCTCACAAATTAACTAATGATCTCTCTTTTGTCACTGCTCTGGGACAGAAGTATTTAAAATCCATCCCAGTTATGTTTTCACCTGCTGCAAAGATTTTTAATGTAGTCTCAGGTTCGCTTTTTTTCTCTTTATGTGGAGATAAATTCTAACAGGCTGGTGTAAAACAATTCCCAGGTTAATGGGCTGAAATGCACGTGCTGTTGTGTTGAGCAGCACTTTGTGAAGCTCTGGAGGCTTCACTTGGAAGAATAATAAGGCCAGCAAGATTCTAAAGGCTTCAAATCCTCAGTTCTCAAATCCTCAATTTTATAGCCATATATAAAGAGCCATAAAATGATCGAAATCAATGCCACTATTACCATTTGAACCTGTCACAGTCTGGCTAAAAATTGTGTGAGAGGCTGAAGGTTTCTAAAGGTCACTTGAAAACTGAATGTGTGATTTTTTTCAGGATCGCAGGAAGACTTTAGTGTCCTGTTGGCTTCCTTGTTCTGTTTTGACCTGTTTGACATGTTGCTTTGCTTACTGTGTGCATCAGTTAAGACTTTAGGTCCTTCATACTTCTTTTGTTGTTTTTCTTCGTGGAAACTTGCATATAGTCTGAAAAAACCCTGAAGGTTTTTAAAAATAACTTGAAGCATTACTATTTACAATTAAATAAAGGATTTGAAAAGCAGATTCTACTCGTAAAAAATTGAGAAGATTCCGTTGTTATGGGTCAAAGGGAGTAACAGAAGACGGCTGGTGCTGAAATCCTCTTCATCTCTTAGGAACTCAGAGCACAAAGTACCTATTTTCATTAAAAGAGAGGAAAATGTGCACATGTAATAGGGAGAGCTGGTTATGTAAGTGGAAATAATGAACTTGAGTCCAAGTGCTGCCTGTCTCAGGTGACTGACAGTTCCATCCACACTTTTGTGTCAAAGTCTGTGTTCTCAGCAGAAAGGAATGTTTTATTAAACACTCGTTCCTGCGAGGAAGTGTGGTACAAACTGACCTGTGCCACCCCAGTGATCCTCACAGAGGAGATCTCACCTGTCCTATTTACACAATGCTGGATGGATTTTTGGATTCTAACAACCAGGGGGAGGCCAACAAAGCAAATATCCTGGTGGGAGTCTGTCACGGACCACCCAACCAGGGTGCAGAGGCAGATGAAATCTTCTATGGGGGAAGCCTTGTGATCACTCGCCCTTGTCCTTGGGGAGACTTTAATTTTCCAAATGTCTGTTGGAAATACAGCACAGCAGAGAGGAAACAGTCCAAGGGATTCCTAGAGTGTGAGGGAGGCAATTCCTGACCCAGCTGGTGAGGCAACCAGCCAGGGGAGGTTTGTGAGCAGAGAAGGACTGGTGGGTGATGTGATGGTCGGGGACCCTCCTGGGCACAGTGATCGTGAAATGAGTTTTTGGTTCTTGGGGAGATGGAGGGGTGGCAGCAGAGTTGTCCCTCTGGACTTCTGGGGGGCAGAGTTTGGGAGCTGGGGTGGCAGAGTCCCTTGGGAGGCAGCCCTGAAGGGCTGAGAGGTCCAGGGATCCTTAAGAAGGAAATCCTAAAGGCACAGCAGGAGCAGACCATCCCTGTGTGCCAAAGGACGAGCCAGAGGGGGAGAAGGAGCAGCAGAGAGCTCTGGCTGGAACTCAGGGAACAAAACACAGTGTATGACCTTGGGAAGAAGGGGCAGGCAGCCCAGCAGGACTGCAAGGATGTTGTGAGGTCATGCAAGGAGAAATTAGAAGGGCCAAAGCCCAACCAGAGCTTAATCTGGCCACTTCTGTAAAAAACAATAAAAAATGTTTCTGTAAATACAGCACCAAGGAGAATCTCCATCCTTTATTGGATGCCATTTTCCTACCAGAACAGCCCCATAGGGTGCAATTGCTCAGGAATTTCTGTGTGGAGAACCATTTATAAAATAGGATCGTGTGAAAAGCTGTCGGGAACTAGAAGTAGGCAGAAAATGACACGGTGTCATGTCCTCTGTGACAGTTTGTGACAGGCTGATCACTGCAGTGCCACACTGAGTGCCACTGGAGTTAATCAGGAGCTCTGCCATTACTGAACAGGGGCAGTAGCATTTTCAGGGATTGACTCCCACTGCCCTCCTCTTAAATACAAATTATAATATAAATAAGAATATAGATTATGTTCCCATAATACATATATACATATAGATTATGTTCCCATAAAAAGTTTCAGGCTGGGCCTGCAAGCACAGCAAATTTCATTTTAATTCTGTTTAACGTTTTATTTCTGTTTCATTTATTTCTGTACATATTTCACGTAGAGTTTTTGAAGGAGTAATTGTACCATAGAGCACAAATCTAGCTTCAGTCTCTTTGTTATTTTGACATCTTATGATGAATGATAATTTAATACAGTTGTCAACTGTAGAACCTTCCTTAAATAGATTTAGAGTTCTGTTTGAGACCCTTTGCCAGCACAGTAAAACAAAGGGTGACCAGTCAAAAAGTGTCTCCTTCGGCACAGGACATGGCCATGGCTCAGCCTGCATTCTCTGCATGGTTATGCCTTCGAGACACATCCAGCTTTTGCTGATCCTTTTTTTATTTTTTTTCCTGGGGGCTTCCATGCAGCTCAGCCCATGCCTACCAATTGCTTGTGTCCTTGTTTGCTGGATATTCGTGGCTGCTGTCTGTGTGGGGTGTGAAAATGAGCTGCTGGGGAACGGTGAGGGATGGTTAAAGGTGGAGGGATGACTTTGAGAATTCTCTGAGCTACCAAAACCCCAATGTGCTGGATCTCTGGGTGTGCTTTACGCTCTGAAGATGAAAACAATTCAAAAATGTCTTTTCAAGCAGATGGCAGTTTTTACTTCAAAGGTTGATGGGGTTTTCTACTTCAGTGGCATCTGTGATGTCCTTTTTTCTGACCCCATTGTAGTTTATTTTAGTGGCCCATTTAGGGTAATCATTATACAAACTCCTTTCTGTTACTTTCCGAAACCAGCTTTCCTGGCCTCAGTGATAATTGTACCAACCTTTACAAATGTGAATTAGTCGTTGAGCAATTAAAAAAATAGAAAAATTCATTTAATTATGGCAAAAGAAAATTAAGTTTGAGAAGATTGCACTGATATATCTTAAAAGAAGAAGATAACACGTCCTGCAGTGGAGCCAAGCCTTTACCTGTGTCAGTAAAGATTTATCAAATACCTTTTCTGAGTCAGTTGACCTTATTGTGACATATTGCCCTTGAACCTGTTACTGAATTATTTAACACTTGGTTCTTTTGTTTTTCAAAGCAAGAGTCAATGCAAGGTATGATTTTAAATCAGCGTGCTAAAGTGTGCATATTCTGTGTATCTAATATGTCATTGTTGTCTCTTGTTTCTGTAATGCGTTTGCATTACTATGAATCAATTTTATTCTGCTTCTCTAGAGACTATCGCTGCCTGCACGCTGTGATATATTTGCACTGTTGTAGATATATATATATACATATAATGTAATTATATTATACAAACCATGTCTTTTTCAGGTTGCTTGTTACCTTTGTAGTTTACGCTTCCCGGTACAGTGGACCTGAGTAAAAATGTGGGAGGTGGGGCATTCTGATGATATATTACAGTAATAGAGAAATCTTTGTATATTTCTGTATACTTAATACCTGTAAGAAGAGATTTGTATGTGCATTATTTTCCAAACTTAGGGCTTTGTTTTCTGAGACTAGAGAACATTTATGATAATGTAATACACACACAAAACAACAAAAAAAAATCCAATAAAATGTTATTATTTTCAGACAGATGCCTTCGTCCCTGTTGTCACTCCGAGGGAAGTAGCAGGTGTGTTGGTAGTGGTACATTTTCACTGTTTGCTCCTGGATTCTGGCAGCCAGCAAGGCCATGGAATTGCCTGTTTCAGATTGTGGTGGTTTCAGGAAACTCCCAACACGTTACGGAAATATCCAGTAAAAATCCTTAAAAGCATTAACTGCAGTCACACTGGGGGTTGGAACCAGATGATATTTAAGGTTCCTTCCAACCCAAACAGGGCAAGCATCAGGCAGTGCTCCTCTGATAAACCTGAAAACCTCTCATAAACAATTGAAGGACTTTCAATTGAAGGAAAGGAAGGAATTGAACAATTGAAGGAAATAACTACCCCTGTATTTTCATCCAATTTTGGTGGATTTTCCATCCATGAACTAATCTTCTGTTCACCTTGTCCTTGCTACCTGCAAGTGGCAGCAGATGTTCCCTGTGCTGTGGCATGAGAAGAGCAGGACAGGATCATTCCCTGTTTGCCTTCTGCTTGGTGCTCTGGGATGTATGGATTTCCTCCTTCCTTCTCCCCAGCAGAAGAGAAACCCAATTTTATCCTGCCATCCCCCGTTTCACCAAAAACCATTCTCCCTCATTCTGCCTCAGTGCCTGTGCCATGTTCTGTGCCCTCTGTGCATTTCTGTCACCAGGAAAGTCTTCAGCTGGGTTGGAAAGCTAACATATTTTTCCTCTTGTGCTTCTCCTGAGGATCCACATTGGCCAAGAACTGATGTGCTTAGTTTCTGCTGCCCTGGCAGGGAAAGCCTTGGGCAGAAATCCTGACCTGTTTGAGGCCCCAAGAGCAGTGTCAGTGCCAGGAGGAGGGTTCAGCATTGGTGCCCTGTGCTTAGGCAAATACTCGCTTCACCTGGGTGGCTTTTCATGCAGCTTTAAGGCTATTTCATGGTGTTTGTGTGTTGGACTTAAGGCCAAGCCTTGACAACATCGCTGTCTTTGTGCCACCCTCTCCAGACCACCACAGCCACAAAACTTCCTGCCTTGGTCGCCACAGTTCAAAGAAAACTGCCCTGACTTTCACAAGTTGGTTAGGTTCCCACTCATAAACAACATGAGCAGTGATGCTTAAAGGATGAATTGCCGTATTGCATTTTCAAGGCAGTTTTCTCATGATGAAAGGCATCATACTTTATGTTACGTTTTATAGCCCTGGAAATAATGCTAGTGTGAAGGAATCCTTTTCCCAAAAATTAAATGCCTCCCTGTGCCAACTGTTGTCCATAGATCAGGAAGGGAAGAGGAAGAACGAGAGTCCTTCATAGCCTGAGTGGCAACACAAATTACTTTAAGCATTTTATGTGGCGGTTAATGCTATTAATTAAGACAACCATAAACTTCTCATTAGCAACACTGCAAAAATTAATATACTCACATGCAATTACCATCCACTGTGCGCTCCAAATGGATTCATAACATGAAGAGTGTTTGAAAATAAAAGAAACTGAAAGGCACGGAAAGCCAAGGAAATGGGCAGAGTAAGAGGGAGGGGCTGGTTGGGCCTGGGAGGGTGCAGGGATGTGAGCAGAGCCCAGGTGAGCTGTGAGCAGGTGTGTGCTGTCAGCACCAGCCCTGACACCTTCCCTTGGGAGAGCTTCAGGAAGGGCTTGCTGGGAAGTGTTGCCAGCTCCATTTAGGGCAGAAAAGCTGTCAAGGGCTGGATTAGTCAAACTGACACTAATTGCGTCCATTTCTGTCATTTAGTGCATTTTAAATTTCGTAGCCTCGTTTCATTTTGTGTCTTTTTTTTTTTTCCCTGTGCCTTGAAGATTTTTCCAAGATCTGTGCATTTTATTATGCACTGTTAACTCTGCGTGATGGCTTTGCCCAATTCCTGACATTCCAGTTCCGAGCCTGTACCTGCACACACATGGCAAGGCTGAGAAAAAAGTCAATACTACCTCTTCCACAGACAGAAAACATTATCAAAGTATGGAGCTGATCCATTGTCAGCCTCTGACAGCAAAAACACCCCTCAGAGTTCTGCTGTTTTCCCCCAATTCTTCCTATCAGTCATTCTTTTGTCCCACTGCCCATCCTGCTCTGCTGGACTGATGGAATAAAGCTCCACCTGTTCCCAGGACCTTCTTGCTCATCCCCATGGCATCTGTAGAGTCAAATATGAAGTAAATTTTGTGGCTTCATCAGGAGCCTTACAGGTGCTTTTTGTCCTTCTCCTGTGTAAGTATCAGACACTAACCCCAAAGTACTTAGAGAAGAAACAAAAGTGACAGCAAACCTTTTGATTTTGCTCCTTCTGTTTGTTGAAACTCATATTCTGTGTCTTGGTCAAGCATCCCTTGGATGGGGCATAATGCCGAGTCCCAGAAGGGGTAAGAAGCAGTGGACACCTCATTTTGTGGCAGGAAGGAGCTGGATTTTACTCACCAATTTCATCCTTCACGAAGCTTTCTGAAAACACCACAGACTGGAGTGTCAGTCCACTCTGGCTGTCAGATCCCCGAGCATTTCCTAGAATTTCTGCATCAGGTTCAGCAAATTGAGATATTTGGCTCAGCTGCAGTGAATTATTTTGATTCAAGACTTCCAGATTCTCGTTACAATTGTGGTGCTTTAGGACTAAATCCCTCCAAATTGCTGTTTACCAAAACAACCTTCTGTTCTGCTCCGAGAGAGAAGCACATGTTGAAGAAAGCCTGAGAGACCTAACTCAGAGAGATGGGGGCAGGACCCTACAAGGGCCTGTCTGGTGGTTTCTCCAAGGGGAACTTCTGGGTGTACAAAGGGAGATCAAAAAGCACAAGAAGTTATCCTGACTAGGTGAATAGAAACATTGCCATCCAACAGAAAAGTACTTTGTTTTCTCACCCTGCCCACCTCCGGTAAGTGGAAGTCATATGAAATGAAATTTTATAAAGCGGAAAATGGAAATTTTACTGTTCACTGGCAGGGGAAGGGGCACCCAAGGATGGCAAACGCTGGAACAAAGCAGCATCCTCTCCTGCAGCACCTGTGAGTGCTGCCCAGCTGCTTCTAGAGCTTGAGTGCATTGTGCATTGCAGCACAAATATTTTACAGCAAGGCCAGGGTTAGTTCTGATTTGCCCCAAGCAGGCCCAGAGACACTTCAGAGACACAGTCAGAGCAGTGGGGATTTGCTTTATTCAGCACCACTGTGGGGATTCACTCCTCCAAACACACACACCCCGACACTGCCAACACACAATATTATGGTAACATTCATGAATATTCATCATATTCCCTGGGAGAGGAGTGGCTATACAAATCATTTCTCGGAAATCATTAATATCATTAGCATGCGCTGTGTATCCTGGTGGTCTTTGGGGGTCTTCTCGTGATGAAGATCTGTAGTCTTCATCACAGTGTACTTTTCACCTTTCTCTCTGGAGCATGAGTAGTCCTTAGTGGGATATTTCAGTGGTTTCTCTGCTGGCCTTAAACAGAGTCTTGTCCCTCTTATCTTGACAAGATAAAGGGAATCCTGGGGGTTTTTTAGGTTTTAGAATTCACATATTCTGTCTCTCAATAGTTAACTTGAGTTACCTATTGACTACCTGTTTCTCACGCCCACCTCTGGTAAGTGGAAGTCATATGAAATTAGATTTTATAAAGTGGAAAATGGAAATTTTACCGTTCACTGTCAGGGGAAGGGGCACCCAAGGATGGCAAACACTGGAACAAAGCAGCATCCTCTCCTGCAGCACCTGTGAGTGCTGCCCAGCTGCTTCTAGAGCTTGAGTGCATTGTGCATTGCAGCACAAATATTTTACAGCGAGGCCAGGGTTGGTTCTTGTGTTTTATTTTCTGTTTTCTAAGCTGTTTAATGGTACCATGGTGGAGTTTTCAACCTTTAGTAAAACCAGAGCCTCACGCAGAGACCTGTGGCAGCTCCGTGTGATTTAGCTGCCCTTGACAGAGGAAGATTTCAGTTTCCATTTTCTTTTTCACTTCAGTTTAGCACCTTGTCTGAAACTTTCCTTTTGAGCAGGAGCTTTGCCAGAGGAGGTGTGTGACACTGTAGCAGGATCCATACCCTTCCCAGAGACGTTTGGGAATGGGACCTGAAGGAAGTGGCACATTAAAAAAAACCACTTTTTTGGAGGTGTTCGCAGTTAAACCTCTTGCTCACAGGGCTACAGGTTTGTTCTTTGTTGCTAGCACCCATCTGCTCTGAGCTCCTTGTCTGTCCTAGTTTTCTTCCCTGTTAGTTCTTCATATCAGCTGAACACAGCTTTCCTGCATCACTTCAAAATTAACATTTCCGAGACCTTTTCCTTGGCTACAATTGCTTTAAAAGCCATTAGAAAATCTTCACCCACTGAAGCACCATCACAATCGATCTGCAATGTCAAACATTTTCTGTCCAGCCTTTATTAGGAGCTGGAGCTTTGGTGGCACTCAGCTGCGTGGTTGCATTTTAGGACTATTGGGTGTTCGGGATTTTAAACGTCACTCACTGCGTAATGGCCTCATCAGCACAAAGCCTTTGTGTCACAAACTGACACAAATGGGTTCCTGTGGCACCTTTGCAGACGAAAATCATATCTCTGACCCACTTTTTTTCCCCTTCCAGAAAAATATTCAGAACCTTGTTTACTCATTTAGCTCTTGCTGCATGGCGATGTGGAGCTGCAGGGCTGCACATACAAAGGGTGAGCCTTCATTCAGGTGCTTTTCTCTCTGATGGTGTAAATGAGGCCCATGGACACTAACTCGGGCAAGGGGAACCCTCAGAGTGACCCTGAAGGTGAGGAGAGGATGGTCCCTCCTTCTGCAGCCACATCTCTGCAGGTCCTGCATGCTCCTCTTTGGTGTGCACTGCTGCTTTGGGATCTCACACTGCTCTACCTCTGCCGGTCACCTTTAAATCCTCAGCAGCTGTGGCTTTCACTCTGTTTCTGCCAGCTTTGTTTTCTCACCAAAAACGTTAATTTTTGGAATTCTAGCTGATTTTTTGCGAGTTCATTTGTGTGGGTGTGGATAACAGTCTACCTCGAGAGAACTCGAGCACTTACCTAACGTAAATTCCCAGAATAGCCCTCATCCCTTAGGACTGAGTGACAATGGCAGATCCTCAGGTGACAATTCCTAGTGCTGTGAGCGGCTAACTGTGATTTATAACCCCAAATGGAGGGGCAGCTGCATGGCCCAGGGGTGGCTTGGCAGGCTGTTGGCAATGCTTTGCCCCAGCACAGCAGTTTTTGGGTTTTGCAGGTGACCATGGCCAGGGATGATGCTGAGGGCACAGGGTCTGCTCAGCCTGGAGGAGAGAGAGGAGGCTGAGGGGAGACCTCACTGCAGTTAAAACTTCCTTGTGAGTGATGGAGGAGAGGCAGGCAATGATCTCTGCTCTGTGTGACAGTGACAGGACCCGAGGGAATGGCCTGAAGATGTGTCAGGAGAGGTTTGGGTTGGATATCAGGAAAAGGTTCTTCCCCCAGAGGGTGGTGGGGCACTGACCAGGCTCCCCAGAGAATGGGCACAGCCCCAAGGCTGGCAGAGCTCAGGGAGTGTTTGGACATCACTTTCAGGCACAGGGTGGAGACTCCTGGGGTTGGACTTGATGATCCTTGTGTGTCCCTCCCAACTCAGCATTTCCGTGAAACGCCTCCAAAGACCTTTGTGGGAATCGTGGGCACATAGTAAGAGCTACTTTACTGTGAGAACACCTTGCTGTTCTCAATTCTCACAAAACGGCTCTCTGGTTCAAAACAAGCAGAATTCATAAACAGAGATAGCCAACTTCATGCAGGTGGTGTTTTTCCAAAATGTTGTTCTGGCTGTAGGTAGCCAATGATATTGTGGGGTGGTGAATTGAGAGCCAATGAATGTGTGATATGAAAGTTAGAAAATAGTATAAAAAGCCTCTGGAAAATAAAGAATTACTTCCTTTCTTCTGACCTGGAGCTGTCCTGACCCTTTTCCATCCCGTGACCATCTCGTCAGCGACAGACCTTCAGTAGTCTGCTCAGTTTATTGCTCTTATTATAACCAGTACCCAACAACATTCAAATCGTATTATTGAGCCTGTTGGAGGTCGTTTATGAGTGACTAACTTTTCACCTGCCTGGATAAACTTACTCATCCCAAAAGTGCACTGGGTTAAATCAAACCTCCGAGCAGGCACGTTAAGGAGGATATTTTTTACAATGAAGGTGGTGAAATGCTGTGTCAGGTTGAGTCAGACCAACTCAGGGAAAAGCTAACAAAGGTACATTTCTCTGTGTTCCAAGGGGACAAAAAACCCCCAAACCCACAGCTATATCTACATAAAGGCAAACTCTGAATATTTCCAGCATTCAGAAGGACTGTGCGATACCAGCTAAGAAATTCGAGCAGTCACTTGCAAGTGTGAAGTGTAACTAACACAAAAATCTGAGTGCTGTGCTCCTTTTGGAAGCACCACTGGCTGCTCCCTCATCAGCAGGTTGCTGACATGCCAAATTTCCTGGGAAACAGAGAAATACACAGCTTTAAAATAAAGACAGCAAAAAACCCTCACGAATTGTGTCGTACTTCTTTTATTACAGTGAAAACTTGTGCGGTGCTAGCCTACTGAGAGAATAAAAGCTACCAGTAACTTTTCATCAGAAAGGAGTCAATCCCAGATAAAAAACAGCCTAGAAATCGTGGCTGTTGCAAAATATAAAGTCTGAGTTGGGACTTCCATCTGCTGTTCCATTGAAGTAGATCCAAAGATTGCAAAGTTCTCGATGGAAGTTTCTTCTTTAACAAGCTGGGGAGGTAAAGAGGAGAACCACATTAAGGGCCATGTTTTCTCTATTAATCGCAAAAGGTTCTAGGAAATGTTTTGCCTAGATGTAGGATATCCAGAAGGCAATTTTTTAGCAATTTCGACCAACCCCCATGTGTAGATGTGTTTCCTGACTATGATTCAGATCAGTAAAACCAAATTACGGTGAATTGTACGCAGTACAAAACACAGAGTGGCTGAGGCTATTGGTTATTAAATATCCTGAAAGACCAACCCTAACAAAAAAAAAAATAAAATGGTAGAGGATCAGATATTTCTGTAAGTTTCACTCCACATTTCTAAAGCAATTTCTATCTCTCATGCTGGTAAGGTGGACGTGAGCTGGGGAGTTGCAGTACAAAACACAGTGTGGCTGAAGCTGTTGGCTATTAAATATCCTGAAAGGTCAACCCTAAAAAAAAAAAAATTTTAAAATTGGTAGGGGATCAGAAATTTCATTAAGTTTCACTCCACGTTTCTAAAGCAATTTCTATCTCTCGTGCTGGTAAGGTGGATGTGAGTTGGGGAGCTGCACCTCTACCCTGGCATTAGCTGAGGGCTTGAGCTCACCCCAGAGCACTTGTGCAGCCACATCACCCACAAATTCCAGACAGGGATGCTTTGGCAACGCTCCCCTCCCTGCACAAGTTTTTTTAGGGTTTAGCCACCTTTTTCTGCTCACACCTTTAGGAATCTCTGGCTGGCACAGCACACCAAGCCTGGATGGAGCAGGGACCCTGCCAGGAGCCCTGGGACACAGGGGACATCTCCTGAGGGACATTACCTTCCTCCATGACGCGGTGGTAGAAGCACCAGGGGACCCCGGCGGGGTGTGCCCTGAAGCAGCAGCCCTTCTTCGTGCACTCCTTGGCCTTGATGCCGGGGTGGCCGCAGTTTATCCTGGTGTAAGGGTCGTTGGGACACACTTTCTTCACTGTGAGAGGCAAAAAAAAGCGAAGGAAGGGAGGAGAATGTGTCACTTGGTGCCTGGGGATGTGACACTGAGCAGATGTGGTGATCACGAGACCTTCTCTGTACCAACTTCAGGCAGCAGATTCACCCAAATCCTCACCCAGCCTGCTAGGCAAAGCTAAATACCAAAGGTGATGAATTGCTGCTGTGCCCCAGGGACTGCAGGAGGCAAAATTCACCCCTGGAAGTGCCTGGCATTGAGCCATCTTTGCTTTTTTTAAATCCAGCAGTGGGGTGAAAAGTCCTGTGTCCCCTGAAGCAGTGACACATGGCCTCAGACCAGGGTATGTCCATGGCTGACCCCAGAGCAGCCTGGCTAACATACAGAGAGGGCAACCCAGCCCTCTCTGCATGCCAGCATAAGTTATAGAAAGGAAACAACTCTTTTAGGAGGAAATAACAGCTCTTCCAGGCACTTAAAACTAAAATCACGAGTAAGGATGTTTCACCACCCAATTGAATACTTCAGTTTTCCTCTCCTGAAGCAGTTCTGCTCAGAAAAGCAATTCTGTGAAAATGGCAGTGTAAGAAGGTTCTGCCGCTTGTTTTTCAATATTTACAAGAATTTACAAACAGTGCTCAAAAGCAAAACTTTTTTTCCTCCTGTAATTCTGATCCCTGTTGATTAATCTCGATTTTTATCGAGTTCTGTTGGGTAACATTGCCTCTGCAGCCTCATCTCCTTTCATGTCACCTGTGCAGCTGCCGAGGACTGCCCTGAAGTTCCCCTAAGGAGGAGCTGTGCTGTCAGCCCAGCAAATGTAGCTTACACTGAGTTAATTAACGCAGCTAATTACACTCAGTTACTTAACACAGTTATGTAAAATATACACCTAATCCTTGAAAGACTGGGAGAGAGCAGCTGTTATCCTCTCTCCAGAAAATAATGGCAAAAAATAGAAACAGGACGTTGACAGATGTCAAAAAATAGCCACATGGCAAACCCATTTAAATAAGAGCTGAGGATCCCTTGCTCTACTCATGGACAAGACCACAAATGGCAGCGAAATGTCTCTAAATAAACAGCACAGGTTGTTAGATAACTAGAAGCCTGAAGGAAGAGGAAATATATTGTGTGAAGAGCACGAGGCAGAAGTCTATGATGAATAAGCTATGCCTGAGTTTGAATTTTACTATTGCTGGTTTCCTGACAGAGGTTTGTGCCCACTTTTCTTGCCCAAGGAGAAAAGCAGAACAGCTCCCTGGTGGCACAGACTTCTGGATAATCAAACATGATGTAAATCAGTGTTTCTGGCAGAGATATTACCTTTCTTTGCTTTAGGATTGTAGCACCAGGGGACGCCGGGGACTGAAGCGTTGAAGCAGCACCCAATTTTCTTGCACTCTGCTGCTGAAATCCCAGGGTAGCCACAGTTTGTCCTCTCCCTGGGAACCACTTTACACTGGCATTTTGCTGTTCAGGACAGAAGGAGCAAGTTACAGGCTGTAATTTGCACACTTGCTAGCAGAAGGGCATTTATCAAATGCTCACTGGGAACAATGCTCTTTGCCTAGGTGCTTTCCGTCTTTTCTGTTCCCTGCCAAGGCCACAACCTGAGTGGTTTAAAAGCTGCTTTTAAACTCCCACCAATTTTGGTCAGGGCTGTACATCACCCTTTGAGAGGTCTCACTTGCAGCCAAGCCAGCCCAGCACAGTGGAGTTTGTGGATTTAGGATCGACCACACCAAACGGGAAAACCCAAGAACTTCAAATATTATGCTATTAAACGTTGCTGCTTTGCCCATCCCTTGTGAAGTGAAAAAGAGTTAAGGGTCCGGTGGATATTCAAGCAGGTGTAAAGATACAAAATCTTTGCATTCTTGACAGGTGACTGTAAAATACAGGATGATGTGCAAATAGCTGCAGCTATGCTTTTAACATTTCAAGTCTATTGCACAGTCATCCTCAGCCAAGAAATTCTGGAGCTGTCCTCTGGCTGTCATTGAGCTCCTTGCTCTCCACTTCTGGAGTTCTCTAAATGACTTGTCTTTTAATGAGGAGGCCGATAGACTCCTTTAAAATGGTATTCACATGGCAAAGCAGCATTAAACAAATGCCAGAAGACAACTGAGACAGAGCTGGCTCCTGGTCCTGCTCTAGCAACCTCCTGTGCCTTTGCAGCAGGCTCCTGGTTATTCCACCAACATTCACCTGCAGTCTTTCACATTTTGCTATAGATCTCTCTGAAAAAAAATTAAAAGGTAGGCTCCAGCTTTGGGAATAAATAGTGGCAGAGAAAAACATTTGCTGTCAGGCTCTGGCTGCAGTCGATGGGATGAGGGTCCCACACGTACCTGGAAGGCAACAGCTCATGGATGTACTTACTTGGAGGTGCAATTCCCTCTGCCAGGGTGCTGAGAGCTATGACAAGGGCGATGGAGAGTGCACAGACCACCTTGAGGTCCATGGCTCTGGCAAGAGGAGAGGTGCTGCTTTCCCTGGAAGCAGCGGATTTTATGCGCTCCCGGTGTTTGCCCAGCGAGCTCTGATAACATTGTTCCATCCGATGCTTCACCCACAGGCTGGGTTTTCTTTTGTTTGGTTAGGAAGTGTTGCCATGCATATTTTGATATCCCAGAGATAAATTTCTAGGCTCCCGTGAGCTATTGATCACATATCTATTACGTACCTATAGATACCTATCTATTACGTGATCCCATAATCTATCAAATGGATGCTGCTGGGTGCTCTGGGTGCCAGCTGATTTCATTGCCTTCAGTCCTCCTGGCAGTTTTATTTTCCAGTCACTGCAGAAAAATATGTGCATGTATTTCCTATCCAGGTGTATCTTTTCTGCCTCCATTTCCCCCCAAAACCTTAAGGTTTTGGTTATGTTTACTCTGAAACAGGAAAGTGAGGAGGGCTGGAGCTGTGACACCTCCAAGCTTCAGGAGACCACCTTGCTCCTGAAAAAAGACATAAACACAGAAAGTGGAAGGTGTGGCTGTGAAATACTGAGCCCAGCTAAGCCTGCTGTTGATTTCCACACAGGGGAATTTAGGAAAAGAAACTAAGATCAGGGAAAAAAAACAACCAAAAGCCCAAGAGGATCAACAGCACAGAGACTCCACCAGGTAACTCTTCCTGTTCATCACCGAAAAGAGAGATTCAATGCACTTTTTGATCTTTGACAGAATTGTGTCTTCATGCTTTTGAATATTATACACGAGTTCGTTTTGTGCATCTTCCCACTACAAAGCTCCAAGTGAGAACTTTCAGCTTCTACGGTTGTGTTTTGGAGGAAGTTTATTTGTTGAAAACTATTTCCAGCAAAGTGGGAGGGATTTTGTTCTAGAAGGGAAAAATAACAGAAGTCTTTTTTTCTAAAGGTTAACTTATTTAATACTTTATGGACTCTATTTATATCCATCCCTATTTGAGACAGGGATGGCATTTCTCATTGAAACTCGCAGTTCATAAATTAGATATTTTGTGCATCCCCCTCTGTTTCAGAGGATCCCAGGCTTCGGGCAGATGAGGGCTGTGCTCCATCCCTCAGCAGCTCACACCACACTTGGTGCTTCCATCACTTAGAGGAACCACCTGACTGAAAACTTAAAAATCCACTTCTCCCCTTGGGTGCAAAGGTCCACCATGGCGCCTGTCCAGTGAATTAATTGGCATTTTTTCCATCAGCTTTCCTCTCAGGGCTGAGATGGGCTGAGGTACTGCCCGCGAAGCAGAGGAAAGCAGCGATCCCAAGGGGGACCGCGCTGCTTTGGGACCTCCATGGAATTCTCAGTGGATTATCAGCCCATCGTGTGAGTCAGGTGAAACTGCAGATAACATTTGTCGCCGCTGCTCCTTTCTGGACATTAATTAAGCCCTTATCCGCTGGCTGTCACCTCTTGGGCCCGATCCCAGCTGCGGGCACAAAGGCAAATCTACCCCCGAGCTCTCGCTGCGGAAAGAGCGTTTGATTGGCATCGCAAAGCAAACACACCGCGAGAAATCAGCTGCCAGGGGATTACTTTAAGCTCTTTAATATGTTTATATAGCAAAGCCTTGAAAATTATCTGGGGTTTCCCTGTAAATGTGTTTCCTTCTGTGAGGCCGGCGCCTCCCTACAGCTTTTGGGAACTGTGCAGGGCTCTGCAAGTGCCAAGAGGGGCTGGGAGGGCTCCTTGCTCCTCTCCAGCCCCTGTGTCCTCCCTCATCACCCTCCTCTGGTCCCTCTCAGTGCCCTGGGATGCTCTCATTTCCCTCCCAGCAGGGATATGGAAAAATCACCACGGCTGGTGTTGGATCTCGCTATGGATCAGGGACAGGCTGCAAATCTTCATTCCGCTAATCCAGAATTTTTGAAGGACCTGGGCACTTTTTTCCCATCTCTTTTCACTTAAAATAACCAGCAAGAAGTACAGCGTTGATTTTCATCTCAAAGGGGGTGTCTTGCCCCTAAAGGGAATTTCCTTTTGTGGTAATTGTTAGTTTGAATGCTGACACGAGAAATCAGTCACTGGGCAAACAGCTCTGCTTGTGAACCCACGAAGGAAATCCCAAGTTTTGAGTGCTCTCTAAGATAAATCATCATAACAGAGAAAAAAAATCCATGGCAAAGGAGAGGGGTGTCTGCAATTTGCTCCTTCCAGCTGTGCGAGGCACACGAAAGCATGAGCTGGCACATGAATTTCCTCAAATCAGGACAATATCTGTCTGCCTGCCAGATAACACTGTGGGGCCAAAAAACAAACAGAGAAAACCCTACATCTTCATTCTGAAAATGGACAGTTCAAAGTAAGCCCTGAGATCCATGGCTTTGATAAAGATCCCTGCCAGAGCTGCATTAATGCAGTTGGCAAAATCAACTCAAACCTCGTGTGTCCAAACTCCTTCAGGGGAATTTTGTAAAAGAATATGTCACTTTTACAAACCACAGACAGTGCTGGAAGAGGACTTTTGCCACACTTCTGTGGCAAACATCCTTGCCCAAGGTGAAAAGAAAGATTTAATTACTGAAATTAATCAAATATATAACCCAGAGCTGAGTCAGATCTAAAAGCCTGAATTGCAGCATCCAATACACTAAAAAAAGGTTTGGTTGTGACTGCAAAGCTCAGTGCCAGTTTAGAAATACAGATCTGAGCCTGCAATTCTCCCTAATGCTTCTGGGATCTCCGAGCAGCCCATGATATGAACATTGCCACCTTTTCTTCGTGAGCACCAAAATAACAACAGAAAATGGTTTTTGCTCTTGAGATAAGATGGGAACCAGCCTGTGGAGAAGGGGACACACTGGCTGGAGCCAGCAAAGCAAGGAAATATGCATTTTGTTTCTTTTCCAGGCCCCATCAGCTCTGTAGTGACCCAGAGAGGTCACTGACCCTGAGAAATGCAGATCTGAGTCAAGGTGTGGCCATTGAAAGGTCTGGTTATGATAATGGTTGTGATGCATTCCAGTTTACTGTGCCATAGGCGATGAGGGAGTGCAAATCCTGACCTATTACCTCTAAAAAGGGAAACATAAACCAAGAAGACTTGTCAAATTGAGCTTAAAGGGAGGGTAAAATGTGTGAAATGTTGGCAGACAGCAGGATGCTGTTGAAAGACACAATATTAAAAACGCAGTAAATATTTACCATTGAACAAAAAATATGAAAACAATATCCTCAGGCACATATCTAGACCCAGAATAATTAAATGAGAGAGTAAAGGAAGCTACTAGAAGAAAAGAAATACCTTTTTCCAAAGTCAAATAAAGAAAATAGAAAAAGAAACCTACTGCAGGAAAGTAAAATCACAAAGAGGTAAACAAATAACTTCTTTTCAGATAGGAGACAAAGGTCAGCAATCACAAGGGAGAGGAGAGGATTTTTGCTCAACATACTCATAAATTATCAGGAAAACTTGGTGAATAATGAGGTGATGAATATGCTGATGATTCAGAATTATTTTTCATATTTTTTTAAAAGTGCATCTAGCTGAACAGTGGTGGAAATATCTTACAAGATTGACTGGGTGATAAATAGTAAATGAAGTACAAAGTAAAGTGCATGGAGAAAGAGTAACCTAAGTGTATAATCACCAGGATGTGCTGCAAATTAGCTACTGTCACTCACACAGCTTTGTGGATGTGCCAGCTGAATATTCAAAGTGACAAAAAGGCAAATTGGTTTCAGTAGTTATTAGGAAAGGAGTACAAAGGAGAAAACATCATTGTGGTGTGGCCTCAGTTCCTCTGCTCCCATGCCCACGTCACTTTTTGGTGAAGTTCTGGCTGCCCTGAGTTAAAAAGGAGACAGTGTAATTAGAAGAGATGCTGAGAAAAGCCCTCTGGCTCACCAGAGCAATGAGCTATGGAAAAATGGTTGGAAGAGTGTAGGGATCTCGGAAACTAAGGTGTCACAGAACAGACGGGGACATTTTCTCCTGGATAAAAACAGGGCACCAAGCAGAGGGTGGGATGGTTTTCACCGTGGGGAGAGGTCCTGAGGAGGCTCCTGCAGAGAGTTCTGCTGGGACTTCTGCAGCTAAACAGGCTCATAAACCACCTGAAAGAGCAGGTGAGAAGGTAAAATCTGTTGGTGACGCAGAATTTCTGTGGCAGTGAAAATCTGAGGCAGCTGCTCTGATGGATTGTGCAAAATGGAGCGACTGCAGAGTTGGATGGCACGGGATGCTTCATGTCTGGGAATATGGAGTGATGCACACCTGGGAAAGGACAAATCCTGCCTTTCCAATGACAATAAAGGACCCTGAGCTGACTGTGATGGCTCAGGTCACTGTGAGGATGACAGGAGCATATGGAGGGTAACAGAGTTTTGTGGAAACACCAGCTCAGTGCTTAGCAACCGTGAGAAAAGCAAATGACAGATTAACAATTCTTAGGCAAGGAACAGAGAATCACAGATTTGCAAAGTTTTTCCATTTTATAAACCCACTCTGTGCCTGCTTTTCCATGTTGTGTTCTCTTTCCCAGCCTGGAAAAGGTCCCGTGGAGAGGATGGTGGCGAGGAAGAGCTGGGATGAGTATTCGCACACTGGAATTCTCATGTACACCAGGTCTCTCCAGGCTGTGAGATCCACACAGGGGCACAGCTCGTGGTCTCAGCTCACAGGAAAGTCTGGGTGGGGGGCTGGAGGCACATGAAGGAAGATGGTTCATCACCGAGCATACAGGTACAGGGCAATTCAGCTGTGGGCGCTAAAATTTCCCCTCTGAAAAGCAACAGGATGAACTCACTGAGGAAAGATTGTTTGGGGCTGTTAAAACCCCAGGCTACACATCCGTCTCAGGGAATGTCTAAGCTGCAAATCCTTGGAGGCTGGAAGGGTGTTCTGTGAAATTATCACTGCCCGTGGCTGGCTGGACTTGAGCAAGTGTTGCTCTTCATTTCTCAGAATAAAACAACCAGAAAGCATTCAATAAAATGATGGGGCAGGAGTGGGAAATGAGGATAATATGGTGTATGACTGGATTATCTTTGCTCCTTTTTGAAGTTTTCCTGTAAGCACCTGTAACTACCACAGGGATGGATTAATTTAGTCTGGGCGATCCCATGATTTTGTCATTGCATCTTTTGATTTTTATAATTTCTCAGGGACATCTTTTCAAACCATCTAGGGAAAGTTTCAAGCTCAAACCCAAGATAATGTAGGTTGAGTTTGATACAGAATCTGGTAAAAATGTCCTGCTTTGGAGAATGGAAATTGCTGCAAAGGGTAGAGTTGCACAGATAATTCTGAAACTCTCCAAAACCCGAATCAAACCCACAGCTGTGGATTGGTTGTGATTCACTGAGATCACTCAGCAGCTCCAAACACTAATGTTCTGAGGGCAGTGGCATGGAACAGCTGATAAATATTGCCCATATTGTATAATTTTAGCATAATTCACTCATTAATGTCAGCGCAATTGGCAATGTAAATAGGAGCAGGCAGGGGTCAGCAGCCATTCACCCTGAAAGCTAAAAGGAAATGTTACCCCCTCAGTTTTCTGGCAATTTCTTAGAGCAGATTGAGAGCTCTGGGTTTCACCTCACATGTCAAGGACTGAATATTATTTGGGACACATGAGAAATGAAAAGAAAATATAAAAAAATCCGTAGATCTCATTTGCTGCTATGGGAACAGTGAGCAAAACTTTGAAAACCAGGCAATGCAGGCAAAGGGCTGCGAGGTTATTTCTGTCACAAATAGCTAAAGAGATAAATACAAATGAGGAATGCCTGAAATCCCTGAAATAGGAGAAGCAGGAGTCCTAGGAAATAATAAGTGAGCCTAAGACCTCGTGTGGGAGGAAAAGGTCGTTTCAGAGAGAGTTTTGCCCTCGTGTTTTCAAAAGTGGGCAGCAAAAATATCCTGCCTAAACTGCTGTCTCCAGCTGACGGTGAGGACTGGAAAGGCTCAGAGGGATGTGCAGTGTGACAGGGTCTGGGGAAAAATTGAGGTTAGAGAGTGACCTGGGCTGGCTCAGCCGAGCTGATAGCAAAAATTACCTGCAGAGGTGGCAGAGTGGAGTCAAGATTATTGCTGTTTTTAGCAAGTTTCAGTTATTGCTCTTTTCATTGATGACTGTGAGGGGAGGAAATATTGGCCAGGAAGTGTTTCTTCTGCACCAATTAAATGTGTTTAAAAATAGAGGGAGAAATATTAAGCTCCAGTGTTAGCAAGAGTTGACATATGAGGATTAGTGGGAGAGCTACAGACAGGGGAAAACTGTCTCTGTACAGTTCAATTCTTCAAGGGATTTAACAAAATAATGACAGAAAAAGAAGTAGAAAGAAAAGAAATAGAAATTTCAACAGAAATAAAAAGATGGCTAGCTATGAAATTCCTTTGAAACCTTCCTTTTAAGGATTTTAAAGAGAGTGAACATACAAAGTGAACCGTAAAGTTCTGGCAAGAATCAGAAAAGAAAAAAAAAATTCCATCAAGACTGGAAAATCTTAACAAGAACATCTTATTTTACTGTGCTTCTTTATAACAAGTTACTGCAGGTGAGGGCCCTGCAGGAGCCGGAGCTGGGGCCTGGAGGAGCTCGCTGGTGGTTTCCAGCTGGGATGAAGGACGAGGAAATGGCACCTGAGGCTGCCCTTGCTGTGTCCTGCTTACCTGGGGTAACCCAAAAAAATGATGCAGCCACTCACTGATCTGTAGTTGAGGCGCAAGGAGTGGATCAAATGCACCCAGCAGGGTTAAAATACAGCTGCTGGAGCTGGCTGGGATCTCTCCTGCATGAAGTCCTGTCAGGGTGAGTGGATTGAAACAGAAAGTTGATGCCTTCAAGGATTGCGTTGGCCAAAGCGCTGTGAGAGCTCTTCATGACCTGGAGGTGTTTTGGGATGGGGCAGAGAGAAGCCAGAGGGGTCCCTGCCACCTCAACTGTTTGCAACAGTCCCTGGAAGGGAAAATCCATCTGGGCTTTAAAAAACCCCCAAAATATCGCACTTGAATTCCCTGCCTAGAATACCCAGCAGCTGGGAGAACACTCGAAGTGGACACTTGCCCTCTTCTCGCTGCCAGGTCTGTCCAGGGCCCTTCCACACTTGCCAGGGAGGTGGCACTGCCTCAGTCTTGCCCACTTTCATACAAAGTCCTATCTCAGATCTTCAGGGCAAAGTGAGAGCTAACAGCCCTTTGCTAATGAGAGCATAAAGCCAGTTTGGTGCAAACAGGAAAGCAATCAAATTTGGATGATGGAAGATTTTGTTCACATTTTCTGCATATGTCATGCAGACAGTGCAGTAGCCCAAGAGGGCTCTCACGCTGGATCAGTGGTTTAAATCTGTCATTTGCAGCACAATAAAGTGAATTGTCAAACATATTTCTGTCCACAGTAGCAAAACAGCAATTAATCTATGCCCATAAATACAGGGGGGGAAATGCTAATACTGCAGTAAATCAAGCAGCTTCCCTCTCTAACATATTTTGCTTTTCATAAATGAGACCTGAATTCTCAATGTCTCCCTGCTAATGGGAAAATTCTTAAAACCTAATTAAAAAGTCTCTATTCAATGGGCTGTGGAGAATTTATAGCAGTGAAACTGCCTGTGTCAGACAGATACGCTACTGATAGTCCTGTGGGAGCTAATGATGAAGGGACTGCAAATAAGAACGGAGAAAAAAAAGAGCTGGGAGAGAAAAAGGAGCTGGGCAGCAGGCTGGACATTGTTTCAGACAGCTGTGGTGGTGTGGGGGGAGGCTGGGGAAGGGACAGGGCTGGGGACATGCTGGTGTCAGCCCTAAAAAAGTGCTGGTGAGATCCAGGGGCTGGGGTGAAAGCTACTGAGGCTTCTGGAAGGGCAGCAGCAGCAAGACCTGTGAGGAAAAACACGTGTGCTGAGAGCAGGCTTTGGCACTGATGGACTTCAGGCAAACCTGATGGACTTCAGGGGGAGTTGGTGACATTTCTCATTTCACCAGCACAGAACAAACAGTGCTTCTCTCCCAAAGTAAAACCAGTTTGCCCAAAGCAGGAACAGGCTCCTGCCCAGCATTGCAGGCATGTTCATGCCAGGCAGGTAAATAAAGGAGAGCAGCCCAGCTCTCTCGCCAGCCCTGCCCCCCTGAAAATGCTGAATTGGTGGCAAATGTCTCCTCCTGCACCTTTAGAGACACTCAGGGTCACATCCTGAGTCAATGCCCAGTGCAGAGCACAGGCACAGAGCACTTTGTGCTTATCTCCCACTGGAGATATTCCAGAGCCATCTGGACACAATCCTGTGCTCTGGGACGGCCCTGCTTGGGCAGGGAGGTGGGACCAGGTGACCCACGGTGGTCCCTTCCAGCCTGACCCATCCCGTGGCTCTGTGAAGGGCTTGGCAGTGGCAGCACCCATCGCTGATGGGAGGCCAGTGAGGATAAATTGGTTATAAACTGAGTTTCTGTTTGCTGGGACCCACTGCTGCTCTGCTCCACAAATGCTGTTTCTGGGTTTTGGTCCCAGCCTGGCTGGACTTTGTTTGGAGAGGTTCAAAACCTCTTTATTCACCTCCTCGATAACAAGGGAGAGGTTTGGAAATGTGGGGAACATGAGGCCCCTGCAAAAAAGGGACTGATTTCTGAAGAACCCAGGCAGCCTTCCCTGCCTGCCAAATATCCTCCTCATTAGGCAATAGGAGCAGCCACTTTCACCTAATGCCCATTTAATTGTTTGCATTGAGAAGGGCCCCCTGCAAGGGGAGAAGCTGAGAGGGGAATTATGTGAGTCAGAAGGAAGCCTTGGAAGTTGGGAGCCCCAGCCAAGTGCCCTCACCTGAAAGTTTCAGGTTTGAGGCTTTTCCCCTCATTCTTTCCTCCAGCCTGGACTGGACGTAAATCCCTGGCTCAGTCCCTTTGCCCCTTTAAAATGCTTTTAACTTAGTGAAACTGTGTTAGCAGGGAGAAAAAATCCTGCCAACAGTTTAATTTAAATTATTTGTTGCCACCTTTACAAGCCCTGCTGTTTGTGCTGGGATCTATTCAGAGTAACTGTTATTTAGTAAATGCTTTGTTTGCTATTCCTAAGAGTCGTTTTATACAAACTTTGATTAAACTGTTCCCTACCAGTTATGGGAGTGAACACACTGGTCAGGAATTTTCAGTCAGAGGTTCTCTTCCCATGCTGGAACTAAACTTGGCCATTGTAACTGCATGAGGTAACAAAATGACTGCGACTGCAAGGCCTAATTTGGTGAATTTTTGGTATTACATGTTTCATCAGGAAAGCACGATCTCCAATCCCGGCCATTGGGAAACATAGATCTGCAGATGGTATGAAATGATGAGATACCCTCAGCTGAAATGCTCCTGAAAAATAGGTGTCAAAACAGATTTCAGGTGAGAAGACAGCTTCTTTACAGGGTAACCTTGGCAATGAGGCTTTCTCCCTTGTTGAAGAAGCCTGTGTGGACATGGGAAGGTGAAATTAATTTGCCTCAGATGTCAGCAGGGTCAGGGCTTCAGCCTGGCGTGAGCATTTGGCTCCCATCCACACTAGGTGGGTCATCCTATGCCAGCAGGACTTTCTGGGACTGTCCTGACCTCGTTCACTCCACCTTTTAACAGAAAGAAAGAAAGCAAGTTTCCTTGTGTCCTTGAAGAGACCAATTCCTGTGCCATGATCACAGCAAAATGGGTGAGTGGGGACAGGATGAGGACAAATGGCTTTGTGTGCTCCATCTGTCATCTTTATGCTCCTCTAGGATATAAAAAATGAGTCATCTATCTTTGGGACTGATAGGGAGAAAATAAACCCTCAAGTATTCTCTTTCTCTTCATCTCTTTCTTCCTCTTTTTAGTTGGTCAAATCAAAGAGGCTCTGTGCATAGACCTCTACAGAGCAGATGTGCTTTAAATCCTGTGCTTCACAAATGTTTGGGCCGTTCCTGTCTTGATCTCATCACTCTCTCATGAGGCCCAAAGAAGGGTGAGATTTGGGAGAAGGAAATAATTTTCTCTTAGCATCCTTTAACTTTCATTGACCTTTTAAAATAAGAAAAAGAAACTGCTCATGCCACAGTGACTATTGGCTTTAACAGCTTCAGGTTCCTGCTGGCACTCCAGCTTACCCTTCTGACTACAAATCCCCTGAAGCTCAGTGTGGGCCACTGGTGGCTTCAGATGGCTCAATGTGACTGCTCACGGCCACCAGGAAAATCACCCAGCAGAGCCCTAATGTTCCTGCCTTGCTCCTGCTCGGGCTGGTGCATTTCAATCTGAATCCAGGGAAATGCAACAGCAACCCCAGATTTAGGTGACCATTCCCTTTTTCCCTGCCCTCCCAGCCCCGGAGGCACAGGGCTGTCCCAAACCCTCCATTCGTGCTGGGTCAGCGCTTGCTCCTGAAGGAGCAGGGCTGGAATTGCTGGATCAGCCCTTTCCCAGGTTTTTGGTGTCAGCTTTTCGCTCCAAGCTCTTGCCTGCCTCATTTTCCTCACAGGACGGAGCCAGCAATCCCTCTCCCCAGGAAAGGAGCAGGATGAAAGCAGATTGCAGCAGGTTCTTCACTTCACCCCCTACCCATTCAGCTGAACTTAGGAGGAGTCTTTCCTCTCAGGTCCTCCATAACATAAAAGTTAGCAAAACTGGTTTGGAAATCACGAATCAATTAGGTTGGAAAAGACCTCTGAGATCATGGAGTCCAAAAAATTCTCTTCCACATGCTGTGGGGTGTGGTTAATTATTCAGAGCTGAAGTCATGGGAGTAAAAGCCATCTGAAATGCAAGATCCCTGCAGGAGATGGGGAGGGCTGAAGTCACAGCCCAGCACTTTTTGCTCCACTTTCCCTGAAACCACAAGTGTCCAGGGATAAAGCAGCAGGAATTGAGCTTTAACTGGGCCACAGGGAGGGCAGAAGCAGCACCAGCCATGGCTGGACCCTGCCTGTCCCTGGTCCTGAGATCATCCCTGACCCCATGGCGCTGCACCACTGGAGCCAGTCCCGAGGGCTGCCTGGGAAGGGATGAAAATTGCCAATGCCACGTTTGCCTCCAGCTTTCCTTCAGCAATATTGGGACAGGAAATAAGGAGGGGCTAATGACCAGAGGTAGTGGTCTTTACTTTTTCTTTACAAATTGAACACGTTTGGGTGTGCCAGAGTCCCTGGGTGCTCTTCCTCAGGGCTCAGTTTGGCTTTTTGCACCCTCAGTTCCATTTGCAGTAGCCCATGGCATCTGCAGCACCCCTTGGAGCTGGGAATTTTCTCTGGGGCACCCAATCCCACGGTGGGAGCATCCCAATCCATCCCTCAGCCTCTCCTCCCTGCCATGGCTCCTGTGCACAGATGATCCTCTGCTGCTGTTTAAAAGATTCCCACAATCCAGGGATTCTGAAGGGTCCTGTTGCCCCCTGCCCCTCCCTTCCTCCACCAGTAGCTGAGCACATCCATGCCTGAGCTCGCTGCAGGAGAAAGGAATCGATTGTTTCTGGTTAATTTGTGTGCTTAATGACCTCGAGATAGAGTTGTTTTCCTTCGGCTCGAGCCAGTGGCAGGATTACCCAGAGCTCCTCCTGGCCCTGTTCTCGCTCCCCAGCCGTGCTCAGAAGAGGAGATCTCTGCCATCAGCACACAGCAGCATTTGCCTCTCCGCTATTCCCAAGAGCCACAGAATCACAGACTGGTTTGGGTTGGAAAGAACCTTAGGGATCACCCAGTTCCAACCCCTGCCACGTCCCAGGGTCCTGGGTCAGCGTCTCCTTGGTCCCTCTGCTCATGTCAGGGCCACACCTGCCCTTGCTGACACTGCTGGGGAGCCAGCCCTGCCTCTGAAATAGCCACGAGCTCAAGGCTGCACTGTCTGCCACTATAAACAGGCCTGGCACAGGTCAATCCTCTGAGCAAAGGGCTGCTATGGTCCTGGCCTGTTATCGGAGCAGAATACGTTAATCTTCACACTTTGAATTGTTGTTTTTTTTTTCCAGTCTAATCGGTCCCTGGCCCCTGTCTGTGCCTGCAGCCAAAGCTGCAAAACTGTTGTGGCCCTGAACATCGCCCCGAGGAGCCTCTGAGGGGGTGACACTGCCTTTCCCTGTGGGAACAGAGCGCTGGTGGAGCTGGGAGCTGCCAGCATCAGCTGCTCAGATGTGTGAACACGGGAAACGACTTTGGTGTGGTCTGAGAGTGATGCCAGGAGACTGTGGGCAGTGCCAGGGGTGCTCCATGGGACAAGGGATGCTCCATGGGACAAAGGATTTGCAATGAGACAAGGGATGCTCGATGGGACAAGGGATGCTCCATGGGACAAGGGATGCTCCACGGGATAAGGGACATGCCATGGGACAAGGGATGCTCCATGGGACAGGGGATGCTCCATGGGACAAAGGATTTGTCATGGGACAAGGGATGATCCATGGGACAAGGGATGATCCATGGGACAAGGGATGCTCCATGGGACAAGCAAAGGGCTCGAGCAAAGCCCCTCAGCTCCCGTGGGGCAGTGAGGATGGGTGCGATCAGCAGGGAGGCTTCCTGCAGACTTTCCCGAGGCAAGACAAGGCCTTTTCCCTCCATCCTCTGTGAATGCTGTGCTACAATCCCCTCGTCGAGGATGCTCCAGAGGCCACAGGTCCAGCCAGGAGCTCTGAGGCATCACAGTTTGTCCCATCCTGCCTGGGCACGAACACCCCCAGCACAAATCCTTTATCCTGTCTTGTAGAGCAGTGCCCAAACAACACCTGAGAGACTCTGGCTGTGCCTCTCCTACTTCTCCTTTTCCAGGGCAGTTAAAGGCACCTCCATAAGGAATATTTCTGAGCTCTGTACAGCAAGGATGGTACAGGATGATGCCATACTAACTTTATTTAAATAAATCTTACACTATTAGCAGATTAACTAAACATTTAGAAAATCTCTTTTCCTTTCTGAGTGTTGGCTTATTTTTTGAGCTCATTTATCTTGGAGAATGAAAATTGATTTGATCTTTTGTAACACAGTCCTTGAGGTATGTCCTCATTGCCACTTTATTTTTCCTGATGTCACACACACAGCAGAGTGAGCGGCACCCATACAAAATCTGTGACACAGCTTTACTCCCTGATTCTCTGCTGGTAGAATGGGGCTGCTCCCTTTGAGCTGCTGAATGGCTTAAGTCCAAAATCAAATCAGCTTTTTCACCAACTCAAGAAAGAAAGAAAGAAGCTGCAATAATTCGTGATCTGATTTGGAAAAATGTTATTTTTGAACTGCTCAAAAAGCAGCTCTGCTGGGAAAGCAGATCTGTGTGTGTGACTGTGCTATCATAGCTAAGAGAAACAAATTATTGGTATCCCAACCTTTACCTTCCCTCCTTTTCACAGGAACAATGCTGAAACTGTCTTCATTTGTTGTGTCTATCACATCCACCATGACCCCATACTGAGTTATATTTTTCCTCTGCATATATCTTTAAACCTATGAACATAATATTTAGTTAATATTTAGTATTTCTTTCCAGTGAAGCAAGCTCCCTGTGAAGGGCTATGTAGCAGCCCAGGTTAATTTCAGATGCTGGATTTTACAATTTCTGGATGCTGATAGGGAAATCCCTGAGCTTTGTGCCTGGGTCACTGCTGCCCCACAGCAGTGATGAGGACTCAGGACAATGTCTGTCTCCAGGCTTTAGGCAGGATGTGTATCCAAAGGAAACAGTCCCTTTTCAGGCTTTTATTTTACATTGGTTGCATTTATTCAAACACACTGATTTATATTGTGGAACTTTTTGACCATTTCCATTTTTTAGTCACTTTTGATTAACAAGTTTTTAGCACATTTAAGGCAGGCAGGTGGCTGATCCTGGGGCAAGGGAAGTTCAACCATCAAACTGGGCATTCCCACCAGCCTGGCTCTCGTTTATCACTGGGTGTGAGTTCTGCCAGTTGATAAATAAGTTATCTTCAACACGGTGAATCACCAAGTCAATGCTTTTATATGTGTGTCCAGCAATATTTTCTATTTGCTTCTTAAATTATGCAGGTGATGGGGAGCCTTCAAACTGTGCTCTGTCCAAGGGACAGAATGAACAGGGGCTGCAAGTGCTGGGAAATAAAGGAAGAAATGTTTTTTTTTTTTCTTTGGTGAGGCAAATAGATGCAGACCCAAATGAGACAGGATCTGCAGAGGGGTTTGTCATTATTCCTCCTTTCTTTTATCAGTGTTTGGTAGGTTTGTGCTTCCAGGTGAAAGCAGAATGGTGCAGTCCCTCAACTCCAGGCTCTCACGGCCTTGCTGGATAATGTGCACAGGCTGTAGCACTGGGGAAATTGGGATTATGGATCTGGTGCAGCTGCACTTCTTCCTGCTGCAAAACCATAGCTGGCACAAAAGTCTGGGAGAAGTCACGTTCCCGTGTGCGCCTGTGGTTTCTGCTGCTTCCCAGGAACTTCCACAGGGCCTAAGAGAGGTCATTAAATGTTACACTCATTGCAGCAATTGCTATCCACGGGGACTGATAAAGGCTCAGCCAACACTGAGAGCTGGTGACGTCAGTGGGGTACAAAAGGTGACACTGCTGCCTGCCAAGCTGTGGGGTGGAGGGGTTACCCCAGGCAGGCACCAGCTGGGAGCAGGCAGCCCTTGGGATCAGGCAGCCTTTGGGGTCAGGCAGCCTTTGGGATCAGGCAGCCTTTGGGAAAAGGCAGCCTTTGGGATCAAGCAGCCCTCGGGAAAAGGCAGCCCTTGGGATCAGGGAGCCTTTGGGATCAGGGAGGCCTTGGGATCAGGGAGTCTTTGGGATCAGGGAGGCCTTGGGATCAGGGAGTCTTTGGGATCAGGGAGGCCTTGGGATCAGGCAGCCTTTGGGATCAGGCAGCCCTTGGGATCAGGCATCCCCTTTGGGATCAGGCAGCCCTTGGGATCAGGCATCCCCTTTGGGATCAGGCAGCCTTTGGGATCAGGCAGCCTTTGGGATCAGGCAGCCCTTGGGATCAGGCATCCCCTTTGGGATCAGGCAGCCCTTGGGATCAGGCATCCCCTTTGGGATCAGGCAGCCTTTGGGATCAGGCAGCCCTTGGGAAAAGGCAGCCCTTGGGATCAGGCAGCCCTCGGGATCAGGCAGCCTTTAGGATCAGGGATCCCCTTTGGGATCAGGCAGCCTTTGGGATCAGGCAGCCTTTGGGATCAGGCAGCCCTTGGGAAAAGGCAGCCCTTGGGATCAGGCAGCCCTCGGGATCAGGCAGCCTTTAGGATCAGGGATTCCCTTTGGGATCAGGCAGCCTTTGGGATCAGGCAGCCCTTGGGATCAGGCAGCCCTTGCAGGACTGCAGGAGCCCTTCCAGGGGAAAGGATGCCATATGGGCAGGGAAATCTCCCCGTCAGCTCCCCTGGCTCTGTCCCTGCTCTGCTGCAGTCCCTACACTCCAGCTGTGTGTGTGATTTATGCCATTTCTGTGATCCTCAGGAGTGACAAATCCCCCGTGCCGTGCAGGTCCCTGTGAGGACAGGTCTCGCAGTGACATCCCTGGTGTGCCACAAAGGGACGCTGGCAGCACTCAGAGGGCTGTCAGGAGCAGCAGTCACCACTCTCCAGCAAATCCAGATCTCAGGCAGGGACCAGGATTTTTGGGTCCCAGAGTCAGCATTTGCAATGGAAAGAGGATTAATTAATCAATCACCTGGAGCAGCACTTCTGAGTCTCCAGTCCCAATCTGTCAGAGTCCAGAGTAGCTGCTGGTCAGCACAGCAGCTGCTAGAAACGAAAAGAAAAAGAAAGAACTTTATAAATATGAACACATGCCCATGCATACAGGTGGGTGAACAGGAAAAGGGGACTCAGGTAAATAAAGAAGTATCTGTACTTGTAAATAAAAATCTTTTGGCTGCATGGTGGAGGATGGTCCCTGACTGTTTAAAATGCCTGTGGCCCCGGGACTGAGAAAGCTGTGAAGGGCTGGTCCCAGTGCAGCACATCAGGCACTGCACAGCAGGCAGGGCTGCCAGGGGTAAAGACCTGGCGTTTGTCAACCCTTAAACTGGGATGCTCCCAGTTTGCTGCTGGCAGAGAGGGCAGCAGCTCTGAGCCCTCGCAGCCCCCGAGGTGCTGAGATGTGCTCTGCCTCTGCAGCCACTGACCTGGGCTTGAGTTTCTCTGTGGAACCCAATCTGCACCAAAAACACCTTTTGGGTACTCCTGGACTGTGAAAGAGAGGGAGCAGAAGGTCCTGCAGAGATATGGCAATGAACCACAAATGCAAAGCTCTTTAACTTTTCCAAGGCTTTTTTTCCTTTTCTTGGGTTTGCTGGTTTATGTTTCTTTTCAAGCCTGTATTTTCAGGCTTCATCCCCGTCTCTGCACCGTTCCCATCTCTGCAAACACCCGGGAGGCTCAGCTCCACGAGGCTGCAGGGTGAGGTGGCCACTGGGGCTGTGGGTCCCTGGGAAGGAGCAGCGCTCGGTGCTCGGACATCCCTGGAGGAGGGGACCAGGATCTGCTGTGAGTGGCACCTGTGCAGGGACAGCAGGAAAGGTGCCAGGATGCTCAGGGACTACCTGTGACAGGGGCACGGGGGCAGCGTGACAAGAGGCTTCACCCCAGAGGGGTGAGGAGCAGATGAGGAGGTGCTGCCTTTGGAAGGGAATGAAGGTTTAAAATTACCTTACACCTGCCGGGCTCTGCCTGCTTCCCGCAAGCAGGAAGCACACCTGCCCTCCTCCTGCGGGAGCTCCAACCCTGGCTGCTGCTGCCTCATGCTCCAGCTCCACCTCCTCTGTAGGAGGCTCCTCATTAGGGGAGGACTCGAGGGGTGGAACCAGGATCTAAGATCCACCCCTTGTTCCAGAAGAAAGGCGTGTCCAGAGCCTTGGGCTAACCCCTTCTTCCCGCAAGTTCTGTTATGTTTGAAGTTTTATTGGTTCTGAGCTGTTGTACCCCCCCGCCCCCCAAATGTTTTTATTGGACCCCTGACCACTGTACCTTCCCTTTGTCCTTTACCCCATTGGCTGGTACCCCCCTTAAAACCAGCTGCACGGGGATATTTCCCTGATGTTCTCCCTCCACAGCTCTCGCTCCCAAGTCCCCTCACCCTTTCCATAATAAAGGAGACCACGAGGGAGACCCCTCCCGCAACCCTTTGCTTCTTTTGCCTTATTCCATCGTCACCTCGTCGGTCCCTCGCTGTGGGCAGCCCCAGCTCAGCATGGTCCAGCCACGCCAGGCTTAGCGCCGTGGCCGTCGAGCTGCTGAGCATTCGGGGGCTGACACCTCGGTCGAGGACAGCCAGGGAAGCCAGGCGTAAACAACATCCTCCCTCTTGGCTTCCCTAATCACTCCTTGTCCTGGTTCTGGCTGGGAGAGAGTTAATTTTCTTCTCAGTCGCTGGTTCAGTGCTGTGCTTTGGGTTTAGCAGGAGAATGGTGTTGATAACACACGGATGTTTTGGTTGTTGCTAAGTAGTGCTCACCTTAAAACAAGGACTTTTCAGTCTCCCATGCTCTGCCAGTGAGAGGAGCTGCACAAGAAGCCACAAGGGACAGGACAGGTGACCCGAAATGGCCAAAGGGATATTCCATACCGTGGACATCATGCTCAGTGGATAAACTGGGGGCAGCTTGTCTGTGAGGGGCTGGGCTGAGCATTGTTCAGTGGGTGTTGAGCATTGGGCGTCACTTATTTCTCTGGGGTTTTATTTCTCTCCCTCTCTCCTTTTCATTGATGTTGTTGCTATTATTTTCAATTTTTAAACTGTTCTTATCTCAATCCACAAGGTTCATCTTTTCTTTCTGATTCTCTGCACTGTGGCAGGGAGGGGAAAATGAACAGGGGCAGCTGCGTGAGTCTGGAGCTAAACCTCAACACTCCTGAACCTGTTGGACAGAATTTGAGAGAGAAACTGCAGGAGAAACTATTGAAGCAGCCATAAAAACTTCTGACAAGTTTTGTGCAAATTTGTGACTGTTCCCAGCGAGGGAAAAGCAGGGATGCTCCAGGCTTTGTTTGGTGCTGTCCTGCCTCCTGCCCAGCCAAATGCCATGGCAGGGACAGGGGGGACAGCCAGGGGAGGCAAAGGTGGGGATTTAGGGACACAGACGTGTGGAGAAAGCAAAGGGCTCGTGAGGCAAGAAGGTCTTGGAGAGGCGGAGAGGATCTGGGGTATTGCAGAGGAGGAACTATAAAAATCAGGGATTATCGAGGCGTGGGAGGATGTGGGGATGCAGAGCCACCGAGGGACAGGGACACAGAGCAGTCTCCAGCTGCCATGGACGTGTTTTCTTCATCCTGGAGGGAGAAGCAGGAGGAGGAGGCGAAGGAAATCTCAAATAGGTGTCACCTTTCTCTTCCCTCTTCATTGCAGCCACGGTGTGATGAAGTGTTTTGTTTCTGGAGAAGTTTAGTTTCCACTTCCCTACCAGTTTTAGGGTTTCTTAAAATTAAGTTATCTGTACATGGCTGGAAGTGTCTAGCACTGGGTACCTGGACAGAAATATTTTTATAGGATGGTCTTATTTTTGCCCTGAGGCCTGTAAGCTATGATCCCATCCTAGTCCTAGTAAAAGTGCTAATAAAAAAGAAGGTTGCTAAACCTCTAAATAAACTGTTTTTTCCTTTCTGCCATTGGTGAGTGACAAAATAATTTGTAAGGAGATGGCTGTTTTTCACTGTTAATGTCCAATTATAAATTCAGTCTCTGTTGGCAATAGACAGGTATTTGGGGATGTGGAAAATAAACTGCTCAACAGATCTCTCTGGATCGAAGCCAGCTCTGCAGTGACATCTTAACTGCTATTCCACTGTAATTTTTCAGCATTTAAAAGTAACAATATATCAAACTGCATTTGCTTTATCCACTTCTGCTGGCTGAGGCACAAACCGTTCAGCATTTATTTATTTATTTTTCTACAGAGGCAAAATTCTGCTGTATGCTGCCATCTGCTGTGGGCTTCGTGAGGTTATGAGCTTTTCAGATTTGTTTCTGGTAGAGATAATGCTGCTCGGAGCAAAGGTGACCAAATAAATGACACATGGAGTTGTACGAAAAGGATCTAAAACTCCCTTCCACCTGACCCTCTGTGCAAAATGTCCTTCAAACAGTGGGAACCCTGTAGGAAGGAATTATGATTTATCGGTTATTTTAAAGTGCAATTTTTTCCCTCTAAGGGCTTCATGCTGTGGTGCCTCAAGACATTCTTTTTCTTTTCTCTTCCTTTCTCATTTTTTGCCCTCTCTCTCTCACCTGGAAGCTCCGGGGGGACCATATTTATGGCTGGCAGCCTCAGCAGAGCTCTGGAGTGTGCTCCTGAGGCAAGGCCAGGTTCCTCTCTCAGCTGCCAGCCCTGTGCCTGCATTTACCTTGGGTAAATACACTCCAACACTACAAGGTGGGGAAATCATTAATTCTTTTTCCTCTTGCCCATTGCATTTTACAATTGCATGGCTCAGACCGGCAGCTGCCAAAGCTCTCTTCGGGGAAATGGATTGGGGATGGAGTCAGTTTTCTTTTGATCAGGAAATTTGGTCTGGTCGTATGTTGACAGCCCTAAAGATTGGTGCATTTTTACCTCTCCCCTGCCAAAAATGATGCAAACTATTCAAAAACTTACTCATACCTGGTGTGGGTGCTGGGGCCACGACCTGCTGTCCTCTGCTGGGGCTGGAGCTCCACCAGCAAGAAAACGTGTGACAAAAGCAACAAAACAAACTTGGAAGCCTCTGCTCATGTTAAATACATCAAAAGAGAGATTAAAGGCAATGATCGAGTGTGCTCTTTCAGTCCAGATAAGAAACACTTCCTCGTACCTTCCCTAAAGTCAAACACACCGAGCAAGCTCCTTTCTTACTGTGCTTTATGTAATCTCGGGCTCTTGGTGCCCGTAATTCTGATTCTGCTTCTCACAGGGCTTTTTGCTGAAGGAAACCAATCTGGCCTGCAGATGTTAAACCAGGGCTACACTCACAGAGATGCTGCAGTGTGTGCACAGCCCCTTCCAGGGATCAAGCTAGGCTGGAACCAGGACCAGAAACAGCAGGACGCACAGTGCAGCGCTTAGAATAAAAGTTTTCAACCTGCTTTGTTTGGGTACTGATGACACACTAAAAAGTGAAGAGCCAAATCTAATTTTTTTTTGCCTTTTTATGGCCTTTTTTTTGGCCTAAGAACTGATGTACAGTTCTTAAATTTGCATGTACAGATTTGGTTGAGTCTTGCCCTAAGAGCAGAGCTGGGCAAGATTCAGCTCCAGTACCTCTGTGCTGGGATGTACCTGGCGCAGGATGGGTTAAAAGCATGTCAAAAGCATGTTAAATGCATGTCACCTCTCAGAAGGCTTCCTCTTTGGCTTCCTCAGACACAAAGCTTAGGCACTTGTTTTTATGCTTATTTCTGCCTCTTTACAGAAATTTCCTGTTAATTTGTACCTCTCAAGCAAGGAAAAAAAAAAGAATTTTGGATTGGCCAAAGGGGAGTTCATCCATGTGATATTTCTCAGAATGACTGGGAAAACTGCATATTGAATAAAAGTCACCTGTGGTTCATCCCAACTTAGCAGTTTTGTCTCAGTTTCCAGACTGAGCTGTCAGGGTGACAGGAACAGATGACAAATGACAAAAGGAATTTTACTTCACACACTGGACTTTTCTTGGGAAACGCAGCACGTGGAGAGCATGGGATTAATTTCCTGGGAGCCTGTGGCAGGCTGCTGCAAGGCTGTGCCCACAGGCAGGTTGTGTTCCTAAGGGACACCGTGGTTGTAATTTAACCCTGTGCTTCACCAGCGATCTGAGTTCACAAACCAGAGGCTGTTTCATCAGCCTCTTTAATAACGTGGCAAATAGACACTCCCCTAATAGAAAGGTCTTAAACACTCCCAAGGTGTTTGCCATGAAAGCCTTAATCAGGATTAGTTAAATCTAACTGATTTAACCAGAGCTGCCTTCAGCCCCACCTGGTTTGGCAGCCCTGTGTACCTGCACATGTGGTGTAGAAAATCAATTTTGTTGAATCAAGAGAAGAAATCCCAAGGAAAAGGAAAGGCTTGGTAACCTGCCTTAAAAACTCTTTGAAAAGTTATTTTTCTGTGTGCCAGTTCATCCCAGCTGTAATGCTGGTGACCAATTCATCAGTCTCACCTCTCTGAATAAAACACAGTGCCTATCTCTGTACAAAACACCTCCCACAGCAAATGTCCCAAACCCCCAGTACCTTCACCTGGCTTAACATATAGAAAGATGCTAATATTGTGATTATATTTATTTTAAAGCCTCTGCCATGAAGGTTAATGGCATAAGAAGGGGAAGGAAAATCCAGCTTCAGGGAGTGACTCTTTTATATGGCAAAGGGTTTAGAGCTGGTTGACATAAAGTCCCTTCCAACCCAAACTATTCCATGATTCTATGATTCTACGTCCTGCCTGTGCATAATTCAGACACCACAGCAAGGGGTCTAACAGAAATCTAAGGAAGATTGAAGAAGATTTGCAGGCTCACTGGGCTGGGTCTACCCACAAGTGACTGTCATTGATCTGGGGCTCAATGTGGCTTCTGGTTGGGAAGGTTTCAGTAGCTTTCCACATTTTGCACTGGAATTCTCTTTAATGTAAAAGCAGACCACAATGGTTACTTATCATACAGTCTTTTTATGGAAGCAGAAGATTTCAAAAGGAATTTTCAGGGGTCCTTTCAGAAATATAACAACACTGTCAGTTCCAAGAGCAGCCCCCTCATCACCAGACTGCTGATAATACTAAAATATCAACCATGTTGGGCTGTGAAAATGTCATGATAACAAGCAATGAACATCAAAACTCTTCTGAAAATGTCTCAGCTACACAAGGGTTCAACATGCTTTGTTGTAATTCTCTCATGCTTCTGTCAGTTGAAATTAATTCCAGTTTTGGTGTCAGCTTCACAATAATGATTCCCTCTTCTTTTTAACAACATGCCAGCTTGGGAAGTGCTGTTTCCATTGCACTGCAGTTTCTTCAGTCAGGGTGAAAGGTTTTGGAGCAGTGTCCTGTGATATCAAGGTTTGTATCCACAGAACAATGTGGAAGTTGACAGTTCATGCAGTTTTGCTGTTTTCTCTTTAATCTGACCTGATACGTTGCAGCAAAAACTAAGTTCTGATTGTGCCAGCGCTTTCTTACAGCAGTGGTGATGCAAATATTGATTTAGAAGCACACAGACTGCATCCAAAACCACATCTCAGGCAGATCACCAGCACCTGATCAGACGATAAGATCAATTTTGGCTGATATTGGAAAGCTCTGACAATATTATCCATTATTCAGCCCACGCCATCCCCGGCGATCAATTCTAAAACCGACAACTTTGACCACAGGATTTTTACAAAGGGCAAGTGTCAAACAATCAGGCATTTTCCAGCCTAAAAATAGCTGAGGCTGTCATATTAAAATGGAAATCAGGAAACCACGGCAGCACTTCAGATCTTTTGTCCCTTGTCTGGCTGGCATCACTCCATCCACACACTGATGTCACTAAGAGGCTCAAAAAGTGAGGGACCTATCTTGTCCCATCAGCAGAGAAAGGGAGGGAAAGCAGGGCATAAAGAAGCTCCTCTTCCACTTGAGTTCAGTAATCTCAGATTTTTCCAGTCAAGTTACAACCTGTTGCTCATTTCAGAGCTATTTACTGCAGGAAAACACCAAAGAATTCAATTTTGAGGAACTTTGTTCACAGCCACATGATAATATATTTGAATTCAGAGATTATTTTTTCTAACAGTTGAACATGCTTGTCAAAAGCAACAACTTTCTGCTTCCTCCTTGCTTTATGGCTTCAAAGAAAGCTGCTGCTGCCTGTGCAACAGAGCACGGACCTCTTGTGGATCTATATGAATACTTTCAGGAAAAAAAAGTATTTTTGTAGTCTGGTTCTTGGAAGGTAAGTACTAAAATAACAGTGAGCAACCCTATCTAAAGTTGTTCTAGTCCTTTTCTGCAAAACTTTATCGTGACAGCTTTCACGGTTATCAGTCTTAGCTTTTTTTCTATGTGTAAAATTTGTAGCTGACAGTAAAAACACATGCTCGTCATCCATCATCCATCTGCCTCTTCCCTCCAAAACAGGCTGAATCTGCAACAGTTTGCATCAAGTACAGCTGCCAGCAACAAAAATAAATGGTAAAAGGTGTCCTGTGAAGGTCCAGAGCTCAGAGCAGGTGACCAGAGGAGTGGGATGAGTCCTTCTGCAGGGCTGCGGTGTGGTGTGGGTTTTCAGGAGCCCAGAGCATGGCCTCTCTCCTCAGGTCTGAAGTTCTCTCTGGGGAAAAAAACCAAAACAGTTATGCCTCTGTTGGAAACACTCATTGAACTCTGGAAGGGTTTTCCCACTGCACTCAGGGCACCACAGGAACTGAGGGGCTGCTGGAGCCAGTCCCGCCAGGGGAATTGCAGAAACATGGAATGGCTTGGGTTGGAAAAGACCTTGAAGATCATCCTGATCCACCCCCTGCCACGGACAGGGACACCTTCCACTATCCCAGGCTGCTCAGAGCCACATCCAGCCTGGCCTTGGACACTTCCAGGGATGGAGCAGCCACAGCTTCTCTGGGCACCCTGTGCCAGGGCCTCAGCACCCTCACAGGAGAGACTTCCTTCCTAATATCCAATCTAAATCTACTCCATTTCTATCTGTACCCATTCCCCCTGTTCTATCACGACAGTTCCTGACAAAAAGTCCCTCTCCAGCTTCTTGTAGGTCCCTTCAAATTCCAGAAGGTGTTTTGCGGTCTCCATACAACCTTCGCTTCTCCAGGCTGAACACCCCAACTTTCTCAGCCTGTCTTCTTTGTGGAGGTTCTCCAGTCCTCTTAGCAGCCTTGCCCTTCTCTGGGCTTGCTCCAGCAGTCCCCTCTCCTCCCTAAATTGGGACACCAGCACTGTATGCAGTGCTGTCCCCTATAATCTCTTTCCTTGACCCCATCTCCCGACTCAGCCCTTCCACACCTCCCTGCTCTGCCCCAGTCTCCCTCCCCAGCGATCCCCACCCAGACGGACGTGCTGTCCTCTCCATGGGGAGCTCCCAGCCCCTCACCAACCCCTGCACCCGCTCTGCCCCAGGACCTGCCCCGATGCCCAAACACCCCTCCAACCCCACGTGTCCACACAGCACAGCTCTGACCATCATGGGCTGAGCCCCGTGTGGCACGGGAGGAGCAAAGGGACAGCAGGGATGGAGGAAGAGGGCAAAGCCAGACCTCCATCTGCTCGTGGATCCAGTCGAGGAAGGAGGTGGTTCGGCTGTAGACGCCCGGCTTGTTCTTCTCGGCGCAGCCCACGCCGAAGCTGGTGGTGCCCACCAGCTTCCAGATACTCATATCTTCACATGCCAGAGGACCCCCACTGTCTCCCTGGGGGACAGAGAATTAAAACTAATGCCAGTGTCCCAGAAAAGGAGGGAGGTGTCTTTTTGGGAAGGTAGGGGGAGAGACAAAGCCCAGTAAATCAAAATCTCTTCTTTCTGCTCTCGTCTGGGTCCTGGGAAAAGCAGGTTACAGCAGGACTTGGAGACTTTTGAGTCACCTATTAGATTATACTTTTTTTTCCCTGGCTGTTGAGCTGAGCTGAGCCCAAGGTTGTAACACCAAACTCACATCTCATCTCCTTCCCTGCCTGCTCCTGTCTGCTTTTCCAGCCCTTCCCAGGCACTTTGCTAAGCAGATTCAACTCAATGGACTCACATTTAAGTACTGAAAACTCCCCATTTCTTTTTTTGCTGGGGCAGGTTCCTGCCCTGTAAGCATCAGAGCCAGCACAGCAACTGGAAAAAAGGGAATTTGGAACAAGCCAGTCCCGCTGGCGAGAGGGCTCCTCTGTCACATGGAGCTGCGTGCTGAGCGCTGCACCAAGCAGTGCTGGTGCCAGGTGCCTTGCTGGGGGAGCTGTGTGCAAAAAGGGCATGAAATGCAGATGTATGCATCCCCTGGCTTTGCTTCATTTTGTCCCAGGTGTGGCTGGGACGGAGCAAACCTGGAAATATAAAGTTCATGGAATGATAGAGAGGTTTGGGTTGAAAGGGACATTGAAGTTCATGTAGTTCCAAGCCCCCTGCTCTGGGCAGGGACACTTCCCACTAGGAATTCCCCCCCAGCCCTATTTGGCTGCTCTTCAGCACGGGTTTTCTGCACCTTGAAGGTCTCTGGAGCTGCTTCCAGTGCAGGGCAGTGCAGTTCAGTGCAGTGCAGAGGCTGCAGCCAAGGCACAGAAAGGATGGCACTGTGCTGAAGCACATGCAGCAAATCAAAATATGTCTTAAGCAAATTTGGCTTCAGAAGTAACAGATAAGGCCCAGAGAAGGAGCATAAAAAGGAAATTGTAGTGTGTGAATGCACACGGTCAGTGATTGATAATCGTGGTACGCAGAATAAATGGCACAAACCCAAATGTTTGCCCAAGAAAAGCCTGGGAGTGCCTTCTGATAACTTATCACTCATGTTTTTCCATTTCCAATGAGCACAGTCGCAGTTTGGAAACTTCCATACCTGGCAGGTGTCCACCCCTCCCTTTAGGAAACCAGCACAAAGCATTGAAGACGTTATGATCCCACCGTAGACATCCCTGTGATTGCAAATTGCATTGGAAATCAGAGGAACACCCGCATAATTCATGGTGTCGGATGTGTCACCTGTTAAAAAACAGAAAAAAAACAGAAAAAAACCTTCCTGTCCTTGAAAATATTCTCCATTTATAAACAGAGAATGTTTTATACACAAAGAATTGGCAAGGAAGCATGAAAGAAATATGATTAAATGACAACACACAAGTAAGGCAACTTGGTGTCTCATCACTTACAGAATACAGTAATTATCCACTCTGTAGAGATGTGGATTACCACAGTGTAGAAAATAATAATACAATCTGGACCTTGTCTGTTTCCACTTCAAACGAGACAGTCAATGACACTAATGAACTAAAAACCTTGTTGAACATTGTGTTCAATACTAGTGCCAAAACCTGTTCTGAATTTATCACCTGTTCTGTTAGTCAACAAAGCATCTGCAAACATCTGATTTACTTTATAAATATTTATTTTATTTCATTCAGAGCCTGAACGGGTCCTTTCTACAAATGGGAGTATTTGCACACTGCCTATTGTCAATTCAGGGCTGACTTTTTTATGTGGCAACCCTCGCTTTCATTTTCTCCCCACCTTTGGCTGCTATCTGTGGGTCAGGTAATGTTCTGTTCTTGTTCTCTGTGCAACAGGAACACGTTCAGTGACATGAATGAGTGATAAAAAACAATTACCTGACAATTCACACATTTTCACGTGAAGGTGGTTCAGTTTATATTGTTGATTAGCATGACCTGTGAGTCATGGTAAAAAAAATAAAAAGTAAAAAAAATTCCCTTTCTGACATTGTTTCATCCAATTTCTACATCACCCAGCCTGCCTGAAAACACACACTTTTTCTCTAAAGAAAAAAAAAAAAAGGGATGGTTAATTCTTGCATTCATGCTGTGCTTTCTATGCTTGGAGTTCTAAAGGGCACAGCCTGTTCGACTGAGGCTGAGTACAGCACTGTGAACACTTTATATGTGTAATTTTCAACTCTTTCAGAGGATACGCATCCATTCCTTGCGATGAGAGTTTGTACAGCATTTTTGCAGTTCAGGGTGTGCATAAAATTTAGGAATACATCTTCTCTCCCCCCTCCAAATATTCCAAAAAATTTAATGTTAAACAGCACCCCAACCTCCAGAAAATTTAGTGTTAAATGGCAGCCCAACCAAACCATGTATTTATTGTATGTAAGATGTGTGCCTGTGGTGAAATCATCAGCAGACCATTTGAAATACCTCCTTCCACAGTTGCTCCCCATCCTGATACCCAACACATTTTCCCTGCTGGGAAATGTTCACCAAAATTGGGCAGACAGATCGGTTCAATGTGACCTATTTAAAAGAAAAAAAAGAAAAAAAAAAAAGGGAGAGAGAGAAGAGGGAATCAAAATTTAGCGAAAAAAAGTTTCTATGTCTCAGAAAAACTTGAAGATTTGGCTTGCAGTGAACTTGTGATGAACACCACCCACTCCCCACATAAATAGCCTGGCAGTTTTCTGCAGGTTTTTTGTTTTATGGGCAACGGGATGGGTTTGAGACAACACCCACAGCAGCCCCAAGGAGTTCTGGGTACGAAGCGACAGAAGGAGGTGTCAGCAGGTCAATAAATTGAAGAATGAGCAAACAAGAAATGCAGCTGATGGGCAGATCAGAGGCCCTGGGGCTGCTGGGGTGAGACAAGGAGCTGGGTGTGCACGACCCTGAAAGGGCAAAAAGATTCCTGGAGGGCTCTTGGCTTCCCACCCATCGGCTCACAGAGTTTCAGTGCCTCTGTGCTCCGGGACATGGAATTTCGTGTGATAAAATCAGTGCTTGATGCTTATGGGGACAAAGGGGTGCTGAGTAAAGGGAGGGAAAATACAAAATATAACTGGGGAGTTCCCAGTGGTTCAGCTCTGCACAGTGCAGTGATCCCAGCTCAAAACATCAAGCCCCCAGCATGGAACACAGTTATTGCTCCTGAAAGCCTCCCAAAGCTGCTCCTGAGCAAAAGACATCAGCAGTTGCTGAGATACAAAACAGAACAATATCAAGCTTAATTTTCATTAAAAGTGAAAGTTTAAACCATTGCAAGAGAATTGATTTAGGAAATGCCAATCTAGATGTGTCAGAGAGCGCCAGCTCCCCTTTGCTGAGAGCTCACAGTGATTAGGAGGTATTGGCAGGTGAGCATTTCAATCCATACAATATTATTATTTATTATTTCAACTCATATTAGCAGCATGTAGCATCCTATTAAGAAAATAAAAGTATTTTTAATATAAAAAGATAATTCTATTCAAATTGCCTTCTCTTCTCTTTGAAATTGAAGCTTGATTTTCAGCTTTGGACACCTCTGGATCCCCCCATACTCACAGAAAGGACAGGATAAAAATCTCTGTGACCTCCAACTAGAATGAGGCAGGGCGTTTATTTGAGATAGCAAGAACATTTAGAAAGAATGAAGTTAATGTTTGCCTGTTATTAAATGCTTCCCATGGTGAATCAATCCCAGAGTGGCCTGGGAACATTTTGCAGCACGTTGTCACTGTCCCTGCCTGGGTTTGGAGTGCAGAGGAGGTGCTCACACTGAGGCTGGGAGGTTCCTGCTGCTGTTGGGTGGACAGCGATGCTTTAGGCTGGAAAGGTGAGAAAATCAAGCGAAAGCTCACAGAGATATTTACCATTGAGAGCAAGAGGTGCTGCCAGTTTCATCAGCGCTATGTCATTCCCCATGGTCTTGGGTTTGTAATTCCGGTGGTAAATGATTTTTTCCACGGAATACGGGTGCACCTGGGTGTCCTGCTGTGTCACAAAGCCGACCTGAACGCTCCATGAGCTCGGCAAGTACAGGCTGGAACAAAGAGATAGGAGAGAGTTCAAACCCCTGGGAAAACCCTCAGGTTTTTCTAATTGTCCTCTAAGTTATGGACCACATAAAACTCTACAGACAAATAACCCCAGTCTGCTGTACTGGCTTACCTCTCTATTAATATTGGCAAAGTTTTCCACCTAATTTTTAAAAATGTAGAAAGGGTGACTAATCTTATTAACACATTTGGTCACTGATATATTATCAGTGCAATTATCTGTGTCTTTCCACAAATATATGAGAGTTTTGCATCGGCCCAGCTGTCTGTGCTCCTGTGAGACCCCACAGGAGGTGCCTGGCACAGCCAGACCTCAGTGGCACTGGTGGCAAGGCATTTTCAAGGAGAAACTTCCCTTCTGGAAGGTGTTTCTGCCCCCAGTTTGTGATCTGGCACATCCTTCAGCTTTCAGCACACGAGCAGCTCCTCTCCTTTTGGCCTCACTCCCCTGGGGAAAAGCTCCAGGACTGTGGGTTGTGTTGGCAGCTCCCATCCCCATCAGGCTGCGAACACACCACAACCAACCCAGCTGTGGGGGACAAAGCCAAGGACAAAAGCTCTAAAATGCTGAATTCCTAAGTAATTATTTTTGTGGCAACACATGGCTCTAAATAGGAAGCAAGAGTGGGATTTTTCTGTCCCATCTCTTCTCTCTGCTGGGTATAAAAGCATCCTACAAGAACTTACTCAGAAGGCATCCATGTTATAGGTGCTTAAAACTGGTCAGAGAAATCCCATTTTAGCTGTCTAAATATCTTTGGTGAAAGTGGCCTGGAGTTTGTAAGAGCAAGAAGAGCTCCCCTGCACCACTAGCATCAAGCAAGAGTGCAAAACCAGGCAGCTCATTATAAATGGGAGAGAGGGCTATGTTTGTAATTACACAAAGAAGAAGAGTTCAAATAACTATTTAGCATCTATTTACAGCTCGAAGACCTCTGCAACTGCATAAAAAGGAGCAGAGAGTAATGCAAAGGGCATTAAGTAAAGCTGACTAACAACCACTGATTGATCCTATCAACCTAAAAAGGATGCTATAATTTATTCTGGAGTTCCAGAGGAGCAGAGGAGCCAAATACAGATTCTGCACATGCAATGTACAAAAATTGCAGGCTGGGATGCCTAAAATCTACCACGTAAATGTTTTAAGCTGATTTCCCAGGGAGCTGGGAGTGGCCAGAACATCTGGAAATTGGGACCCTGGATTCGGACCACTTCTTGGGGAGGCTTTTTTCCAATGAAGACTCGTGCAAAAAGAGAGAGAAATGGCTTAAATAGTACAGGCAAGGCAGTCTGTCCTGCAGTTTATTTCTCAGAGCAAGCAGAGCGGGGGTTTGGGGACTCACTCATAGACGCAGTGGGCAGCGGTGACGATCCAGCGGGGGGTGATGACGGAGCCCCCGCAGAGGTGGTGGCCCTGGAACTGCAGGCTGACCTGCCAGGGCCACTGCCGGGGGGACGAGGCATTGCCCCCCACGATCCTTGGCCCGTAGCTGGCCCGAGTGCCGCACGCTGCCAGGAAGCAAAGGTTAGAGTCCAGAAAGGGAGCACAGCCCTGCTTTGGGTCTTATTTACCCCTCTTCTCCCATCCCCATGGTCACATCCCAGAGGTTTCTCCTTCTCCCTCCCATCCCTGCAGCACCATTTATGCTCTGGGGGCTGTGGGGCTCATGGCTCTCCCCTGCAGGTGTTCAGCTGAGCTGTAAAATCCTCTGCTCTGCCCTCCTTCCACGCCCAGGGCCCCACACAGGCAGGGTCAAGCATCTCCTCTCCCCTCGTGATGGCTTTGCTGCTGTATTTTGATTTTTCATGTCCCTGTCTGAAAACTAGCTGGCATGGAGAAGTGTGGCATGAAAATTCAATTAAGGCAGAATTTCCCTTTCCCTGCCAAGATGCCAAAGAGTTGGAATTACAGTGTGAGTCCATGGACTCCACACACAGTCCTTAAATATCTGCTTCCTACTGGGATTCTCACTGACATGTTCCTGCTATCTGATGCTCCCAGTCTGCCCTCCCAGCCTATTTTCACTTCCCGAAATTCTTTCAGATTTTACATAAAAAATTACTATTTTTCTTTGGTGTGATAAACTGATAGTATAGTATGCCCTGAGTACACAATTCCTCTCAGCTCTTGCAATGCAGCGAATAAAGAAGGATAATTTCTGAATTTATTTTCACTTTTTCTGATTCTTACCCAAACACTTTAAGATGATCACGTTGCCAGAAGTGCACTCCTCCCTGAGACGAGAAGACAGCGCAGGATTAGTTCCAATTCACAAATACTGATTGGTGGGGTTTTTTCCCCCAATATTTTCCCATTTTCCTGTGCACGTAAATATCAGCAACTCATCTACTGAAAGAGGTACAAAGGCATGAACTCATCCAATCTAATTAGGGCATTTAGCTGAAATACTGAAGCTTGGCCACCACCAGGAGCCTGCAGACCATCTGCTGCCCTGCTGAAGAGGGAAGGGTTCACTCTTCCATGAGGGAAGGCTCATCAGCAGTTCTCAACATGTGGTCTGAAGTCTCCTTGGATCCATTGCTTCCTTCTCAGTGGAAGGTAACTAAGAAAAACAAGCATTCGTCAGGAGGAAGAAATGGACCATAAAGGGTTGGTAAACCCGCTGGGAAATGTGTAAGGATCTGCAAACTGAAACAAACTGCATCATAATGGAAAAGGATAAGTGCCTGGTGCCTATCCATTTGCAAAAATGGCATTGTGGGACAAACAGTTATTTCAAACAGCTCATTTGAAAGCCTTTGATGATTTTAATGGGTCTTGGAGCAGACTCTTAATTCATATTCCAGCAAGGCTGCTGCTGAACTTCGGTTTAGGATGTGTAACGCCACCGGCCACCGACGAAGTACTACACACCTGAATAATCCCAAACAACAATCCCAAACCATCAGTAATTCTCCTTCCACTGATGGCTCTCTTTCTGTCAGGATGCAGCAGCTGAGGCATACCTGAGGTTGGTGGCATTGTGCAGGGGCGTCACTTGGTCAGCTGAGAACCAATGGCCGAGGGATACGAAATGTCTTTGGAACTGTTTCTCGATGGCATCCACGGGCAGGTAACCTGAACTCACGTAACTGCAAATAAACCATAAACACAGCATCCCCAGACAGCGCTGCAGCAATCTGCTTAAATAATTCAGCAGTTCTGCTAATGAAAACCACAATAATCAGATTCTGACACTCGATAAAGTAATTTTATCCTCCCCCTACGCTTCTTACCATGTGCAAGTATTTTTGACATAATTGTGTGTGGAAACCACACATGCTAAGATGCATTTAACTGGCAGAGAAAGTAAATTTTAATTGTTATATTACAATAAAGCTTTTCATTATTAGTGGTTGGCACAATTCCTGAGGCACAAACAATCTCATTTTCTCCTTTTTCTAGAGTCATGTTTTGCAGTAGGGAGGATGAATAATTTTTAATTTTTTCTTGTCTTCTTTGTTGAACAATTGAGATGTATTTTATCCTAAAGGCAACAAGAATTTGTTCAAAGAGGCTTTATACTGCTAACTATAATGTTCAGAAATCAGAACTGTGCCATTGTAAGAAATAACAGAACATCATGGCAAATCACAACTTCAAATTCTTTATCAATTTTGTGAAAGTTTGTGAAAGAAATGGTGCTTTTTCAGGAATGGGATTAATCTAGTAAGAACTGCCTCTCCATGCTCTTCTCTAACTGTGAGGTGGATACCTTAGATACTAACAGATCTCATGACATGAATTGTATATACAATTTACCTACAGAGAAAGTAAAACAAATGGGAAGTTCTCATATGTCCTTAGTGCCTCCCTGACAGGCTACTAGAGTGACAAATAGGATTTGGACATCTGCACTCCATAGGGAAGATTTAGCCAAGCCATTCTATTTAGCCAGCATGCAGGATTTATAGCAGTAATAAAAGGCATTTGCCATGTACAAGCACTCAGGACTATTTCCCACATCATCTCAAATCTCCTCAATCGTATCACTCGCAAAGACAGATTGTTAAACACTTTTTAAAGCACAAACTAACACACACAAGGTTTCATTGAAAACCTCAGAGTGTGTTCAAAGCACCAAACAAAGTTTCTGGGTTTGGTGACCGTACCTCGAGAAGCCCAGGTGCTTGCAGGTTGTGTTTCCATACTCTGCTCTCCAGTCGTCGGAGCACACGGTTCGCCAGGAGCCCGAGGTGAACACCTGCAGCACTGCCCTCTTCCCACTCAGCCTGACTTTGAGATGCAGGAGGAGAAAAGCCTCAGTGAGTTGTGAAGATGAACATCAGGCCCACAACAGGCACACAACAGTGCCAGTGCATCACTGTGGTGTCTGTGTTTTCTGGCTTGCTCAGTTTTGACTATTTGTGTTTTTTATACTCGGACTCTTAGACAGAATTTTTCTGTGCTTTTTTTTTCTGCCCCTATTAAAGAAGGGAACAAAGGTACTGAGAGCGAGGACAGCCAGGAGAAAAAAATCTTTGCTCATGGGAATGTCAGCTCTAATAGAGGTGGAGGAGGCCCTCCAGTGAGCTTTAAGCAAGTCCTGGTGATTGCAGTGAGGTGGAGCTGCAGATGCTCTGCCCCAAGGAAAGCTGCGGTCACGGCAAGGCAGGGAAGGTTTTTGGCACCTGCAGTGTCAGAGAGCACTTGTGCCCAGCTGCCCTGGCCCCGGGAAAGGGCACATGCATGGTTTTTCCAGGGAGAAAGAGCCCATGCATGTGGGCACTGCTGAACAGGGCTTTCCCACACGTGCCCACGAGCCAGAGTGATGGAATTGCAAAGGAAGACGGGAAAGGCAGAGGTATTGCCACAGGTTCCACAGAGCCCTCAAGCCTCCCGGGGAAAACACTCCAAAGCTGGGCACGTTGGGCAGGGTGAGCTGGGAACAAAGGCTTGTGGCTCCTGTCATTCCTCCTATTGCACAGACGGAAAGCTGAGCTGCCTCCTTGCCCGTGGGTGCAGGAGCCAGGGCTGCAAGAGCACTGCCCCAAAAACCAGTTATTCTGTTTATTAGTATTTGAGTCTTTTCCCTCCAGTGGTTGTCAACACCACAGTCACCTTCCACAGCACAGGACAGGGAGGGACGGTTTAAAACATCCCTGTGATTCCCAAAACCACCACAGCGAGAAATTCACGCAGAGGTTATACATTTCACATGTGAAGCAGCAAACTCTGTAGCACTGGATGCACAAAAGGCTGATTTCTTCCATTCCCACGCCCTTTAAGATAATATCAGGCTTTTGCAGTCTTCAAAACTGACACAGTACAACGATGTGCCAGTGAGTAGAAAGCTCTGTATTTGCACACGAAAATGCAGTGAGGTTATACCTTGCAGGCAGAGGAAGTGTGAGCAGTCAAAAAGCATCTGGACTTTGATTAGAGAAAGATGATCGATATGGCAGCAACAATATTCAGCGATCATCACCTTTATCTTAAGAGCAGTTTGATTTTTCATAAACAGTAAATCAGTACCGCAGGGATATTGTTCCTCTGAAGCGGTGATTGAGATATTTCATTGGTCTCTATCTTTCTTCTCTCACCCAAACTCTTTACAACAAGCATTCCTTGATAACGTGCCAATTCTACGGGGGGAGGTAGGAGGGATTTAAAAATCAAATTTAAATTACCACATCTGTACTCATCCTCCCCTTCTTTACAGTTGAAGACACCATTGCACCTGGCTGATTTCTGGATGCACTTGAAGGACGATCGACAGCGAAACTTCCCAATGCAGTTGTACTGGACTAAAAAGAATGAAAGAAAACAGGGCAATGGAAACACACTTGGATATTAATTTATCACTCCTGAATTCCATTATCCAGCCAGATTTCTGTCTTGCTAAGGAAAAGCCAACTCCTGTACTCTAGGAACTTTTGAAACACAACCTGGAGGCGGCTACATGGCTCTGTTAAACTCATTTATTAGTAATGACTCGTAGGAGGAGTCAGCCTTGCCGTGTGTGCTGTGTGTGCTGACTCCTTCCCAGCTCCCTCCACCCAGTTTAAGTTTCACTCGAGGGTGAGTTCCTGCCTCGGAACTCAGACCTGTCTCAGACCCTCAGCAGCAAATCAGGGAGACTCTTGAAAAGCACATCCAATGCTCTCTCTTCCCAAGGGGATGCCTCAACCTCCCTCAAGCTGATCCCTCTTCCGGGTGTAGACACACATCAACATATTTGGCCCCTCAACCTGGACAGATCACACTTCCCAGTCACCACTAAAATAATTCTGAATTTTCTTTTCCTTTGTAGAAGTTGTTTTTGATAGGGGAGAGTTCTTTAATTCTTCAAAAGCAAACTTAGGAGAAGTGAATTACAAGACAAAAATACGGTGTGGCCTACCAGCAGGGTTTTATTTTTACCCCCCAGTTTCTAAACTCAGCTCATTGCCCGAGGGGAGCTCGCAAAATTTTACTAGAGAAAGGTTTCCTGAAGCTGAAGTTTCCCCAGTATTGTAAATATTACACCAATCCCCTCAGGAGTGCCAGACCTATTTTATCCCTACATGTAAATAAAATTTAAAGCCATCACATCAACAAGATTTTTTACTTCCACAAACAAGCCACAGTAGCAGTTTAATTCCATTCCCCGTAAAAGGCTCATGAAAAATTAAGCATTTGAATGGTTAAGTGAGAACTTAATGAATAACTAATGGTACTCACCACCCAGGCCAATGGCAGCTGCTAGGATTACTGCAAGGAATAAGCCAAAGATATATGGGAAGTATTTTAGGGAGACAAGAGCATGGCACATTGAAGGTGGTTCGATATCTCCTGGAAAACAAACAGAGGGAACAGCTTCTGTGAGGTTTGCAATGAAAAAGGTTTATCTAACATTAACCCAGAAGTCATCAGTAAAGCCTTTATGAGCTGACCTCACCTGGAGGGGTTTGGATCTGCTGTTTCAGGGACTGAGAAAGTTCCAAGTGCTTTGGTGCTCTCAGACACCCCATGAGCATTTTCCTCATGAGGATCTGAATCGCATCCCTGCAGAGCACCTCACTGTCCTCAACGCAATCAGCAATACGGACTCCAAATTTCCATTTTCATGGGCTACATCACACCGTGATCTTGTCAAGTATATGAGCACCTCTGCTGAAAACGTGAGTCGTAGGATAAAAATGAAATTCAGACCTGTTTTGTCTGTGTAACCAAACCTGTGTGCAGCTCATAAATAGAAGTTCAAGGCAAGAAGGAGGAAAGTCACTGGTCCTTCTGGACTTGGAAACAAGATTAACTGAAAATGATAGAAAGCCAAATTTGCGAAAAAGCAGGAGCCCCTAACTCGTCTTGAAAACTGTGGAAAAGTGATCTGTTCAAAATTTGGCTATAAGGGCAAGCAGAGAACTGAGCGATGGCTCAAGGCTGAGTTTTGAGTTTTCAAGTACCAAAGATGCATCTAAAGTTAAAATATGCCTCAGTAGTTATTGCAGAATACATTTAATGAGCTGGACCTGCTCCCCAACCACTGACCTCCAGAGCTGACCTCAACTTAGTGGTATTGCCAGTCTGGAAGACAACAAGAGATTCTGCTGAAAACAATGAACAGCTCACTTGTTTCAAATTTATTCTGATATAAAAAGGGCAAACTGTGAGGAAATAGCAAACACAGTTGGGTCATGTTTTTGATAGGGCAAAGCTCTTTAGTTCTTTGAAAGCAAACTTGAGATGTGAATTACAAGACAAAAATATGGTGTGTGATTTATGGTGTGGGTGCACACAGGAACTGGCAAAACCTTGTCTTTAATTTTACTTCATACAGCTCTTCATTTCCCCATTCCTCAGAGTTTGAAATTGAGATTGGCAGACACAATCAGTCAAGGATAAGGAGTGCCTCCAAGGGTTTATAGACCTCTAGTAAATCCCAGCTTCCTCAGACTCTCTCAGCAGCAGCTGAATAACTAGTTTGGCAATGGAGTTGGTGTCTGGCGTGCCAAAAACCTTAGACAGCTGTAGCAGCTAATGGACTAGAAAATTAAATTGCTCTATTTTCATTCTGGAAGCTCAGCCTGCCTCTCCTGAAGCCAATGGTTATTTTGAAGCAGCAAACAGACACGCTAAACCTCCAAGGCTGCTGCATTGTTATATTCAGGTTTTTTAATGGAGCAATTTCCAGGCTGGCAAAGTTTCAAACAAGCCATTCAAAAATGTGTCTGAAAAGTGCAGAGAAATGTTTGCTTACGTGTAAACAACCTGGCTGTGAAAAAATCTTGTGTGTGCAAATCGACACAAGATGTCAGCGCGTTACCGAGCCGGCAAACCTCACACCTGGGGGAGGGAGGTGGCATTTCTTCCTCCTTTCTATGATTGCTTGCTTGGAGTGGGCAAGCACAGTTTTGCACACATTTGCATTTGGACTGCAAAGGTCAGACAGCTGGGGATTGTCCCTACCAGATCCATCTGCGCTCGGGTCCACTCTCGCTTGCGGTATGAAGAAAAATCTTTTGAAGGTAAACTGAATTTGTGGTACTGGCGGTTCGTCTTCTGCGACGGAGATGATTTCAAGACTTCCAGTAGTGGGATTTGTCTCTTGAACCTGACTCGACAGGAGAAAGAAAAAAAGGAAAAAGGAAGAAAATCCTCATAATAATGTTGTCATAGTCACAGAATGGTTTGTGTTGGACCTTAAAGATCAACTTGTTCCAGACCCTGCCATGGGCAGGGACACCTTCCACTGTCCCAGGTTACTCCAAACCCTGTCCAACCTGGCCTTGGACACTTCCAGGGTCTTGGGCAGCCACAGCTTCTCTGGGCACCCTGTGCCAGGGCCTCACCACCCTCACAGTCAAGAATTTCTTCAAAATATCTCATCTAAACCTTCTTGTAGCTCCCTCTAGGTACTGGAAGGTCACAGTGAAGTCTCTCTGGAGCCTCCTCCAGAATGAACAACCTCAACCTTCCCAGCCTTTCCTCAGAGCAGAGGTGCTCCAGCCCTCTAGGCATCTTCCTGGTTTCCTCTGGACTTGCTCCAGCAAGGTCCACATCCTTCCTGTGCTGAGGACTCCAGAGCCAGACACAATACATAGTTATGTATCTGATTTTCACAAGAGGAGCATTTATAATTAATTTACCAGCAAACTACAGAGGTTAATTTTTGTTCAGATTTGTCTAAGCACTGTATCTACTTTTACTAACTCGCTCTAGGGGTGTGAATCCATCCCCTGCTCTATAATTACAATAGGAAACAAGAGAAAGATTAAAATGCACAGGACACCAGCACAGCACCTGACAGGATCCTCATTCAGGGGAATTTTACTCCACTAAACTTTTGATGACTTTTTACACAGTGAAAAAACCAATTAAACTTAGCTACACTAGAATTCCAGGTAAATAGATTTGAGATGCTAATTTCTGACTCTGGCTCTGCGTAATGGCAAAAGGAATCAGATTTTTTAACTCAGAGTGGTGTGAAATAGGCCCAGGTTTGTTAAAGGCAGTGGAACTGGTAAGCTGTAAAAGCAGCACATTTGCAGTATATTGCCAGTTCCAGAAAATGCTTACAATGACACATTTTAGGCAAAGGATTCATGCTTTATCTGTGACACTATATCTTTAAGTCACCTGGAAAATTTTTTCTCCTTTCAGCATAAGGTTTATGTGCTTTCATTTGGTAAAATTTCACCTACGTTTCAATGAACATAAATTAAACTTTGTAGAGAATCTGCTAGCATAATTGTTAAATATTAAAACCAAAAAGCCTTCTAGCTGGTGCATAATTTGCCCATCAGGAAACAAAACAGCATTGTGAAGTAAATTACATGCAAGATGAACACTGACCTTTCACTTATTCAGAGGCTATCACACGCTCCCAAAACTTCACTCACCTCTTCCTGAGAAGTCATAGCTAAAAGCAAAACTGTTTTCTTTCTTCATCATCAAAAGCACCCCAAAGGAAGCCGGGAGTTTGCTGAGCCACTCTGCTCTGGGAGGGTTTCCAGCCGTCCGTCGCGCGCGGCATCGCGGCCGTGTAACCCAACCTGGCGAGGAGTATCGGGTGGCCCCGGATGGCATGGCTACGGAAAGGGGAAGATAAAAATTCAGCAGGCTTTTTAATTAGCCTAAGAACGCCAGGCAACGCTGTGGTGTTTGTAAACCTTCCCGTAACCCCTTAGCACAGGAGCCCCATGAGCACCACCACCACTTTGCTCGTCCTCTGTCGAAGCGGAGGAGCCTGAGCAGCAGGAGCTGTGGGTGTCAGAGGGCAGCAGCCCCAGGGCTTCATCTCTTCAGCACACAAAGCTCACGGACTCACCTCGCTCCTCCTTCACTTGGTTTTGCCTCTGAGAAAAAGTTTTTGAAAAAGCAGAGTCTCGTGTTTCTGAAGGATCAACTCGGTTGTGCTCTGGGATTTAGAAAATGCAAATGCACGTTCAGCTGCAATGAATGCTCGAGAGATGTAATAATTTGGCTTGGTTGTTTTCACCAAGAGAGAGATTCATGACAGAGGAAAGGGTGGAGGGAAGAAAGAGAAGGAAAGATGATGCAAAAAGCCCCAGGAATGTAAGTGAAACAAGGTTCCTGAGGGGCCAGGAAGGAAATTTAAGTTTTCCATGATGAAACCCATGCCCCTGGAACATGGCTGAGATGGAAGTAGCTGTTCAGTCCCCTTGCTGTGCATGATGGAAACTGGCACCTCCAAAGGTGAGGATGCCCTATCACGAACCTGTTAAGCTAAGCCATTCCATCAAGAATTCTTCATCACATCCTGTGTCACTCTTTCAGCAGCTTTCCCTGGAAATGGGGACACTCCCCCCACCAGGATTCAGACAGCTCAGATGGTTCTCCTAATGGCTGGAGAGCCAGCTCAAGCTGGCCAGGTGTCCCAAAGGGACTTTAGCCAAAGTGGGGAAAACGTGAGGGCTCATTTCAGGAGACCAGCAGCTCAGGTGACCCTTTCAGTCCATGGGGTGAGCTGTCCTGTCCTCCACAGGGAACACTGACACCTGCAATGAGGACAGAGAAACTGTCCCCAACCAGTTCACCCACTCTGGCCATGCTGGAAAGTCGGGGAACCAGCCAGGGCAGCTCTGCAAAGGCTGCCACAGTGGGACTGGCACCACTGGAAAGGACAAGTCCTTCTCCCTTCTTCCACCCTGAGCTGCTCCAAGCTTAGCCTCAGGGTGTGGTCTCATGATTGGACATTGAGTTTAATCTCACATAGATTGGACATTGGGTTTAATCTCACACAGACTGGACATTGGGTTTAACCTCACACAGATTGGACATTGGGTTTAATCTCACACAGACTGGACATTGGGTTTAATCTCACTCTGATTGGACATTGGGTTTGGTCTCACACAGATTGGACATTTGGTTAATCTCACACAACTGGGCTGCTCATTGCCTTTGGCTGAGAAGATCAAAGCAAGAACCACGTGTGATATGGATGGGGACATGAAATTGAGCCCAAAAGGAAAGAATTTGGCCTCCAGGCTAACTTCTTACGTGCTGCAGGACAGCCCCACCTGCCTCCCCCACAGTGCAGTCTGAGGTGGATTTCTTGGTTTGCAGGAGGCAGTTTAAAGTGAAAAGGTAAAAGATTCCACCTCAGCCCCTTCAGCAAGTCCACTCTGACTGTGGTGGTTGCCTTTGGGCTTCTCATCGTGTTCTGCCAGGGCGGATTGGAAAAGTTTTGCTTTCTTAGCCACCCTACAACAAAAACTCAGAGGCTCAGATTCTATGAAAACAGGATGTCAGCTTTTGTCAGAGAAGATCACACGGGGTTTGAGGTTTTTTTATTTTATCTGCCTCTCTCTCTCTCTCTCTTTCATTTTCTCCCTCCCTCCCTCCCTCTCTTGCACCCTCCTCCCACCTCCCAGTTTCTGTGGGACTGAGCACACGGAGAGCGGAGGACGGAGGAGATGGCGGTGGCTGAGGCACAGCTGTACGCAAAGGTGTCCAACAAGCACAGGAGAAGGAGCACCTCTGCACTGCTCGAGCCTCTCCTCGCCAAAGGATACCCGGCCCATATCGCGTGAGTAGTTTGCTCAGCTGCCTTAGGGAGATTTATTTAAGATATGAGGTGTTTCCAGTAAAATCGCGATAAAGACAGCTCAGTTTTCTCATCAGGAGAATGTGCTGCTCCTGGGGGTGATGTCCCTTCGCTGGGATCAGACCTGTGGTGCTCTGAATTTCACACAGAGCAGAGTGTATTGCCCATATAGCAAAACCAACCTGCTCGATATCCAGTTTTTTTAATACCGTGTAAATCTGAAGACTCACACCCTTCCACATCCTGAGTTTGAGAGGATTCTCAGTGAGTTGAGAAGTTGACCATAGTTTGCTCTTGGGATATATCCTCTTTCATTTTTATCCTTATCACTCTTATTATAAGGGAATTAAACATGGATGTAATTTTCAACCAAAGATTTTTCAGGCCTGGCAAAAATCTCCTGCTGGATGGTGACACTGGAACTGTTGTAAAAGCTTTCCTTAACAAGATGCCCCCTAAGTCTGTCAATTTTTCTTCCTGTCCTGAATTAGGATCTTGTTCCAAAACTCATGTCCTACCTTTAAAATGTAATAGTAAAGAATGAGGCACTATTGTTGGCAACCCCAGTGGACGAGAGAGTAACTGGTGGCAGATAAACAAGTTAATAAAAAAGAAAATTGCAGGTCACTCCTCCCCCAGACATCTCTCCTGTTGGACAGGTGAGTTTTGGGGAGGATTTTCAAACTTCTAAAGGACAATTATGGACATTTTTGGTTCAAACTGTTCAAGAAAATACATCTTCTTATTTAAATCAAAAACCCCACATAAAAATACTTTAGAAAGACGAGCAATCTCTCTTTCCCTTTCCGCTGAAAACTAAGCAATTGGAAAAGGCTCCATTTGTAAGTGCTGTGTTGTTTTTTGGGAACAGCTATGGTAGCAATCAATGTCAGACACAATGGGCACAGCTCACGAGGGAACTGTGAATTCCTTGTTCCCAGTGATGAACAGTAGAATTTTAGCTGTGGGCTGAAAATATAGCTCATCATTTCTCTACTAATACTGTAAGTTTGGTTACCCTAAAGTAATAGCTACTTTTTGCAATTTTTTCTGCTTTATGTGATGTTTTTCAAATCCTCTTCAAAACACCTTCTGCTGTTACTCAGATGACTTCTTGCTTCCCAGGTCAAAATCAAGAAGCAGCAGCAGAAATACTGTGCAAATCAACAGAAGATAACAAAATGCCCAAAAGCAACATTAAAAAAATTTATTTCTTATTATTGACTTTAAGACCTTCAAAATTTTGATTGCCTCTCTATAACCTTTTAGGTTTAGCAATTAAACCGTGAATGAAAGTACTGAAAAGTTTCTTTTGAGATGTCCCGGCCTGAGAAATATGAGGTGGGGTGGAAGTATTACAAAATCTTTCAACACGTAGAACCAATAGGCCAAAGCAACAGTTCCCCAAAGAACAAAACTCAAATATGTGAGGGTCAAGTCTAGCATAAGATCAACAAATTTCCACAAGAAATTGTGCCAGCAGTTGCTGTTTTAGGGAACAGCCAGCTTATTCTCACTGTAAATTTATTTTTCATCTACTTTCAGCACAGATTTTCAACGGTTTATTCCTCCTGTCTACCAGAGAGAAATTGGTACATCCAGAATTTATTCCTTGCATTATTTTTTCAATTTTCACTTCTCATCTTGGAAGTGTAGGATTAGTCACAGCCCAATGCACCCCTAGTGCTAAGGGCTCCCTAAACCCTGCCGAAAATCATCCTACAGCCAACATATGTGATGAGACAAAAGGTGGGCACAGGTATGGAGAGGAGCACAAGAGAACAACAAGATAGGACTGAGCAGGATGACAGATCAAGGCCTCAGGTCTCACTTGTCTCATGACATTTAATTTTGAAGGCCCCATGGTAAAGAGAAGCAGGAGCCAAGCCCTGTTTTTGTCTCAGGGCTGTTTACACAGAGTTTGTTCCCGAGTGGGAGGATCAGCAGGGCATGAAGGGGTAAAGCACTCATTTTGAGGTGCAGGGAGTGGATAACAAAGCCTGGCATCGCTGGCACTGACACTTCCACAACCACAGCATGAGGAGAGGGACAGAAACGGTTATTTGTTATAAAACAAATTATTATTTATTTGTTATATGTATTTGTTAAATGTTATATATAACAAATACATATAACATATATTATATATTTGTTATAACGGTTATTTGTTATAAAACAGTTATAAAAAACACGGTTATTTGTGTTGATGCGATGGGGAAGGAGGACTCAGCAGGGGCATGGAAAGGAAACGTGCAGAATTCAGTCACAGAGGACACAGGCTGGTTTTAGACCTCGCAGTGTTGCCTTTGGGCTGTTCTTAGAACTCTGAGGCAGACACAGTTAGAGGGATAAAAGGGTTTTACCTCGGTATTTTAATAGGATCCAAAGTGCACAGCTCTTCAAAGGTGGAGCACGCCGAGATGCACACTCTGTCTAACATGCATACAATTTTTATAGACCTTGCAAATTAGCATATCTGTTTAGGATTCCCCAATAAGAAGATTAATAAATGAATTAATGTCCCCCTATTCTAAAGAATCCCCCCCGAGATGAGGCTAGAGTCCAGTTTACAAAATATATTCCGGAGAGAAGGTCTCAACCTCGGTTGAAACCTCAAGTTTTTGATAGCGTAGAGCTCTCTGGCCTCCTGCTGTGAATATTTAGTTTTTCTGCCTTGCAGAACCTCAAAACTAAGCTAGAATATCAGACTGCAAAAATTACAAACATGTAGGCTAAGGGTACAGAAAATATAGAAATGGCACAGAAATACATAAAAAAGGGTATATAAAATACATGAACGGGTATATAAAAAAGAAAAGGCAAAAATCATCAGGCATCAGCGCTTGTGCATTGGTCTGACCACAGGAGTTGATTTACCTTACAGAGAAGAAAGGTAGAAGGTAAAAATTGAGTGGAAAGGCTCACGTTTGTCCTTATCCATGGTGAGCCCCACTAAAGAGTCAGGTGTGATTGCATATAAATGTTATTAACAAGCCCGTGAGTAGTTTTCACACTAAAGAGAAGACAGAAAACTAGGAGGAAACACCAAGGATGAGCCTGAGTCCTGCAGCTCAATGCACTCATTGCACTGCTGGTGTGTGTTTGGGTGTCACGGGGATGGATGAGGGACAAAAATGGGAGGCGACAACACAATTCAGTGCCCTCAGGACCCAGTGGCCAGAAAAGGTGGCCTCAAGAGAGAAGGAAAGACATCAGCAGATGCCAAGTAATTCAGTAGATACCAAGCAATTCAGTAGATACCAAGTAATTCAGTAGTTTTTCTCCAATGTCCACTGACTCTGCTTCCCCTTCGCGTTTTTCTGAGGAGTTTGTGGGTGTGTTTCAGGGGTGGAAATGGGGCCCATAGGCGCTGCTGCTGCTTGAACACTGGAATCCTTCCCCCATCGACAGTATTTAGCTACGACGATTTGCTCATTTGAAAGCTCTAGTGAGAAAAGGAAATGTGAATCAAATCCGACCCCAGAGAACGGAAGTTGTGTTCACAGAGAGAATCGAGAGATTTTGTCCTTCATCTTGTGCAGAGCTGCTGGCTTAGATCTGGCTCTCTGCTGGCTGTGGGAGATCCTCCATCCAGATTTCAAACCCCAATATAAGTGTGTTTTGCTTTGTTTGTATTTATGGGTTTGGGCCTGGCATCTTGAATCAGGACTTCTTTCCTATGAACCAAGAAAACTCTGCTCTTACAGTGCATGGATGATTTATCTAACCCCAAGGAGATCCACATAGTCAGGAGGGCTACTCAGGAAACACCTCTAGAGCACCAGAACACAAAGGACAGGATCCTGTGGGGAGGACAGGTTACCAATCTTGAAGGAATTAAAGACTTGCAGTGGAAAAAACTGTCTGGAGGGCTTCAAGAATGTTAATATTAGCCAGGAAAAACCTGCTCATTAAAGGTCCTGTCTGTGCTGGAAAATAGACTTGGTGGCCTGAATGCCTTTACTTTACAGGATTTTTCTTTCTGTTATTCTGAGGAACCAATTTTGTGCTTTATCTAGGCAAAAAGCTTTGGTTGCTACTGGACAAAAGACAATAGAAGATGCAGCAAAATGGTAAGTACATGTGCCTTCACATTAAACCTGCCAAAAATCCTTGTTGATGTGCTGATCCTGTCACTGAATTCGAAGCTAGATGCCATTAAAAAAACAAAACCTGCAACTGAGATTTTTTTTTTTCATTTATTTCACTCAGAGAGAGAAATATTTGTATTTGTATTTTTTCTGGGAAGCAAGGTTACTTGCAGAAGGTCCAAGGTAAATTAAAAAAGAAGCAGCTACTTTTACCAGTTGTCAGTTCTTGGGACTGGCTGGTCTGGGCAAAAAATCCTCCCCAGCTTTAAACCTCCTGAGGGAAAGGAAAAAGGAAAAAGGGAAAATTTCTGTAAAGCCATGACTGCATTTACAAACCTGTGCAGAAACAACAGTGATGGCTGAAAGGCTCATCACAAAGCTGAAAGTCTGATCGTCTCAGGGAGACATTATTGCAATCAAATCACTTGTTACTTCTGAATGCACAAAGTTTTTTCCTCTCTACCAAGACTCTCACAGAGTATATATATGTCATTCATGTCCTGATAATTGATTTTTTTTCACCTTCAAATTAAATTCAGTGTACTTTCTTTTTGGTTTTGGTTTGCTTTCTCCCCCCCGATGGTTCGGTTGTTTTTTTCGTCTTTTTTTCTTTTCATTTGTGAAAAGACAGAGGAGGCATTTTAGAACAGTATGTTCTTTCAAAATAATTTTTTTGAGGGATGTTATCACACTTCCCGAAAAACACTCCCAATCCAACAGCTGCAAAGACAAACACACAGCATGAGAAGGACATGCTGAAGGATATCATCACATGGCATATGATTTTCTGACTTTTGCTTGTGCATTTCTGATTTGTCTTGTTTGCTTTTCTTAGGGCTGAATAAAAAGGCTTTTTCTGAGTGTTTTTTTAATCTTCAGTTAATTTCAATCTTGTCATTCTTCAGCATGTTCTACCCATTGCCTTTTTACCTCCTCCAGTCCTCTGTTTCCAGTCATGAAAAAAAGAAAAAAAACCAAAACCAAACTCCTAAAAAAGTATTTTTTGCTTTCCCTCATTTTCAAACAACATTAGTAAGAAATTAGTAGTAGCATTAGTAATTAGTAATTTCATTAGTAAGAAAATAATAAAATTGTATTTCCTTTCTCCAATCTCTGCTATGGAGGCCTTCAACCACAGTCATGAAAAGGAGAAAAAAAAAGAAAACCAAACTCCTAAAAAAGTATTTTTTTGCTTTCCCTCATTTTTAGACAACAAAATTAGTAAGAAATTAGTAACAAGTAGGTAATTTCATTAGTAATAAAATAATAAAATTGTATTTTTTTTTTCCAATCTCTGCTTTGGAGGCCTTCAGCCACAGGAAACAAGAGCCGGCAGTGCACACACTCACTCTCAGCGGTGTGCTCTTGATTTCAGGCTGCATTCCCACTGCAACGACCCCTCCCTGGATGACCCAATCCCCCAGGAATACGCTCTCTACCTGTGCCCCACGGGCCGCCTGCATAGCCGCCTGCAGGACTTCTGGAAGGAGAGCAAGCGCCAGTGCGGGAAGAACAGAGCCCACGAGGTGTTCCCACACGTCACCCTCTGCGACTTCTTCACGGTGAGGCACTGAGGGTCGAATTTCAGCTGGGTGATGTTGGGTGAAACCGGGCCACCCGCTGCTGTCTGACACCAGAATTTGTTGGTGATGGAATGACGTGACCCAGGTCCAGGTGCAACGCTTAATGTCTGAGTGATGCTTAATGTTTGAGTGGGATATTTCGGGGTAGCTGATCCACCTAGAGCAGCCCCGTGCAGCCCAGGCTGCTCTCAGCCTTCCATGTGTGCATTGCCCCATGGATTTAGGGTGATAAACCTTCCAGGGACAATGTTATCACAGGGTGCAGACAACTTTGGTGTCAAGCCTGTGGGAACCTCAGGGAAACCTCAGCCTTCCCAGAGAGCCCCATCAGGAGGTCACTGCTATGGTGGCATGTCCCAGATTTCACCGTTTCTATTGCAGCTGAATCCTGGAATCCAGTTTTAGCATGTGAACAGCTGGGATGTGCTGAAACAGGACTGAGCCAGAGCAGCTGGACAAAAATTACTTTGTTCGTCATACTTTTATGTTAAAGCATTAAGTGCTTCCTTCCCCTCAAGGGTGGGTCTTCACAACCAGGCCAAGCAGTATTGACAGTGAAAATTAGATTATTTTGTTGCAAAATATTGGCTGGTGCCCTGTGGCCATTAAACGCAATTATACAGAACAAAAACCATTAATTAATAATGAATGCCACGCTCTTGGGAGGCATCAAGTTTAAAGGATTGTCTGGAAGAGACAATTGCATTTCAACCCTCACCTTGCACATCTCAGCAAAGGACTGTAGGATAACAACAACACAAATTCTTACTTCTGCTCCTCCTCTGTTTTCTTTCAGTGCGAAGACCAGAAAGTGGAATTATTGTATGACATCTTAAAGCGAGTTGGTGACAGATTTTCCCGGAGCTTTCCGCCATCCATTTCCCTGACACTACACGCATCCCCCAGCTACCTTGGCTTCTTCATTGACAGCAGCCAGGCAAACGTCCTCAAAGAGTTTGCCGTGGCGTTCTCGTCAGAGGCTTCAGCCCTGGCAGGTAGGACCAACACCAGAGGGAAAACGGGTGGAGTGTAGCACAGATGAGCAGGCACAATACTGAAAACTTCCCCTGTGCCTCCAGGGGAGCTTAGCTGATGTTTTCCTGCCAGCAAGGACCCTTTCCTCCTACAGATTAGGAAGCAGAGTGGCCAGAGGAGCACGTTTTAGACTCTGAAGACACAGAAGCTGAAATGATCGTCCGTGCAACTTGGCAGGCCATGGATCAGGATATCCGAGATGGACAGGGACATCACAATCCCTTGTCCCAGATCTCCATCCCCATGGTGCCATGGCCCAGCTTGATGTCCTGACTGCATCGCTGGGAAGAGGGCCTAATGCCCTTTCCAAGGGAAACCATCACCAGTGGAGACTGAAGGGGCACTGCCCCAGCACAGCTTTTCCTAGGAGAAATGAGTTCAATGCATGTCAGATAGGGAGAGAAATACAAACCCTGTTCATTTGTTTTTTCCTCCCAGATGAAGCCAGGAAGCAAATCCAGTCCACATTCGTGAATGATTTTGGCATGATTAAAACCATACATTCTTCAAAAGCATTATTCAGTAGATCTACTCTACCATTAGTTACTATATTTCCTGCATCATGCAAAGTGTGTAAGATAAAACAAGAGGAGCTTTAAATGACCTTTGTTTCTCTGTTGTGACGCGATTGTTTCATCCCCAGACTGCCATGTGAAGCCCTCCTTGAAGCAGTTCCACCTTACCTTGGCTCACAAGTTTTATCCTCACCATCAGAAGACTTTGGAACAATTGGCCAAATGCATTAACCCCAGGGAGCCCTGCCAGTGGGTGGCTGCTCTCTATTCACGGGACATGCGTTTTGTGCATTACCAGGTACTGGAATCAGATTTATTTCATGTCATTTCCGGAGCCCTTAATTTTCTTTGCTACAGTTATCCTGCCTTTTCCATCCTTAAGAAAATCAGTGCCTGCTCAGCACAGTGTTTCACAGAGCATGGTTGTTTCCAGTGCCATTTTGGGTTGAAAAACTGCACTCTGGAATCAGTAGATAATACCTTTATGGTAGGTTGCTTGACCTGCATGTCTCAAAATCTAATTCCAAAATCCATCAGAAGAAACTAATCTTACCATGACATGAGAAAAGAAACAGGAAATCATGATCCTTTAATATTTGCTAGGATTTGTCAGTTTAGAGTTTTGCAGTAAAATTCCATTCAGCAAAATTAGTTTTCTTGATTGTTCCAGCCATAATGAAAACTGCACCAGTGAGCAGGGCTTGGTTCTCGCTGATGATTTTCTCCTTAACAGACTCTTAGTTAAAACCAGTCAACGTTCCTTCAGTTCTCATTTCCAAATTTAAATTATGGAATATCAACAGCTTTTTGTCGGATCAGTAAATCACTTTGTCACAAGCCTCATACTGGATTTTAGTCACACTCAGGAGAGCTGCAAGCAATCACAAAAATAGGTCAGATCTGTGTTCGCTTTCAAATAAGTCCGTACCAGTTATAGAGAAAAAACACTATTTTTGTGGAAAGCAAGTGCCTGTTTTTAGACATACTGTAAATGTGGCAGTGTCTTTGTTTTCCTCTGCTGAAGTGCCACTAAAAGCAGGGTGCAGAGTGGAAAACAGAGCTGGTTCTGTGTCCAGAGAGGTGACCAAGCCCAGGGAACACCCTGACCCTGCCCTGTGTCCGCAGAGGCTGAGGGCCCTGTTCCAGTACAAGCCCCAGAACATCGACGAGCTCCTGATCAACGCTGGGGACCTGATCTATGTGGACCCCACGCAGCAGAGTGACGTGAGTGAGGGCTGGGTGATCGGCACCTCGCACCGCACCGGCTGCAGGGGCTTCCTCCCCGAAAACTACACCGAGAGAGCCCACGAGTGCGACACGTGGGTCAGGCACAGGTAAATTGGGATTTCGTGGGCCCCTTTTCCATCAGCCCCTTTTCCTGCTGGGAGCTGTGCCGGTGTTCCTCGCTCACTGGGAGCTGTGGGGTTCCTGAGGGTCTGGGTGGGATGTTGGGACATCTCTGAGAGAAGAGGGACAGGACACACTCCTGCAGATATCCCGAGTTCATAAGTTCAGCTGCGCCAGGGATGACCCCTGTTTGCTCCTGGACAACCTGAACACCCTAATGAATTTTAAAAGAGCACATTCTGCCAGGGCAGGCTGAGCCCTCAGCCTGGCTCTCTGCTTTCTTCTTTTTTCTCATTTTGAGAGCTTGTGAAGTTAGCTTGAAATGAAACCACACACAGGTTGCTCCACCACCTTGGCACCACCCTCGTCTTGCTGATGTGCCCTGCATCAGAAAGCTCCTGTCTGGTTTCCTGCACTTCATTCTGATGCTACTTGGAGATTAGAGCTGATTTTTCTAAGCAAGATGGTTTTGGTGTACGTCCCAATGTCTCAGAGACAGGCAGGAGGCCACCAGGTAGTATTTCCTGCTTGGAGGTGCTGCTTTGGCAGGGTTACACCCAATATACACCATCAGTTCATAAAATTTTAACCTAATTTTTATGGGACATATTCTAAATGAGCAGCACAGTGATGAGGTGGGCTGCAAGAGTGCAAAAAGTGTTGAATGGAACATGAATTCTGACTTACTGATCCTGTAAACAACATCATGACTCAAAAATCTGTGTGTGTGCCTGTATGTGTGTGTGTGTCTGTATGTTTGTGTGTGTGTGTTGCTCCTGCTTTTTCTACAGGGAATATGTTTTTGTGACAGCATCAAAATCCGTCACCCAAGCTGAAAAGGAACCCACTGTAAAGCTGAATGGGGAAGCCCATAATCCCAGTATGTCAAGGAGTGTAACCAATGTATTTTCTCTTCAGGTAATTATATTTCCATTTCTTATCGTTGCCACATGCTTTGGCAGATACATTACTAATTAATGCCATTTAGTAAATTTAGTAGTCTCTTCCTTTTCCTCCCTCACATTTTCATGTTTTGCTGTACATTTACACATGTTGTTTTATTTATTATGTTTTACATTTATATATATATATTTATATACATATATAATATATCTATCTCCACTCATGCTATGTTTTATAATATCTCATAACTTTTTTGTAATGTATACAATGTACATTACACTTGGCTTTCATAAAACATTCCTTGTTCCTGTCATAACAGCACAGCACATGAGTTCTCTGCTCAGGTTCCTCTGAGCACAGCCCCAGTGGGTATGGAGACAATTTTGACAGGTGAGACAGAGAGTTCCTATATCAGAATTAGGTTCACTGTTCATGACTCCTCTTATGCCCAGATTCTATGGATGTTCCCTTGGAGGTTTCCAGATCACATTTAAATGATCCATTTCCTTCTTTATTTTTAGATATGTAGCTAGTGTAAACAACAGCAGAGAACAGCTAGCTGGAGTGGTTAGGATCACATTTTTGTCCCAAGTTCAAAATCAACAGGTATCAATTTTTCCTGTGTTTTCCACTGGTCTTCTGGTAGGCAGAGCAAATCAAATAAGGGCTCTGATTTTTTTTCTACAGCACATTTGCACCTGCATTGCTTTTTTGGCTCTTTCAAGGGTGCCAAGACACATTTTCAGCACAGACATGCCTCAGAAACCCCTTTGGTTTGCTGACCCCACAGCCTCTCTTCCTGCTGTGCTGGGCAATGTCCCTGAGCTGGTTTGTGTCAACATCAGAGAAACTGAGGGTACCTTGAGGGAACTTCCACCCTGGGGCCTCCAGGACGCCATGTACATGACTGTAAGACAGAAATTTCTGAACAAGTCCCACATCCTTCCTCTGGCTCTTGGCTGCCCTTGGCCTCTCTTATCTGGGTCGGATCTGTGGCAGAGCCGAGGCTTGGCCTGAGGAATGTTTTGCAGATGGGCACATCTCCAGTCTAGAGTTTCCCTGGCGTTTGGGTTCCTCTCAAGCAAAAGAGGAAGACCACAAAGCCTTGGGTTTGTACTCTGATCTTGTGGCAGTTGATTGGTGTTTCATGGCAGAAATGCTAGTTTTTGACAGAATGCACAAATACGAACCTCAAACCACTTCTTAAAAGTTCCCTTCTCTGTTGCTGAAGATGCAGAGCACGTAACTCAGTGCTGCGGCAGTAACGCTGTTTGAAAGTTTTAAAACCTTTGACGTGTTTCTCCTTATCTTCTCATCTGTATTTAATGTGCATTGTATACTAACCCCAAACTACTTAGAACTTTTTTGTAATTCCATGCAGTCTAAGTAAAAAAAGTGGCCTTGTAGGAGACCTGGGTTCACTGTTGACTTGGCCACACAGTTATGAAAATGTAGAATATTTTCATTAGAAAAAGGAGAAGCTTGGTGTAGAAAAGGGTATTACCATTTAAATCTTAGTTAGTTTTCCTTTTTTTGTTTATATCCATGTGATATAAATTAGAGTTATGATTCCTTCCCAAAATGAGATTAAAAGATCTGTTACCAGCACTGTCTCTCACTAGTGTTAACACAGAATTAAAACCTTTAGCCCATGAGGGCCAGGGCTGTGACCTTCGACAAGACAAAAGGAAATGGCCTTAAGCTGCACCAGGGGAGGTTCAGACTGATTATCAGGAAGAATTTCTCCACTGAATGGGTGAAACATTGGGAAAGACTGTCCAGAGAGGCGGTGGAGTCACCAAAGCTGGAAGTGTACAAGAAACAACAGGATGTGGCACTCAGTGCTCTGGGCTGGTTGTCAAGGTGGGGATCAGGCACAGATTGGACTCATTGATCTTGAAGATCTTTTCCAATCTACATGATTCTGTGACTCTCTTTCATTTGCCTTAAGGAGAACCAGTCAGTCTTATCACTGTCACCTATTACAGCAACTCCTCTCCAGGAATCCAGATTTTCCCTGCAGGTTAGAGACAACACCCCAATGAAATCCCCTTTTTCTCCAGCTGTCCCAGAACACTGCCCTGCGGAGAGGGGTGCTGGTGATGTGCCACGGGGAAAGAGTGGATCAAGTCTTTGGCAAATCTTGGCTTCAGCAGTGCCTGACTGCAGATGGTGAGTAAGGTAACGTGAGGATCTTCAAAAAACAGCACCAAAACCAATTAACCCCAGTAATGGGTAGAAGAGATTCAATCTTCTGTGTGTGAATGTAAACACAGGCACAAAGGAGGGGTAACAGCACTGCTCTGACCTGCACACAACCAGGTCACAATGTCCCAAAGTCCTTCATGTCTGTGCCTGGTAAACTCTGCAGACAAACCAACTCCTGTGCTGCTGATGGAGTGTCTCACTGATGGATGGACAAATCACAGGAGCACATAATCACCTCTCTTTACACAAGCTGGTGGTTGCCAGAGCCCTCCACATTTCTGTGCCTGAGTCAGAATCATGGGCTCTTCATCAGTCACACTACGCCACTGATCCAGCCTGGGGAATCTGTGGTGGAAATAAAACGTCAACACTGACGTAAATTAAAATCTGAATATCCTCTCTCTCAAAAAAAGAAAAAAAAAGAAAAAAAAAAATTAGAAAGGTATGTTTTCAGGTGAAGAAAACGGATCCAAAACAGGGAAATGTGTGTCGGGAGGAAGGATTGGAACAAGAAGGTAGGCCTTCACGAGTGAGATAAAAAGACTTTCAGCAGCTAAAAGTCTGCCTTTGCTATGCTGGAGATCCCTCATGTTTAGTGCATGAAATTCACATCAAATAAGGAGAGTGGTACCTTCTGGCTGCATAATCAATGCATTGGTTTCATTTTGATTCAGTGGAAATATTTGGTGGTTTTTGTCATTTTGGCAATTTTAAAAGAATATAGATAGGGAGTGGATTTTTGTTTCTCTTGAGCCACGCAAAGCCAAATTCTCACGATTTCAAGTTCTCTCTCTCCTCCTCCCCATTTGCTCCTTCCTAGCTTGCGAAAGAGGGGCTATTCTGTTAGGGTAGGTGATTTCCCAAGCCAGTGTTGTGACCTTAAAACACAACCCCTTTAAGGTAACAGCACTGGCTGTTTTTCATCAGTGGCACTGACTCTGTAATACAAACATAACACAGCTGCTGCCTCCCTTGTGCCACAGAAAAATGTCCTGCCTTGTTTCAGGAAAATACTACAGAGCAGATCTGAACTTCCCCTCCTCCCTGCCGAAGCGGAGAGACAGCACGAAGCAGTTTGAATGTGATCCTCCTTTATCTTGCTGTGGTATTTTCCAGTCAAGGCTTATAGGTAAGCTGGATATTATCCTCCTGCAAATGTAAGGGTTTGGGAAGCAGGCTTTCATCATCTGCCAAAGCTCATGCTGGCTTTGCAGCAGTAAAATTTCCTACCTGCACTCACTGCGGTGACAACTCTGCGGGCTGCCACTGCAAGATCTTCTTAAATAGTAAAACAGAGAGCACAGCTGGCTACTCATCTCCGAGAAAGCTAAAAGGAAGAAGCCAGAATACCACCTGTGCCCTGCTGCTTGTCTGCAAGGGATGAATGCCTTCTGCAGCTGTCCCTGAACGAGCAGTGAGAAGCAAAGGGGCTGGCTGGAGGCAGCAGCTCCACGGTCAGCAGCGTGGTCACCTCGCTGCAGGAGGGTGGGAGGTGTGGGTTAGGCTGACTCAATGCACTCAGCAGATGAAGTTGTTTGTGCTCCCTGAGCAATCAGCCTGACTGTGACAGTGCTGGTCTGCTGCAAATGCTTGTCTCTGATGGTTCAGATATATGGAGACAGCTAAATGCCTAACTGCTGTTGGCAGATTTGCAGTGAATCTTCTGTAATTATCTTCCCAACACTCATTTTAAACTTGGTGTTTCCACCAGAACGAGCTTTCTAATGAGCTCAATCAGCAGATAGTGTGAAAAAATTAATAGAAAGGGACTGGCAATGTTTCCCATGTTGATAAAATTGCAAAGCTCCGAGCTGCTCTTCTGCAGGAAGTATTTTGTATTAGTTTCTCATCTGTCACACTTTGCTGTTGCCATCCAGGGGAAGCTCTGCTGGACCAGGAGGTGACAGTCAGCTGTGTGTACTCGTCCCCCGCCCTGCGCTGTGTGCAGACAGCTCAGCACGTACTGCAGGGTAAGGCAGCAAAACCTGCCAGGTGCTCCTGCCACTCTGGAAACATCCTCACCAAACCTCCGTGAAGCCTCTGACATGTGCAATTAAGAAGATGTACGACTTTGTGGTTATTTGTGGTTATGTTTCAGCAGGGAAGACGAGGTGGTTTTGACTGCTGGTAATGCAGGCAGCAACAAACCTCCTGGGTGTGTACAGTCTGTGGGATAGGATGATATTAACGCTGGCCCTTGACAGTTAAAATGCAATCTAATGTTACATGAAACAGGGCTGATTCACATCTGCTTGAATTCAACATTAGTAGCTGCTCATCAAATCACCACTGCCACCTCTTCCAGAAAATATTTTGAGCCAAAAAGCAGATGTTCCCAGTGCTCTGAAGGATCTATGTGTGAATCAGGGAAAACTGCTGTCATGTTTTCTTTTGCAAACCAAACTACTTTAATCCTTCATATTTCAGAACCTCTTTCCCTTCTTTTCCTCTCCCTCTCATCTTTTTTCATCTCCTGTCCCTTTCAGCAAGTTCACGGTTCATTACCATGTTTACATCAGAATGCATTTACTGTCTCTCTTGAGAATACTCAAAAAATGATGTTTCTTTTGACAAGAGAATTCCATTTCTAATGCATGACAATTTGGACCATTTATTTGCCCCGCTGAGAAATACTGAGAAAAATGCCATATAAAACAGGTAAAAACATTTCCTGTCTGAAGTTTGTTCAAATTGCAACACTACTGAGGCTTTTTCTTCTAGCAGAGCATCACAAGAGAGCTTCAAAAATTATGATTCTGATAATAATAATGATGATGATGATAATAACAGTTCTCAGTTACTTAACATTAGTCAGACAAGAATATAATGGCGGCTTCCTTTAATCAATTGCTTGACAATAAGTCATATATAATGAAAGTCATATAATAATTAATTTTCATCAATGAAAATACAACAGCAAACAAGGGAGAATGTATAGCCTGAATGCAGCACTCTGAATGTACCTTTCTCTTAAGATCTATTTCTTGTCTTGCAGGGCTTAGATTAAATCAGAAAGTCAAAATCAGAGTGGAACCGGGTCTGTTTGAATGGACCAAGTGGGAAGCAAGCAAAGTAATTCCTAACTTCATGACTGTGGCAGAACTGGTAGAGGCATCTTACGACATAGACACGAATTACAGGTAATTGCTCTGTGTCTGGCTGATAAAGCTGTGGGGTTTTCCCCTGAGGTATCTTTTCCTTTTAAGTATCATAAATCGTTACAAACACTGCAAAGATGGGGTGATTCTGATCAAATTCAGATCAGAGTAAGAATCAAAATAAGATATGCTTACATGAGCACATTGATCCACTCACACAAATATTCTGTGTGTGGGTCCAGCCCTGCTCTGGTGTTGCCTTGAGAGCTGCGGGCTCAGGCCCACAGCTGGACGTGTACCATCATAGCTGCATTGTGGGCATGAATGTCAGGTGCCAGGAGCTTTGCTTTTACCTTTGGCCCCTGTGAAAAACACTTTAGAAATGTGAAGAGCAACCTGATTTTCAGTGACAAAGAAATGTGACATTAGATAAGCTCAGTCAGCCCTTTGCTGAGGGTCTGCAGGACAGCAGCAAGAGCTTTTGGGGACAGGAGAGCAGCATTTCGCTACTATTGATGTTTGTGGCATTGCTTTAAGTTGCTCAAAGATTAATACTGTGCTCCACAAGGACTTTTTGGAGCCCTCATAACTTGGTGGGGTGAGGGACGATGCCTTTTCTGAGCACTGGCAAACCACAGCCCGGCCAGAAATGATAAGCCTCCAATTCAACCCAGCTCCTCATCTTGCTCACAAACCTGGCTGCCTGGTGTCTGCAGGGCACAGCCAGATCCAGGAAATTACTCAGCTGTCTCTGGGATTTCCCACATATTCGAGACAGGGAGAAAGGAAACATCTCGTGTCTTAATGCATTCCTTACAGCCAAGCAAGGGTACCTTTGTTTGAGATTGCATGAAAGAACTGTCATGATTCACAGCAGTTTGAAGGTCGGGCTCTTAGATTTTTTAGGTGCCTGAAGAGCCTTGGTATATAAAAGAAAGTAGAATTCCTGGAAACACATTTTTAAACTCTAGCAGTTAAAGTCTTCACTATCCATTTGACCAGCAATGCATATAAGCCTTATTTGCTGTAGGTTTTTATTTACTTGGTCTATTGAGGAGATTAATGCTGAGGCACCGAATCTTGCAAAGTTTCACATCATCAGTGTGTCTCCTTGGTTTGAACTCGGTCAGGATCGAGAGAACTGAGCAGCTCCACCAGTCTGCAGCCCATGTCTGGGCAGTGGTCCTTGCTGGCAGAATTGCTCAGAGCTTAAGCTTTCCTTAGGCATAAATCCTGCTTTAAATAATCTCCACTGTAAACTACAAGTTTTATTGAAGCACGGTTTTCCCTGCATCTGGTGCTTTATGAGCAATGAGATTTAGCCATGAGATTTAATGAAATTACTCAGAGGGAAGCTAATGCTGCAGACAAGCTGAGGTAACAGCGTGTCAGCCAAGTCAGTAGATAAACCTTTTAACTAAGCGCCTTTTCTGTGGTGTAGCCATCCACTGGTGTTAAGACACACATTTAACATACATTTGTGTTTTTATTGTCAGGGGTAACTTCCCACTCTCTTCCCTGGTGCCGTCGGAAAGTTATGAAGACTATGTCAGCAGAAGCTCTGCGGTTATAAAACAAATCATCACTGCCTGCCCCAGCAAAGGTAAAGGTTTCAGGTCTTTGTATATTCTGTCAGGAACTGGCAGCGATTTGCCAACAGAAGCACGTTTAATTTGAGTTGTTGGCACTGCACAGAGCTCAAGGTAGACTCAGTGCTTGTCCTGGCCTACACTGAAGAAAAACACATGCAATTTATGGGATAGAAATGAAAAAAGTAAAATAAAACAGACAGTGGAGTACTGAATTGCAAGAGCATACTCTTTTCTTGGTCTTTCTGCATCAGGATGTAGCTCAGCCAAAGATAATACGCTTTCCTGGAAAGCTTTTTTCTCTCTCCCTAGCAAATGCTTTCTCTCTCACTAGCTGGCATGCTCAACACACCAGATTTTTTCTGCCCAACACAATACACCCTGCCACATTACAAAAAAGGTCTGCAAAGATGAACAGCCCCAAAGGCACCTCATACCCACCTGCTGATGGGGAACCTGGCAGTGCTGCAGCTCCCTTACGCCGTTCTGTGCTTTTCCTGCCGTGCCAGGTGTCATCCTCATTGTGGGCCACGGCTGCTCCTTGGCATCTCTCACTCGGCCGCTCACAGGGCTCCCCAGCAGAGACAGCGGCGACTTTGCCCAGATGGTACAGAAGGTGAGAGGATTTCCTTTCCTCAGGAAGCTTTTGGTTTGTTTCATTGTACTTCTAATAAGGAAACTACTTTTGCAGCAAAAGGTGTGTAAGTTCATGCCCACACCAATGACATCAGCTTTATAATGCCAAAGGGAAGCTCATGCAATTTTAGCAAAGCACTGGAGGTAAAGAGAAGGATTTTATTCTGATGGCTTTGCACGTGACTAGCAGCTAAGTCTTTGGAGAAGATTTTCACCTGGAAAGTCAATGCCACATAACGCCTACAGACAAGAGGCACATTTGGAAACCTCTTCACCACAAGTTAGTCCCCTTCCTTTTGGCCTGGAAAAGAGAAGGCTTTGGGGTGACCTAATTGCAGCCTTCCAGCCCCTGAAGGGTGCCGACAGGAAAGATGAACATTTACAACAGCATGTAGTGACATGACAAGAGGGAATAGTTTCAAATTGACAGAGTAGGTGTCGATTAGATATTGGGATGAAATTATTGATTGTGAGGGTGGTGAGGCACTGGAACAGGTTGCCAAGAGCTGTGGCTGCTCTGTCCCTGGAAGTGCTCAGGGCCAGGCTGGATGGAGCTCTGAGCAACCTCATCTAGTGTAAAGTGTCACTATTTAGAACAGGGGGTTGGAATGAGATGATCTTTGAGGTCCCTTCCAACCCAAACCATTCCGTGATTCTGTGATTCTTTAGAAACAGGGCTAAGAGCCTTCCCTCTCCTCCCCATGGTGCTATCAGAGTAACCTGCAGTTATACCCAGTGAGTGACTCTTTAGGAAGCTGTGTGTTTTCCATGGCACTGTAAGTTCTCCACCTCGGTGCTCAGCCACAGAAAGAAGGGGAGAAGGGTTTTCTTGCCAGCTTTACACAAGTGGGGCTTGTGCTTGAGACTTGGTCGCCAAAGCTTTTTGTTTGCTTTGTGTCTTTCACGAGTGGCAGAATTCATCAGCCCAGCTTTCCTCACCGTCTGCCCCTTGGTATGACCAACCAGAGAATTCAGTCTTTAGATCTATTTTTGCTACCACTGTTGATGCATAAGAGGGGGTGAATCTATTTTGATCATCAAACCCTAATATGGATGTGAAACAATGACACAAGCTTTCAGCTTTCACCCCTCAGGCTTCCAGTCTGGTTTCAGTTCATTTCAGAAGTGACAGAGTATCGGGGGCTGCTCTTTTCTGTTGCAAAAAGAGCATTTCAAAGCAATGACCCTGCTGGCGACTTCCTTCCTAGATCCCTTCCCTGGGCATGTGTTTGTGTGAAGAGCTGAAAGAGGAGAACAAATGGCAGATGGTGAACCCACCAGTGAAGACATTAACTCACGGAGCAAACGCAGCCTTTAACTGGAGAAAAACTATCATGGAAGATTAAAAGGTCGTCTCACTTATCAGAAAGGAGCCAAAGGCAGGTTATGGTTCATCACAGTCCAGTGATTCATCCAGAAGACACACAGAGGGTGGCAAATTCCCTCTCTGAGTTGTCAAAGCACAGAAAAACACTTCTGAGTTTGGTGCCTGAATTTTGGTTTTATTTCGGTGACTGAGAAGAATGAACTTATGAACTGGCGCTGAAGTGAGAAATAACACTTCTGGTAGTGGTGAGGAAAGCACTTTTTAACCTTTTCTGAGAGTACAAATGTTTAATAAATATGGATGTAACTACATAATTATAAATTCCACTCCAAGAGGCACTGAAGTGGACAATGTTGTATTTTTAAGACCAAACGACATGCAGCAAGAATTCCTGGGGTTTTTTCTTCTGCAGTCACTTGGATATTTTCAGACACCAGGAAAAACAGAAAAAAACTGGAAAAAAGTGAAGTCGTACCTGAAGAGGGAACCAGCTCTGCCTAAGGCCACTGTGTTTCCTGTTCGCTCCATCAGTTCTGTGAGAGCAAATACCACACTGTTTATTTACCTCTTCTTTGAAGGGAGTCCATTTTCTATCACACCAGCTCCTCGTCCAGCAATTCTCAAGTGATGAGAATTGCAAAAGGGTCTAAATTTTTCCTTTCTGAAGGAAACTAAACAGATTGCTTTACTGTTGCTGGGACAGAGAAAGTTGCCCTGTGTTACTATACTGGTGACAAAACCATGACATGAGCAACTCTAACTCTGAGCCCTTCCCAAGATGGCACTTGCAGCACAATAGCTTTGCTTGTGCTGTTTAGTGCCAAAATTATAAATGGTGACCCATGTGCCCAGTGGGTCACCTGAAAGGTTCCTGTAGCTCTTCTCTGGGTGATGTGTTTAATTAAGGGAATGTAGCCCTGAAATTTTATGCACAAACAGGAATATGCTTTTGCACAGTCTGTTTTTCTTGTGATTTTCTGGTTATCAGATAACTACCTCCAGGAAAGTACAAATGTTTCTGTCAATGAAAGGAAAAAATGAAAATGTTTCTCTGGGAGCATGACTAAAAATATTTTCATTTTCACCCCTCACTACCTGCTCCTATGTGACATCTCCCTGCATGCCATTAGCCATCGGGGCATGCAGTAGAGCCCATCCAACATTCTGGTTTTGGGGCTGAGAAGTGTCTGACAAGCACCTTTATCTGTGGGTGTAGAGATTTTGTTATCTCAGTTGTGCAGCTGAAATGATTCATTCTGACTTTCCAGCTCTGGTGGAGCTGCTTGAGCTCTCAGTTTTCTGACAGTGCTGCAGTTTTACAGTGAAAGTCAAATGCCCCAGGGCCAAGGCAGGAGTTCTTTAACAAGCAAGTGATGCAAGAAGAGGCACAGGACTCGAGCTCAGGAGAGGGGTGGCTACAGCTGCAGCCCCAGAAAAAGATAAAGACACCAGGTGTCACCACAACCTTTTCTTAGTCAGGGGAAGCAGGATGCCACTGCACTGCTGAGACGACTGTGGCTTGGCTGCTTCTCCACATCTCACCCCACCACACACTTGCTGTCAGCCAAGAGGGGCAGGTGTGGGGAGGGATGATTTTGCTCTGAACCCTGAAGGTGCTGGCCAGGCTCCACTGCGGTCAGCACGAGGGCACTGAGTCCCAGGTCTGGCTGAGAAAGGAACGTATAATACACGAAATCAGCACGTGGGGGAAGACCAAGGTGATGAGGGTGGGAGCATCTCTGCCTTGCACTGATCCACGTGAGCAGCCACCAGCAAGGGCCTCCCACTGCTATGCCTGCTCCCTCAGCCCCAGACACAAGGGCAGCCTGACCCTTGGCTGGTGAGAAGCAGCAGCCCCTTGGGTGCCCTGTGCCTCACCAAGGCACGCGTCCAAATGGAAAAGAAGGAGGAAATGGAGCAAGGACCTGGCCCTGGTCATGGCACACCTGCGGTTGCTCTCAGGAGGTTTGAGCTCCATGCCTATGGAGAAGTGAGCTGCCATCTCACAGTGTTCCCACAGGGGTTTCCTTTCTCAGGAAACTGTTGTTTTTAGTGTGATTTGCCCTGATTTTATTAATCAATTTCAAGCCATAGGACAGGTGTCACCTCAGAAGTTGATGCCCCAAACTGAAACCCCAATGTGAGAGATGGTCCCAGCTCTGACCAGAGCTTGGGGGTGTGTGGTACCAGGGCTCTGCAGACATTGGTGTGTTCCTGGATTGAGCTTCTCCCAGGGACACAGCTCTGGATAGGGACCTGGCTCTGTTTTAATAGCTGGTAGTGGCTGTACTTGTTGTCCGTGCTGGTTTTGCCTCTCACCACTGAAAAGCCGCATTTTGGGACAGCTTTTGCAGGCTGTTTCCCAGGTTTCAGCCCTTTGAGTTGCTCCAACGTTGGGACTGACCCTCCACTCTACATGGGAGGAAATGCAGACAAGTTGCAGGGAGCACCTTTCTTGTCCCATGGGACACATGTCTGCACAGCTTTGGTGGCCCAGGCTTGAGGGCTGGGTGGAACAAAAGCCCAGATGATGAGAAGGATGGGTGGGAACAACAATCTCCCTCCGTTGAGATATTCCAGAACTGTCTGGACACAATCCTGTGCCCTGTGCTCTGGGATGACCCTGCTGGAGCAGGGAGGTGAGACCAGGTGACCCACTATGGTCCCTTCCAACCTGACCCATCCTGTGATTCCATGACAGGTCCATGTGGGAAGGGAAAATGCCTGCTGAGAGCAAGGCATGATGGCACCCTGCCCACCTGGGGATGAGCTCTCCTTCTTGCATGACCCACCTGCCTGAGGGGTACAGAGCTGGCACTAAGAGATAAGAAAGGGAAAAAAAGGAAACTTCCTTCAGGGTCAGGATTCTTCAAAGCCACTTAAAAGACTGTAAATTTTTAAAGCACTAGTGATATAAAATTACAAGTACTTTCATGACAAATTTTCCTCCACCTATTTAGAAATAACATGGGGATTTTTTTCCATAATGCTCTTATGTGTTAATCCTAGATTGTACTGCAAGCAACCAGTTTGGGTTAAGAATCTGTGTCTTCCTTTAAAATACCAAAATAAAATACCAAATGACATGTCTCTCTTCACCCAATGGCATCAGATATATTGTCAGGGTGGGTCTGTTGTGAAGAACAGCACCTGTAAGAACAGCATCATCTCATTTCTTTAACAGGTTTCCCATGCTGCTGCCACTGCGTATAACATAACAATGAAAAACTTCTTTTTGTTTTTCAGTCCTTTTGGTCTGCAGAAATAATGTTGCTGAAAGCCAGTTAATGGCACTCTAATCCTGTTACTGTCCCTCCAGTTCCTACCCCTAGTGAGTGTGTGCAGCTCCGGAGAGGCAGGTGGCAGCAGGGGAGAAGGACACAGCTGGGGGAAATGTCTGTCTGTCTGTCTGTCTCTTACAGAGGAAGGATTTAGCTGCTTCACCGGTCTTGGCACCTAATCAAATGTCCACAGTGCATGGACAACACTATTGACAAGCTAAATATACTTAAAGACAGATTCCTAAAACACTTGAACCAAAATCCCACTGTGCTTTTCTTTTGTTCCCAATAGAGATGCACTCCAGTGAATTTTACTTCAGTGAAAGCAATGAATGAAACTTCAGAGCATGTGGGAAAGAGGGTCTGGGGACTTAAGTTTTCTCTTGTGGTGGTTTCTAATCCAGACACCACAGTGCTAAGGAGGTGAGGACAAATGCTTAGTCACAAAATACTGTATTAAAGTTGTAAAGACATGTCTGCTGCTTAATTCAATTGAACAGAAAGAACATGAGCAGAAAGAACAGGCAGCACACACAGGAATCCATTGAAACGATCTCAGTCTTAATAATGAAAGGGCAAGGACAAGCTCTCCTATTCACAAGGACCCTGCTTTTGGCTTTCCTGGGACCCCATGTGAGCACAGATTCAACTCTAAACACTTTTTAAGATCAGAGCTGAAATGATGTCTTTGACATACAAGGTTCCTTGGTTGTATAATCTGGTGCTTAGAGAGAGAGAGAATTCCTAATGTGGTGTGTACACAGCATGAGACTAATCACTAAACACAGGTGAAATGAAGAAAATGTCCTTGGAAGCTTCCAAGTTGTTTTTTGTAGTAAGCAAAAGAAATAGGAAATCCTTTTCCAGTTTCTTGGGTTTTGGGTTTTGTTAATGCAACTTCTAAAATTAGTTGTTGCTTTACTCCATTGCAGTTTCCTTTAACTGGATCCATTTAAATACAAAGTTATATACTTTAGTAGATGTTTTTATTACTGCCTTGAGAATCTGAATGTTATCTTTGTATCTTAGAAAGTGAGAACATAAATTCTTCTCAGGAAGACCTGCAGTGAAGCTGATCTGTGGTGACCCCTTGTGGGAAAACACAACCTTGGATTTACATGACTAAATCAGGTCTGGTGTGATTGAGTGAAGAGGAGGAAGAGCAGCAATTTTTTTTTTACAAATAATGCTCCTTCCATACCTTTTGAAAGGATAGTAACATCAACATTTGTAATGTTTGGGACTACTTTTAGGCAGAGGAGCTCGGAGTGACATGAGTCAAATTCTTCTGAAAAGTGAGATAAAGCATGCTCTGAATGTTCTGATTCTGATTTTTCCCAACCTTTTTCCTTGCGCCAGCATTAACACTGGTGCGAGGAATATGCACAGTTCTGCTGACTCAGAGAAGGAGATATTTCTATTCACTTTGCACAATTTTAAGTCATAGGTGAGGAGTAGAACAGTTGAGTGGATTTTTTGATGTCTCCAACAAAAACACTGGTGGTCTCCAAAGGGAGCAAGTCCTGTTCTTGGGAGCAAACGGTAACACATTAGAGATTTCCTGATGTTCTTGCCCTTCCTTGATTGCATTCCAGACAGGATGCTTTTTATTATTTCAGGAATACCACTGGAGGTCACTCATGTACTAACAAACAGTGCTGCAGGGAAGAAAAGTAATCTGAACTATCCAAGAACAAATTCAGCTTGAGTTGAAGATGACATTAAAATGGAAGCGAGTTTGGAAATATGTTGTGCAGATATTCCTCAAATTTACAGGAGACTACAATAAAAGTAGCAAGTAAACTAATTGTCTTAATTTTCTTGTAAAAAGGCAAAAAAACCCCAAAAACCCAAAACCCCACAACATTGGCAAATCAAGTTAGCTTTGATCTAGCTACAGTAATAATGGAAATGCAGCACAACTCTCTTTAAAAAAAAACCAACAAAAAGAGGAAAAGAGAACCCATCTAAAAATGCTCACTGGGGTCACATCACTTGACAAGAAATTGCAAATAAAATATAAGATAGGAGAGGAAAGACTGCATAGGAATTTTCTCAATCTATTATATTTCTGATAGCAGAAAAATTGCAAGGAAGAAGTAATAAACTCTATTTATTTCATATGAATTGTTTCCCTATCTCCACTTTCTCTCAATCCATTTTAATCACTAACTTTCAGACTTTCAGATATATTTTTGCTGGAATTCTGAGCTGTAGAGAAAAGGAAATTGTTAAAATGTTTTTCCTCTTTCTGCTAAACTAAAAATTTAATATTGATTTCCTGCTCTGAGGTGAAGAATTAGATAATGTAAGTCTTGTTTCAGCAATATCAGTACAATAACTCATCCCAAATGAGCCCAAACTGGTTATTTTACTTCAAAAACAAACTGCTCCTGGCTGGCAACTCTCTACCTCAAACTCCAGGCCCATCAATATTCATACCAAAATCCCCACAGTATGAGCCAATTAAAACCACAGAGATACACATAATAATTAAGTTATTGCTTACAAATTATCAGGGAAAAATGTTTCAGAGCAGCTTTATTCACCCACAGAAAGAGAGAAAAAGATCTGTTTGAGGCATTTAGTTCTTGTACAACACTTTGTGCAGCTCTGCCTTGCTCTGTACTTTTGATTTACCATTTATATCTTGTTATTCGATTCTGGAAGCTTCTAGGAGGGTTCTGCAGCTGCTGTGTCCTGTCAGCCACAAGTTTTGATTTCAAAGTAGCTTCACGTTCAGTAGTTATCTGCCTGACAGGGATTGCTGGACTGGGCTTTGTCTGCTCTGAAGGATGCTTCTTCCACTGGGAGGTGGGAGAAGAGCAAGCAGAGCTTTTGGTAATTTGTGTGGGTGCTGGGGAATGGCAGAAAGGAGGGGCTGGAATGTCTGGAGCTGCAGTTGGTGATGGCAGCAAAGAGCCCCTGGGGAAGGACTGAGGGACAAACAAATGAAGCAGGGGTCACAGAATCACAGACTTCACAAGCAGAATTTTAATTAACCCCCTAGCAGTCAGCAATTCTGTTTGCACATCTGATAGCTTTACAACACAGACTGGAGAATTGCATCGAACTACAGATATTTGCATGGCAATGGCTCCAGTCAGGGGTCCAGGTTTTTGATTTGTTTCAAAAAGTCAGTGACCTTGTACAAAAATCAGGAAATGTAAAGGTGCTCCTGCCCTGGAAGATTCAACTGTTCCCTGTAATCATATCCAGTAGATGGATGTTCTGTTCGTACCAGAAATTAAATCAAGGGTATCCCTCAAGAGAGATGGTAGAGGCTCTAATATCATCTAAAATCATCTATCCCAGGAGTGGGTGGGAGGATGGTGGGAAAAGAAAGGAGAAAGAGAGGAAGTTGTGGTGTGTTCAGTCGTGCTGCCTCTCACAAGCACAGAAATAAGGGCAACCACAGGACTGTGTATCCTCTCCATAGCTGAGCTGGGCCCATGTCTGGTTGTGAAAAAGAAAGCCCACCTGGTTACTCAGTTGGGATTTTTACCTGTAGTAAATCTAACATCCTGAGCCTTTAAAATAATGGATGTTCTAGAGACAGTGAAGAGAAAGTAAAGGAGATATAACATCTCCTATATGCCAGTTCAGCATGGAATATTGCACCAAAATTACTTTATCCAAAAGTGACATTTCTTTACCTGAAGTGACCACACTTCTGGACATCTGTTAGATAATATCGTGCATTATCATTGTGGGAGGCAGCTCTTGGCCACCCAGCCAGGACGGCAACACCAACAAATATTTCTAAAAGGAACCAAGGGACAGCTCCAAATCAGTTGCCCTTGTCCTTGTGGGGCAATTCACCTTCACAGTGCTCACTGGGAACACCACACAGCTGCTCCAAACAGCTCCAGGAGATTCCCAAAACATCTGGATGACAACTGCTTGGTACAGGGACTCGGGGAGCCGACTCAGAGAGGTGCCCTCTGTGATTTGTTGTTTGTTCCCGGAGAGGCTCTCATGTCTGCCGTGGGGATTGTCTTGGCCCCAGCGACCGCACAGCGCCGAGTTTCAGATCTCTGCTGCTTTGCCTGCACCCGCCTGGCTCCCGAGATGGACCAGGCACAGGTGAGTGTGGTTGGAAAAGCAGCATCTTTTAATAATGTGTTCACAGCAAAGCTTTTGTCCCCAAAACTGATTCTTTCACTCCACGTGCAAGAAGCCAATTCCCACACAGAGTTGAGGTATTTCCTTTATTTACAGCTCTGCATGGAAAGAGGTGCTGGGTGGCGAATCCACCAAGCGAGCATGGCAACCATCAAAACTTTTCAATATTTATATATTTTAGCAAACATTTTGGCATACATTTTAGCATTGCTGTTAATTGGCTACGATTTGTATGGTTCTCTTATTTAATATAACAATAATTTAATTCTTTATTAACATTTTTATTATTTTAATATTTTATAATAATTTTCTATTTTATTATTTACTAAAATGCTAATTTAATATCTTAATTAGTATTCTATTTTCTCTTGCTTAAAAGATTCCCTCGCTTCTTATGTTAACTAGTCTTTCTCTGTTCCCATGTTCTCAGTCTGTCTTCTTTTGAAGAGTTTCCTGTTTTCTCACTCGGTTTCTGGGGTCACCAGGCTGGGAATTGGTGGTCCCTGTCTTCCCATGCCAAAGTACCTTTTCCCCAGTCGGAGCCAATTTCAGCACAGTTGCTGAGTTGGCTTTATGAGTTTCTGCCTCATCTGTGGAGTTCTGTCAAATGTCCTTGTGGCCTGTCAATCCTGCAGCCTTGGTGTCCCCTCTTGCTCCCCAAGGGCTCCCAGCTGGGGAACTGAGGGGCCTGGGGGGCAGCAGGGGCTGTGTGGGGCAGGGCCCTGGCTCTGTGCCCCTGCTGTGGGGGAAGGAGGCGACTGCCTTGACACATCAGGGCCTGCAAGGCCTTGGCCCCCACAGAGCTGACCTCCGGCCCCATCCCAGCTCCCTCTGGCCCCATTGCCGTACCCTCCGGCCCCATCTCAACTCCCTTCAGTCCCATCCTGGCTCCCTCCGGCCCCACAGAGCTGACCTCCGGCCCCATCCCAGCTCCCTTCAGTCCCATCCCGGCTCCCTCCGGCCCCATCCCAGCTCCCTCTGGCCCCATCCCAGCTCCCTCCGGCCCCATCCCAGCTCCCTCCAGGGCTGGCTGTCACCTGGGGCCTCATGCACAGGCTCGGCTGCCCCATGGACAGTTGGGGTTCCCCTCGTCCATCAGCACCTCCACGCTGCTCTGCTCAGAGGCTCTCACTGACACAAGCAGTGGATGCAGCTCACCCTCAGCTGTTTGCAGGGGATGGGAAGCTGAGTGGAGCAGATGAAATATTTGCCTTTGCCATCTCTTGTACCTCAGTAGCAATAGCACAGTGCTCCTGCTTCAGCTTTAATCACCACGGCTCCCTCTTTGAGCAACAAAGTGGGGTAAGAGTGTGTTTTTTAACAGGTTTGAGAATCTGATGAGGAGAAATTTGGTATCTTGGAGGATGGCACAAACTGCTTACACTGAGCAATGAAGTTCAGGGCTGCTAAGCAAATGGAGCAGGGTGTGGGTAGCAAGATACCCATCATGAAGATAACACAAGTCAAAAGGACGTCTGCTGTAGAGTGTATGTATAAAACTGGGAAAAGAAAGGAGGAACTAGGAACTGCTCTGTGTGCAGATGCAGAACAGTGACATCCTCAGGAAAAATGAAACATGGTGGGACAGTTCACACAACCAGAGCTCTTCAATGAATGAAGGGTTCATTAGTTAACACAGAAAGGGAAAAATTGGAGGAGAGTTTTCTTCTATGTGAAGAAGCAGCTTGAATGCACGAAACTGCTCTCTATGTGGACAACATTTTTGCTAAGAGCTTGTGGATCAATGATGATCATTATGATGATGTGGCACAGTGCTGGGAATTTGTTAAAGAGCCACCTCCCACCCTGATCAGTTGACAGTGTCCTTGAAACAGTTTAAGGAAGGCACATGGTAAACAAGGAAATTGGGACTGAGCTGTAACACACCAAAACCAAACCAAACCAAACCAAACCAAACCAAACCAAACAGTATACAGAAATCAGAAGCAAAATCAACCTAAAAAGGAAGAATTTAAAAACACTGCACCTGTGTGCTAGGATAAAAAAAAATCAGTTTGAGTTCAAACTGGCAAGGGAAGATTTAAGGCAACAAGAAGAGCTTCTACAGATGCAAGGACAACAGCAAAATAAACAAGGAAAATGTAGGCCTGGAATGGTGGCCTAGTGACAGGGAAAATGGAGAGAGCTGGGAAGCCCAGTGCTGCCTTTGTCTTCACCAGCAAGACCCCAAGTCTCTGTGCCCAGAGGCAGGGTTCAAGAAAAACAGCAACTGCCAGCAGTAGGAGAAGATTAAGTCGTGAGGACACAGCTTCATGGCTTCAATAATCCAGAATAATTCCACATTGAATTCAACACCTGATTACCAGCTACATGGAATAAAGGAAGTTGCTGTGAGACTCTGAGATTATAAAAGGTCCAAAGATACACATTCCAGAGAGAACAGTGCCAGAAATGTTTATTCAAAGCATCTAACTCAACCTTTTACAAATAAAAATATTGCAGGCTTACACCACTAAATCATCTACTATGAAATTTCATTTTTTTGGGTCTTTTCCTTTAGTTCCATCCAATTCCTCTGTTTCCTCTGGTTCATCCTCCTAATTCAGTCAATTCTGTTGAGTAGAAGGAAAGACAGGGCATAGAGATGCATTTCATTTTAAAACACTGGAAAGTAATCCCAGTAGCCTCAAACATAACTCTAGGACTCTGCTGTCCACCTCAGTCCTCCTCACCCACTACCTTTCAATGCCAATACTTAAATTTAAGTCATTTACATTGTTTGTCAGCTGGCAGACAGACTCAGTACACCCACACTGACTGCCAGCCAGCCCATATGTAACTAACAGCCAAAGAACGTCTCCTAGATATATACGAGAAGGAATGCAGAACATGGATGGAATTTCTGTGTGGAAAAAGAATGATGGTAAAGGGGTAGGGAATACCAGGCTGCAAGAAAACAGATTTTGTTACATCTGCTCTTCACAGAATGCTTATTTTCTTCAAATAATTCCCTCTAACGATAACTTTATCTTGCTAAAGACGAGGGGAACAATATGTTGCCTCATAAATTATGGATGGAGATCTGTGCTGAAAAATGTCTAAAATCATCCAACTCCTTGATTCTGGAAATAAAGAGTTGGAAGGAACTTTGAGAACGTCTATTACTTTGCTATGTTTTCAGGCATTGGCATCTGCCTCTGTGCTATACCTGACAGATACCTGCGCTCATTTGTTCTCAAAAACACTCTACAAAAGCCACTGGGAAAACCAGAATTGCTTTGCTGTGGTGGGCCAGGAAATTTATTAGAATCAAGTTCATTCCAAACGGCCATTTGAGTCCAAGGGTCTTTGAGATAAACCAGGCTTAATGCACTTTTGCCAAATCCAAAGCAGAGCTATAACCTGCTGAGATTTCTGCTGGATTTGACCCAAGCCCAGGGATCCTCTAAGCTGTCAGTCCTACAGATTAGGTCAGCCAGCTGCCTGCTCTGCCCTGAAGCTGGAGAGCACCTTCAGAGGTGAAAATTGAGAGCAAATAAACTATGAAAACTGCAAGAGCTGACCTAAATGTTTAGTGTATACCTCCAGGCATTTTCATATGGTTTAAGAGATTTTTTAACCCTGAAAGACAGTGGTTTGCTTTGATTCATTTTAAAATGGACTGATTACAAATGGATAAACTGATCTGATATTTTCTGATCTGTAAATTTTAAGAATAAATACAAACAACACAATTGGGTGGAGGTCTGTAAGTTAAACACGAGTAAACATGGGTACATCCCTGCTGCTTCTTGTAATTGTGTGCTTAAAATAGGCTTCTGAACTGCCTGGAGAAAACCTGAGCACCTGAATTTCAAATGTCATTGGTCTGTAGGAGAAACAAACAAACCAGAGACTATTCAAACCAAAATGCATAACAACAGTAACATTTGTTTCTTTGTATTTGTTTTGCCTGCTTTTGAACTACAATTGAGAGAATTAAGAATACACAGTTACCTTTACTAGAGAAAAGTAAAGCGCTCGAAACTCCTTGAACTTCCCAGGGTCTGACATTGTCTCTCATTTTTGTAAAAAAAGACCCAAAAGTGTTTGGAAATGCAATCTCTTACAAATTCAGCTCTGCAAGTGCTATCAACTGTACATGCACAGAGTGTCACTTTTAATTTGTACAGTTGCAGTATGTGAATTTGACTTCTCATCATTTACCTCTCCAGAGGGCTGCCCTCCTCATGAAAGGCAGAGATTCCCATGGTCTCCCAGCAGCAGCATGGCTTCAGCTGATTGACATCCACCATTTCAAACCCTGACTGCTAATTAAAGAATGAGCACACATGCCCCATTCCTCACCTTGATCCTCCCTACCTTCATTTACTTCTTCCCCTCTTCTTCCCTCACCTTCCCCTCCGGCATCACTTGCTGGCTCATCACCCTCCCCACCTTCCTCAGTGACTGAAGTATGAGAAATTAGAAATACCAAAGAAAACCAATTTTACAAATTTGCACTCAGCCTTTGTTTTCACGTAATAGCTGTTAACTCCTACTGAAGGCTGCAGTTGTTGTTCACATGAGAAATCCCACAAAATCTTCTCTGTTTATAACCAAGCTTGTATAATAAGCCGTCATATAGACTAAAATGCCTCACAGGCCTCCCAAGACAGCCGTATCTCATGCTATGTGAAATAAAACAGATACATACATATTATGCAATTTATGAATGGACTTGGACATTCTAAACATTCAGTACATGGAAAATCACAGGAAAAACAAAACAAAACACAAAAATCCTCTCACATCACTTGATATTAAACCTGTAAAACCATGGCCACCATAGTCAAAGCATGGAGCTTCCAGATGTTTCCAAAGCAAACCTATTCCTGTTGTGGAATTTTCCCTTCTGCTGTCTCTGCTGCTTCTCTAACCTCATCATGGGGAGACCAGGATGTCAATGTAGTAATTTCTGATACTTTCCATTTTGGTTCAACAGGTAATGCTGGTTCCTCCTCTTCTTCCTCTTGTTTTTCCTAGAAGAGAACTCATGAAATCCGGTACCTCATCCTACAGAGAGTAACTACAATGATGGGTTAGGCTATAAAACCACCTTATTTTGGATCAAAATGGCAATGACCTTATAAGTATTTACAGGTGGAGGAACTTCAGCAGCTGCAAATTTTGGACAAAAACTACACTTTGAACCTCGATGAAGTCACTTGACTGTTACTGATGATTGATTCATGATGCTCTGTCTGGTAGATGCTGCACTGTCTGTCTCACACAGAAACAGACTGAAAAACAGGTGTTTCTGCCTCAATTTTTGCCTAGGGAGGACCTTCGAAAGGATCTAGGAAGCAATAAGGTAGTGCGCAAAGCTTATGGTTTAGAAATTTGAGGAAAATTTTTAAAATTTAAAATAATCATGCTTTTTCTTTAGCTATGGAGGGATTGTAGTAATTGAATCATTATCTGTAGTGTTAGCTATTTTTTCTCTTTTTTAAATGGGCTTTGTTCTGCAATTACTTCAATTAAAGCAAAAGTGCAAAATTTAATCTTACTTTAGCGACAGCACTGTCCCTTGCTTTACAAAGCTCATCCACAAATTCCCAACTGAACTGAGAAAATACACAGTACTTTGGATACTCCTATGAATCTGATATCTAATTTGAGGTTCTCTTGTTTTTAACAAAAAAAAAGGAAAACAGTCTCCAAGCTTTGCAAATCTCTATGACAATTGATAGGATTTTGATGATTATTTTATCCTTCAGAAATGATTGCTGCATCAGAGAATTTTCAGAGTGTGTAATGAGAACTAATGTGACAGACAACAGAGGTAGCAAAGTAAGCTAAAATGTGGCAATTTTTCTTGAAATGAAACAGTAACATTAAAATATATTTCTTACTTCTGTAGCTATTTTTGCACCATATTAATCAGAAATGTTTCAAAACATTCATGCATAAAAGAGAAGGGAAAACAGACTTTCATCCAAGCCGCTCCCTGTTAATTATTAGAAGCCATGGATATTAAGCTCCTAACAGGACCAGAACAACAATAGGACATATTTCCCAATTAAAAATCTGCTGGAAATTACCATTTGTATGTATAGCACCAAGCAGTTCAGAAATGCAAGAAAGATTGTTCATTGTTTCCTGGTGTTCAAAAGAACATGCATTAGAGGCTGAATGTGCAAATATATCTATATTCCTCTCTGCTTTGAAACTTCAAATGTTTGGGAAAGCTCCTGATTTGTTTTAAGCAGAAAGGATTCCTGTCTGGAAGCACTGCAAAATCACATCTTGTACTTTTCAAAGCGTACACAGTAGAGAACATTAAAAAAAAAAAAAAAAAGGCAGCAAAATGAAACCTCATTTAGTTCTTAAGGATGCATGAGTTTCCACCCTTTTTGACTCGTAAGATCTACTTTAACTTCACTGTCTATAAAGCATTTTATATATTCTTCAACAATAAATTTACTGAGTTCTCTAATTGTCATTACCACCTGCACTATTTCTTTTACCTGCACTGGTTGTACATATTCACCATGCTGCTCACATCCAATATCAAAGATGAATTTGGCACGACCTAAAGGCTGCATAAAGACACAAAAACATCAGCAGAACTGAAGACTTAATCCATTCTAAGCACAGAAATGTAAAATATCCTTTACTACAAATTCCATACAATAGTCAAGAACACTATAGTTTGAAAGCAAAGTTGCAAACTCACTTGGCATTGTGTCCTACAGATTAATTCAGTTTCATGTGTTACACTTATGGTACAAAAAGTACTACAAAAGATCAGAAGCCTAGCTACTTATTTTAAATGGGAATAGGTCATATTAAGGCAATTCTATGCTAACTGTTCAGATGAATAGAAAGTGCTCCTGCACACTTACCTTTCCATTGAGAAACTTGCCCATAAATCGATGGTTTAGGTGGATGAGTTCAGCTGGTCCTTCCTGGATTCCATTTACCCAATGACCTATATACTTAGATCCTGTGTCTTTATACATATACGTGCCTTGCCCGTGCCTAAGGAGAAAATAGTAATTTTGTTTTATATCACTGAGTATTAAGAATTTAGGATGTTGTTATATTTAAGGTATTAAAACTGTATTAATTAAGCAGCTGAAATCACTCAAGCTGGATTAAATTGCCAAGGTCACCCCTGGACTTCATTTGCTGCAGTCACACATGCTCTGAAAATAATCTTTGCATTTTAATGCCATCGGGTGGCTTGAAACATCCCTGCGAGAATGAAACAAACCTCTGGTTGTTAGCCCATTCTCCAGTATAGGTGTCTCCGTTTGCATACAGATATTCGCCATAGCCCTGTCTCTGGTCATCCACCCAGTCTCCTTTAATGACAAAAGGATAAAAGCAGTGTGAGACAAGGTTTATTACACTATGTGGTACAGTGGCCAGTTTGTAAAGTTATCATACAATTATTAGAGACGGAAAAGAAAGCTATGACACCTTTGGGATTCCTCACCATTCCTTACTCCGCTCCTTACTCTAGAGTAGAGTCCCTTGCTCTTTTTTCATCAGTCTGTTCCTCTCCATATGTATTTATGCTACTGCCTGACCTCCCTTTCCATTTTCCATCATTATCTGTCTCCATTATCACTCTCTATTACCATTAAGAACACATAACAACCCAGTTCTATCTTTAAATTGGGAAATGTATTACAGTTGCTTTGGATAATGTGACATTTCCACATAAATGTAAAGAGGAATTACTTTGACTCATTTGCTAAAGTTGTCCTGTCAGTCATGGGGCACCTACACCCAGAAGGATGCTAGATTGTGTGTCTTAATTATTCTTCTATTCAAACTTTAAAAAAAAAAAAAAAAAAAAAAAAAAAAGCAAAAAAAAAAGCACACTGCTTATGTTCCTGCAAGGCAAGATTGGGCTGCTCTTTTTGCTCTCAGCTTTTAGCCCTCACAATGTGAACATCTTTTCTTTCCTAGCTTAGAAAAGAGGGGGAAAATACTGTCCATTGAAGCTTAACTAATATTCTGAGTGCTGCAGGTACTCTCCAGCAAGCACGGAAACTGTGAATTTCAACTTCTCCAAACTTCAGAGGTGTCCGAAGCCCTGAGAAAGGGCTCTAATAAGCAGCCTCTTTTTTAAATGACAGAACTAATAAATGTCCTAACATAAATCCCCATAAATAAACCCCAAGCTTCTCAGAACTATTACTAAAATAGGACTAAGAGGAAAGTATCTTGTAGCAAATGTATCTTCTTAAAATAAGACAGTCTCCAATTCACTATCTCTTTTTATTTGGGGCGGGGGGGGGAAAGGAGGAGTGAGGGGAGAATGTGTCCTTTTGGCTACAGAAATCCTTGCAACTGTGTTCAGTGTTTTACCTGCATATTTTGATCCATCTGGATAAAAAAAAACACCTTTGCCATGCTTTTTGTTTTGAAGATAGTTCCCGGTGTAGAGAGCACCGTTTTTAAACCTGTAGGTCCCCTGCAACACATTTGGTACAGATGGTACACCTGTCAGTTCTCACCCTTGCTTCAATACTGTACCCAAATAACACAACTGTGGAAGCAGAACCACAATCAGGGTCAGTGTCTTACATTTCCATTCCTCAAACCACGCTCGTATTCGCCTTCGTAGGTGTCACCATTGGGCAGCAGCGCCTTGCCAAATCCATGCCGCTCCCCTTCGGAATTGCGATCGCCGTCATACTCCTGAAAAACGAGGAGGGGAAAATGGTTAAAGGGCTGGGCCTGACTGAATCCAGCCTCATCAGACAACAGGGAAACAGGTGTTTGAGGAAAGCTGCTCCAGCTCGGCTTCAATCAGACCCTGGCACCCAACTGTAAAGCGTGGACCCACGGAAGAAGTGGGGCAGGTCCCAGCTGGAATGGCACAGCCGCAGCCCCAAGGGCTGCCCCTCGGGAACTCCCCGCGGCCCGGGGGGGCACCGAGCCCCTCATCCCCGGGGATGTTCCCCGTCCCTTCCCCGCTCCTGCCCGGGCCCCCGCGGACCCCGATGCCTCTCCCGCCCTCCTCGGCCTCGGAGCCCTCCTCGGAGCCCAGATCCGACATGGCCGCGGCGTCGCCGTCGCTGTGACAACCGAGGGAGAGGCAGCGAGGCCGGGCCGAGCCCGGCGGGGCCTCCCCTCAGCGCGGCCCGGCCCGGCACCGAGCCCGGACCCCCAACGCTGGGCACCGGGAAATAAACTCTCTAATCTCCTGCTCAGAAAGTCCGTGTTAATGATTCAGTGTTGAAGGAACATGGGGATAGCTCCCCAGAACATGCCTCAGTCATCAAAGCTTTTAACTATTTATACATTTCAGCAAAGAGATTAGTGTTCATTGGCTTACAATTTATGTAGTTCTCATTAATTAATACTTTATCTTCTATGCGTTATTGGTTTCTCACTTCTCATGCTAATTAGTCTGCACTTTTCAGTCTTTTTATTATCTTTTTCCCAGATAGGGCATCTCTGCTTTGTGTAATGTGTGGTTTATAAATTCTGTTCAGTTCTCAACAATAGTTTTCTCTCCCAGGCCTTGTTAACTTGCTCCTCCAGGTTGGAGAGCATTAAAGTATGCCAAGTCCTAAACTTCTAGTTTGTTTTTCTAACACATGAACATCACCCAGAGCTTGTCCATAAACCATCACCTATTTCATGGATTAAAGCTCTTCTCAACATTTCCCTCCACTTCTGCCTAGGCTCCTTTTGAAACAACTATAACTTGTTCGGTAAAAGAGCCAGACTCTTTCTGGTGATGCCCAGCATCAGGATGAGGAGCAAATAAAATAAAATAAAACACAAGAAGTTCCACCTCAATATGAGGAAGAATTTCTGTCCATTGAGGGTGGCAGAACTCTGGAACAGCTGCCCAGGCTGGACACAGCGTTCCCTCTCTAGGGACATTCCAAAGCCACCTGGATGCATTCCTGTGTCCCTGCTCTGGGTGGCCCTGCTGTGGCAGGAGGTTGGATTGGTTGATCTCCAGAGGTCACTCCAATCCTCTGCCTCTTCCCCTCAGCTTTTCCCAGACTTTTGTGTGTTGAAACTGGTGACATCTGGGATGTGACATGAGACCCTACAGCCTTCTGAGTGCTTCGCACAGTTCAGCTGCTCTGAAACAACATTTTAGATTTTAAACCCATTCCTTCACCTAGGTTCTTTTATTCTTGGGCAGGTTTATTATGTTCAGAAATACCAGTCCACTTTTTGTTTTCTCTCTTACAGAAGTCAGGCAAATCACCTCACTATCACTTTGCGCAGTAATTTAATGGCCAAGGATTCACAAGAGGAGCCAGGCAAGGATATGCTTGGTGAAAAGCAGTGAGCTAGACAAGCACTGGGCAGAGCAGGTGACGCTTCTGAGGTAGGCAGGATTGGCAAGTGGTTGGAAAATGTGGTGGAGGTCACCTTATGCCCTAAATCAAAGCTTCACCACCCAAGCCAAAGAAAAACAGGGTCATTGCTATACAAAGATACACCATAGTCAGGCAACTTTCTTCCTTTTCAAAAGCAGGAATCTAAATATCCAGTATTTAGATAATAAATGAATAGTAATAAGGTGTCACTTCTGTGGCAAGTGTCTTTTTGTTTTCAGTTGGTAAAGATGAAAAAGGAAGAGACTATTGCTAAATACCTCCAGGCTTCCGAGTTAACATCATTACTAATTTGAGAGTACTTTCCCTTTGAAACAGTCAAGAACATTGAAATTAAATTTTGTTAGCTGGTAGAGCATTAAGAAGCTATATATTTATTGTCTCAAAACTGTGTGGTTATTTCTCTTTCCTGCACATTCCCAGCATTTTCCTAGGGAAGCCTAATTTGCATCATGTACTGTTAATAAGTAATTGCAGAATATGCAAACTACTGCTCTGACTGCTCAGCTCCTGCAGAACTGACATGAGTGCACATCATCTGAAGCACAATCTGTGCAGTTCCTTCTTTTTTACTCTTGATGATGCCTCTGTTTCTCCATGCACCTAAGACTGGCTAAATTCTTTTATCTATGATAAGGCAATGTCTCTAATTATAAAACAGCTAACTTGGTCTGTGAGTGGCATATTCATTCTAAGCAGACACTGCAGCTCGGGGTGATAAGGGAATTTATGTTTGGAATGCATAGGGAGGTGCTCCCTGTTAATGACAAAAATAACCAGACGTGTCTTTTGGCCTGGAAGGTGACGTGGCCCGGGGAACAGCTGTGATATAAACAGGAAGCAGTGACAAGACATCAGTCACTCCCCTGGATGACCACTAATAATGATCATTAACTGCTCTTGCTTATTGTTTCAGAGTTCTGAAGAAGGAAAAGGGTCTGAAGGAGCAATAGTTCAATTTTCTTGGGAAGCAGTGAAGAACTGTCTCTTTATAAAAGTTAAACAGCTCAGCACACAGCAGTGGCAGATAGAACAAATGTCTGTATGTCAGGATCATTTTACTTAAATGAGTGAGGCATCATTTAAAGTTTTCTATACCTAGAAACTGTCTTGTGAGGACAACTACAGCTTATAAGGATAGTTATAATTAATGACAAGAAGAATTTATTTTGTAGTTTCTTGTCTTCCAGTTGAATTTGGGTGTGCTTCAATTTCAGATTAAACTTAAGCTTCAGGTATGTCACTGTTGATAGGAGTGCTGCTATCATCCTTATTTTCCTGTTATTTTCCCTTTTCTGTCAGAGAACAAACATAATACCATAAATATTCTTAAGGTCCTGCTGATCTTGTATACAAATTTCATTTGTCCAAAGTCCCGAGAGGGTAATTTATGCTGATTATCTGCTCTGCCCTTGCTGCTGGCTGAGCTGGCAGCTGACAGCACCGACTGCCAGTCACCCTGGCAGGGACAGCACAAGCTGTCACAGCTGCGAGTGGCCCTGGGGAAGCTCCTGGCTGGAGTTTGACAGAAGCCCCATAGGGAACCAGAGCTCCACTAAAACCCAAAGCCATTGCTGCCAGAGGTGCTTAAAAACAGAGAAAGACAATAGCATAGGAAAGCAAAATGCTGCTGAGAGCAAGACCCCAGAAGGTGCCTCCTGCAGGAGATGACAGCCCTGGATGTCCTTTTATCCTGTCTTGCAGGTCCTCACTTTGATTTTAACCAGAGAGCTCCTCTGCAATGAGAAACAGCCAAAAAGCAGTTTTAAGGCCAGCTATGCTCCTGTCTTTCCTTGGACTTCACCCTCTGTTAGGAGGGGGAGCATTTTGGTAGTGCAGGGGTCTTGCAGGAAAATGCTGCCTGTGAAACAATACAAATGCCTCATTCTAGCACTAACCAACCTCTAAAAACCCACATTGCACAGTGACCATTAGAAATGACAGGACTATTTGTTGACCTCTATGTCTCAATCAGTGTCTGTCTTCAAAGGGGTGCTAAAAATACAGCAGGGTGCACACATGGCCTCGGATGTGGTAAAGGCAGCATGCTGCTTAATTCCCACTCAGTGCAGTCTGGAATTCCTGCCCTCCAGGAGCTCGCTGTCCTCTGCCCCCACCCTACCATGGAACCTTCTTCCAGGGGCAATGTCTCTATGAGCCAGCTTTTCTCCACCCTGCCAGCAATGTGGCTCCAGGAAGCTGTCTTTTCATCTTCTGCCATCAAAACTAACAGGACAGGTGGAGATAATTCACCTGACTCACAGGTTGGTTTCCTCACTTCAATTATTACTCAATCATTACTGACAGAGTTGGTTACTCTGGGAGGGCCAGTCCTTGGTGCTCAAGTCAGTTTTGTGTTTTGCTCTGGGCTCCATCAGAGATGCAGCTGATCCTTCATTGCTCTTGGAAGGGCAGACCTGGACAGGACTGTCTTTTGACAAGACTTTAAAGAACAGAAATCTGCAAGGAAATATTTGTTATCTCTTAGAAGACAGTAATTTATATATTTTTCCCTACAAAAGTGTAATGCATGGCTGGTAACAGTTACTAGCTAAGTGTAAACGGGAGCTGTCAGGAAAAACTTCATGAAGTCAGCCCTGTTCCTCCTGAAACTTAAATATAAACCAGGTTGTTTTCAACAGCCTTTCAGAAGAAAAATGTGGTATTAGGGAATTGAAATAATATCCTAAGGGGAGTTCTTGTTTGGGAATATACATTTCAGCTATTTTTAATATTCTGCAATATCATCAGACACACTTTAAATATTTCCTGAGATTAGGGGTACAAATAGTGGACAAAGTGGAATTTACTGTCAGTAACTTCCATATATTTGTTTTTACATTCAATTCAGAATTAAGCAAGATTCTGAAATGTCAAAATCCTTTGCAAAATGGATACTTCTCTCTGCACAGTTCTTTTTAAGCTCTTTACTGGCAAAATGAAATCTGCTTACTCTGTGTGTATGCCAAGTAAAGATAGCCTTCTTTTGTGCTCACAACTAAGTCCAAAAAACAAGCAAATGACCTTTCTAGCCACTCAGTTTACAACTGCCTCCTCCAAGTGCAATTAACATTGAATATCCTGAAGGCAGGACGATTCGAAAAGCTAAGTTTGTGTGAAAGCCATTCTTGAAATACAGATAATGCTTTTTTTGTCTCTTGGCTAAATATGACCTTTCAGTTCCCTCCAGATTATCCAAGGGAAAGTGTTCTGCTGTATTTATATCCTGCCTCCATTTCTCTGACCTCACTGCTCAATTTGGAATACAGGCTGCATTCCATTCTTCAGACATCTGGGAAAATTTTCAGGTTTTTCCTTTTACCTAAGGGGTCTCCCTTTCCACTGAAGTGCAACAAGGACATACAGAGATTACTTTGGTTCCACTTAGGAAGTTGTTGCTGATGTCTTTTCTCAAGACTTTGATGACAGTCAATGTTACTAGAGATGCCTAGAAAGCAGTTGGCATTCATGAGATTAAAAAAAAAATTGTGTTCACTATAAGAATAAAGCGGCATCAATATTACATTTTTCTCTGCTTTTCTCTGGAAGTGTTTGGGTTTTTGGGTTCTTTTTGTTTAAGTAAAACCCCAAGCCTAAGCTTCTTTATTCAGGCAGAGCTTGTAATGACATAAAGCTCAAGCAGCCCAATCCTTTTGTCTATACCCCCTGAAGTTCTAACCTGGTAATTCAAAATTAATTCAATAGACAATAATGAAATGATTGAGGGAGGTGGGACTAATTTGGTGCCTCCTCATTCCTGTGAGCTCAAATACCTTTGTACTGCGTCTTCTTATTCATGACTTGCAAGGCAATTGCTTTAGTGTAAGCTCTCTGTTCTGGTCTGCTTTTTATTTTACCATGGTTCTGGTATTTGATTTCTACTACAATATGCCTCAGTCCTTCCTTCTCATATACCTACTCTCCAGTGATCAAGTCTGCAAGCAAGGAGAAAGGAAATCTGTCAGCAGCCTACCTGCCTAATTCGCTCTTTTTACCTCTCAACAATTGTTTCTGCAGCCATATCTTGCACTTCCACCCAGCTCTCCAGGAAATTTAAGAGTAGAAATAAGGGCAAAATAACAAGAGAAACAATCCCATTTCCTGCTGGAAGTGGAATTAAATTCCTCAAGATAAATTCTTCAGAATAGATTTCTGTTTTGTAATGGGGGATGGTTGCATATTGTTTCACAGATTCCATCTATAGTAATACAGCCTGGCTGTCTTTTGGTTTTGGTTCTGGTTTTGTTGTGGGGTGTTTGTTTGTTTGTTTGTTTGGGTTTGTTGTTGTTGTTGTTTTGTTTTGGAGATTTTTTTTTTAATCTGCATCCTCAGAACATTTTTGTCCATTTTTCTGTGAGCAGGTGGCTGAAGATGTGAGAGCTGCCCCAGGGAACCTCCATGACTGCTACAGGAGCCACTGATCCCAGGAGCAACAGCTCATGTGCAACAGCTCTGCCCAGGACTCCCTTCAGCAAATCCTACCCCAAAATCCTACCCCAGCTGCTATAGCCACTTTTTTAACAGCTCTTTCCTCAGACAGCATGAGGTGATTTAACCATCCCACTCTCCAACCCTCTGGAAAGCCTTGGGGAGAGTAAGAGCAGGCAGAATCTGATAAACAACTCACAGGTTTCAAATAAATGCCATTATTTCTAAATGTCTCCTGCAGGCTGATCAATGTCTGTCTTTATGTAGGCAGCCTGGAGGCAGTTTCACTGCCCCTCCCTCTCCATGTTCCACATGTTTTAGGGTGTTTTCTTCATAAGTAAACTTTAGTACTCAGCTAGTGCCCTGCTCTGCCTGGGGAAAAGCCTGTGCTGGCCCAGTGGTCTTGTTTGCTGTTTTCCTAAAGCTACCAACTGGTAATTCTCACTGGCTTTCTGGCAAGACACGTGCAATGAAAGCACCAGTGTGGAAATTCTGTGGTCATATTAGTGTGGCACTGAGCCAGCACTAAAATTTCTCCTCAACAGGCAGGACATAATGTACTAACTCAGCTCGACAGCTTCCAGCCCCTCCAAGTGCCCATCTACTCCCAAACATACAGGCACAGCCTTCAAAACCTTTCTTTTTTTACCTCTCTTGGATATATATTTTTTTTGTCTGCCAAAGCTTGATGGCAGGTTATATCTGGATTTCACCCAGTGCTGTTGTGAATTGCTTATACAATATTCCAGCTGCTCTGTTGGGAAAACAAAGAGTGTAAAACTAATAAAGGCAACCAAAAGCCATGATTATATCAGTCCTGAGAATCCTGCTACTCGTAGGGAATAAAGTCTAAGTAAATATCGATTTTTAGATAGTCAAATACTATTTAATAGCCCATTATTATGTAAATAAGATATGAGTTTTTCTGTTTCCCTACGACAAAGCGATTACTCTGTGGCCAAACAGATTAGTCTTTTCCTTCTGTGCAATTATGAATCATAAAAGATACTTTTTTGTGCAATTTACTGGAAAGAAAATAAATATTTTAATCAGCTAAGGGATGCAATAGCTGGCATCCAGACCTCTGCTCAGCCAGCATCACTTATTCAGTGAAGGAAAGACCACACTGAAATCCACTGACTTCAAAGTGTTTTGCTTGATCTGGACTTGAGGAGTTCAGAGCACCATTTGTGAAAGTAAAATTTAACTGTCAACAGGAAAATTAGATTATCTTTTCTGAGAGGAGCACCATCAGAAGCATATGTTAGCATCGGCCAACCCATACATCTTTACTTCTGTTTGCTTTTGCAGACAAGAACTTGTCCTTTTCTATTTCCTCTGGTATGAACATTGCCAGAGGCTTAGAAAGTCAAACTGCTGCCACACTTTCTACCCAACATAAGAATTTACTGGATCAAATCCTTAATTTGTGTTTCCTTCTGGAAAGCAACTGGCAAAGTGCGATTTGTATTTGTTTTTCTTTGAGGTTCTAGATTACACATGTTATTTTAAAACGTGCATGTGTGTGTGTTCTGTTTTTTTAAGCACATACCCCTGGCTGTAAATCTCCTTTTATCTCTGCCCGACCTCTGGCCTCCCTTTGATGCTCTACACCAGCAGGCTGTTGTCCAACCAGCAGCACCAGCTCCTGCTGCTCCCTCTCCCTGTATTCCTACTTATTTGATGGCTTCTGGCAATTGGAGCTGCTGGTGACCCACACTGGCATAGCAGAGACAGCAGCTGTGCCAAGTGTGGCAGCCAGCAGGTTTCAGTGATGCCAGAGGAATGGATTACAGGAAACATTTATTTGAATGGGAGATGCAGTTTCTGCTTTAAGTGTGAAAAATATCCGGGTTTTCTGGGGCTGTTTGGCTTGTGCTTCTTGCAAGCTGCTTGTAACTGAGATTAGTAAGATACTCAAGCAAGGTTAAGTTCTTAAAGGAATTTTAAAAGGGCCAAGGCAACTGCAATTTTTAAAAGGAATATGAGTATTCCACATGATGATGAATCGATGTTGTGATAATTTGGGATGGCTAACCATGTATACAAATGCACATGTATACAAATGTACACATGTATACAGATGTATACATGTATACAAATACAAATGGGTCTGACCATTTCAGCTGTGAAACAACAAATCCTTTTTCTTGTGTATGTGTCTGTGCAGCAGTCAGAATAGACAGTACCTGGGTTCCTTCTGGTGCTGGTGCAAAAGTGCAGCCACATGATTGATGCAAAATTATCTCCTCAGAAGGTAAGATTGGTGATAACCAAGAGCAGTGCATTAGCTTTCCAGGAAGGATGTCTGCTGTAGCATTTGGGGAAAGTATTTTTTTTTAACCTCTGATTCGCTACTTAATCTCAGCCAGAAAGATGAATCAACATCTGCACCCAACAAGCTTTAAAGCAGCAGGCTTTACAGCACCCACCTGCATTTGTAATGGTTCAGGTGCAACTCTGAGACCCCAGCTCTGCAAATATGAAAATAAGGGTGAAGGGTTCCTTTACTGACTGGGAGAAGGTGAAGGAAAGATGCCCTGGGATCATGGAGTAAAGCTGGGCACATGCTAAAGTATTTGACATGGGGGGCCTAAGTAACATCACACTGGCAGCCAGGGTTTCTTTTATTGGTATTACCAGCACAGGCAGTGCAAGATGAGAGGGAAAAGAGAACAAAATTGGGCACTTCAGTGAGCGCCTTAAGTGGGTCACTTGTGCCAGGCACGTGGTGCTCTACAAGGGACAGACTCCTCCAGGTAAACTCAAACCTGCATGAGGTAACTTTAGCAGCTATTCAGTCTTGAACTAAATAGTGCAGGAGTTTTTTGCACTGCTGAGGTGGCCATGATAAAGATATACACCTGCTGCAGGAAGTGTGCATTTATATAAATAAACTGAGCTTTGACATATATATATATACACACATATACATATATACACATATATATACACACACAAACACATATATATATATACATACACATATATATACACACACACACATATATATATATACGGGTTTTAAAACACACTGCAGGATCAGGAAACCAGGAGACAACTAAAATAAATACACTATTTTTTAATGAAGCACTGCTGAAACTGAATGTTTCCCTCGGCTTTCAGATGACCTGCTGTGTGATCTGTGAACATCTGGCACCAGGAATACCTTCATGTATTTCTGACAGTGCTGCAGTGACGCACTTGTGCAGAGGGACTGGGCCACCATCCCGGAGCACCTGGAGTGGAAAGGCTGCTGGGGTGACAGATGGGGACAGCAGGCACAAGGGAGAAGTTTTTCCCTCGCTGGCAGGACAGGGCCCTGCCAGAGGCCAGGGGCAGCAGCTCACAGTCACAGAATGGTCAGGCTGGAAGTGACCGCAGTGGGTCACCAGGTCCAACCTCCCTGCTCCAGCAGGGCCATCCCAGAGCACATGGCATGGGATTATGCCCAGATGGCTCTGGAATATCCCCAGTGAGGGTCACAGCACACCATCTCTGGACAATCTGTTCCAGTGCTCAGTCACTGCAAAGGGAAGTTCTTCCTCATATTTAGGTGGAATGTGCTGGGCCTCAGTTCCTGCCCATTGCCTCTTCTCCTGTTGCTTGGCGTCAACAGAGCAGTGCCTGGTCCATCCTCCTGGCACCCTTCTCGCGATATTTATATACTTTAATAAGGTCCCCTCTCAGTTGTCTCCTCTGGAGGCTGAACAGTCCCAGCTCCCTTTGCCTTTCTTGGTCACAGAGATGCTCCAGTCCCTTCATCTTCGTAGCCTCCGCTAAAACCACTCCAGGTTTTAAAACCACATCTCTCTTGTCCCGAGGAGCCCAGACCTGGACGCAGCACCCCAGGTCTAAGCAGAAGAGCAAGATCACCTCCCTGAGCGGCTGGCACTGCTCTTCCTAAAGCACAGGGCTCCCGCGGCAGGCTCCTCCTCCGCGGCGGGGAGGGGCCGAGGCCGCCGGGTCCCGCCGCGCAGCTCCGGCGGCGGGCGGCGATCCGCAGCCGCGCCCGGCCCGGCCGCTCGGCTCGGCTCGGCTGGCAGGCAGGGAGAGAGGGAGAGAGGGAGGGAGGGAGGCAGGAAGAGGAGAAGGAGGAAGGAGGGAGCATCGGCGCCGGGAGCAGCGGCCCAGGGTAGGCTGTGCGGGCGGGGGCGGCCGCGCACCTGCCGAGCCCGCGGCGGGGGCGGAGCGGGGGCGGCTCCTCGGCCGCGGGGCCGCTCGGGAGCGGCGGCCGGGCCGGGCCGGGCCGGGAGGGGTGCCGGGCGGTGGCGGCTGCGGGGTCGGGGGCTCCACCACCCTGTCCTGCCGGCCACAAGCGCTCCGCCACCTTTTGTGTCTGTCTCTCCCGTTTATTTTTCCCCGGGCGGGCGCTGCCCGGAGCCCCCCATGCCGCTGGTCGTTCAGAGGCGCTCCTCGGTTTCGGGGGTGGCTCCGCAGGTTGGAGTCCCGGGGGCGCGGGGCTGCCGGCGGGACCGAGACAGAGCCCAGCGCTGCCCTGCCCGACACCTGTCCTGGCAGCAGGGCTCGGGGTGTGGCGGTGCCTGCCGCTTCCCCTTTCCCTTCCTTTGGGATGGCTGGAGCTGCCCTGGTCGGTCCCTCGGGGTCCCAGAGCAGCAGCTCACCGTGCGCTCACAGGGACTGGGGTCCTCTGTTGCTAAGCCACGATGAATCCTTTTCCCCCCTGTATTAAATAGAAGGAACGCAGCTGTTTAAGGCCCCAGAGTGATGGATTTGGCAGGTTCTGGCTCAGGTGCAGAGCTGCGGGTATTAAGCACAATATGCATTTGATCCGTGTGTGTGCGAAGGCGTTTCGAGCCCTTAAGGACACCCCGGGGAGGGTTTGGTTTCTCAGTGTCTGCAGACACGGAATTAATCTCAGCCCCGGGGGAGCTGCGCCTTGGCCGGGCAGGACCTTCCCTCTGCCTCTCCAGCACAGCTCATCCAGGGTTTGCATGTTGGCAGCGGGGAAAAGCCACTCACCAGTGCCTGTTTTCCTGAAATAGGGAGGAAGGTATGCTTCAGCCGCTGCAGCGAAGGAGCAGTACCAAGTTTGAAAGGTAAATACGGTTTCAGAGTAAATACCAGAATATCGCTTTGTGTGTTGCAGTACAGCACGGAGGAAGTGGAGGGTTGGTTTCTCTGTCGGCAGAAATAGTTGCTGAAAATGAAAGAACATAAAACCAGTTTGAGTGATTGAATGGGAAATTGTCCTTGGGCTTCGTCAGTAAATCTGAAATACGAAAAATTTATTGATAAACTGTGATGTGTTGTAGCCTATTAATGTAATTTCTGAAGTATAGCTTTGTTTTAAAAATATGGTTTAGCCTACAGCAGAATGTGTTCTTTACAACCTGTAACCACAAGTTTTATAGCCACAAATTTCTTTGCTTATGTGGAGGACGTTCTTAATGTTTATTAAAAAGCACATAAATGTCAAAGGAACTTATGCATGTGTGGAGACAGAGATAAGTTGCTGACAAGTAAATGAGAACTCAGGTGTTTCTGCCTGCAGCACATAAAATGAAGTCAACCCCTGTCAAATAGAGTTAGGCTGCAGTTCTCTCTATGCTGCTGATAGTCCAATCATTTTTGCTGGGAAATGGCTGGGATCCTCGTGATGGGATTTACAGCGAGGATACTCTGTGTGGAGGTGGTGTTTGATCTGTGCACAGATGCACAACCTTTCGTTGACCACTGAGAACTGAAACCTTTTGTGTGATGTGTGAAGTCTTTTCCTTCTCGCACTACAGCTGTTAAATAGTAACCTGTTAAACAATTGCTTTGCTATAATGATAATTGCCTTGTCCCATTATATTATAAGAGGACCGTTTAAGGAGGTGTTTGACCTCAGGTGTTTGTTCTTTGTTGGCTTCTCAGGTTTTTTTTCCCTGTAGGTATTTCTGTGTGGTCAGTGAAATAATAGTTTTGGTGTTTGGGACAACTGTGAGAGAGGAGAAATGGAGTTTGGGATCACCCTGAAATGGTTCTGTTACTTCTGGAAGACAAATTCACTCCTGCTGTGAGCTACTTGTGCCAACCTCTTTTGCTCCTTACCTTTTTTCTCCCACTTGGAGCTCTGTGCAGCTCATTTCAACTAAACACATATTACTGATGAGAAACTGTTTTGAAATTGAAACTTTAAAATCTGACCTAACTAGCCAGCTGTAGCTGTAAGGGGCAATCCCCCCCTTTTAGTCCCTGCCTTAGTGTTCCTGCTGCCTTGGATTCATCCTATGTGGAAGTTTTGTGGCCACAGAATGAGTTAATATTCTTAATATTGGATCAGCTGTATTTCAGGGCAGGAATTCTGCTGGAACAGCCACCTGAGCCATGGCTGTAGGACTGACACAGAGGGAGGCAGGGATCTCGATCTGGAGGTGGGAGGAGGGGGTGGAGTTGCACTTTCCCTAACCTCTGCAACCTCAGAGAGGAGGTAGGAAACTCGTGTTGGGTGGGAATGATTCTGGGGTTTGATTAATTGCACAATCTGATTCAGGGCCAGGGAGGGGGTGGAACATGCCGAACGAGATTAGCAAGTCAATTCACTCTTAGGGTAGGGAGGTGGCAAGCTGAACCAGGACACTGTGGAAAAAATAAAGGTATGACAAAAATGTGTTAGCATAAAGGAGCAGAGCCTTGATCTTTTGGTGGGATACTCTGTTGTGTGAAGAGGGGGTAGTGCTCCTCCTTTCCTGGGGAGAAAGGCTGTGTGGGTGGTGAAGCTTTCAAGTTGACAGCTTGGACATCCTGTTTGTTGTCACTCACCTGGCTGAGGAGGAGCAGTTTTAATTTCTGGAGTAAGATGGTGCAAGGAAGATGAGAGGAGAGAGTGTCACACCTTTACCTGCCCTGTGGCAGCCCCTAAAATTCTCAGGTGAACACCAGCCTGTGGGTTTGGCAGTAGTGCTTTCTTGCTTTGGCTCAGCTCCCATTGTTTACCAGGAGAGCTGATCCTGCATCCTACCAGCTTCCCATGAGGAGCATGAGAGTGGCTTGTGCTGACATTAACCGGGGCTGCCAGGAGGTGGTGGGGTTATTGCAAACCCTGCAGTGTCCCCTGGCATCCTGGGGTGGCTCGGTTTGCGCGCAGGAGTTGGGGTCACACCTTTTGCCTACAGCTCTTTTTGCCATCTGACTCAGCAGCTGCCTGGGCTGCTGCCAGCTAACAGTGCAGCCAGTTCCTGGTGCAGTACCTGGAATAAAGTGTGGGGTTTTTTATTGTTCTGGGGCTTCAGCCCACGTTGGAACAAACTGGAGAAACTTTGTGAAACTTTGAGCCAAACAAACAAGGAGTCTCGCTCTTTCCTGCATGGTGTGGACACATGTGATCCTGCCTTCTCCCTTGTGCTGGTATAGTGAGCTCAAGGGGTGAAAAAACTTGGTTTCTCCTTTTCCAATGTTTTCTGATGATGTGGAGCTTTGTGCAGTGTTGATACTGGGTCAGGGAAATGGGGTGGAAGAGGGAGTGGAGTGTTGGTCAAGCCTTGCTGGCAGCATTGTTCAGCAGCACCCACTCTCAAGCTGGAGGAGTCTCTTATTCCAGGCTGGAAACACTACAGCCATTTTTGAACAAATCGCAAGCTCATGAATGTTTCTGATGTGCTCAAACAGATCTTTGTGTGCTGGGGAATTGCCTATTTGTAGGCTTTCTAGGACAAAAGCAGAGTGTTTTGATGTAAGCTGGCTTTGGATCAAGTTCTGAGTGCATCTTTCCTTTGTGTCTCCACAAAGCCAGGCTCTCAATATACATTACAAATTATAAATTGCAGCCTTCTCTGATTTTTATATTTGCTTAAAATTCTCCACTGCATTTTTGATGTGAAGGTTAGTGATGTTAATTACTTGAAATAGATAATTGCCGATTCAAAGGTTATGATTAGAAAATATCCCAATAACTCGACCAGAGTATTTACTTACCAGCTTCTCTTATTTGAAGATCAGCAGTAAACAAAGGCAGAGTGAAGAATTTGCCACGTCGTGACTGAAGGTAGAAGAAAAAAAAAACCTACAGGGAGGTCAGCTCAGCAGCAGATATTCCACATTTGTGAAATCCAAAGGCTTTGGGGTGATCTTAGTTGTCCATTCAGAAGAACAGAAAGAGCTGTCACACGTACATAACTGTGTCACCTAAAATCTGGTACCAGCTGTAGTGTAGATGGCTCAGCTTCCTCCTGGGATTCGTTTCATCACTTCATTTTCACGAGATCAGTGGTAAGTCTTGAAGTGTTGGTGGTGATCCTTGCTGTGGACAGTCTAAGTTTGTATCTGTTGCCTTGCTCTATTTTTGCTTTTTCGTTGCTTAATATATACAGGAAGAGCATACAGTCAGTTGTATAATAAATAAATATTGCTGACATTTAAAAAGTGAGATGCTTTGCTGGGAAACCCAGACAAGCACTTGCTAGTCAAGTGTGCTAGAGAATAAAGCCTTTTGTCCTTTTCTTTGCAAGGTATGTATTTGAAAGGATAAATTGCGTTTTCAAACTCCTAGGTGGGAGGAGTGCTCAAGATTAGCTTTCTTTTCTTAGCCAGAAGTGTATTTTCTCCCCAGTAATTTGCTGTGTGATACAGACTTGTACAATTACAGTTTTAGTTTTTGCTACTGCAATATTAAAAAAACAACAAAAAATCTCCCATAAACCGAAAAACAGAAAAAACTGTCAGCCACCAAAGAAAAATCAAATCCTCCTTGCTTTAGGAAAACTAATCCTGGAAGTTTTATGGCATCCATTCATGTGCTTTCTGAGATAGAATACTGAGTCAATTGTGTGTGAATAACAAAAAAATAACAAATGAAAGACCAAGCACTTTCCATCTGAGCAATTTTATCACATGTTTTCTCTAGAAGAGCAGCAGGAACAAAGTATTTTCAGTTTTATCCCTTGTGAGGATGTTTTCAGTTATGAGGGTGAATAACTCTGCTTATGGGATGACTCTTTTTAATGTTACTGTGAATATGCCAGAACTATAAAACAAGAACTGGTTATGTTAAAGTTCATAAGGCAAAAAACGTTTGAAAAAAGTTAATTAAAAATCAGGAACTATAGCAGGCAGTGTGATATCAGATATTTTAATGTATATATTGTACTTTCATTTACTTTCATTTGAGATCAAGGAGCCAGTAGACACACTTGGACTCTGGCTACTTTTAAAAAATTCCACAAAATGCTCTCCCTAAACAACTGAAATTGCAGATAGAGAATAGAATAGATCAGAGTATTATCTTTGTTTAATTCTTGCAGTGAGTTCTGTAGAGAAAGTCCCAAAGATGCGAGTGAGGTACGAAGGAGAATTCCTTCCCAATCCCAAAGCTGCTCAATTCAGTTCATGTTCTCCAGTGTCAGTTCCACCGTCCACCTCTAGAAATTGCTGATTTCTATTGTTAGAGGAAGGCAAAAGTAAAGTAATAATTCTAAAAGCAGTAAGAAAAGAAGGAATTATCCAAACTGACAATTGAGAGAGCCATCACTTACGTCCTTATCATACCAGAAAACCCAATGAGACAGGGAGGTGTGGGATGTGATTATCAGTTTGTGTTTAATGTTGAGCTGATATTTAATAGCCCCCAAAGGTGGATTGCAAACAAGGCAGATCAGCTCTGTGGGCTCAGGGCACTGCCACATTGTCCTGCCTGTTCCCCTGTGCCACCAGGCTCCCTCCCAAGGCCACATCAGAGCAGGTGGAAAGCAGCATAACTGGGAGGGTGGTTCTTCAGGATGTTGCAGAACACACAAAAAATTGCCTTCCAGTCTTCCAATATTACCAATGACTTATGTAATGTTTTTGTGTAACTTGTTCCTAAAAGAAAATCTAAATAAAATTACTCTCAATTTTTTTTTTTTTCATATTGTAGGTATAGAGCTTTCATTTTCTCTCTCACTTTCCTGCTGTATGCCAGCTTCCATCTGTCAAGGAAACCTATTAGTATAGTGAAGGTAAGAGAGGTTGTGTCCCTGTTTAAACATCCTCCTGCTCCCGTCAAACACGGAAATCGCTGTCTTTTTCAGCATTTCCTGTTGTGAAAGGCAGGGTTAAACTTTAACTTGAAATGCCTTCAAGATGAGAGACTGATAAAGCTGGTACACAGTGATATTTGCTTGATAAACTTCAGTGAGACCACACCTAGAATATTGCGTGTAAGTCTGGGTTTTGGGCTCAAAGCACTAAACAGCCGTTCCTTACCTTAATTGATGTGAATTAATCTAATTAGAGATACTTGAGAGGTTAACAATCTTATGTTTGAGAAAAGTTGCTCATAACTGATGAGTTGAACATTCCGCTGGCATTTCTAAGAGTGTTCCCAGTACTGTTGAGCATCATAGTCATGGTTTCCTGTACCCTTGTGACCATTCCCAGTGAAGCTGGTGGCACAAATTCTGTAATTCTGGCTTTGTTAGTTCAATCTTCAGTGTTCGTAACTTGTCAAAAACAAACCAAATCCCCCAGTGCTGTATTGTGTGAAACTGATGAGTAACAGTTGGCAAAGTACTTGATATTACTGCAGAATTTCAAAATTCTTCATTGTCAGAAACACATATTACTGTAGAATGCTTTTTCTAACCATGTAATTACTATTTCACGTTATGGTGGCTTCACCCAGCAAAATACCAAGCAATTAATGGCCAACGCTTTAACTGATTTTGATGGGTTTGACACAGGTACATATAAATCTAGAATTATAAAATTTCTTGCTGTAAGAGAATTATCTGTCCCCAAATTGCAAGTGAACTTTCCATTTTCAAATGTCCCTTCTGTTTCAGGGAGAGCTGCATAAGCACTGTGCTGCTTCACATGAAGTTGAGCTGGACTCCTACAAAGAATATGCTGCACAGATACAGCCTGTCAAAAAGCCATTTAATGCCTCTCAGTGTGGTTGGGAGCCATTTGGTAAGGCTTTGGTTTTTTTTGTTTTGTGTTTTTCTTTCCTAATAATGAGCTGATATTCGTAATTAGATTATTTGCTTCTAGCTGTTTCTTCACATGTGGAGGGTTGTGCATGGAAGGGATGTTTTGTTTATCATGTTCTCACTGATTTCTCCACAGAAAGTGAAGTTGTGACTTACCTTATGATGTCTTTCCTGCTTAAAGTCACTTAAACATTGTGCTAATTACAGCTAGGAGATGGTTTCAGTAATCAGTTTTCAGTCAGAAAATTGGGATTTGTCTTTAGCATGTCTATTAAGGGGAAAAAGGGTGAAGAATAAAATCAATCATTATAATTTTCTGCTTGTTTAATTCAAGGTCCAGCAATCTTTTAAGTGAAATTACTTGGTGCTTATCTAAATTGGAACATTTCAGAGTCCTTATCTGCCTGAAAGATTTTTTTTTTTTTGCCTCCATTTTAATGAAGAAAAAGGGGAGACTTTATTGCAGAAGAGACTTGACAACTTACTGGATAGCTTATGAACCTGGCCTTTCACTTGAATAGAAAAAAAATATTTGCCTACCGAACAATTAAATTTTAATTTAATCGTATTTGACTTTAAATGAGGCTTTGAATCATTCCTTGACACTTTTATTGCTACCAGGAACATCAGTGAAACAGATTAGTCCATTCTGTCGATGTGCCAGTCCACCCCAGTCTGTGTAGCCATACATTCTAATTAGTCTTTAATTAGCAATTAAAAAAAAGTCCTATTCTCTTCAAAGATAATTAAAGATCTGAGCTCTGGGTTTTCCGTGGACAAAATCCAGTGTGTTAACTGCCTGCTGCAGGGTCTGCTGAAAATATTTAACCCTCTGGGTTTCCAAATATATTGGGTGGGATGCAGTTAAACCTGGGGAGTATTTCTTGTCTCTGGACCAAGGTGGGGGTTGAGTTTGTTTGTCTGAAACATTGACTTTTTTAAGGGAGACTTCTGAGCCCAAAAGTCCCTCTTTTCCCATATTATTGCCAAGCTGCCCCTTTGGAATGGCACTATAGACTTGTTCTTTCAGCTGTTTTTCTGGCAAAGCTTGCAGTGACACTGAAGGAAGGAATCTGCTTTAATATCTTTGACTTCATGCTCAAAGCCAATGGCAATTGTGGCAATTCATTGCAGATAAATACACAAACTGTCTGTCCTGGGATGAGCTCAGGTCTCTAGAGAGTTGACTTGGTGTTTCCATCTGGGTGGAGCCCCTTCTGCTCCCTCCATCCTGCCTGCAGGATTAGGTGTGATTATGGTTGTTTGCTGTACAGGGCAGAGCTCTGAGGGTTTTTTTTAAGCAAAACTTCTCTGTGCTTCGTGAAAAGTTGGAAAATGAAGTGCAAAAGGCTTTACCCATTTTAAAAAAAACTCTGTTAAGCTGATTCCCGAAAAGCCTCTGTGATGATGGATTTTTTTTTAGCCATTTTTACTCTTAGGACCTCACACTTTTGCAACTCTTCTTTCCTCTTTTAATCAAGTCTGTTAAATTGGATTTTGGATTTTCTTTTGCCTAAAGCCATATAAGAAAAGGGCACCTTGCTAATAACTGAAGTTTCTTCTCTTCCAAAACGCTGTTTTGACTAAGGTAGAGTTTAGGAGGGGCCTGCCTATATTTTCCTAATGTGTTAGAGGCAGATGAGCATTTTTTTTGTTAAAGAAAATATTTGCAAAATGTTTGCTTAAGTCTAAATGTGCCTATTGAAAATTAAATGTCACTGCACATTCACTAACGTTTTTCTTGTTATATGTAAAAATGCTTGGGAAGTAATTAGTACATTTAAACTGATAATTTGTTTTGAAAATTATTCTTAGATAAAAGCAACTACAAACAGTTACTGGGAGCGCTGGATTACTCATTTTTGTGTGCATATGCAGTTGGAATGTATTTAAGGTAAAACCTCATTCTCTTTACTGTTTATTTATGAGGCTGTGTGATTCCTGAGTTATTGTGCTTTCCTACTGCAGTGTTTCTGATGGAGAGTGAGAAATTGATTGCTGAGGGGAAAAAAATCCCACATCATTCTGGGTCCCAGTGGTATCAGTCTCTGTTGATACATAAAAAGCATTTTACCTTCACCCATCTTCACTGCCTTGTGCAGGAATATTTTCCAAGTTGAAGCCTAGCCTGTCTTTTTTTATCTGGAACATAAAGGAATAAGCAGTGCAATATATGTCCTCAAACTTAATCAGTCTCCAGATTGCACTGACTGGTTAAAATGATTGTCCTGGCTTTCTTTAGAGTCAAAGAATGGAAGCAGACACCTCCTAAAAATAATACCAAACCCAACTTAAAGTGTGCAGTATTAGCTGCCATTTGGAGGTGCTTCTTTTTATTGACTAAACCCAGAACCTTCATGACTTGAATTGTTAGCAAGGTAGACAAGTCTCACTTCAAATGGCTGGAGAGACATAATTTAGAAAATTACTCTGTAAGTAAATGACTCTGAATGTGCTCCAGATGAGTATCTCCCTGAAAGATGCTTGTGCAGATGTCAGAATTTAGCATTTAATGAACTTGAAATGTTTTGTTGGGGTTTTTTTTTTTTCTGATGAACTGCTAAAAATTGCTCCTTCGCTGCTGCAAAGGCAACCAGCAGTTACCAGTACAGTTTCTCCTCAACCAGAATTAAGACAAAATACTCTTCATTTGTGAAGGCTTTTGGGGTAAGATCTCATTTTTAATTATGGCTTTTCTCTTTATTTCTTTCCCTGTTCCAAGTGGACTCATAGGAGAGCGGCTGCCCATCCGCTACTACCTGACGGGGGGGATGCTCGCCAGTGGACTCTTCACTGCAATGTTTGGATTGGGTTATTTCTATAATGTGCATAATCTGTGGTTTTACATAATGGCCCAGGTAGGCACAGTGTTCTTTAGGCACTCAGAGTTCCCATGGTGCTCTTTAGGGTAATATTGGGGATTTTTCACTTGCGCACAGTGATGAGTGGGTGGGTGGGAGGATGTAAATTCTGGAATATGTTGTCGATGACAGGCAGAAGTGATAGAGTGGATACCCTCAGGCTTTATTTTTGAAATTTACTTTTTTTTAAGTGAAAGCAATCTTTGAAAGCAAATTAGTGTCTTTCACTCTGTGTCAAATCAGTGATCAAATCTTTGCAAGCTTAAATGCAAGTTTTAAAACAAGTGTGTTTACTTCTGTCAGTCTGCCAAGACCTGAGTGACACATCCTGGCTTTCTCTGCAGGAAAAATACATTTACACTGCTAATGATGAACAGTCTCCCACACTGGTGTGGCTGGGAACAGGCAACTTATGTAAGATTCACTGTGGGAGATTTTTCAGAGCTCTGATCAGGTGTCACAAGAATTTTTACCGTTGTCCTGAAATGGAATTTAGGTCAGGACCACGGTAGGGTTGGCACTGGGGCTGTTTTGGACAGGTCTGCACCTTGCACTGCTGCTTTCTGTAACACTCTCACCTCTGCACGTCTGCATGGCACTGAGCAAGGTGGCACGCAGAGATACTAACCTTGTCACCAATTAATCTGTCACCCTGTCGCTGCTCCTTGGATCAGCTGTTTTCAAGGGCAGGAGCGTGGCATGCAGGGATACTAACCTTGTCACCAATTAATCTGTGTCACCCTGTCACTGCCCCTTGGATCAGCTGTTTCCAAGGGCAGGAGCTGTCCCCTTTAGGGCTGAGCTGACTTTCTCTGCCCTGTGGGATGTGGTCAGTGAGCCCTGAAATCCCAAGGGTGGTCTCACACCACCAGCCCCGTTGGTTTTTGTTGGGTAGGGTGAGGTTGGTTTTTGTGGCACGTTCAAATACTCATTGCACACGTGAGGTTTTGCATTCTGATATTTGTGATTTAGGGTGCAATTGTAGAGAGGGAGCCTTTTAGGAGTTGAGGTGAGTTAAAGTTCTGTGCAATGTGGAGGCTGAAATAGTTCTTACTTCACCCTGAATATATTAAGTTCCTCCTCTCAGTTTATTTACAGGTGTCTGTTAAGCATTTTAAAGTTACCCAGTCTCTCCTAAAGTTGTCTTTTTTTCTGCTTTATTTGATTGCAAACATGCTTGCCATATGCTCAAGTTGAGATAAGTGTTATGCTGCTGCTTGAGTGTGGGGAATTAATTTCTGTGTTCAGCTCAGAGCAATGTGATTTTTGGTAAGCATGTGACTGAATTACAATATTCTGTGATTTAAATCATCAAGTAATTATAGAGATGTAGGTAGAAGGAAGAATATCTGCAAAACTTTGTAACTTGTTTATTCTTGGGAGAAAAAAATGTTTTCAAATCCTCTCCCCCACTAAATTTCTAAATTCATTTGGGTACACTTCCTTTTCCCAATGCAGCACTCGGCAGGAATTGTGTAGGAACCTGATTTATGACAGGGAATGTTTATTTAATTTTTATTTTTATATACTTTCAGATAGCTAATGGGTTGGTGCAAACCACTGGCTGGCCGAGTGTCGTTACATGTATTGGCAACTGGTTTGGAAAAGGAAGGTAAATGATACATAATCCAAAGTTTTGGAAGATCAATACATTCTGGACTGTGATATCATAATCAATTTAAATATCTTTCTTTGGCTTCTGTGGGGGTTTTTTGGGGCGATGAAACAAGCAATTAGGTAGAATTTTGTGAGGAGCTTCCTTTGTTATGCTGATTAATTTCTATATGGGTTTGAAATAGTCTCCCTTGTGTCAAAACAGTGTTCTGTGGTAGCTCTTTTTCTGATGAATTATTTCAGAATTGTATTAGAATAATTCTTGCATATATGAACAGTCTAAAACTACTCTGAGTAAAGGCTGTTTTTATGCCATTTTATTGTGGAATTTCCTGTGCTTTCATTTGGGTTTCTAAATAGTTGTCAGGGCGTAACTGTAAAAAAAACCTTTATGTAATGTCTTTTTTTTTCTAACACACTTACATAAACTTGAAAACTTAATTTAAAAGACAAAATACTTGTGGCAACAGATTTAACCTTTCTTTTATCACCTTCTCTAAATCATCTGCTTGGGTTTTTTTTTTAATCTTAATCCTGCACAGAGATCACTCATTATGTTTATTTTGTCACACCATACAGTAGTTTTCTATTAATTTTGCAAGAGCTGCATTCTAAATCCACTGGCTCTGATAATGGTTGATGCTTGTAGCATATAATAACCCTACTGTGGTGCCATCCTTTGTATATGTGGAGTGTTAATCAGTTCCAGAGAAGGATATACTGAAATTCAATATTTGATTTTTATGTAAACCACAGGATAGTTAAGAAGATGTAAGCTCAAACTAATTTGCCATTAGGAAATGCAGAGAATGATAGCTGTCATACAATACTGAACAAAATCAATGAGTCTGTTCAAAATAAATACTTTCATTCAGGCTTTGCTTTGTGCAAAAGCAGCATCCTTTACTTCTGAGATGCCACACAGTGAGGAGGGCTCTGGTTTGAATGTCACTGACCTGGTTCTTGTTCTCATTTTGCTATAAATTCCATGAAGCATGAGAAGACCTCTTAGATCATATCTTCAGACCATGGAAAAGATTTGGGTTTGTTCAAGTCAGGCTGCTGCAGGTAAAATCCTGATGAGAGCAAGACAGTTTTCCCACAACTCACAACGTGAAAAAATCCCTGCTGTCATGACTTCAGTGGGATTTTTGTGGTTTATTTTAGCTCGGCTGGAGCTGATGTGCAGCAGCTTTAATCTGGCATTTCCAGGCAGACAGGAGCCTGGTGTGTGTTTTAGCCAAGCTTGTGCAGGTGTCATCTTCTGCCAGAGCTCAGCATGTCCAGAATGGGATCAGAAAATACTGAATTTACTCCACATATCCTGTACAGGTTGTTTTCTTCTGCGTGATAGGTCTGGCACATCCTGAGAGCATCAGATTATCAGTGCAATGTGTTTGCAGGATTTTTATTCCTAAAAGCATCCATTTATCGTCATGTCCACATGCTACACAACATCTGCATACTTGTTTTAATCAAAGAAAATATTCAGAAATATGCAAGCCCTAGTGGTGTTTTTAAATGCCAGTAAGTGCAGGATGAATTCTGTCACACACAGAGTATTTACAACAGTTTTATTAATATTTAGGTGCCTTGAAATTGCCAGATGGAGATTGTAGCATAAATAAATGTTCAGTTAAGGAACCATAAGAATGCAAATATTTCACTGACACCACAGATAAACAGCCGTTTTGATACACTTTTCTCAAGAGATTAATGCTTATAGTAAGAAATGTTTGTGTGTTTGTTTTTTAATGCAGGAGAGGTTTGATCATGGGCGTCTGGAATTCGCACACTTCAGTGGGGAATATCTTGGGATCCTTGATTGCTGCTTACTGGGTGTCCACGTGCTGGGGTCTCTCCTTTGTGGTGCCTGGGGTCATCGTGGCTGTGATGGGCATTGTTTGTTTCCTGTTCCTCATTGAACGTGAGTGATTCAGTGGGGTAGAACCATGGAGGGCTCATATTCCTCAAGCTGTGCCCATACTTAGAGAGCTTTTCCCACAGCACTTGGTGGAGAAGGGCCTGTGTACCTTTAAAGAGCTCATACACTCAGAATCACAGAATCACTGAGGTTGGAAAAGACCTTAAGGTCATCCAGTCCAACTGTGCCCGATCCCCACCTTGTGATGCAGCCCACAGCACTGAGTGCCACCTCCAGACATTCCTTGGGCACCTCCACGGAGACTCCACCACCTCCCTGGGCAGCACATTCCAATGCTTTAAATGAGGAATTAAAGAGGAGTGCCCCATCCTGTCCATATGCAGACTCAGAGATGTGAATGCTTGTTTTACTGTAACTCTCCTGTCTCACGAAGTTCTGCAGATATGGTGAGAATTCTGTCATGGGCTGCACTGCCAGAGTAGCACTTTGTCTGTACTGTCAGCTTGTTGTCAGTAAATTACACTTTTTGAAAGGGTTTTAAGAGCTCTTTCTTAGGCTTGTTCTCACTATTAACTATGTGTGGTATTTTATTTCAGATCCTAAAGATGTTAGTTGCTCCTGCACACCGTCCAGTGTAAGTGAAAGCATTTTCTTTTTTGATTTTTGCCTCCTAATACACATTTGTTTAGATAGTTCTGGAAATCAGATTGTCTTTGTGGCCCTTTTGTGCCAGGCTGTTATAACTGATCCTATACTTGAGGCAATGATGGTCTTCTGTGCTTCACTGGTAAAACAGGAGCTTTTTTTCTTTCAAAGCAAGTGAATCAAGAAGTGAATAATTTGTTTTAAATAAAGTTCTGGAATGGTTGATCTTATGACAGTAAACCAAGTAAAAACTGTCCACCTCTATTTTTATTTTTTCTTGAGTTTTCTCACTTTTCTCTAGTCTTCCTGAGCATCTTTCTAGGGTGTTAATGTGTGCTCAGAATTAAGTATTTTAGAAAGTTTTGTCAGTGGTGGAAAGATGTCCCTAGGAAATCCTGAGTTACAGTGTGAGAAGATGATTCCTTTTTTTGCCTCATGTAGCTGTGACCCAAGAGGAGGGAGGCAATCCAAATGGAATTGGAGAAAAGTAAAAAAGCAAGGAGAGGGAACAAAGAGAGCATTAGGAAGACCAGCTGTGTTTAACTTCTCATAACAGAATTCATTCATTTTGGCCCGGTTTTGTTCAGGATTGTGTTCACAGGTTGATCTTGTTTTGTGTTCTCTGAGACTCTGGTCTGTGTCTCTACTGCAGCCAAAACCTGGAGCAGTTCTTGCTGCAGGCTCCCAGGAACCTGTGGGCAATCAGATCTGCCACATTTCCAACTTTTTTTTTTAGAATGGCCATGAGGTTTCCCATGTCTGAGGGCAAATCAGGGCTGCTGGTGAAGGTCCCAAGGGAATCCCACATGGAAACTGTCTGGACACGTGAACTTCACCTTTTCTTTGCACATCTCACAGATAGATTGCAGAGGGATGATTGCTGGTTTTTTGCCATCTAATATTTTCAGATAGATGGAATTTTGCATTTTAAATGCTCTTGAATAGGGACTGAAAGCAACTTTTCTAGTCTGTATTCTCTTTTCTTTACCAGTTAATTGGTTTTTTTTTACTTCACATGAAGTACTTCTGATAAAGCTTCTGAATGCTTTTAATGGCCTGAGGAACTCCTATTCTTAGTTTATTCCTGTGAGACAAAGTGGGCTCACACTGTGCTCTATATTTTTCATTTATTCCTCTTTCATTTCTTGGAAGTAACTTCTGTAAAGTGTGAGAGTATTTTAAGTGACTCTCATTGCCTGCTGTTAGGAGTCCCATTTTTCCTTAGCTTTTATGTAGTTCAGAGCACCATTTTTACAGAATATCCAGTTAAGCCTTATGGAAGTAAATATTTATTTGTTTCAAATACACTTCAACTGGAAAGCATAACTAAAGAGCTCTGCACAGTATGTTGCTCATATGTCTCAGTGAGCTGCTGTGGAAAATTTTGACATGGAATATCTATTTGCCATGATATTTTTAACAAAAATTCAGTGTTTTAGGAACTATTTCCCCCAGCTGCAAAAATGGATGAGCATTTGACTCAGTCTCTGGTGCAGCAGCAAGGTCACTGCTCCAGGCTCACTCTCTCTGTGTGGGATGCATTTGACCTTCTGTTTCCCTGGAAACCTCACTCTGCAGAGCGAAAGGCATCACTTCTTCCTCCCCTATTCCTGTTTCACATCTGGAAATCTGGTAGGAGTTTATAACAGGGCTTCCCCACCTGCCTTGGACCCTTCTCAGAGCGAGATTTGCGTTGTCCTGGGGAGCTTTAAGTCCTTGGAGCTGCTCAGATGCTTCAGTTCTGAGCAGTCTGCAAGGATTCTAAACCCCTTCAGAAGGAGCTCCCAGCTCCTGTGCACTGCAGGAGGGTGGGCTTAGAAATAAAGGAAATTCATTAGGTAAGAGTAGAAGTTCAAGATGTCCAAATGCAGATGTGGTAATGACAGTTTGTGACTGCGAAGTGAGTGCTAATTGAAGGAACATTCACATAGTAAAATAGGGAAAAAATATTTCATCTGTCTTGTACAAGAGGTAGAATTTGACAGCCATAAAACACTTGCTGTCCTTTCTCCATTCACTTAATTCAGTGGCAACCTGCACAGCCTATGTGCTTTTGCAAATAATTAGAAATCTTATTTTTTGAGGCATTACACATCCACACTTGCTTCTCTCATAAGGCTCAGGTCATTATGGTCAGATGTCGTGGCTGGATGCAGGCAGCTCTGCTGGCTGGTGCTAAAAACTAAATCTCATTGTGGAAGAATGAGGCCAGTTAAATTTAAGCACCACAAAAATAAATGCTCAGCACTAGAGGGAAGGACTTAAGGTTTATATTAAGATTCAGAGATCAGGTTCCTCTCTGAGTGATGTCACTGTCTTGGATGAATTTGGTCTACTGTTTATTTGCAGCATGGTCGTGAGCCCAATATTTCTGCAGAGTTTGTAGTGGTGAGTAATCTGATTTCACTGAGCTGTCCAAAACCACAGATGGAGAGTCAGGCACAGAGCCTTGAACGTGTGGTTCTTTCTCTTTATTCTCTGGTTTCCTGGGCTGTGCTTCGTTTGCCTGTATTCATCTTGGCTCTGATTTAGCCATCTGAAATTTGTTTCCAAATAAATACTTGAGGACAATAAAGTGCTTTTAAATGTTGGCATTGGAGGCTTAATCTTGACTTTCTAAAGGGTTGTACCTATGAAAAATGTGAGTGAGAAGTCAGTGGGCTTTATTCAGCACTGGTGCACTTCCTTTATGAAAGTTAAAGAGGAGATTTAACCTTCTTTTTTTTTTTTCCCTTTGGGAAATGTGGTGGTTTAGAACTGGGTTTTATTACTTCTCATCTTTTCTCCTTGTGTGATTTTTTTCCATAGTTACATCATGTTCATACAGATCTGTCTTTATTCTCTTGGAACTTCCTTTATCCTGACTTTGCATTCCCAGAAAACTTCGCTCCATTAAACTCCTGTTGCAAAGTGCTTGTGCATTTAAGAATTACCAGGCTGCAATTTTTACCTGCTGAAAAGGAGGAAGAAGTCTAAGAATTAAATGTGCAGCCTCTCACTCCAGTCCTTTTCCCTGGACATTTTTTCCTTACCACAGTAAATCATATTTTTTGACAGCCAAATGAAAAAGTCATTTATTTTTCCTCTGCTGAGCTACTGATTAAAGATGTAGATGGCTTGTCTCTAGGTGATGGATTTTCTTCCTGTGGATTATTGTAAATCACATTTTTGACAAGAGCCAGATTTTCTGTAAGACAAAGCTTAAAAATCTGTTTTATCAGTCCCCTGGGGGCTTGACTGTTGTTGGTTTATTTTGAGGAATGCATGCCCAAGGCTGCTTGTACCTCAGCTCTGTACTGAGCAACAGAAATACTACCGTTTATCCTCAGATGTATTTTGCCTTCTTAGAAGGATTTGATTGATGAAGGGCAATTTGTCCAAAAAATACTGACATACATACCCTTGTTTTATTTTTTTTGTTGGGGAAGAATTACCCAATGATTGATTTTGCGCTGGATTGTTCAGTGAGGATTTACATTCTTTTTTTATATGTGGTGGTGAGCTTGAGGTGGGGTTTATTTGGGGCAGAGTTTGTGGGGGGGGTTTATTGTTTTATTTTGGTTTTTTTCTTTTTTAATGTGGCATCCAGAGTGTGATTAGAACCTTAAAAATCTCATCCCTGAGAAATGCACAGTGCTTGTTTTGGACATAGAAATAAATCCATACCTGACTGCAAACCTACTCTAGAGCTTTAAATTTAGTTCAGCAGACACACCTGAATGTCCCTGGTAAATCTTTTTAGACTAAAGATCTCCGAGTGGTGTTTTCCAGTGAATGCAGTTTTGGTGTGAACTGACACACAAATGCACTTGTTAATAAGCAAGGACAAAAAGCAAATCCATCTGGTGCCTAAAATGTAGCTTTTTGTCTCATTTTTTCTTCTGGAACTTGCTGGAGGGGCTCAGACTCCTCATTAACACTCCTGTCCACAAGAATACAGTGCATTTTTGGGCTAAAAGAATATAGGATTATAGAATATAAGCTAAAGGGATGAACTTCTATCATAAAGAGATTAGGAAAGTGAAAAATCAAGGTTTTTCATGAAACAAATCAACTTCTGTAGTTGCTGCTGGAATAATCTACTTAAGAGCAAAAACTGGGTTTGCAATGTCAGTAAGTTCAGTGGAGGAAAAAGCAGCTAGAGATGTTAAGAAGGGCATGACTTTGCTCTGAATTCAGCTGCTTCTGTATGAAACCAGTATGAAATTAGCCTTCAGATCAATTTGTGAGTGCATTTTATGTCCATTGCCACAGGTCTGTGTAAGAACTTGAAAATCCCAAAATACACAGTCCTCAAATTAAAGATGCTCCATTTGGGGTTATGTTTATGTTACAATGCACAAAAACTTGTTCTGGAGAGATGATTGACACTAATGTAATCCTTTAAAAAACAAGCAGCAAAAATATGGAGTTTGTTTTGTTTTCTTTTTTTAGAGTTCTAAGACCTTCCTGAATGGTGCCTCTCGGTGCAGAATCCAGATGCCAATCTTAAATGCTAAGGAAAATGGCAAATCTCAGGTAAAATATAAAATATTGCTGTAAAATAGCATGGAAGACTCCTTAAGGCTCACATGAAACATTTACTGTTTGCAAAGATTGCTCCTTTTTTTGATGCTGAGATCTACTTCCATCTTCACACGCAAATGTAACTTCAGATGAGGGAACTAAGCATTACCTGCCATAAATAATGCAAACTGAGCTGAATGAGATGGTATGTGTGCCCAATTTATCTTTTTTTGTGATCTTGACACAATTCCAGAAAAAAAATGCACTGCAAAATATTTTAAAGATAGCCCACATGAAATATTTAAATTTTGTATATTGTGTCCCATCCTCGCAGTCTCACTTCTCTCTCTTTTTCATTCAAAAGCTGTCTGTACTTACAAAATTATATGTGGAGATGGAGAGTTCTAAATATAAGCAATTATTCACAAAAATCTTGCTTAAAACTTGTAAGCGTAAGTGCTCAGTAGAAACTGAATTCTGGACTTGCCCATTTTGTGGGCAGAAAGATATTTTATCTTGTGATGGACATGAACTGAAAATTTCCATTTGAAATTTTGTATTTGTATTCAGTACACTTGGCATGTTGTATCCTGAGAGAATAACTTTTTTTTTTTTTTTTGTAACTTCTTTCAGACTTTTCCAGGAAAATAGAAACTTCCTGTTCTATTCATCCTGTGCCCATAGAATAATAATGAGCATTCACAGGGTACAATAATCAGTGTTGGTGAAAAGGTTTTGAAATTTTTGCTAAAGAAACACTTCAACCCAGCTTAAACCCTTTTTGTACTGTATTAATTTTTCTTTTGAGCTGCCCAAGAACAGCCTCTCCAGTCCAGAAACCATTTGGCAGTTATTTTACAATAATATTTCACAGCTGGAAGACAAGGGGAGATGTAAGAATATCACCAGGTGTCTTTAGATAAGCTGGAATTAACAGAAGAAATTATTTGAAATTTATGGAAGAAAAGGTAATGAGGCACTGGAACAAGTGCCCAGAGAAGCTGTGGCTGCCCCTGGATCCCTGGAAGTGTCCAAGGCCAGGCTGGACAAGGTTTGGAGCAGCCTGGGACAGTGGGAGGTGTCCCTGCCCATGACAGGGGTGGCACTGGATGGGATTTAAGGTCCCTTCCAACCCAAACCATTTTATGATTCTCAGTCCTGATGACAAAGCTAAAAAATACAGTCAGCAAATGAGTAGACCAAGACTTCTCTTTTAACTCTGCTGGTGCCTTTACTGACACCCTGTGAGGGGTCTGCCTAGCAAAGGGTGGGGAAAATGTACCCCTCTGCCACTGACTGGTGTCCCTTGAGAGCAGGACAGAGGGACAGCATGGGCAATGAACCTTGGGGCACATCCTGGCAATATTCCTCCCCTTCCCTCTCCACCCTGCCAGCTGCGTTGTGTTGGTAATACAGAGTCTTAACAAGGTTTAAAAAGAAATGAATAAAATCATTAAAAACCCCTTGTTTGTCACTCTTTGTGACTTCCTGATTTTCTGCCAGTGACAGAAGAGCATCTTTTTCCTGTCAGAGCAAAGCTGAACATCTTCCCCTTTTTTACAGGGGCTGTGTTGCAGTTATTTGGAGCTGATTTTCACAGTCAGCTTTTGAGCCTCTGCAAACAGCAGATGTTTTGCATTTGTGAGTTGGTCTCCAAGCACACCGAATGGCAGCTTTTACTGGGTTTTCATTGACCTCTGCAATTACAGTAAAAAGAAAGCAAATACTCAGGATCTGCAGTGATTGAAAGCAGAATGTGTTTTTGGCTGCGTGACCTGAATACCTCTGTGCCTTCATTGCTGCTTATGTTAGGTTGGCCTCTTAAAAATTACCCAAAATTGAGGGATAATGAATCCTTCCCCAGAGATCAAGAGTTGCCATATGCCTAATCATGCTCTGTGACAAGCTGGCAATGCTGTACAACGTCATCTCTGCCAAGCACAAGCTGCTGATTTTATTTATCCTTTAGCTATGTGCAGTATAAAACCCACCATACCATTGGCAAAAGTTTCCAGCATGAGTTTAAATAAGTTATTTGGACTTTGGTCACCTGTACTGCAATATTTACCCACTCTTTCGAAAGAGATTTAGAGCTGCGTGTCTGGGAAATGAGCAGCATTGCCTCAGACAATCCTGGGTGAGTTTGCTGTGCAAATTGTGCAGGAAACACTCAGACATCATCTAGAATCCAGTGGGGAGCTTCACTGCTTAGACCCTTCTTTTTTCCTCTTTTTTTCCTCTCTCTCATTTAAAAAAAAAATTAATAGCTTATGCTTTGAATTGCTGCTGTTAAAATAGTTCAAGTTTGGAAGTTGCTCCAGTAATTCAGAAGATCAATATTTATTATGATGATGGAGTGATTCCTGGGCCATGACTCAGGTTTGCAATGCCATGTCAAAAGTCCCCAGATGATTTTTCTGTCTTGTAGTTTTCTCAGGGTGGAGGGACTCCTGTAAGTCCTGCCTCCCATCTAACTAGTCATACACAGAATTTTGGATGCTGCATGGCAGCTTCTAAAACTATGCTGAGTGCCTGGGCTCAGGTGTCCAGATGATTCCCTGGTGCACTCTCCTAAGTTATGCTCTTTAAAAACAGAATTTATTTAGAATCACGGAGTGTAAAATAGCAGAACTGAATTTTTCCAGCACTTTTTTTTTCCTTCCTCCATCAGCTTAGTGAGTATTAATCAAAGTTTTCATCTTTGCAATAACCACTGGAAATGAAACAGCCTGCTGTTATATCCTTTCTAGCCTCCAGTCAAATATATATTTGAGGCTTAATTCTTCACTGAGGCTTTGTTCAAATGCTGAAGAATTATGAGAAAGAAGACAGTGTGTAGAATTCATAAGTAGGAAAAGTACACAGCTTGGTAAAGCCTCTCAGCAAGCAGGTGAAAGTGAGGATAGCTCCATCCCATCCTTTTTCCTGAGTTGAAAAGGAAGTACTGAGGACTATTTATACCTGAAATTTCTTTTTTTCTGCGTACAACTGTAAGGTGTAAATTTCCAGCTCTCTTCTGAGGGTTCTTTTCAGTCTGGTGGAGGAATAAAAATAACAGAAACCCTCCTGGCTACACTGGGGTGGCTTGTTCTTGTGGGGTGGTTACCTGCTCCACAAGTATTCTTAGCAGCCAGTGGAATTCTTGGAATAAAATCCTTCCCAATACTAGAAAAGAACTCAGAATTCATAACTTAGGCAATACTGGTGAACTCCAGGCTTTTATAATTCGGTGATTGCAATGCTCAAATGAAATTGAAAAAGTGATTGCTTAACGTAAAGCACTCAGTATCCATAATTCATGGGGAAAGGTGGCCTGTATTTAAATCAGTAAGATGATGTTGCAGAGTCTGAAAAATGGGCTTAATATTTGTACAGAAAGAAGATAATACTTGGTTTTATACAGAAATGTATTCTTTTAGAAATTTCTTGTGTACAAAGGACTCAGTAGCATGTCAGCTTTAATTAGACCACATTTATGTAGTGGGGTAAGGGAAGAATGGGAACTGTTTTATTCCATTGAATGTGCTCTAATATGTGGGGTTTTTGCAGCTTGAAATTGTTCCTCAGTAGAGCAGAAACTTGATTCTATTATGGACTGTATGCACTCAGGCATAAGCAACCAGATATCACCGGATATTCTGAATATAGTCTCTGTTCTCTCTGTATATATCCAAACCAAGACATTTTTAAAAGCTGTAACTTTCTGTGATAAAACAGGTACTTGTTTTTTAAAAATATTTTGGAATTCCTATCCAAATCAAAGCAATTTTAAAAGCTGTAACTTTCTGTGACAAAATAGATACACGTTTTTAAAAATTATTTTGGAACCGTATGATTTCCTGACGTGTATTTTGCTTCTTTGTTCTTTTCTCTCTCATCTGTTGCCGGGGGACATTTCAGGACCCGGAGGTGCAGCATTTGCTCACTGACAGTGAGAACTGCAGCGTGTCCCTGAGCTCCAGCACTGGGGAAGGAAGGCAAGGGACATCAGCCATCAGCTTCCTCGGGGCCCTGAGGATACCTGTGAGTGCCTGTGCTGCTCCTCTTAAGAATGAAGTTTTGCCTCAGAATTCATATTTCCGTGAAGTTCCAGGTGGAGTGGTAGAGGGTGTTAGCTTTGCATCGCAGTCTGGGAATGCTGAGGACTTTGGGTTTGGTTTATTTGGAGGAAAGGAGGCTGGGAGGGGACCTCGCTGCTCTCTGCAGCTTCCTGAGGTGGGGAAGTGGAGAGAGAGCATCTAATCTCTCTCTGCCACTGTTCAAGAGGCGTTTGGATAATGATTTTTATAGCATGCTTCAACACGTGTCAGCCCTGAAGGGGTCAGGCAGTTGGACTGAGTGGTTGCTGTAGGTCCCTTCTGACTGAAATCGTTTATTCTGTCCTAAAGTCTGTTCTAAAAGCTGACTGGCCCTAATGACATTTAGATGTTAAGTATGGAACAGCAAACTGAGTCCACAAGTGCTTCTCTGTGTCAGAGCTTTCTTCTGTGGCTCCCCTTTTTACATTTTTCAGCATCGTTTTTAAAAGCTTTTGAAAGAAAATCTCTTGTATGAGAAGTTTCAGGCAGACCAAACATTCGGACTGCTGGTAAAGGAAAGGAAGTTCCCTTGATGTCAGAACCTGTCATTTTTGATTGCCTAAAATCTTCAGCAGGATGAAAAAGTAGGATTATTTGCAAATTGATTTGAATCACAAGTAGAGGTAGAGGGAAAAGCCCCCTGCACCCAACCCCTGTATTCCTGCATCTTCCCATCCTGTTCAGTCTGGGTCTTGTTTTTCCTGTGGAAAAGTGGAAGCAATGGATAGAAAAAATGCTGCTGCTGCCACCTGGAATCTCTGAAACCCTGGGGTGTTTGTCCTGCCTCTTGGGAAGGGTCACAGCTACATGTGGAGTGTGTGTGCTGTTCCTCAGGATACCTGCAGCCCTCCATACAAGAGATTTAAGAAATCTGGTTTCAAACAAAAAGTTATCAGGTGGTGAGGGGAATGAAGAGGGGTTAATTTGGCAGTTCAGTTGCAGCTCTGTGCAGTAAATACACTTTCACATACCCAGCAGGGAAGAGGATGGAGCAAGTTAGAGCTTTAATGAGGCCATTGCCCAGGCTGTGGTGTGCTCTTACACATTCTGATTTGAACCGTCCTAGTGGCTTTTTATAAAGGGGTGAACAATAAGGGAGAAATCTTGGACCCATCTGAAGGAAGGAGCTGAAGAGCACAAAAAGATGCCAGTTTTCTCTGGAACACACTCCAAACCTGCCATAATCTATGTAACAACTCTTTGGATGAGGGAAATGAGTGATGCAGGTGTCCCAAACAGTATAAAATCCTTCACATTCATTTCAGTGTTCCCTCTTCAGGCAGTTCAGTACAATTGAAAGAAAACATGTAAGTAAAATACCACAGTCTGCTCAGAGTGCAAGCTTTGTGCTCTCAGGGGAAGAATGCTTCTTGGGAATTCTTGAAAGAAAAATAAAAACCTAAGTGCTTCCTAGAAACCATTTTCATAATGGTCTGTGAAAGCAAATAGCTCTGTCAAGATACTAGCTCCCTGTTTTCTTTATCCTCTCAGGGAGTCGTGGAGTTCTCCCTTTGTCTCCTGTTTGCAAAACTGGTGAGCTATACTTTCCTCTTCTGGCTTCCCCTCTACATCACAAATGTAGGTGAGTATCACAGGAAAGGGATACAGAATTATAGCTACAAAGTGTCTGCAAATACCAGCTCAGAATAAATAGGAAAATAAACATTGCTGCTTCTGAAGAGACTTTCTCTGCTGCAGTAGCAGGGGAATTATAAGTCACCAACCAGCATATTTCTCAGGTTTATGAGTTCAGTATTATGAGAGGATATTTTCAAAACAAGTATCTGGTTTATCTTCAATAATTCCAGGCATAAATGCCATGGCTTTGGCTCTTGCACACAAATCAAAAAGTCTTACTTTCTAACAATGTTTTTCATAATTGAAGTGCCTGATTAAAACCCATACAAAATAATCTACATGAGCTTCTTTTTCTGTTCAGTGCTGCCGTTTTGGTTTTTTATACTTCAGAGTGCAAGATGGACCAACTTTTTAGCAGGGTCTATTGCAATAGGACAAGGGGTAATGATTTTAAATTAAAAAAGGGTAGATTTAGACTAGACATAAAGAAGAATTTTTTTGCAATGAGGGTAGTGAAATGCTTTGACAGGTTGCCCAGAGAGCTGGTTGATGCCCCATCCCTGGAAACATTCAGGTTCAGATTGGATGGAGCTCTGAGCAACCTTAATCTAGTTAAAGATGTCCCTGCTCAGGGCAGATGGGTTGGACTGGGTGACCTTTAAAGATCCCTTCCAACCCTGACCATTCTGTAATTCTGTGATTATAGAAGTGGTGAAATGAGTCTTGCAGTGAGAGTGATTGCATTCAAATGTCTGTGTTGCTGAATACCTACTTATGTTCTTTCTTTTCCACAATGTCACCTTATTGTAGCTTATTCTGCTGAATAAACAACTCTGCTATAAGATGCCTTTGCCCTGGCATTACAAGAGATTTCTGATGAGATTTCCATGTTTTATAGCCTAGAAATGAGACAAATGTTTTGCTTCTCTCACCAGAGCATCTTGATGCCAAAAGAGCTGGGGACCTTTCTACACTGTTTGATGTGGGTGGAATCTTTGGTAAGTCTTCATATTATTCACTCCTAATCACACCAGTTCAGGAAAGGCTCTGGTGCACACAGCTTACATATTTTGTAGTGCATATGCATTATTTCTCCTGAAGAAGAGTGGCAGTAAAGGTACTGAGCTGAGAGCTGCGTTGGACAGTGAAAATCTAACAAAACACTTTCAGAGCCAGCAATACTGTCCAGTACGGATTGGAAGAGTCAAATTATGGAATCTTTTCACTCCATTAGCTCCGGCCTGTGAGTCTTGGTGACCACCTATCAAAATACTTCCTTTTGTCACTCTTAACTTAAGAGTAACATGTGGCACCTGGGAAAAGGCTTTTTGCCTTGGATATTTGGAATAAACAATGAGGAGGAACAACTGTCTGCTTCTGTTGTCTTCAGGTCAAAACTGGCTGGGTTAGTGAGGATGTTGCTGTGTTAATTGTGTTGCCAGGCTCATACACTGTGGAACTGTGCAATAAAAGTCATTGGGCCGTGTTTCATTAAATCAAACTGATGTCTTTTGCGTAAAGCACACACTGACTGTTTTCCTCACACACCTGTGTCCTCTTCCAGGTGGGATTTTGGCAGGTCTCATTTCAGACAGGCTGGAGAAGAGGGCATCCACCTGCGGAATGATGCTGCTGCTCGCAGCACCCACGGTGAGAGTCTGTCCCTCTCCCCCAGCTGTGGCTGAGGCTGTGGCACTGTTCGCTCACACTTCTGCAGGCAGCATCTCCTAACCTGGATGTAAAGAGTTCTGGCCAGGTTAAAAACTGGCATGAAGAGTTGAGAAAGTATAGGCATTGGGGCTAAACAGGCTAATAATAATAAATGTTTGTTTACTAAGCAAACAAATAAGGTTTACATAATTTTGGTACAGAATATATGAGAAGTTTCACTCTCTTGTAAAATTTGATGTTCAGTTCTTAGCCAGAATTTTAGCCTCTCAAAGGCTAAAATTTCTGAGGTGCAGCTGTTAGAAAACAGGCAGATGGGTGTAAGAGATACATTTTTATTAAATATTTCATGAGCTGTATTCTGTGCTGTCTTGAAGCTGCAGTTGGAGAGTTTAAGACTGAGTGGTCTCATAACACAACCCTTCCATCTGAAAGGACGAAGGGGAATAGGATCCTACTCCTTATCTCCCTGCTGTGTCCAATCAATCAGTCATTCTGTTGTGGCCTAAAATGGTTTACTGAAACCTGGAACTAGCTTTTATGTAATTACAAGTAAGGTGTCTTGTAGTTTACATGGGGCAAATGGGGAACCCAGGATTAGTCCATATGTTGGTATTCATAATGCTTATTTATTGTCTTTACAGCTATACATGTTCTCTGCAGTCAGTAAAATGGGTCTTGAGGCTACTGTAGGTGAGTATTTTTAAATTATTCTGCAGAGCTTTCTGTGAACTTCTCATTTATGATCTTTGATGCTCATTCCTTGGGTTTTTTTTTTCTATTTTATCTTTTCCCTTAGAAGAGGAAGTATGGAATCAAATTCCTTAGATTTTGTCTTGCAGGCTTTTCACAGGTTGAAGTGGGGAGGTAGGAAATGAGTAAAGAGTGGCAAGAGAACAGTGATTCAGTTAATACCATTACTCTTTCTGGAGCTTGTTGTGTCAGCATGGGCTTTTTTATATCCCTTGTGCCAGGTGTCAGAGGTGTTTAAAGATTGCCTGTAGGACTTTTGACAGCAAGATTAACTTTACTTGAGTAGGCTGAATTCACTTGTGGCTTTCTATCTTAGCTCAAACCAGAAATTAAAAGCCAAGTGCTGACAGTGGTGTCTCACCTGCCTGAAGGCTTCGTTCAGTTTTAGGGTCCTCTGGTGCTGTACAAGCAGAGAAGGGATTTGTTGTTGTATCTTGTGAGCAACCCCTGCCCTCATGGTTAGTTTGGGCAAATATTCCCTTTTCTATGACCTACCACGATCAATAAAGACCCTGGGAAGTACTTTTTGCCTCAGCCCCATCTTCTGGTAGGTTTGAGAATTCACATCATGGAGTGAGCATTGAAAAGAGAGAATATGTGTTGAATATGTGCTGGTTTTCTGCCTTTCCCAGTTCTGTAGTGGAGCCAGGGGAGCCAAGGAAGGATTAAACCATTTGGGAACTGTAGACTGTGATGTCTCCTGTTGTTATGGTGAACAATCTTTCAGGCAACTCACATTTTATTTTTTTAACTTGGAACAGTGATGCTGCTTATCAGTGGTGCCCTGGTGAATGGCCCTTATGCCCTGATCACCACTGCTGTCTCTGCTGACTTGGTGAGTTTGGCTTCCCCTGTAGCAGTCTGGCCTCCAGAGAGAGCCCTTTGACCTCTGCAGGGTCCCGAAGCAAAGGAATAAGGAGCTGGAAAGGCAGTGCTGAACTCAGCCACTGAGACTGTTTTAGAGTTTTTTTAGTATGAATCTGTGTCATGCTTGTGGGAGGTTTCTAAATTATTCTTGACCACTCTCAAGCCGGACCAAATCTTGTGGGTGACAGCCCAAAGAGAGTCTGAAGGTTGCATGCAAAGCCAGGCCTTTGTACAGGTGCCTTTTCCCCTTTTATATTTTGCTTTTTTTAATGATTGGAGAAGCTGTACCTGTGAGAGAGATGAGCCAGGGACTCAGTTCCCATCTGTGCAAAAGCCATAGCTGGCACAGACCTTTACAGAAGGTATGTGAAAATACATATATAAAGGTATGTGAAAACAAAAATTCCAGGTCCACAGGCTGCCCTTTGCCCTGCAGTTACTGTGGCTGCTAACACTTCAGCAGGGTCAGGTCAGCCAAGTCACAAATGCCATGTGAAAATATTAACATTGCTCATCAGGGAGACTTGGGAAGTTTGCTTTGTAAGGTGTTGGTTCCTTCAGGCACCAAGAGGCAAAAGCTCTCTAACAAATGTGCTAAATACAGGAAAAGGGGCAGGGTGGAAATCTCCAGACATTTTCTGGAGCCCTGTCCTGGGCCTGGAGGTGTTGGCAAGACCGAGGTGACCACCAGGCATTGCCCATTTCGTCCTTTACCTTGTTGAAGGAGCTGACACTGCGAGGTTTTCAAGGCATCTCCACAGCACAGATCTCATGTGGAGGGGTGTGAGATAGGTAATGTTATCAGGACTTTTTCAGAGTTGAGCTCAGGATGGGTCTAAGCCATCTCTATCCCTCCAGGGCACCCACAAAAGCCTGAAAGGGAACGCAAGAGCCTTGTCCACCGTGACAGCGATCATCGACGGGACAGGGTCTGTGGGTAAGCCAAGGCCACCTGCCTCACCTGGGCCAGCTTCTAACAAGGGATCTTTGCCAAACTGGGCTCTCTTGGGCTCATTTTGCCTGGAATCACAGCAGCTGTGCAAATAGGGAGTGGTGCAAACTTGGCCTGAGTGTGGGAGGAAGAGGGAGGATCACTGATCGTGGGCACAGACAGCAAAAGGAGATGCCAGGCTGTCCCTGGGATCGGAATTATTTTATTTATGCCCTCCATGTGGAAGGGAAAATTGAGTAGGATTCAGCTGAATACTGGATGGGCATTTTGTTGAGCCAAAGGCAGATGTTTATCACACATCCATTCTGCCAGCTTCCCTGGGCTAGGTTTCCCATTGGGTTGCATCAGTAATGTTTTGCTCTTCCTATACATAAAATAATACTGATTTAACTAGGTGGAAAAATTGATGCTCTAATTCAGAACAACTAGATTTCAGTATAGTAAATCTTATATTTCGCAATTCTGACAATATATAATAGAAAATACCAAAATATAATACCAATATTACGTTTTAGGTGCAGCTTTGGGGCCTCTCCTGGCTGGCCTTATTTCCCCATCTGGTTGGAACAACGTGTTTTACATGCTCATGGTGGCAGATGCATGTGCCTTGCTAGTAAGTCTAAAAATTTAGTTGCTGTGTATTTCCTTTGTGCTAAACTATCCCAAAATGCAAATTGTCCTTTTTCCATTTCAATATTCTGTGTTGTATTAGATTTCCGGTTGTGTAGGAAGTTTTCAATCTAACAGCAAATTTGCTTGTTTTGAAATTTCCATCTAATTTTAATTAAAAGTGCAGATTAATTGATGGACTTCAGTTCCTGAGCAAATACTCAGCTGTTAATTGCTGTCTGAGCAGCTTAGCACAGGCATAATTGCAAGTAAAACTTCATGTGTAGACCTGGAAACTTCCTCAGATTCCACTCATGAAAGAATCACTTCTGTTTTCTTTAAAGCCAGTTTAGCAAAGCCATAACAAATGTTTTCCTACATTTCTATATCACCAAAATCACTGTGATAATGAAGGTGTTGAAAGTTAGTACATCACATTTTCCAGATGGGCCCTGAAACTGCTGTACTAAGTTAGATGAAGAACTGCCATCCTGGCTTTTGTCAGTGACCAGGAACAAATGTTTGGGAAAAAAAGCCCACAGGTGGTGGCTCAGGGGTCCTGCAGAGGAGTTGAGAGTGTCAGGCCATTCCCTTCCTGACATAAGAAAATCAGAAAATCTTTGAGTTACAATTGAAGCTTTTTTCTAAATTCTTAATTATTTTTTTAATAATTAATTCTTTTTTTCTTTCTTAATTCTTTTTTTTCTAAATTCTTAAATTAAACCCCAAATTTAAAAGTAACTTTTTCACGTTTAGGAGCAAATCTCTGGAAATTAAATAAATAAATCAGAGAAGTTAATAGTTAAAGTGTATTGCCACTCACTGGTAGTTAGCAGCTTTATAAATCCTGGCTTGTGCTGCTTTCAGTATTTGGTATTTCATGCTACAGAGTGAGACTTGGGAGGTTATCATATTTTCCCAGATAAAATTCTTATTGTTTTTCTCTTACAGTTATTGATTAAAATTTAAAAAATGACACATTTCTTTGCAGAATCAATTAAAATGCCTTTGCAAAGCTCTGGCTTTGAGAGGTTTGACTCTGCAGTTGTAATAAATCTTTTTTTGCATAACTCTTCTGCTTTTCCTGGTTTTTGCAGTGCAGCCATATGGATGCCTGTGCTCAAATGTTATTTCTTCAAGGATACCTGGAGGGGCTTTAGCCTCCTATGTGGTATTCAGTTCTCTCATTCTCTCATTCTGTGCCTCTGAATATTAGGTTTAAGTTCTTAATACATTAATACTTAAACAGTGAAGAACTTCCATTTATAACAGTGAGATTTTGAGGGTAGCATCACCTGGAATAGTGAGGAACCCTGAAAGCTCCAGTTCTGTCTTTAAAGTACGTGAGAACCATGGAACTGTGTTTGTAAAATCACTTTCCTGCTGTTGTCTCCTTTCTAAGTGCCCTTGAAAGGCCTGATGCTGCACAGACAAACAAATGTGATTGTACTCACCTTGATTAATTGTGAGATTAAAGCTTTTCACACACACAGTTGTTTTTCCAAATAGCAGCTAAAATACTTCTACGCTCCAGAATTTCTTTCTGACATGTTTTCTTGAATCCTCGGGGTCCCTCTGCTGGTTTCTTTACACATTTGCTGGTAAAGTAACCAGAGAACCGTTCAGGCTTTTATGAAGAAATTGATCTCTCAGTTGCGAAAAGGAAGTTATTTTACTCTTGCCTGTTCATTTTGAAAACTCCTCTTCCAGATATAAACTGAGCATCTGTAAATCTTTATTTTTTTTTTAAACTGAATTCAGCATTACAGGGTACTGTTTCAAATGAGAAACTCTCCAAATAACAGTGAACATCTTAACCCTGAAATAAGTTTCTTAGTTTATTCGTTTATCTGTGTAAATACTAACAGAGAATTTGTGATTGTTTTTGCAGCTCTTACTCCGTCTTATCCAGAAGGAACTTCAGTGTCATGCAGATCACACCCTGTAAGTGTTTTGTGTGGCTACTGCTCTTTAATAATAATTTGAAAACATATTATTAAGCCTTTCATATATAATCATTATGTATATATAATATAAAATCTATATATGATATGATATTATGTTATATTAATATATAATGATTATATATTACTATATATTCTGTATTATTATATGTGATATATATAATTTTTAAAAAAATTTTTTTTTTTTTTAGTATATATATATAATTAAGGTTGGAAAAGGCCTCCAAGATCAAGTCCAACCTTTGCCCCATAATCCCTAAATGCAGACTGAATATGTTAAGGTTTATGTATATCCATTTCTGTTTCAATTCTGCTTCAAAAGAGTAACCTCAGTTTAATGTTTTCAAACCATGTACACTTTCCTTTAGAACATCTTTTGAAAAATATCTGAAAACACACCTCTGTCACAGTTTCTTGTTTGTGCTTTGTTTTTTCCCAAATATCTGATCCTCCAGGGGTTTCATTGTGCAGGTGGGGAATTGCCTGCTCTGTGTTTAATAATAGATAAAAACATTTTTTTTTTTCCCAAAAGTTTTCCTTAAAGAAAAGGGTGACTCTGAATTTACAGCATTTTGAATAGCAAAAAAAAAAAAAAATCCAGAGAATCAACATACAAAATCTAAATTGAGCTCCCTTCGTTGTAATTCTGGAGAAGTAAAATGGAGAGAATAGAAAGATGCATGGCAAGGGCTGGATCCTGCATTTTTCTGTCTGTTATATCTCACACCTTAACTTTTCCTGCCTGGTTGTTCTTCCCCAGGTTTAAGGAGCACTGAGCTACGAGTCCAGAGCTGGGATAAATGTGCCAGCAGCCACAGCTCTTCCCCGAAAACCAAACTCCACGGGACACCTTATTCTGTGTTTAAGAGTTCCTGTTTGGTGAAGAGCTTTGCACATTTCCTGGGAGCAACGTGAGACATGTAAATCCCTGAAACTCTGATTTTTGCACATGAATAAGTACCTCAGGATGGCAAGTGTTCATCAGATGAAGGGATGGGGACTTTGGGAAGGTTTTCAGCAGCACGCCTCAACTGAGCCAAAGAGAAATACCAAGTGCCTTTTTTATTTCTTTTGATAGGATGTTTTTAATTGCAACTATGAACTGTGGATTTGCCAAAAATCAAGGCAAAGCTAGAGCAGGAGGATGTTTGAGATTTTAGCAGTCTGCAAGTGACTGTCCTGGTGTCAGTGAGCAAACTAAGTGTTTCTTACGTCATCTTGTGTACATTGAGAGCATCACTTTATAGAGGACAATATCAGCTGATTATTAAGATGTGCTGCTATTAGAATTTGAAGCTGCTCAGACAATAATCCCCGCACTGTATTATTAGTTTTTGGCTACAGTAAAACTTCCCAAGGACAGCAACCAGATTTTTGGTAGGTTATAAAGTAGAATTTACTCTTGCTGTGTACTGCAGTTAGCAGTTTTCACAGATTCTCTGGATGGATGTTAGTCCTCCATTAGGATTGTGCGAAAAAAAAAGGAGTCCTAAGCAACAAAAAGCAGTTTATGAGTCAGAATTTCCAGTGGGGACTCTAATGATTTTTCAGGGCATTATGAACTGGTTGTGCAAACGTCACAGAGCTGTGCTCTCTACTAGGCTGGGCTGAAACAAGAGGTTGTTTTTTTTGGGGTGGCAGAGAGCTGTGAACTGTCCTGTGCTTCAGCACCCCAGGACTGAGCAGACGGAGCTGCTTTGGTGCCCACGGGTGCAGTGATCTCTGTGGGGCACTCCTGGTTTCAATGCTGCTGTGTGCACATGGAAGTCATCATCAGATCAGGGCCTTAATATCCAGAAATCTCTCTCAAGTGACTACTTTCAAGTGGCTCTGCGTTTCAGATTCGGAGCCAAAATATCAGAGAAGGAAAAATTACCTATGTGGGTGGCTGTTTATAAGAGAACATTTGAATGCTACCCAGAAAATAGATAGTTTAATGTCTTCAGAACATATAATTTCTTTGTACAGCTGTCTGCTTTGCAAACAGATGTTTCTGTGATTTTTTAAGATGTACAAAGTGAAAAGAAATCCTTTTTTGTATGGGGTGTTTAGACTTAGATCACAAAGATTAGGTAATTTAAACTGTGTATTGTCCTTAGCTGTATTTATTAAAGCTCTAGGCCTTTGTCTTGTTCTGTGCTCTGAGTTTTGTGAGACAAGGCAGTAGTCTTTACACTCGATTAGCAAAGCACTCTCAAAGCCCTGCAAAAGATGCAGGAATGTCCCATCAGCTGCTGGTGGTGTGCTCCACGTGCAGGCACAACACGTAATTTCCAGGGCTGTTTTGTAATTGCTCAGCCTTTGAGTTGCTTCCCTGGTTTGATTCAGTGCTTGGCTTGAGCAGTGCCAGAATGTGCTCATTTTTCACCATTTTGCTGAGCAGAGCTGCAGGGGTGGCCTCAGACCCAAAGGTCCTTGCAGGGAGCTCTGGGAGGGTCCTGTCCCTGCCCTTACCTGGATGAAAGTTTGACCTCATGCATTTTGAGTAAACCAGATGGGGATGCTCAACATGTGAACTCAGAAATTTGGGCTGCGGTTAAATGTGACAGGATTGTGCCGCAGTGTCGCTCGAAAGGAGTTCCATCCCATTGGAATGGCAAACTGCTCCTGGAATTTCAGACTGCTCCCTGCTCAGGCAGGCTGAGCCTGGGGCACTGCTGAAACAGCCTCTGGTGGGGCAAAAATAACATTGCAACCCCAAAACAGCTGTCCGGGCACAATTCAGTGGCTGTGTGGGGAGAGAGGGATGGATGTAGGACCACTTCAGCTGGGGATTCCAATCCCTTCCCCCAAAAATGTGTGTAGAGCTTTATACTTGTTTATTGAAACAATTCAAAGTCTGCTGTGCTCGGATTTTGGGAAGCTGTTCCCTGCAGGCTGAAGTCTGAGGTTAAAAAGCTTTTGGTTGTATTTCTAAAGATACTTAACTGTGTTTTGGGTTTTACTTGTCGGGGCTGCTGCTGTTATTTATTTATTTATTTGAATAGCTTTGCACTGCAGTGACTCGGGTATGGTTTAATGACAAAGTTGGAGGTGCTGGGCTGATCCCTTCCCTTCCATCCTTTGAAGGCAGGAGCTGTGATTCTTGCCCACATCTCCTTCTGTGCTACTCTGCAGCATTTCAGTTCCTCCCAGCCACCAGTTCTTTGGACAAAAAGATTTGTTTTTCTTTTTTTAAAAAACCCTAAAGGTCCCCCAAGCAGTGACTAAACTGTGTGTTTTGTTAGTATCAGGTGTCTATATCCGTTAATCTGGAAATGGGCAAGACTGACAAAATTTTGTATGTAAAAATGTGAGTGACCAGTAGGTACAGCCAAATTTAAATACAACTGCAGGGTTGGTTCATTGGTTGTTTTAATGCTGATTATTGTGAATTTTTTCCATTCACCATCCTGTGTTGAATAAAAATAGATTCTGTTCTAAACAGAAATGTTGTGTACTTTATCTTTTACATCTCCCTGAAGAAATGAACCATTTATTGGTTGGAAGGACCCTGCTGGGACATTTGCCTGAGTCAGGGGCCAAGTGTGGCTATGGTATAGTTTTAAGGTGACTTTTTTTTGTTATCTGCTTTGCTTTCTCTTCAATATATATGCAGTTGAAATGGAAAAGCTTCTCCCTTTCTCTCTAGCTCTGATCATCTCAGTCATTTTTTGTCTTGACTCTGTTAAGATGTTTGATGGGGTTTTTGTAGCTCTGCCTCAGATACAGTGTCCAAACCACAGATGCACTGGGGAAAAACTGATTGGAAAGGAAAACAATTTCTGGTCACAGAATTTCTGATCAGAATGTGCCTGAAGTGTTTCCTAGGAATAGGCAAATAATAGCTGGGGTGTTTATAAAAGAAGGGAGGCTCAAATGCCATTTTCTGTTCTGCCTGATGGGGAACAGGAGCCTCCCTTGTGAAATTCTTTGTGAAAGCCCTGGCTGTTGCTGGACACATTGCAAGGGGGGCTTGTCTCTGTGTGTAGGAAGGGTTTGTAGGGTGGCGAGAAGGTAAATTAGTAGCAGGGAAGGCAGTGTCATGTTCACAAGTCACTTTGAGACTCCTTTTGCCTGTAAATTAAGCTGTGACCCCGCGCCATGCACCAAGACTTCATCCTGTATGTTTTGCTAGTTAGGGAGATTCCAGAAGGGATTCTGCCATTTGTTTTGGGAGGTTACTGCATGTGCTTCTGGCATAATATCCTTAGAATAACAGTGGGAATCCTCCACAAGTGTTTGTGCCAATGCTGTGCTGCCTCAGACTTTGGCTGAACTCGTTGTGTTTAGGCCTTGGAGGTCTCTGGTTTTTTGGGAAGGTTTCCCCAGTGACTGATGCCTGGGGTTGTTTATGTGAGAAGTGCTGCTCAGAATTAGGCAGGTGTAAGACAGTGTAAATTAAATCAGAGGATGTTTGGAGCTGTTGGAGGCTGGTGGTTTTCATACGGAATTAATTTGGGGAAGATTGTTTACAATTCCATCAAACACCAAGGCCCAGGATAGTAATGGAGGCATTCTCTGGTCTGAACTAATTTATTGCCTGCATATTATAGAATTGGTTAGATTAAATTATTTCATGGTTTATCCCAACCTCTCATAGGACATTCTGATTGCTGACCTACACTCCTTTCACCTCGGAGCAAGGCTGGTTTGGTTTTGTTTGTCTCTGCTGAACCAGGCAGGGGATGATGGGGACGATGGGGACATGTCCTGCCCTGCTGTCGCAGCCTGCAGGGGCTGGGGAGGGACTGCAGACCCCTCTGGGGGCTGTGTGTGCTGCCGTGGGGCTTTGGGAACCTTGAACTACATTTGCTGCCATGCTGAGTTAAAAATGTGACTGTCATCCTTGTGGCTGGGGAGAGGGAAGGGGAGGATTTAACTGCTGGTGTAATTCAGCCTCACGCCCAGTGACCTTAAATGCTGAGTTGTGTGTCTCACTGCCGAAGAGTTTAATAAACTGGGTTGTTACAAAATGTTTGATGTTTCCTCCTTTTTCTCTCTTCTTTTGGTTAGTTTCCAGTTTGGAATAAGGAGATAATTAATTGGTGCTTGGAGTTTTGGGTTTTTTTCCTCTGTAATTCCTCTGTACACCAGTTACCCTTTGGCTGCAGCAAGACATTTTCTGCTTGGGGGAATACAAGAGCCAAACTTTCTTCAGCTTATTTCAGGAAGCTGCTCATCTCCTGTATCAGGAGATCAGGCGTAAAAATGTATTCAAAGTTTCTTTTGATGCTGTATTTACCCGGAGGATTTTTAAGTAGGGTTTCTCTCCCCCATTCTCTTACAAAGCAGCTGACAAATACCCACATTTCCACAATATTCCCTTTGGTCCAATTGTTTGTTTCAGCAGAGGAGGACACGAAACTGACTTCTCATGTACTGCCGTGTAAGTATAAACTTTGGAACGCTGTTACAAAGCTGGAGTTACTTTCAGTTTATCTGGTTCCTAAATCCTAAACAGGTGGTCTGAATTTCATGGGTTATTCAGAAACCAGCAGCTGCTTCCAGCACTGAGGCCAGAACTCGAAGCAGCAGCCTGAGTTCGTGTGTTGAAATAGTGATCAATAATGTCTGAATTCTCACCTTCTCTTCCCTGTGAGACAAAGGGTGGGCAGCCCATCACAGCTGAATGGTACAGGCAAAACCTCTGGAAAGGGTGAGTTCCCTCTGAATCTCCTACCAAACACCCTAGTGGTATTTCTGCTGCAAGGACAGACTATTATATTCGAGTCTGAGTCACCCAATTTCACCACAGGCCACATGAGGCTTCAGCTTAGTAAGTACAGCAGGTTCTGAATCTTATTCTTAAATTGCTCAGATCATCTGGCTGGAAACAGCTGAATGTTGTGTCCTTCTGTGGCAGAATCTGCAGGTTTAGTTTTACACCGAGAGGTAACAATGGGATTCAATTTAGCCATTGCTGTTAGAAGTCTTTGAAAATCCCCCTCTCCCTCTGGCTGCAGCTTTCCAGTTACATGAAAGGAACAAAATACGGCAACAAAGAACAAAAGAGGTCACTAAAATGTCTCAAAAGCGTACTCTCTCTTCCAAATTTTGCTCACTTGCTTGGCACCAAGGGAGATCCACTCTCACAGCTGGTTTGTGTGTCTGCCTGTAAATCTCTGCAGTTGCTGAAAGCCGAGAAAAATAGAAACCTTCAGGTTTCCTTGCTCTGATTTTTTACAGTGGCGGTTCTCAAAATAGATGTCACCAGCCCAAAAAGGCAGAACCAGGGGACTGAAATCTGGGGTGCAGGCAGAGAAGCCCAAGGATGTTTGGTTTGGGACTGATAGCTGTGTTAAAGCTACTTTAGACTAAATTGCCATACGAATCCCTGCCAGGCAAATCACGAGGCTCTGAACTTTCCCCAGGTTTCAGCAAATAACCTTTTGAGGAGGGTGAAATCCATCACCAGCAAAGCACCTGGAAATGCTGCTGGAACGGATGAAATCCCGTGAACATCTGAAGCAGAACTAACGCATGCATTTCTCAGAACAATTTTCACTGTCATTTGAAATGAGACCTCCTGGTAGAAAGGTTGCAGATGATGTAAGCCTTTACAGTAACAGGGAAAACAAAGCTCCTCTGTTTGCCTGCTTGAAATCCTCTAATAAAATAATGCAGCTGTCAAAGCAGCATCTAAATGTCATTCCTGTGTGTCATCAGAAGAGAAATGTTATTCCAAAATGCAGACTGATTCCTATACACAGATTTTTTTCAGACTTCCCAGACCCATAAAAGCAGTCAAAAGGGATGATTAGCAGCTCTGGTACATTCACCTTATGCATCTCTGTAAACATCAGGAGCTGCTTTCTGCATTGTTTTTGATGTCTCTGTTTTTCAAGCACAGTTGAAATTGTCCACGTAAGTGGGTTCTGCTGGAAACAACAACATCAAATACCCCCGTGATAAACTGCCTTGCTGGACTTATTTTTTAGGCCCCAAAAAAAAGAAAAAAAAGATGTAGTGCTGCATGACTTCTCTGCAAGTTTAGTATTCTGTGGCGTGAGTCTGTTTTCAAGCAAGTTTGTCCAAGCAATTACTTTGTGAATTACAGTTCTATTCACCCAGAGTCAAATCCTGTGCTGTTTTGGAGCAGCCTTTGCTGAGCTCTGCCCTTCCAGGTATCTGAGCTGCCTTGCAGCAGCTGGGATGCCAAGGGCAGGATGCTTTCCAAAGTGATCCTGAGTGATGGATTTCATGTCTCAGGAGGACTTGATCGAGTTTAAACCTTTAGAATGAGAAGCAGAGCTGATTTCTGAAGCCAGCAGCTCCCAAGGGCTCATGGCCACAGAAACACAGAGCAGAGGCACCCAGGGAGCAGCAGAGGCAGCCCTGGGGAGAAATTGGACTCCAAAGGCACGAGGAGAGCGTGGGGCTCCTCCTGGGTACTGTTGGGATGTCTTAGTCTTGTTGGAGGTTTGTGTGTCCTTTCAGAGGACTCAGTGGAAATCCCTAAAATTAATATTCAGCAGGAATGGCTAATAATGGTGATGTTTGTTGCAACGTGATGCTGTAGCACGCCAGCAATATTTAATTCCCAGAACACCACAAGTCTCAGGGCTGTGTGTGTGTGTGTCTGAGGGGGAAGGAAGCGTGTTCACAGTGCAGGTCATGCCTTGAAGCTTCCCAGAGCCTCTCCAGGTGTGGCTGTGCTCACAGACCTGCACCCAAACCTGAACAGCAGCTCCTCCTCTTCAAACACAGCCCCAGCCTCAGTCCTACAGCCTGGGAATGTGTTTGGGAGGGAGGGAGGAGGGGAGAGTGGTGTGGGGAGATAAAACAGACCAAAAGCACCATTTTATTAAGAGAAACAAAGCCGTGTGTTGCCTTTGGCTTTCTCCCCCGCGCCAGGCGCTCTAAATTAAGCAGGGTTGGGGCTCTCTGCAGGAATCCTGTTGGCTTGGTGAGGGATTCTGGCTCTGGGGCTTTGCTACTGCTCCTGGGCACAATTCCTGGGGCAGAGGGAGGCAGAGAGCCCCTGGCTCTGCTGGCAGAAGGGCTGGGTGGCAAATTGCAGGGAGATTGCATCCCTTGGGTGGAGTGGGGCAGAGGAAAGAGCTTGGAGCCCCTTCCTCCCTGGCAGGTGAAGAGTGAGGCAGAGTGGGAAGCAGAGCCCAGAGGAGGTGAGGATGATGATGGTGATGATGATAAAACAGCAGCAGGAGAAAATCAGTGAGTAAAAGTGCAGGGAGAAAGTTTGGGGTTGGAGAGATGAGCTGGGCACAACATTGCCCTTTTTAGTGGAGGGCTCCTGTGTTTTCACTTTATTTCTCTGTGTTTATTTCTGCATGTTCTTGATCTCAGTTCCTTGATCTCAGTTTCTTGTTCCTGATCTCAGCTTCTGGTCTGAAAACCTCTCTTCTGTCTGCAGGAAGATTTTAGGCAGGGGCTAAGGTCCAAGGAGAGGGAAACCTTCACATCCAGCGTTGTGTGGAAGCAGCTGAAGATGAGAGGATAGGATTTAGGGGGGGGAAAAATAAAAATCTGTGTGAATCCAGTGAAATGCATTCAAGGAAAAAGAGGGAAGAGGAGGATGAAGGACCAGGAAGGAGACATGTTCAGCAGTGTTGGAGTGTGACCAGAGAGGATCCAGCCTCTAACAAAACCCCTCTGGAAGAAGCTTCTCACTGAAAGGTTTACCTGGGGCCACCTCTGAGAAAAGGAGGTACAGGAGGGAGGGGGGCATAGGCTGAGACCCGGCACTGGGGTGAAAACCTGGGCTGTGTCCAGTCAAATGGAGGCTGGAGAAAGCAGAATGAAAAGTATTAAGAAAAAAAATAAATTCAAGTTTTGTATGAGGCATTCCCTCCCCCCATAAACTACTTCCATTTCATTTTCTGCATTACTTCAGCTCTGCCCTCTCTCCTGACCATGCCATTAATCCATGATGTTTGCTGTTTCTCCAGGAAATTGGATTGTCTTACTGCATGAAAATCTCAGTTCAATTTTCCTTAGTGAGAGTTTCTGGCTCCCAGAGTTCTAGGGGGAAGCTTATGTACCTGACATGGATGAACAGTCAGGTTCGGGAAAGAGGAGACAAGTGGAAAGAAGAGCTACAAATGTGTTATTTGAAGGCAGACACTAATGATTTCTCATCCAATCTTTTGAGTATTTTTGGTCATGACCTGTGATTTTTGGAGATGGTGAGAACTCTCTGGAGTGACTTGTGACTCTCAGGAAAAGTGACACTCAAGTACACGCAATTTTGGCAACTTAGTTAAAAATGTCCCTGTTTCATGTTGGCTTCAAGCGTTCTGGCAGAGAGGATCAGACACTTTCAGTGCTACTGGAGGCTTTTGTCATCTTTTTCGCGTGAAGTCTGTGGTGCTTTTTGGCCTCCCTCCCTAAAAGCTGAGACTCTTTAATCTCTTCTATTGAGAAAATGTTCTTCTGCCTGTTAATGGAAACAGCACTGTGCAAGCAGAATGAATGTGAGAAAATACCTACAGAAAAAGTGTTCTGTATCTGAGAGATTATCTGGGCATTTGTGAAGACTGGTATTTGTAAAATGTTAACATAGAAAGTCTGATTTTTAATGTCCTGCGAAGAACTGTGCAAAATCTGCTTGACCCCCCAGGAATTCCCGTGGCTCGCTCGGAAGGGAGGAACAAACTCGTCTGAAAAGCAGCCCTGAGCAGTGAAACCCTTTGCAGACATTGCTGCTGCTGTGCTGATGTTGCAGGAGGGGTGATCAGCAGACAAAAAGGCTCCCAGGGCTGAGCCAGGGATGCAGCAGCGATCACCTCGTGTCATGTTGGGTCTTTGTTCCATCCCCGTGCCCACCTCTGTGGGACAGATTGCACCAGGCTGGCACCGCTGCCAGCAGCCCTTCATCTTTGGGATAACCTTTGGGCTGCCGAGATTTTGGGGTGTCAGAGAGATGGAGGAGCTGATCTGCAGTGAGTCACTGCAGGGCTCGGAGCTGCTCCCATGGCAGCCTCCCAAAACAGGCGTCTGAAGGAGCTTCGCTTTCCTGCGCCACAGAAAATGCCAGGCAGCTTTCTTCGAGTGGAGCCATATATCCCTTCCTTTCAGCTCCCTTCCCTTCCCCTGCAGCCCCTGCTCAGGCATTCCTGCCGAGAGCCTGGGCCAACCTTGCCCTGCAGAGGGAATTGATTTTTCCACGTCTTGGCCATCATCCCTCTCAATGATCTAGTGGGTGACTCCAGGCACACTTAATTTCATTTAATTTTTTTCTCGTCAGATCTTGAAAGTTCCAGTCGGGTCTCTTAATTCCTTCCATAACCTTATGAAAACACAGCTCTTGGAGCTGGGCTTTCCCAGCAGCTCTGTTCCAGGGATGCAGGAGGGTCATTAGCAGCCAGCTGGGACCCCTCTGTGTGTGTGTGTGATTTGCCTTGCAAGCTCCACATCCTGCAGCAGTGCCTGGGACACGATTTTGGGGCACTCCTGGCTCTCTCCTACTTTAAATGATAGCCGGGTTGAGGAGATGGCAGTGGAGTGAGGAGCAAAGGGAAGGGGTAGGAAATGGAAAGCGGAGAGGGAAGGGAGGCTGAAAATCAAGCGGAGAGGGAAGGGAGGCTGAAAATCAAGCGGAGGAGGAAGGGAGGCTGAAAATCAAGTGGAGAGGTTGCAATGGAAAGGAGGGCGGCCAATGCTCTCTGCAGGCACGCCATGGCACGAGGCATGGAGATTCCAGGGTCCTGTGGCTCCTGGGAGAGAAAAGGGCTCCCCTGGAGAGGTGATGGAAAGTGGAATGAGGATGGGCTGTGCCAAGGAGCTGTGCTGGAGGTGAAGTGACAGGAGATGCTTGTGGAGAGTGAGCTCCTTCCACGCCCAGCAGGGAAAGGCAATGGCTCTGCACCACTGGGACACCTCCAGGAAACCAACCTGGCACCTGCCAGGGACTGGAAGGGCTGTAGAAAACAGATCACTACAAAATCACTTGCACAGAGTGGGAGAAAAAGGATTTTTTCCCTCAACAGATGAAAGAGAAAAGCCAAGAAATGCCAGATTCTGTATTGTACAAGCACTTTCATAAAATGGAAGGATTGAGTGTGCTCTTCTCCAAGCCAGCACATGGACAGGTATTTGTGAGGTACAGGGGCTGCCATTTTCACTTCCACAAGATTTGAGCTCGGAACTGGCTCTGTGTGTTGAGACAGGGCGAGAATTAGTGGCAGGCGCCAGAATTTTCACAATTGCAAACCGAACAAAGGCAGAATTATCAGTATTATCACCGAGGTGGCCAACGCTGCTGGATTAAAGAGCAGAGCTGGCTCCCGAGTGAGTAATGCCACATCTCCCGCCTACAGAGCTCTGCTGCTGCACCCCAGTGCCCCGGACCTGCCACGTCAGATGTCACAGCTCCCTTGCAGCCCACGGTGCTGGGGTTTGCCATGGAAACCAGGATGAGAGTGTGGCTGTGCTGCATGGACTGGGAATGGGGCTGGGGTGAGAGCAGCACCCAAAAATGGGGCTGGAGCCAAGGGTGAGGGGCCAAACACCACTTCCAGGTGATTCCAGAGCTTTCAGGGCCTGTGTGGACAAATCCTATAAAGGTCCCAATATTGTTAATCACTCATTCTCTAATTGAGATTAAATATGATCACTTTCAGGACTGGTCCTGTGGAAACCTGGCAGTGTGTAAAGGAACTGTGCAAAGAAGTGAAGTAAAATTTCCGTGTGCAGAATGCCATGCTCTTTCCCGAGGTTTATGGAGAGGAGGGAGAGCTGGGCTGGAAAGGTCAGAGGAGCTCCCACTGCCACAGCCATCGTTTGGCTGTTAACAGCATAAATCAGAAAGTTAATTCCTGCAGGAAAAATGTGCATGGCTTCAGGTCTGTGGGGAAGAAACTCCTAGGAGCAAAAATGGCAAAACACCAAAGAGGGTGAGAAGGCTGAGCAAAGCAAGGAGAAGAGGAGCTGTGGGAGTGAAAGGGAAACCTTCCCAGCTCCAGGGGCAATCTGGCGTTTTGGCAGGTTGGAGTGAAACAGCGTGGGGAGGTAAAGCAGCAGGACAAGGCCCTGTGGGGACATGGGGACACAGACACATGAAGGGACCTGCAGCTGCAGGAGGGACCTGCAAGGGAAGGGAGCAGTGGGCAGAAGGAGCACCTCAAAGGATATAACCTTAGATAGGGAGCAGGTAAGGAAAAAAGCTGATTAAAAATAAAATATTGTCTGTTTTTACTTCTAGGCCAACTTTGTTCAAAATATTTTACTGCCTTAAAATACTTGGGCTGAGTTATGCTCCAGCTGCCCATCACCTCCTCTGGCCGGGCTGTGCCTTCCCAGCCACAGTGGGAAGGCATTTCCAAATACAGCCTGAGACCCTTACCAGGCTCCTCCAGGGACACCCAGGCACCTTCTGTGCTCTGCACAAACCCCAAGGTTTCCCCTCCCTGCCCTACAGGTGGGCTGAGATGGTTGGTGCTGTGTCCAGCCCTGGGGCTCAAGGCAGGGGCAGGAAGGGCACCTGGACACCTCAGTCCATCCCAGAGGGATGAGAGCCAGAGCACAGCAGGGAGTGAGGGAAGGGGGTTCTGCAGGGACATCGGGAAATGCATTTCTGTGAGGAAAACCCAACAGGAGATCTTTCACTGAAAGTTTTAAATAATCTGGGTTTCCCCCCCAAACTCAGTCCCTGTGAAGATCCCTGCTGTGCACTCCCCAGGTCTGGATGTGCACACAGCAGGTTGCAAGGGGCACTGAGTTTCTCGACTGCAGCAGGAAAACCAGGTTTTGGAGAGGAAAACCAGGTTTTGGAGAGGAAAACCAGGTTTTGGAGAGGAAAATCAGGTTTTGGAGAGGAAAACCAGGTTTTGGAGAGGAAAATCAGGTTTTGGAGAGGAAAACCAGGTTTTGGAGAGGAAAACCAGGTTTTGGAGAGGAAAGCCAGGTTTTGGAGGGGCTGAGGGCTGTGCCCTGTGTCAGTGCCACCATGTCAGCAGAGTCAACTCAGGAGAAGGACAGAGATGGGAGGGATGGGAATGGTGCCATCCCACCCCATGGAGAGTGGCTTGGGCAGTGCTTTTCATCCCTAAAGCCTTTCCCTCTCCCTCTGAGCAGGGTTTGCAGCAGGGGGAGATCTCAGCCCGTGCAAAGCCAGCGTGGGTGAGTTGTGCCTCGACAGCAGCGAGTCTGAGGGCAGTGTGGGATCTGAGCATCCTCTGGTTACACCTTGGAAACTACACCTTGGAAACCCTAACAAAGCTGCCTCTGAACCACACACACTGAGCAGATGCCAGAGCTGGGAGGCAGAGGAGCCTTTTTGACTCCTTGGGAGCACCCCAGGGGTAAGTGACATCTGGCTGGGGCACTGTCAGATCGCTGGGCCAAGGCTGGAGCCCTGCAGCTCCCCAAAAGACACATTCCAGGGTGTGAGTGCACAGAGTGAAGCGCTGGCCTCTGTAAACAGCGCAGGGAAGGCAAGGCAAAGCTGTGTGATGCTCGGTGTGCCATCTGTGGTCGGGGGAATGAGAGCCTGGTGCTGCCCTGAGCTGGGCAAAGCATTCCTCTGAGGCAAAAGATGAAAAATCACTGTCTGGCACTGTGATGCCTGGGCTTGGCCCAGCTGATGAACTGCTGAAGGATTTGATGAGGCAGGATAATGCTTCCCCATAGATTTGCCCCATGTTGCCCAGTGTCTAATGGAATAAGGAGACTCAGGAAGGTGAAACCAACTCAGGGCAGGCAGTGACCTCCTGGAGCTGCACATCCTCTTTGATGAATGCTATCCTTCGTCTCCTTTCAGGCATGGACTTGAACTGTGCCTTCGATTGCATCACGGTTTTGTCATAATTTCTGAGCGCTCAGCTTTTGAAGATTCACTTCTACTTGAAAAGTTCTTGAAAAGAGCAATAGTCAGCAGCTCTTCAGCAAAGCAGTTTTTCCAGCAAGTATTAAAGTAATTAGGGAGAGGGGGATGTGTGCTGGAGCTTAAGTAACAATTTTAAATACACAGGGACAGCAGACAGGACAATAAGAGTGGAGAGGCAGGGCTGGGATCACCACCTGGATTTCAGAGCCTGATTTTGCTGGCTGGAGAAGCTGGTCACATCTTTTAAAAAGCAATCAAAAAGTAGATTCTCACCAGTGTGAGGCTGATCATTAGATGTCTCAGTGAGGTGTGATCAAATCCTGCAATGCACCAGTGACCTTGGAGTGGGTGATCACAGTGCGAGAGCTCAGTCTCCTCCTCTGCAATCCCAAAGGTCCCACGTGCACCTCCCAGAGTGAGTGCTCTTGCTGTCACTTTCCAAATGGCTGCACTTTGGTCATCATAGCCATCTTCCTAAGAAACCTGCTGGGTCAGTCAAGTCACTCAGGACTGAATCATGGCAAAACAGGATTAAGGCAATGCAGGGTATGGTGACAGAGGTCCTGACTGATGTACAGAGCAGCGTGGTTGGTGTGGAAGGGCTGGTGAAATGGGAGAAGCTGTGCCCACCTCAGAAGAGCCATGGGGATAGCCTTGGAATAATCTAAGGCATCAACCTCCAGGATGGTTTATAGGATAGTCCATGGGATAAACTGCAAAACAGCCTAGGGCATGGTTGAGCAGGCAGTGGGATATGGGATAGGCTGCAGCACAGCCGAGGGGACAGCCTACAGGACAGCCCCCAGGACACCCCTGCAGGGGCAAGAACTCTCTCCTGAAAGACTTCCAGTGCCTGCTCCCAGCTGCCAGAGGAAGGATGTGAGGCAAAGGCTTGTACTTCCCAAAAGAGCCACCTTGCTGCTGGCTCTGAGAGCTTTACAAGTACCATTGGCTTCAGCCTGGCAGGTCAGCCCAGCTCTGACTCCCAGCCTGGCTCTGGGACCCACTGAGCGCTCCAAACCCTACAAATGCCCTGTGCAGAGCCCTGTCTGCCTTTGCAGGGGCAGTCAGGGACAAAAAACAGCCGAGGACGAGCCACAGCCAAGCCTCGCTGGCCTCTGCTGGGATCAGCTGTGTGTCACCCCGAGGGCCTGGGGCGGCAGGGTGAGCAGCACCGACCCCTCTGCCCAAGCCCTGCTGCACAAAAGAGCCAGAAAATGCTTTTGCAGCCCCTCCATCAGGAGCCCCGGCAAATCCGGAGAGCTGAAACTCGCAGGACGGGCTGTTTGCCGGCTGTGCAGGCTCGCAGCCCATGGAGCAGCCTCTCCACTGCCCCAAAACTCTGTCCCCGCCGTGCCCGAGCCCTGCCCGCCGCTGCCCCGGGCACGGGCACGGCACAGCCCGGCACGGCAGATGGCATTCAGCATTCAGCATTCAGCATTCAGCATTCAGCATTCAGCATTCAGCATTCAGCATTCTGCATTCGGCATTCTGCATTATCTGCCCCGGGAACACACCGCCGGCTGCTCCGCTCCCTCCTGCCTTGCTCATGGGAGAGCCTTTGCCAGGCGACTTCACGTTCCCCTAAATAACAAATTCCTTCGCTCCGGGGGTGGCACGGATGGCGGTGGGCGAGAGCATGGGCTTTATGCTTTCTTCATGCTTCTGGAGCTTACAGAGAAAAAAAAAAAAAAAGCTGCTGCTTTTTCCTTCTGTCCTTGCAGGAAAAAAAAAAAAAACCAACCAACCAAACCAACCCTGCTGCTTTTTCCTTCTGTCCTTGCAATGATAACGGGAGGGATGTGGAAACTGAGCTGCTGAGTTTGGACTGAGGCGGTCCGAGCCCTGGCCGGCAGTGGGTGTCCGAAAGGACACTTCCAGCACACGCCACTTGCAGGTGCGAGCCTGTGACAGCACTTGCACCGTGCCAGCCGCTCACCGGGAGAGGCACTAAGTAATAATTATGGTCCTCTTTCAGCGTAAAATCAAATGGCATCTCTCACCACCCCGATGAGGGAGGTTTTACCTCCTCCACAGTCCCCCCCCGAGGGATAAATGCCACTCGGTGTCGTGCATAAGAGGAGCTGGTCAGTGCCAGGGTCAGAGCCCGAATGCGGATGCCCAGCAGCTCTCAGCCTTAAAGCCAAGAGGGGTTGTTGCTATGGGAATGGCGAGGGGGCTTGCAGGCAGCGCCTGGAGACCGTGTCTTTCCCTGTCCGAAGCAGCTGGATTTGGAGCGAAGCAAAACTAAAAGGAGGTGGCAGAGAGAGACAGAGGCACAGCAAAATGCATGCATGTTAGAGGAGGGACCTTCCCAGAATGAGAGTACAGTGGGATACAGAAGAGCGGGGACACCAAACTGTCAGGCAGCGGTGGCTCGGCTGGGTAGGATAAACCTGATTTTCTGCTCTGTTTGACACTGGAAACAAGTCCGGTGGGAGCCCAGCTGTAGCAAGATGGGATCTGCCTCCTCGACTTACCGGCCCAAATGTATTTATTTGGATATTGATGGAAGAATTCAAAAGGTACTTTTGCTGTTTTTCACCAAGTGGCGTCCCCGGCCGCGGGCGGTGCTGGCTGCACGGCCGATCCGCGCCCCGCGAGTCAGACGCGTGTGCGCATCCAGCGGGCTCCAAATGCCTCTGCGAGGGGAAAGGGGGGGGATCCCGGGCGGCTTCTGCTGTGTACACGGATGTTTATTGCGAGGGGAAGGGGAGGCTGGCGGAGGGGAGGGCTGGGCGCTGCCAACACGAGCTCGCTGCCAGCTCTCCCTGCCGGCGTGGGGATGGATGCTCGGCTCCGCTGCCTCCCGCTCGCCGTGCTGACAAAGTTCAGCCCGTGGCGAGGCTTTCCCCGCAGGCGGGGGGGAAAGCAGTGTCCGTGCCGAGCTGCTCGGACACTGCTGGCCGGAGGGCTCCGGCCGTGGGCATCTCCCTGCGGCCGCGCTGAAGGTCAGGCGAGTGCCCGGCTCTCTGTGCCATGCCGCTGCATGGCCGGGGGCCGCGGGGTCCCCGCCGCCTCTGCCAAAGTTGCTCGTAAATGCCGATAATTAAAAACTTTCCCTGCCGTTCGCCTGCCTCGTTTGGTTAAGCGCGGCTGGCAGCGCAGGGAGAGCTGCGGGGGAAATGTGTCCTGGCTAAAAGGGAGATTTCGCACGCTGCCGAGCTGACAGCCCACTGCTTTTAAACAGAAACGATGCCGACGCGTTTCTGCAAGTCTTTTTTCCCCCCTTCTCTTTGTCAGCAGTTCTTTGGCCGCAAACCAAGTGCCTTTTCTGTAACAGAGAGCTGCCGCGAGGCTCCGGAGCGAGCAAACTCTGATTTGCAAAATTCAAACCTCTCCCGTCTCGCTGCTCTAAATTTTCCGTTCACCCAACCTCGCCTTTTGTTTTTCCTTAAGAAAGAAACAGCAAAGACGCGCTGTCCCTTCCCTCCCCTCTGCTGGGTGAGTGACCGCAGCAGCGAGGTAAATGGGGAGCTGATACTCACGGTCCCATCCCACCACACACGCCTCCAGTCCCCTCCACCACTGCCCTGGAGACCCACGGCGACCGCTAAAAGTCGTGTCCTCAGGAACAAGACCTTGGAGAATCCAGATCTGTGCCGGATTCCCCAGAGAAGGCTGCTCCCCTTGATCCATTTTAGACGTAGCTCAGTCGTGGTGATGGTCCCTCCGCTGCCGTGAGGTTGTCCGTGCTGGCTCTGCTGAGCTGAAGGCACTGATTCTCTTTTGCCAGGGTTTAATAAATTTGTTTCCTCACGACCCCCCGAAGCATGGGTTGTGTGGAGCTCCCTGGTACCTGTACAGCTCAGTACAGAAATGTTTCGGCATTTTGCAAGGGTGGTGAGTGTTTCCATAGATGTCGGTAAGGCACAGTGTCTGTCATCTATGCTGGATTTAAAAAAAATAATACAGCATTTCTCCAACCAGCCTCTGGAGAGTACTTTTAACACTAAAAGCACAGGAGGGGCACAGCCACATGAGCAAGCGAATGCGAACTCAGGCAGTATTAAGAGGGTTTAAGCTCGATAAATGTTATCTATTTCTTTTGTCAGATGTAAAATTCCGCCTGTGTAATGTTTGGAAGGATTCCTGAAGTAAAAATGCCATGTAAATGGGGTTCACCCAGCGGTAAGCAGGGCATATCTCAGATTCTCCTGCCTTCTCAGTAACAACATCATTAGAAAGAGGCAGAAGGGGAGGGGAAAAAAAAAAAGTAACAGCCCTTAATCTTCCAAGGAATGCAGCATTGGAGGCTTGTAAAGGGAACTCATTAAATCAATGCTAAGCTTCTTGTCAACCTCTTGTAATGAGGTGGGAGCTTCATTATAACAGCACTTGTTGAGTTGGAAAGGGCTCAGCTCCAGCTCGAACTGGCCCTGCTGGGCATCGTGCGACAGAGCTGAGCATCCTACCCCAGCACTACTTGTGGTGGCAGCTGTTCAGAGGCAATTTTTGTGTTTCCACGGCCCCATCCTGAATTTCCACCGGTGCGGCCACAGGGTGTGCTGTTGACTTTGGGAGAAGTTGTCTCACATTGGCGCTGGGGTAAATGAAGGGACAAATGCAGCCCAGGGAGCTGCACGCTGCCTCCCCCGGGAGCCTGTGCCCTGCAGGTGAGCCCTGGAAAGTGTTCTGCAGCAGGAGAGAGGAATTAAACTAAGTAGGTTTGTGTGTTGGCAGGCCCAGAGGGGCACAGCAGGGAGGGCAGAGGGACGTGGTGGTTACGAAAGAAGAGTTGGTTGACTTTGAAATCCTTCTCAGGAGTCACTAAAATAAAGGAGACACCACCAGCTCGCTCATGCCGGTGCCAGCTTGGCCCAGAGGAAGGGCTAAGGTCTATTTCTGTCTCTCCCAATATCCTTCTGGACAAAATGTCCTGCCCACAGCTGGGTAACTGTGGTGTGATGGATGACCGAGTGGCTCACATCAGGCACAAAGGGTTGGAGTGAATGGGGTGACATCAAGCTGGCATCTGGTCACTGGTGGGGTTCCACAAGGCTCCATCCTCATCCCTATGCTCTTCAACACTCTCATCAACAACCTGGCTGCAGGATTCTAAGGAATACTAAGTTGGTTTGCTGATGACAGTAAATTGGGAGGAGCTGTTGACTCCCTCGAGGGCAGAGGGGCCCTGCAGAGAGACCTTGACAAATTTGAGGGCTGGGCAATCACCAGCTGTAAGAAGTTCAACAAGGGAAAATAAAGGATTCTGCGCCTGGGATGGGGCAGCCCTGGATGTGTGTGCAGACTGGGGAATGAGGGGCTGGAGGGCAGTGCCCAGGAAAGGGACCTGGGGGTCCTGGGTGAGGGAAAGCTGAATCTGAGCCAGCAGTGCCCTGGGGCCAGGAGGGACATCCCTGTCCTGGGGGCATCAGGCACAGCATCGCTAGCCAGGCAAGGCAGGGGATTGTCCTGCTCTGCTCTGGGCTGGGGTGGCCTCACCTCCAGTGCTGGGGGAGCTTTGGGAACCACAATGTATGAAAGGCATTAAATTATTGGAGAGCATCCAAAGCAGGGCACCAAAGGTGGTGAAGGGCTTGAGGGGAAGCTGTGTGAGGAGTGGCTGAGGGCACTGGGTCTGTTCAGCCGGGAGGAGAGGAGACTGAGCTAAACTGACCTTGCAGAGGCATGGCCAGGCACAAAATGGTCTTCACTGCAGGGATGGGCTCTCCTCCAGCGGGCAGGGTGGGCTGAACATCTCTCCATGCTGGGGCAGCACAGGCTCAGCTTTGGGAGGGACCTGAGGTGTCCCACCCAGCGCAGCAGACTGCACCCATGGGACCCCCGAGCTGGCAGAGGAATGGTCAGGCAGGGGCTGTGGGAGGGGGAAAATCAAAGGATTTGTGGTATTACAGCCACACACCAAACTGGGGCTCCACACAAACCAAAAACCAAACCTTCACAGAGGTCACTTGTTCTCAGACAGAGCTGACTGAGAAATGAAATTACAGTGTAATGCACTTCCTATCCAGCACCTATGTAAGGTATGCACACCTGGGGGAAAGAAGTGCTGTTTTGGTTTATTTATTTCTAAAGGATCTTCTCAACCAGCAGTTCCTTACCTGCTTGCCTGGCCACACTCCTCCCTCTGCACTTCCCATGAACGCCTGGGGCTGAGCACACGGGGAATGGGATGGAAGCACATCCATATCCCAGCCCTGCCACAGCCTGCTCTGCTGCCAGGCCCAGGACAAGGTGGTGGGACAAGGAGAAGAATCCATGGTTGTGTTTCCTGTAGGATTAGGTGGTCTCGACAAACCACCATGGGCTGGGGTTTCTCCTGGCTCCTGGAGCGCCTCTAGATGGGATCAAGCACCCAAACCCCAACATCAGCGGGGAGGTGCCAAATTTAAGCCAGGTCTGGAGTCTTATTTTCCTTCATACTGTTGTTAACCCTTTGGCTGCGTTTTGAAGAAAAATTCCTATTGAGTCTGTTTTGAATTAAAAATCCACCAGGAAAAAAACATTCCCCAGCTCATGCCCAATCTTTTTTTTCCATGGAGAAACTACGGGGAACATTTACTTTTGACCTTTGAGATTTAAATGGTAGCAGAGCGGAACCAGCCTGTGGCCTTATTGCCAGCTGGGTGGCTTCAAGGCTCTCCTTTCTAAATGTCACAAGGTAGCGGCTTTGCTTGCAGAGTTTTAAGGAGTTCCTCTGAGAAAAAGGCTTATTTCAAGAGGGTTTCTGTTTCCAGTGTCTTAATCAACATCGTATTTGTAACAAGTATGGAAAATCAGAGGGCTACAGAGCCTGAAGTAGCTGGAAAAAAAGAAGAGGCTTGTGGCCTTTGTCAAGGATTCTATGAAATCACTTGGTGGTATTTTCCTCCTCTTCAGAAAGCAAGGAAAGAACTTTAGAGTAATTTTGCTGATTTACTGGGTCATTCTGGATGTCAAACAGAAAAATTACCTTCTTTTATTTTTTTCTCAAAGAAATGCGTATAGTTCAAGGTTTCTGGGTGTCTGCTGACCTGACCTGTGTTTCAGGACACTGAGCCTTCCACAGACATTGCTCCTCCTGGCCCAAGGTCCACAATGAGCAGGACAAGGCTCAGACTGAGCTTTGTTGCATCGAAACATCAGCGCGCAGGAATCGCTTCTGTCACGCGAGGTTCTATTTTTAATCGGAGCAGCAGCACCTGTGGCATAAATGCCCAGATTCTAGCAAAGCCAACAGATTTTTCCAAAGCTCACCAGGCTATTTTTAACCCGCTAAACTGGATTCAGATGAAAAACAAAACACAGCGGAGAAAATAATGGCGTGACGATCCCTTCGAGGCGATGGAATGGTTTTGCATCCTGCTGGCTCTCTCAGCACAGCAAGGCCAGCCCGTGGAGCCCATCCCCTGTCTGTTGACAATGAGGATTTAGGGGAACACCCTTCCAGCTGCCAAACACCAAAGGGGTGCACAGGGGGGCTGCTCATGGCAGTCAGGACATGGACACCTCTGGGGGCTGCTCTGGGACAAACCCTGCTGTAGCATGGTGAGGAGTAAGAATGTTTTTGTGGGATCAAGGCCATTTTCTTAGTGCTGGCAGAACTCTGGGTGTGGAGGGTTCAAGGTGGCAAAGCCTGAGCCTGGCCTGTTGTCTCGGCTGACCTTGGCTTTCTCTCTGTATCTGGCCCTGGTGAACTCAAGGTGGCTGCTCGTTCTTGTCGTAAAGCAGCGCCCGATGAACAGCAGGCTCCTTGAAGTCTGTCACACTGCAGCACAGAAACATTGTAAGCAGTAAAAATGACTTAAACCAATGCTTTTAAAAAGGTGAAAGATAATGTCATACACAGTCCTCTCTCTCCCCTAATCCCTCTTCTGCTTCCTCCCCAGTGGGGGCTCCTCAGTGCATTTAGATGACCAAACCACAGTCCCAGCACAGCTCTGTAATTCCAGCACAGCTCCAAAATTCTTCCACACCCATCACCCAGCAAGGCTTGTTTACTGCTGTTTATCTTTCTGAAGTCACACTCAGTCTATTACATTTATTACAGTTTATGTTCACACTAGTCCAGACAAAGTGTGAGTTTAACACTCTCAGTCTAACACTTTTCTCATAGGTAACTCTGCTGTTACCTACGGGGTCAGACCAGCCAAATATAGCAACTTATGCTCCTCGTATACAACTCTTCTAGCTCGCTACAAACAAGATAATTTCATTCTGTTTCTAGAACCTTCCTTTTGAACTTGCTTCTACAGATGCAAGTCAGCCTTTTGCTGGTCCCTGTCCAAACCTGGCTTTTCTTACCCCCTTAAATAACATTTTCCTTCTAACAGTCCTGTGTTACCAAGCCAGTTCCAGTGTCAGACTTTAATCGTGTGATCAGTTTTGAAACAAACAGCTTCACTTGGATCTAGTGAGAACATTTGGTGCTAAAGCATCCCTATTATCCAGTTTACAAAACATTTCAAGCCTAATGCATCCATGTGCTGCAGGGTTAATTGCACTTAGTACTCCATTAGCAGCAAATGTGTGCTCTTCTTATGTTAAGAAAAGCCAGAGTATAGACATTTGTGTTATTTGTCAGAGGTTGAAATACTTCTATGAAATATTTTTATTTCTGCTGCAGCAGACAGGAAACTTTCAGCTTGGACCCTCAAAATCAGCCTCGCTGGTTCCTGGTTTAGTTCTGCCATTAATAATTGGTACTGACAGATGGAATATTTGCAATATGTCCCTTAGTATAGTCAGTAGGTTGCACAAGTCTCTATTGAATGTAACCTCCATTCTTCTATGAGCCCAAATGACTCTAAAAATTACTGAGATCCTTCTTAGCTCACAGTGAAAGGGCCAACCTCTGCCCTTCTTCATGGACAATCTCCAAGATTGTCCTGGGCTCACACATCTATGAGTGCATCATAGACATTTTTCCTGCCTAAAAAGAGGAAAATCTCTTTTCAGGGATGTTTCAGGGGTGGGAATTGCGACTTACCACATGCCACATGCCTCGGGATCCTGGAGCGTCAGCTCTGTCTGGCAGCTCCCGTTCCTTAATTTAAGGCAATGTGTTTGATCAGGGAACTAACAGGATTCACCCCAGTTAACCCCACGGATCCCAGAGCGAGCGATGGCTGCTCCAGGAGAGTCACACTGTTCCCCTGTAGTCCCTGGGGTGGCATCTCCAGGGGATGATTCAGCCCATCCTGAAGTGAGTTTTGGAGACATGTGGGCTAATTTACCCTCTGGAGGTTGTCCTTCTTTTCTGCTGGCAGCCAAGGGCACCTGGCAGAGAGACACCCAAGCAGTGCTGAGCCTGTGGATCGTTAAATCACATCAGAAAAACTCCACACGAACATTTCGTGTTGAAATGAACATTGTCAAGCCACGTCCCTCCCAAAGCTGTGTGTGAATCAGCATCATTACAGGGCTCTGGCTTTTGGGGTAAAATATCTGCCACACTTCTCACCCTCTAACAAAGGCAGTGTTTGAAGAGTTCAGGAGAGCTTTCACTTCTGCTCAGACCCTCAGCTGAGGGCTCTGGTGTTTTTTCCACCACACATGGACATGCACTCATTTTCTGTTCTTCTCTTAGAGAAGCTCCCACTGCATCAAGCAGATGGCGAATCTGGCAGACTATTTTTAATGCTGCCTAACATTCGAGGCTCAGATAAATGGGTGGTTTTCTGAATATCAGCTGTTAATTAGTTGGAGAAATAAAAAAAGGTGACTGATAGTTTGGGTGTAGCTGGGCTGGTGCTATGTTTGTATCTGAGTTTAAAGAATGAGAAAAGCCGGAATGTTTTTAAATATGGGATTTTAGGGAAGGTTTCTGTTGGACATTGGGGACTATGACTGATAGATCATATATTGATATTTTTTGAGGAAGGCCTATTTGCTTACACATCTAGAATTATTAATTCCTTCCAGTGATTCCTACAGAGGGATACCTAAAATTTCTTCATTTTGCTATGGACAACAAAGGCCACCGGAGAGACAGGGAAAATCACAATGAAAAATTTTACATCAACCTTCTGCCTTGATAGTTCAGAAATCCTTGGTGAAAGCTGCGCTTACAGAAGCAGCAGCAATTTTCAGAGTCCATGCAAGATACATAACTGAGTTTTACTAGAATCTTTTCTGACACACTGTTCCCCAATCTCATTAGTGAAAGATTATAATTTAGATTGTTTAAAAGCTGCAGTTTCAGTCTGGACTCTGAACATTGCTCACTGAGCTGAATGAAAGACATGACCAAGTGCTAAAGTATTGAAGACAGCAGGTTGAAACCAGAAAAAAGATGTAAAACTGAAAACTGAGGGTAAATTAACTTCAAAAATTTTTTTGCATTATTTATTTAGGAACTTTACTAGGGTAAAATAAAAATAATCAAACAGAAATTAAATTCTGGGAAGAAAACCCAATTATGGACAGCAGATCAGGACAGGATAATGTTCTGTACAGGGTTTGCTGTTTACAGAGGATTAGCTGTTCTGAGGATCAAATATAGAACAGAAATTGGATTTGCAAGCTGTGTTTTTACCCATCCTATCTAAAAGCAAAATATAATGTGATTAGTTGTAAACTGGTTGGCTGCAGAGTCTGTGCACAATGGTTCTTTAGTAAAATCTCCATCCCAGTCCTTAATCTGAGCTCCTGTCCGAGAGGGAAAGCCAGCCCAGAGCACCAGGGCTCTTAATCCCTGCTCTTCCCGAGGGTGCTTTCAAATCCTTGTCCTAGACCAGAGGTGGGTACTGTGGATGAAGAGACAATGGCTCCTAATTTCAGGAGAAAACATTTCAAAAAAATGCAGGACTGTTTCCAGGAAAGAAACCAGTCCCACAGAAGTGATGGCCAGGCCAGGAACCAGGCATCCCCATCGAGCCACACTGTCCTACTTTGCAGTCCCTGCATGCCTCATCAAAATGTTATTTCCACTCCAAAAAGCCTCAGTTATTATTCATCCCTCTTTTCCCCCATTTGCGTCACGTTGCTTTCCAAGGCAGACAGAACATTCCCCACTTCAATTGGATGGTCTTGATGGAAGCCCCTCGAAACGAACAAGTTAAACATTCAGAGAAGGCTGCTTTTCCTGTCCTTTTGTTTTTCCTACACGTGGTAGGATCATAGAATTGGGTTGGAAGGGACCCTTAATGGTTTAGCTCAACCCCCTGCAATGAGCAGGGACATTTTCAAATAGATCAGGTTCCGCAGAGATCCCTTCAACCTGGCCTTGAGTGTTCCCAGGGATGGGCCATCCATCATCTCAGAGGTTTTGATAACCACAGCAAGGACAGAAATATGAAATCATGTTAACTTTCAGGGGGGAAAAAAATTCTGTTTGCAGATGCTGCATCACTTTTCAGGAATACAGCCTTTTCCTCCTGGCACTGATCCAAGGGAAACGCAGTTGACAGGGTTTATACGGGGCTGATTTTCTTCATGGCAATTAGTCATCAATCTGCAAGCTGAAGCAGAGGCCTCTGTTCCCATTTCCCACGTGGTTTGTCACTGCTGGGACTCTGCTCAGACGTGGTTTTGGCTCTGCCTTTGCTTTCAGAAATGACACTGCCAGCTGAGTGTCCTGTGTTGGCTGGTCTTGCAGGAGACTTTGGTGCCACCAGGCAATCTCAGAGTCCCTGCACCCTCTCTTTCTTCATCCCTGGAGGTTCATCCCCGGATTTTTTGGGCTGACCTGCACGACTATACACTTTTTGGTGTGTATTACACGGAAACCTGGAATTTCATTACAGGAAACCTTATAAAGGCACGATCTTATCTCACTACCCCAGCTGTAGGAACTGCTGTGGTCTCCTGACTTTGGCCTCTGTCATGCAGGGTGCCAATCCTCTGCCGAGCAGGGATATCTTCCAGCAGCAGGCATTAATGCAGAGCATGAGGTGCTGTGAAACACAGCTCAGCAGTGGCTTGTCACCCACAGGGACACGAACAGTGTGACTGCGGCTCAGAGACAGCTGAGACAGATCTGAAGGGAGATGAAATTTGTGGATCAGACCCCCAAAAAGTGCCAGGAATGTATGATCGTGGTGACCCAGGCTGAGCAGCTTTGGGACACCTGCCCGAGCAGGGACATCTGCACAGGGCTGAGATGTTGTCCTCTGCAGGCAGTGCCAGCAGGGCTGGCTGTCCCCAGAGCTGCAGGTCAACCTCTGCAGGCCACGGGAGAGCCCACGTGTCCCATGCTGCTGAGGGGTGGCCACCAGCCAAGTGTCCCCACATTGCCTTCCCGCTGCCGATGTCCCCCCATGATAACAGGCTCCGGGCAAATAGGATTCCTATACAGCCCTGGAGCCACCAATAGCACTCAGTGCCATCCTCCCATCCCTCTGGAACACATTCCAATCGTATTCCATCAGCACAACTGGCACCGAACGTGAACCTGCATTCAATAAGAGCAACAATTGCGCATTGCCACAGAGCATCTGAGGCTGGCTGCTGTGTTTCAGAGCAGAGGGAGATGCTCAGAAAAGCTCAGCACGCTGCAATAAAAGGAAACTTTAATAGCATGTGCTTTTTGATTAGGAGGAAAAAAAAAAATCAACCAGCTGAGGACAAGCATCCTGAGATGAGTATGAAACTGCAGTGGGTGATTCACAAATCCTCTTTTAGCAAACCGAAGTAAAAGAGCCAAGTATGGAAAACTAAAAAGCGTGTATGGAGACAGCTCATGATCTAGTATCACAGCCTTTGTTTCGCTTCCCACTCTTTCACTACTTCATGGAGTAAAAGGGACCATCAAAATTCATCCTCAGTGCGTTGAAAGCTCCTACTGCTTTCTATGAGTCAGGCCAACTTTCTTACCTTTAATGTTTGTCAATAATTTTTTTATCTTTTCCTCTCTTGTCCGTCCTGGTCAATAATAATTGACTTCCAGAATAATAAATACCTGAAATAACACTCCTGGCACATCACAAGCCTTCACTCTCTGTTCAGCCACAATTAGCATCATCCCCTCAGCTCCTGCATGTACCACTTGTACTCTCCCATCCTCTGTCAGCCAATTCCAGCAGCTGTCAGTCTGTCAGGATGCTGTGCTCTGCTGGCAGCAGGAATCCAGCCCTGTCTGACCTCCACTGGCTGTGTTTTATTGCCTTGATTGCTCCTGTGTTTTAATAACCAGGGGTCAATCCCTGGGCAGCAGAGACTCTTCAAGCACACCCATTTCCCCAGCAGCAGCCACTGCCTGCCTCAGCACCCGAGTGCCTGCAGGTTTTATGAAGATGCTGCCCGGAGTGATCTCACCTGGGGCAGAGCACAGGGAAGGTGGCTGTGAGTGCAGGTGTGGGTCACAGCCACCTCTTGGAATGGCCCCCCTCTGTCCTCTTCTGTGCCACAAAACCCCTGATGCTTTGCTCAGGAGCAAGAGGGCTCCTCAGCACCAGTGAAAGCTGCAGGCTGGAGCTCTGTGGGAGTGCCAGTGACCACCAGGGCACACCAGCCTGGCCGTGCTGTCCGGACTGTCCTGGCACTTCAGGCTCGCCATGGCCTGACCTCTGAGCAGGCATCAGCAGCAGAGCATCCCCTGGCATCTCCCACTCCATTTCCAGAGGCAGAGGTGTGGCTGCTGATTCGCCCCAAGCAGGCCCAGAGCCACTTCAGAGACACAGTCAGAGCAGTGGGGATTTGCTTTATTCAGCACCACTGTGGAGATTCACTCCTCAAAACACACACACCCCAGCACTGCCAACACACAATATTATGGGTAGCATTCATGGATATTCATCACATTCCCTGGGATAGGAGTGGTTATACAAATCATTTATTGGAAATCATTAATATCATTAGCATGTGTGCCACGCATGCTCTGTGCGTCCTGGTGATCTTTGGGGTCTTCTCGTGATGAAGATCTGTAGTCTTCATCACAGTGCACTTTTCACCTTTCTCTCTGGAGCATGGGCAGTCCTTGGTGGGTGATTCAGGGTTTCTGTGCTGGCCTCAAACAGATTCTTGTCCCTCTTATCTCGACAAGATTAAGGGAATCCTGTTTTTCTAGGTTTTAGAACTTACATATTCTGTCTCTCAATAGTTAATTTGAGTTACCTACTGACTACCCATTTCTCACTGGCACCGTGTGACACCTCCAGGTGAAGGATTTCCCCTGGAGTCTGAGAGGCACCTTGGAGGAGGTGCAGGGGAACTGTGCCACACCAATGCTGTGACAATTTAGGAATTAAAGTGCTTCAGAGTCAAGGCTGACAGAGCGAGGCTGCAGGCTTAATTGCCTCCTGGCACCTGCACCTTTCAGAGGAGTCTTTAATTAGATGATGATGTGATATTTTTCCAGGGTGGTCCTCACCTCACTGAGCACACAGGTGAGCTTCAGATCTCATCTGTGAAATGCCACTTTCTTGCTCTGCTCTCAGAGAAAGCATTCCCACTCAACCCTGTATTCTCATGTCCACACTTTCCTTTTATTCCACCCACTCCTGCTTTTCCCACTGGCAGCAGAGGTACCTTTCAATGGCTGTTTTTTCTCCCAATATGTCCACTAAGAACATTTTGATTTAGAACATTGCAAGATTGGATAGTGCAACATGCACCCACAGAGGACATGTGGGTTTAGGTTGGAAGCAACCTCGGGGACCTCAGTCAGGAGGACAAACATCCCATAAACACATTTATTGAAATGGGGGGCTCCTCATTGAGAGCGCTGTGGAATTCTTGGGTGTTTTTCTCTCAGAGGCAGTGTGCTGTCTCTGAATCCAACAGGACATCAAATTAGGACTCCTGGGTTCTGTTCCTTGCCTGCCACTCCCCAATGGTAAGATACTGGGGAAGTAATTTAACACAAACAAGCTTCAGATTGCAGAGCTGCAATATTGCACAGGGGTGCAGTGAGACTGATGAAAAGTGCTATAATGGTGTTATTAAAGTGCTTCCTAAACCCCAGCTGCAGAAGAGATTCTCAAACAGGGAGTGCCATCACCTACGAGTCCTGATGGACACAGGAGGCTTGGGAAAAAGTGTGGCATGGGATTGTGTCCCTGAAGGCTGTGTCACAATGGGATCAGGGGAAGCTCCTACATGTGCTGCTCAGTTCTTCCTCAATCTGGGCTTTTAAATCCTTAAATTTACAGTTGTTATCACCCTGCAGCAACACTGCACTACGAGAAACCCTGTGCTCTCAGTTCCCACACGTTACTGCTCCACTTCTGAACGGCACTTAGGTCTCCAGAGCTTGCTTGCTTTATCAACAAAGACGCAGGTATTAAACGGGAGTAAGGAAATATTCCAGCTCACAAATCAAATCAGATAATTGAAATCACGGAGTGTGCCTTAAAATCAACCCAGTACACGCCTGAACAGGGTTGATATCTCACTGAGAACTAACCATCCTTTCTCTTTTTTTTTCATTTTTTCCCTCTGCTGCTGCTCCCTTTGGAAGGTGATCTTTAGTAAATACTGCAACTCCAAAGATATTATGGACCTTTTCTGCATTGCAACAGGGCTACCGAGGTAGGTTTGTCATTTGTGACATTCATTTCACTTTTGTTTCTTTCCTTTGGGTGCCATTTAACGACAGGCCCCAGCTGATTTATTTAGCTGCTATTCAGGCTTGTCTCTCGTTCCAGTCTGCTGGAAGAAGAAACTGGGGCAATCCAGAGCTGGAAAAGTGTGGAGGCAGGGAATTGAGCCACCTCGGTGCTGGCTGCACACGAGAAACAGAACGGAATAAAGCAGAGGAGAAATAATCTAAAATAAAAGCAAGTGAAGAAGCCCAGCCCTGAGCGCACACAGATTGGGCACACCTGCCACTTATATCTCAGTATTGCATTTTTGCCCATATTGAGTGAAATGCAGCCACACGTTTAGAACTTGTTTTTTAGGGGAACAATTGGGGCCAACAAGAAGTATTGCCATTGGGTAATAAGCTTTCTCTTTAGAAGTTTTAAAATCTAATCCCAGTATGGGATAATTGAACGCAAGGCAGCCTAGCTGAACCATTTTGTAGGACATAAATATCCCCAAATCCATTACCCAGGCCACGTATTTCCTCATTTATCCATCCATCCATCCATCATCCATCCATCCATCCATCCATCCATCCATCCATCCATCCATCTATCCATCCATCATCCCTCCCTCTCTCCCGCCCTCCCGCCCTCCCTCCCTCCCTCTCTTTACTTCTGCACCACCTCCAGGCAGTGGAGCAGGGGAAGGGAAGCCCCTAAGTCACCTCTGGAACCCTTAATCACCTCTAGAAAGGGAAGTCTGCTGTCTGCATGAGGACCTCGAGCAGCACAGGTTGGATCCAATGAACCAAAGTCTTTATCTCTGGACACATGACTCTACAGTGCAAGAAAAGTGCAGGAGAAAAATAAGCCAGTCTTTTAATCAGGGTTTTATTGCATGGCTCCAGCTCTGGAAAGATAAAATTGACTCAGAATTTGCATAAGCTGCTGGACGGAATTAATGCCTTTTGCTGTTTATTCTATTTCAGCCCATTTGACATTAGAGAGGTTAATAACTCTCATTTTCCTATGGTGTCAAATACTTCCACTCCATCACCCAGGAAACTTTGTTTAGCAATTTTAATCCTTCACAATCAGGGTGTTCACTGCTTATTTGGCATTTTATTTTCATCAGAAGATTTCCAAAGGAAAATCGCATTTCAACCAGGATCGTGGAGCCAAAGTAAACCTCCAAGGTTTACATCTGAGCCTATGAGATCACAGTTATCATAGTATTTAGAAAAAAAAAAAAAAGAAGACCCCATATTCAACAAGACATTTGTTTTGTTTGTTTTGGTAAATGAGTAACTAAATAATTTCAACATATTCATGGCACCAGAAGTAATTTGTATAGTGTGAGTCAATATGTAGCTGCTGAGTCAATGTATCACAAAACTCAGCTTTTTACCAGAAATTATTAGTCAGTGAGTCAAGAGAATAAATTAATTAGCAGGGAGCAAGGTCTGCTCTGAGATCAAAAATTATCACAATTCACGTTTTACATGGGTGAAGCCTCAAGCCTACCCTGTCCTGTGCTTTGACTCTTTCTGCTTTGAGGTGACAGAGGTGTCACACACTTCCAGGCCAGGAGCAAGGAGAAAAGATGCATCTGCAGGAGAGAAGATGGCTCTGCACCACATGCAGCAGCACAGAATTTCAATCAGCTTTTCTAGGTCAAATAACCCTCTTTGGATCTTGCTTTTCAGGAACACGACCATCTCCCTCCTGACGGCAGACAATTGCATGGTGTCCATTGACCCCACGATGCCTGTGAACACAGAGAGGTGAGCCCTGCTGCCGCCTGCTCCCCAAAAACAGGGTCAGGCCCAAGGGACAGGGAGGTGGCTCCCTGCAGGTGACTTTTGTGTGCAGGGGGAGGTGGGCAACTCCCCGGAGGGAGGGGGTGAAAGCAAGAAATCCATGCTGGCCTGTGACACAAATGCTGGTTTGGAAGGATTTTACTTGTTCTTAAAGCAGGAGTAATTGTCTGAGGAAAAAATACTGCTTTTAGGTATTTAATGTAGAGCATCTGTCCCCATCCCTCCCTGTTTGCTGTCAAAGCTGCTTTGTTCCCCTGCTCCTGGTTGCTCTGCTAGGACTCAACCAGCAGAGGACTTGAAAAGCAAACTCAAAGCTTTTGGTGAGCTCAGGGCTCTTCACTGCTGGATTTGGCCCATATTTCATTATGACTTATCACTGCCATTGCTCTTCTTGATGCCACGTGAAGGAGCTCGTGCACAGGACAATGCATGAGCACAGAACAAAAAGATATTTTGGCTGCCCCTGGATCCCTGGAAGTGTCCCAGGCCAGGATGGACAGGGCTTGGAGCAGCCTGGGACAGTGAAAGGTGTCCCAGTCCAGCGCAAGGGGTTGCACCTGGATGATCTTTAAGGTCCCTTCCAACCCAAAGCATTCTATGATTCCGTGATTCTGTCTCTAGTAAATCAGAGGGTCGTGTGCTCTGAAAAAGTGCTCATTGTTTATTCAAACTCTGTTTTTAAAAGAGCTTAGAATACATTGAAGTACTTCTTCATACTTCTCAGGGAGTACGGATTTGGAATTTAACTGCATTGTGAGTGTTGCTAACCCCAACCCTCTCTGACTCTTCCAGGTCCCCATACAAAGTGATTCCTGTTGTGACTGAGCAGCTCTCAGGTAAAATGACCCTTTTAAACTGAATCTGCTAAAGCTGAATTTACTAGAGCTCAATTTTCAAACACTTGCATGTGGAAATTATGCGGCCGTGATGCAAAAACCCAATGATGTCGGTGGCACAGTTGTAGCTGCAGCAGAATAAGAAGTGTCTGATCACAGTGTTCTGCAGGAAAACTTAAAAAATGTGCCCAAACGTCAATGAATTTGAGGATGAAGTGAATGGCTGAGGTCCAGGGGATTTTCCCAGTGCCTTGCTCGGGTCTGACTCAGCACCCCTGATGCCCTGGGGAAAGTCTTGCCTGGAGCAGTGGGGTTTTTTCAGGCAAGACAAATGAAAGCCTGTCCTGCAGCGTTTTGTTAAACTTGTTCATTCCTCAGCAAAGCTCTGCTGAGGAACGCTGAGCACAACATTCAAGCCCCATGTTATTTCCAAATGGCTGAGGAGAGAACATAATTTCTGTTGTGGGCACGGTAGCTCCAAGTGTGATAAATATTTAAATACACCTGGCAAGGCTAAAGAAGGCCTGGGTGAAAGAACACATCTGGAGCACATTCCCCAGGCACAGCCCTGCTGTACTCCACAGGCAGGGATGAAATGCCACTCCTCCCATTTCCCTCTGCCTGCCAATATCACGCTCAGGCCGGCAGCTCTCAGACTCCGGAGCAGAACATTTGCTTGGGGCTATTCCTGTCGAGCATCTGGCTCGTGGTTTTTCTCATCTGCGCAGCTGCAGTGTCTCCTGCCCCTCACATCAGGGCAGCCTGTGCACTCTGGAGCCACAGGGGCTGCAGGAGGACAGGTGACATCAGCTGGGGACACTCTCTGGAGCAGTCAAACGGGAAGACAGGAGAGACAAAAGGCAAGAGGTTAAGATTGTCCTGGAAACACAGAGTGCAGAGGCAGAGCAGCAGTGAGACAGAAAGCCTGGGGGTGGAAAATGGGAGTGCAGGAATGGGTGTCTGCTGGGATGGGAGAGAGGAGGTTTCGCCAGTCCCACCTCGTCTTCTTGCTGAGGCTCCTGAATTATGCAAGAAAATAATGCCTGACAGCACTTCTAGGAGGGGAGGCACAGGGAACTGAGGCCACTCTGTGAGGCATCTGCGTGGGCAGAAACATCTGGAAAGGAGGAATACAGGGAGGCTACAGCCGGGAGATTGTGCATGCAGGGAGCAAAGGTGAGCAGAGAGCGCAGAGAGCACAGAGGGTAAGGAACAGGGAAGAACCCAAGCAGGTTAAATCTGTGACAAGCCATAAACAGGTCCCATGGCAGTGACTGCCAGAAGGAGAGGGTCAAAGCCTAGGGACACGTGTGGCTGCGAAGGGAACGGAGCTGTCTGCTAAATGATTTCCTTATTGTGACCAACTCTGCTGCAGCAGCATCGCTCTCCCAGTCTGGGAGTACAATCTTGGCGCTATCTCATCAGCAAAGGTGGGGTGGAGCACGTGGCTCTGTGTCCCAGCTGCCGTGAGTAACCTCTCCATTTGCCCCATGGCAGAGGAACGGGGCCAGCGCAGCTCCACCAGGGAATGCCACCGAGTTAGACCAGCTGGAAGCTGGCTGAGGGGCCTTCTAGAAAATCTGCTCTTCTTTTATTTTTTTTTATTCCCCCAATGTGAAACTAGCAGTATATTTTTATAAGGCCGTGTATGACTTTTCGCACTCTCCCAAGGCCCTCATTTTTCATCCCCAGCTGACAGCACATGGCTCTGCTTTGTGCAGAGCGCAGCTCACTGTGTCAGCAAGATCCCTCTTCCCTCCCTGCATTTTATAAAGCGAGGATTTCCAAAGATCTGAGCTTAAAAGGGCAAGGAAAATATCTGACCATAGATTGTCAAAACATAACACAGAGTCTGCTATGGAAAGAAGAAGAAAGTTGAGCTGAGTGTGATGGAACTAATGTTCCTTGGTATCTTTTTCTCTTTCACATGGCTTGTCATTAATCTTAAGCATTCCTGACATTTTGCTGACAGTAGGAAGAATAAACAGAGTGGGAAATTGTTCCTCCTCATTAGAAGAAAAAAACCCCAGCTCTGTTCTAGTCTTCACTTCTCAGACAACTCTGCCTGCGTGATTCTGCTTCCCAAAGCAACTCACCCAAACACATGCCAAAAAGGGAATCACCCCAATTTTCACAGTGGTGGGAGGAAATGCACCTCTTTTCAGCAATCTCCCTGGCAGCTGCAGAAAAATGGCACACACTCCAGTGAGCAAAGGCTGTAAAAGGTGGGACTGGGAAATATAATCCTTCAGGAGGAAAAATATAAGCAGTGGCTTCCATCCAGCAGAGGAGATATCCACCAGAGTCCTGCTAAGAAACAGTTCTTCATTTCCTGGACATAGTCACGGGAGAGGGCTGGAAATAAAAAAAAATTATTATTCCAGTGAGTGTTGGATGCAGCAGGGATCACTGTGTCAGGGGTCAGCTGTCTGCAAGGGGCAGGGTGAGGGTAGGGGAGGCCTGAGCTCGCTGGCTCTGAGCCTGTGGAGCTGCTGGGTCACATCCTGTCCCTCCTGCTGTGGCCCTGGACCAGAGCACTAACCCCCAGTGCCAAACCCTTCTCTTTGGGCTGTTTAGATCTCCAAGCCCATCGAGTAGGCATCCTCTGTCTCCCAACAGCACAAGTGCTCTTGTCTGTGTCCTCCTGGTGGAACTGGCTCAAAAATTCACAAACTGATGGCTGTGCTGTGGCTCTAATTAGTAGGGTTCAGGCACTCTGCAATTTGATGGAGATGACAATTAAATGAACAAACCCTATTAGCAGCATGCTCTCGAGGAATAAAACTGAAATCTGTTGTGCTTCTGATAGTGCAGGGAAAGGAGCTGTTGGGGAGGTCAAGTGAGCCTGACCCTCTGAACAGGCAGGGAAAGCACACAGGGACTTTCTTTACTGCAGCAAAGCCCAGCAGTGGCTGCACCAGAGATCTGCAGGGATGCTTTTTCCCCCTGGATGATTCAATACCCGAGATCTTGTGCAGATTGGTAGTGGTAAAACGACAGAAGCTTGTCACTGTGCCTAAATCTTCTTACTCTGGCATCTCTCTCTTTGGATTCTCGTTCACGCTCACAGCTCAGGCAAGACTGAGGAGGCAGAGACTGAGAGAAAAATCCTCCTCCCACCTGCTGCTCCTTACATGCATCCCACGGGGATGAGTGCACGGGGATGTGCCCAACTGCTTCGGGGTTGCTCACCTGATGGGGAATTTGCATGTGACATCCCAAATTCACCTGAGCTGCTGCGTGAACCTGGGGCTCGATGTGACAGATCCACGGACGTGGGCTTGGGCTTGAAGCTCATCCATTCCTCAGGCTTTTGTTCACCTGGCTTCTTGTGGGTTTTTTAATTACTCGAACTGCCTGGATCCAAACAAACCACAGAAAGCAAACTACAGAGAGAGAAGCCAGAGGCAGAGGCAGAAGCATTTGTGAGAATTAGGGCAGGAATTCACCAGCCTGATGCTGGCAAGGAAAAGGAGATGCCCATGCCCTCCCAGCCCTGCTTGACCACAGCAGAAAAGACGGGGGGAAGCCAAGGCACCCCTCCAACCCCACAGAGTCCCTGCCTGCAGCCTGCTGATGCTGGCAGCGTGGCCAGGGGAGCCAGGGAGAGTGGGAGGATGGAGGAGGCTCCCTGGCCCTGATCCCAGCGGGTGAGAGGACAGAGGAAGAGGCACTGCTGGGCAGGGCAGTGCGAGGCAGAGGGTACCTGCCAGTGGGTAACAAACCATCTGTGCCATCAGGGCAGGGACACCTGAGCTGCTCAGGGAGCCCCCGGTGCCAGTCTGGCAGGCAAGGTGTGCTCTCCCTGCCAGCCCAGACCTGGCCGCGGCGGGAGCCGCAGGAAAAAGTGCCACTGCCATATTCCCTGCACCTGCTTTGTTCCCAGAACCTGCTGGGGACAAGGCAGAAGGGCCTTTCTCCATGCTCCAAGCTCCCTGCAGGGGCCATGGGGCAAAGAGCCGGAGCGCCTGCAGAGCAGGGAATGAGCCATGGGAAGCCTGGGGAAGCCTGAGCTGGCCTGTCCCCTGCCCAGCATTAACCAGTGCAGGGACAGGTTGGAATTGTCATTTGTCAGCTATAAAGCACCCTGAGTGCTGTGCAAAACCCTGGCTGGCTGAAAACCTGTGCTTGTAAGCGTTGCACACTCACGGTGCCAGTGGGGGGTGAGGGGAGGAGAAAGTTGCTGGGATTTTTGGGGATCTGTAGCACGACCCCGGAGCTGCTGCCAGGGCTGCCTGCAGTGGGGTTTCCTTTTCACAGAGGGAATGGCAGCAAAACAAATGAAGCAATCCGAGGGAAAAGGTATCTGTGTGCACCTGGGGTATCAGCCCTGCCCCGGGGGATAAAAAAAAGAAGACAGAGGGCAATGAAGGGAGCAAAAACACACTTAACCCTCCTGTTCTACGAAGGAGAGGACAAGGGAGACTAAATGATGCCAAAGCAATGTGTCATTTTCTTCAGAAACAGGGGTTACCAGAGGTCTTCCCTTTGGAAAGGAAAAGGGCAGAGAAATGGATCTTTGTCTCTTTAAGATGAGACGAACTGCCACTCTTAGTCATATATCTTTACTGCACCCTAGGGTTATAAAAACATACATCTTCATTTTGAAAGCCTTTTATTACATCCATAAACATCAGATTGCAGCTGACTGTTCCCTGGATGAGAATTTCCTACTACTCTAAGTGAGTTTTGACAGGGGGAGGGAGTGAAAGTAAGATTGTTGGGTTTTTTTTTTTACTGGAACAGTGTTTATAGGGAACTTGTCAGTCTCTGGCACGCTCCAGGCACTGTCAGAGGGCTGAGCAGCATCGAAGGGAGAGGACACAGGTTTTTCTCTGCTTGTTTTCACTGTCGGACTCAGTGCCATCCCAGGTGCTGCACACGGTAAGTTTTCCTCCTCTCTTAAATAGGACGCGGAATTTGCTTTGTTTCAGCGCTTGGGTTTTGTGAGAAAGCTGGAAAATGGGTCTGTGAGAAAGGAACTAATCTCTCCATTTTCTCTGCTAGCCACTCCACCAGGAGTTGGGATAAAGGAAAAAAAAAAGAAAAAAAGGGGAAAAAAAAAAAAAAAAAAGAAAAAAAAAGGGAATTAGATCTGAGACTTTGGGAGCACAGAATGCTTGCTCCAGTTTTGAGACACAGGGGGTGACAGCCAAATTGTTTTGACCAGCAGTGTGAATGCTCTTGACAAGTATTGCTGACATCTCTAATACCCGAGGAATTGCAAATCCTTTCAACAGGTACAAGAGCTATTATTTAGAAATAAATGGTGAATGCTGGGCTGCATTTCTGTCTGAGGTGTTTTGCCTGGGTGATTGCACTTGTGAGGCATGGTTTTCCCTCGGGGAAGGAAGGACAAGGAGGATCTGCAGGAATGCCATCGGGGTGTTTCTGTGCGGGGTATAAATAGGTGTTCTGTAATCTGCAGTGTGTTTATGAGTGCACTCAATGTTTCCTTTCCCTGAGCATGAGGAACTAAGAGCACAGCTCAGCACAGAGCAGTTTGCCTTAGCTGGTGGGGGAAAGAAGGAACAATCCCAAAACAGCAGCTCAGGGCTCAGCAAAGGAGACACATGCTTCCCCTGCCCGTGTGGACACACTAAAAGAGGGGAAAATATTACTATCGTATTTCTTCCTTCCTAAAGCTCACTTTCCCTCGAAACCTGGTGTCCTGTTTTGAGGGATTGCTTGCTTTTCCCTGTGATTGCAGTCCTGTGATTTTCTTGGGAAGAGGCTGGGGCTTCACCAGGCTGACCTTGCTGAGGCAGAGGAAGATCCTGAGCTGGGGAGGCTCCCAGGGCAGGCAGGGAACAGCAGGATCCCCCCAGGATCACCGTGGCAGCACTGCCCAAGCTGTGCTCTCCAGGGAAAAGGGGCTGGGAAAGTCGTGCCCTGCTGTGTCCATCCCACAGAGCAGGAAAGGCAGACTCCATCCTGCAGGGATGGAACAATTTGGCACCTCACATTTGCCTGGAGTTTACACACAGCAGCACAATGCTTAGATATTGGCACCAGAAAAATTAGCCTCCAGGATAATGTCCCGGGATAAAACTGAAAGGCAAGATGGGGTTTTTTTGTGTTCATGGGCACTCTGTCATGGTGTGCTGACGGTGCAGAGACACTGATTGTGAGCAGGACCTTCCAAAAGCCACCCGAGGCTCTGAGTGTCCCACCCAAGATATGGGAAAGGGATCTCCTCTCCAGAGAGGGCTGCCCCCAAAGAGCCTGCCCCTCACAGACCCAGCCTCCCAAAAATAAAACTTCTGAGAAACCTTGACTGCAATCTGCAGGAAGACAAGGCAGCTGAGACAAGGAGTCGTTCCCAAACCCTGAGGTTTGTACCCTTAGTACAAAGGACCAAAGCAATTTTTTGGCCTCACCATCAGTCTGGAGACACCACTTCGCAGAAGGGTTGAGGGTGTCTTCTTTCCTCTGTTTTTTTCTATCATGTCTCCCTTCTATTTTTTTTCCAGAGAAAGAAGAATTGTTCCAGAATTTATTGGGACAGATTGCTGAGCAGTTCTCGAGGTAAGAAACTGAACATCATTATTAATTTAAAATGTTATTTCTTTTATCACCCTGAAGTGAAATTTTCACAACAGGCAGAGGGGCATTTAAGACATCTTTCAAATCCCCTTCTGCCTGCCAAATTTAGGTCTGGGACACGTTATTTCCTGCTGACAGCAATACAGTAGCTTAAACCAAAAGCAATTTCAGTGATTATCTTTGATCTAAAAGGAGATCAAGCAGTAAATGCTCCTTCCCTCTTCGGAAGCAAAAGAAATGCTTTTTCGTTGAACAGTCAAATCATCAGATTTGTTTCATTTTCCCCTTTATCACCCAAAAATGTCTCTCCTCCGAGAGGGTTTCTCAACATCTGTGTAGCTGCTTATTTAATCCCAGCTGGTTTCAATAAGACAGATCAATCCCAGCACAGCCCAGCAAATCACCAGCGTAACTCGACAGGAGGGGAGGAGGTTTCAGAGTGTGCAGACACCAAGACGCTGCTCTTAGACGAAGCATTATCAATTTAACTTGGCTTCCCTGGGGGGTAGAGTAGCAAGCCCCTGCTGAGAGAGGGGGAGATGAAGTGTTGTAGAGCCACAGTACATTTCCAGGGCCATTAAAAAAAAAACCCCACTTGCTGTTAATTTTTCTGAAAATTAAGCCGGGGTGTATTTTCTGCCCAAATGTTAGCATTTCCATGGAAAATTTGCTTTTCTTTGCGGCAAACGTGGCTGGGCAGATCAATCATAGAGACAAAAATATGGACATTTCTAACAGAAGTTCTTAGCACCTAAGGTTAGGTAGAGCATTAAATGTATAACATTAATACATGAGGGTTTTCTTTCCAGGGTTTTTAAAATCAATGAGCTGAAAACGGAAGTAGCTAATCACTTGGCAATGCTGGAGAAAAAGGTTGAATGTGAGTGTCCCTTTATTCCTATCACAGTGGGAACCGCTGCCTTGTTGTGCCCTCTGACCTGTCCTGCTCCCCACAGCCCCTCCACTCTCCCTAATCCTGTGTGGTTTGGCCAATTTTGAGCCCAAAAGGTGGCGTGGGGATGGTGGGAGCCCATGGTGGCACTGGCGTGGGGACCAGGGTGGGCTGGCGGGTGCTGCCAGCGTTCAGAGCTGTCCTCCTGTCCTCAGGACATCCTGTCCTCCCCTTGGAGGGGCTGCTGAGCCCTCCACTGAGCTCTGGGGCCTGGGGCCGTGTCCTGCTGTTCACATCCTGGTGGCAGAGGAGCTCCATGTCCCCATCTCCACCTCCTGACCCGTGGTCAGCCCTGCCGTGTCCCCCGTGCCCCAGGGGTCTGTCACCTCCCTGCACCCAGCAGTGACCCCCCCATCCCTCTGCACTCCTCTAACACTGGGGCACCTGGTCCCATCCTCCCTGGGGCGTTTGGTCTGTAATTCCAGGGGTCACACCCTCCTCCCGCTGTCAGTCGGGTCCTTGCACTCCAACACGATCATATTTCCACTGTGCAACAACCAGGTTAAACTCACCTGGCCAGCCAGCTCCTTTTCTGGTTTTGGGGTTGTTTTGTTCCCCCCTGTGCAGCCTCTGGGTTGTTTCAGTGCATTATGCAGAGCACAGGTCCCAGAGAGGCAGGGATGGGCTATGGAGGAGTTGCTGCCATCCAGGTTTGGCTCCAAAGGCCACATCCCTGCAGATGCTCAGCTCTGAAGTCAGGAGCAGGACAGCCTTTCCCAGCCCTACAGCTGCAGAAAGCATTTTCCCACTGGAGCTGGCTGGAAAAAAAAGTTTCTGGTTCATGGAAGAAGTTTTTTCCTGAAACTTCCCCTGACCAGAAGCTACCTTGACCCTGCAGCTGCTGGGGGAGACTGATCCCTCTGCCAGCAGGGAAAGGAAGAAATGTCCTTGTTTGAAGAGAAGCTGCAGGGAAACCTCTCCCTGTGGCCACCTCAGGCTCCTGGTGCTGTGGGATGTCCATGGAGGGGGCGACCTGCAGCTTGCCTATCCCCCAGAAAGGAACCTAGGTATGAATTCCTCCCTGCCTGTTTGGCTGCTGCTTCTCCCAAGGCTCTGCTGATTTATTTTTTGGTCCAAAAGACCAAAAAAAAAAGCAAAAAAAATAGAAAGAAAAAAAAGAAAAAAGAAGAAAAAAATAAATTAGCTCAGTCACTCTGAATTTTCAGTGAAACTTCTGACCAGCTCCAGTCCTCAGGGCTAGATGCCATGGATTAGAGCAAATGAGGTAAGCCTGTGGGTCTTTGTATCCCCTTGGCAGCCCCAGCAAGCAGCTCTCCCAGCCAGCCAGGGGCTGCTTTTGGCCTCTGGTGAACCCTCTGGGGTCCCTGGCACATGCTGTGCCTCTCAGCTCTGGCAGTGGAGGCAGAGAACCGAGGCATTCACGCCATTCCTGGCAGGACAGAGCTGAGCACTCGCCCACTCCAGCGCTTTATGCTGGTTTAGGGTGTGCTGTGTCGTGCAGGTGGGCTGAATTCACTGCTCCCCATGGCAGGGCTCTCTCCCTCCCTCCCTGGGTCCCACATTCCACCGTTCCCTGATGGAATCAGCAGCTGATGGAGCAATCTGCTGCCACTCTATCCGAGCGTTCCCTGTCCCAGCTCCAGCAGCCTCAGCCTGTGGGAAGGAGCTCCCTGGGCTGCCTGTCTGCAATGCACCCATCTGCTCGAAACTGGGCTGCCAGAGTCTGCCACAGAGCCCACTCTGCAACGTTCTGAAATAATTCCCCGGGCTGTCGTGTTTGAGAGGCAAAACCGTGGGAGAAAGGGAGAGTCCAACCTCCCTGCTCGAGCTGGGCTCCCAGAGGTTGCTCTAAGAGCTATGTTTCACTGCTGGATTCAGCCCAAGGATTTCTTTAGACAGCACAGGGTCTTTTCAGAAGGTATTTCTTGCTGCAGAATAATATAATGGGCCCTTAATCAGTGCGCATGACAAGGCTATTTATCATTTGCAAGCCAAATGTGGAAAGAATTGTGCTTTTATTTTGCCTTTTCTCCTGCCTCTTTCGGAGATCCCTTTTCCCTCACTTTCACATGTGCTCTCCAGGATTTCTTCCCCAGAGGGGACATGTGTGTGGGGATAAGTACTCATGACAGCATTACATCTGCACCTCACATGAAATGTTCTCAGCTTCCTTCCCATTCCTGCCTGGAGACCGCAGCAGAGATGTGTTTTCAGGGAGCCAAACCTTTTAGCTGATGTTTAAATCCCAGCTAAAGCTTGTCGCTTCCCCTTGGAAAATGAGTAGCAGAGCAAGCACTGGGAATGCTTTGTCCTGTGGCTTGACTCGCTCTGCACAGCAGCCCACACATGAAAAAGGAGGCTGGCAAAAAACCCTTTGCAATTTGTAAGTGCTTCACATCTACTTTAGGAAAATAATTATGTAAATTCTCTGTTTCTCCAGAGAGATTTGGGATGAAAACTAAAGCGATGCAACACGGAGAAATGCTCTGGGCTGCCATTTTGCACCAGAACTCCTCCCTGCAGTTGCCTAACCCATTTCTCTGTTGCTCTGATAACTCCACTTGGCTCCCACTGCTTCAAATAGGCCCTGGCCACCCTTTAGACATCTTGGCAAATGGGCTACCCATTAATTCCTCCCAGATGGTACAAAGCAGCACAGGGCCTGCAGCTGATCATCAGCAGTTGGACAGAGCACCCAAAAAAGCACAGGCAGGTATCCAGAATGAAGATATCCAATAAGCAGGGCATCCTGCACCACCACACTGTGATCACCCAAACAAGTTGCCTGTAACAGTGATAGACAAAAAATAAAAATAAAAAAAATAAAAATTCCTAAATGGGATTTTTAAGCAGAGGGCATCCCTGTAAACAACATAAACCAACTCCCTTTCCCTTTCCTCTCCTGACATGTGGCATTCTGGGCTGAGTCCATACACACCTCTTTCCCTTTTCCCAGTTCCATCTGTAATCTTTGTTGTTGCTCTCATAAAGAAAACAAAACCAAGGTCTCTGCTTATCTCCAGAGCTGTGCCCTTCAAGGCAGGGTTTTATCACTTACATGCTGCTCCCCAGATGAGCGTGATCCACACTGTGATTTTCTGGGGAAGTTGCTGAATGCTGATTGTCCGATTGCAGTTCCCCCGAGTTCCCGTGAGCCACAGCTCCGTCCGTGCAAACAACGAGTTCAGTAAACAAATGAGCTGTGAAATGATTGCCTCTGAATGACATGCACGTAATAAATGGTGCTGTGTCCTTGATCACGCTGAGAGTTCAACGAGGGGGAAAGAAGAGGGAGAATTATTCTCATACCCTCACTGCGCTGGGTCCTCACGTGGAATAAAGTGCCCTGCTGCATAAAAAGGCAATCAAACTTTTTGCCTCGTGGCTCTCACAATTACAGGCAGAAGGCAAATATAGGATTTTTTTCTGCCGCATGGAGAAATAGCCTTTGATTACAGAATTGATCAGTGAAAAAAAGTGACAGGTTTTCAATACTTAAAAAAAAAAAAAGAAAATAAAGAAATCCATCATTAGAGCCAAATTTTCAACATTTTTCTCTCCCTCCTGCACTCTCACTTTGATTTTTCTGTATCCAGCAATGCCTCTCAGAGCTCCTTAATGCTCTGCATGAACTTTCGAATTAAAACCTTTTATCTTAATGGGAATTCTAATCCTACCGGGACGTGTTTGCATAGCCGCGCTTATCATCCCATCGCGGGAGGGCTTTTTTTGCTCAGGATTTCCTCTGATTCGTGCTCTACAGCCAACAAGTGAAGGCACCAGAAGAGCTGCCTGCTGCTGTGGAAAAGCCGAGATGTTCTAGCCATTAAAACACACTGTGGCTGTCATCTGCACTGGCGGCAGAGAATTCCTGGGGGTTCCCAGGATCTCTGGCTTTGGCAGCACCTGCATGTGGCAGAGCCTGTGAGAGCTGCCTGCCTTACAGGATAACCCCACTGTCAGAGCTCTCTGAAATGAGATCCTGCGCCTTTTTCCGCCATGGTAACACCCCTGTTGTTCTGCTCTGTTGGCAGTGGAAGGCCTGAAAGTGGTGGAAATTGAGAAATGCAAGCGCGACATTAAAAAGATGAGGGAGGAAATGGCAGCGAGAAGCAGCAGGTAAGCTCTGCTTGGGACCTAACCACAGGAATAAATGTTTGGTTTCGAACCCTAATGCAACATTTCCACAGAATTGTCTCATGGGCTTAGAAGAAAAAGAGCAAGGAAACCAATAACCATCGAGGACAGTGGCTTTAATTTAACATTTGAAGATTTATAGCCATTCACCAGTCAAATTAGCTTGGGCCATGGGAATAGAGAAAAAGGTCTTGGGAGTTATTTGTCACCACACAGAATGGGAATCCTTCATCCAGATTTACTGGGAGAGGGGGAATGGGAAAAGAACTTCTGCACAGTGCAGCCTTTGGTTGGGAACCAGCTAACACTCGAATGAGCTCCAATATATTCTGGGAAATTACCAAATAAATATGTAGCAGCTCTTCTAATTATGATCTCATGCTATTATAAATCATCCGTTTCAAATTCAACGAGAAACTGGGAATTTACTTTCTAACGCAAGGGCTCATTGTGGTGGTGAAGCTCGGTTTTGCTGTAATTAAAACACCAGCAGAAAAAATTACATTTCCTACGGTATGTGGTCCCAGCTGGAAAATGCCCCCTGTGTCACTGAAGTGCCCCACTAGGACAAACAAATCATCACTGGGAGATTGGGAATACTTCTGGGAAGGTTGCTGAAGAGGGAAATACCATGGTGCTCAAAATGTGAAGGGGATTTTTCTCAGCAAATGTAATTATGCTGTCTTGACAGTCTCTCTTGGGGTCAAATTGTCTGACCTTTAATCAAAACTCTTTCCTACTGAGGGCAATGGGAGATGTACTAAAAGATTCAGGCTTTATAATCACTCGCTTTTATAAATGTTGCCACCCAGATATGTCAGGAGGCACAATGATAACGCATTCCCATGAAGTCCAAGGCCAAATTCAGCTGTCATATCAGCATAAACGCAGAGTAACATTATTAACCTCAGATGTGTGCCTCAGATTTATCCCAGCAGGATGGAATGCTGCTTGCCCTGTGACTTGCATCATTTCTTGTTGGGGTGCGCGGGGAAATCTCATTAGAAAAATCCCAGCCCAGGCTGGCAGCAGATGCAAGAGCTGGGTGTGATGTGAGAAACGTGTGTGTCCATGTGTCTTTTCTTCAGCCGTGCTTGGGAGCTAGGAGAGCTGAACAGTGATGCTCAGGTGGACAGGGAATTAGGTCCAAAAAAGAAGAAATTACGACAACTTCATGTTCGCTCGGTTGCCCCCACACCACGTCAGGAAGTACGAGACTGTCCCAGCAGCCATAACTCATTCCCACCCCAGATCCTGTCACCTTCCAATCTGTATTTTGTAGTACAAACAACAACCTGTTAGCAAGGAGAGCCGGAATGGGGAGCGTCACATCTGCTCAGTGCAGCCAGCTCCAGCTGGGGTGTCATCCCCACCGAGGGGGAGACGTGACAGGTTCTGAAAGCCAGAGACCAGCACAGGGTGTGAGGCTGCAAAGCTGTGCTGGAAATGGCTGTGGGGCTCAGCTGGGCACGGACACACACCCTGGCTTGAGCAGGATGCTGCTCTGCTCAGCATCACTTTGGTGCTGTGTCCACACGGCTCTGCCACAGCTCCTCTTGGTTACCTTGAGCTGTGTGTTCCTCCTCCCAGCTGCTCAAAACCCAGCCCGTGGTGAGCCCAGCCCCCAGCCCAGGGTGGCTGAGCAAGCCCTCTCCTGCTGGCATGAGATTTGTGTGGGAACAGAGGCATCTCGGGGAAGGGGAAATGCATTTGCTGTCATTTAGTCTTGTCATCCCTTGTGCAGTGCCATTTGCTAGATAACGTGGCTGCAATTAGGGATCACATCTAAATTGAATTAATGTACATAAATATGTGAGTGCCTATATTCCTTCAATAAGGTCACAGTGTACACAGCTGTAGGTATGTTTACCTATTCCTATATTTGCTGTTGCATTACCAAATGACAGAGTCACGTTGAGCAGCCAGGTTTATAAAAGCACAGTGAATTCTCTTTCTTTAGAAGAGCAAAGCAGCTCCATTTGCATCTTCCTCAAATTGCTTTTTTTTTTTTTTTTGCTTGTCTGCTTTTCGAGCTCACCACTGGCAGATGCTAATAGCATTATGGTGTCATTTAAAATCATGATCATTTGCAGACACAGTTTTACATTTGTGAAGGTCTGATGCATCCTGGCTCTGGTGTGCTCCCCAGTGAGCTGGGATGAAGGCTTCAATATCCCACTGCAGCTGGGAATTAGAGAGAGCTGGCTGACCCTCAGCTCACCCTGGCAGTCAGCTCCAATTAGGGCAAGGAATGCCCCAATCTCACTATTTTTATCTTACTAATACCCCACACAGTGGAGTTTTGAGGAAACAGCTTTAGAAACGATTAAGGCAGCTTTTTGTCAGCTGAGAATCTCCTCAAACAGGGCAGGAAAAGGCAGCTGGGTGAAGTCAGCTGAGCACCGTGAGCTGCAAAATGACATAACTTTCACAGGGTTCAGACACTGCCGTCAGAAATGACAGCAGACATCAATTTTAAGGGGAGAAAAAAGACCCGGACTAATTCCCAGCAGAGAGGAGAATCACTAAAAAGCCATACAATACAAAATAAAAGAAAGAATCAAAAATGGACAAATACAGTTAATGGAATGCTTTGTTTGGCTTCTTTTGGGAGTCTTCTTTTCACTTCCTTTGGCAGGGGGCTTGAAAACTGAGAAAGGATAATCCTGTTAGGACCACAGGGATAAATCCCTGGAAGTGTTCAAGGCCAGGTTGGATGGGGCCCTGAGCAACCTGATCTAGAGAGCAGCATCGCTGCCCATGGCTGGGCGGGTGGAGCCTGATGATTTTTAACATCCCTTCCAACCCAACGCATTCCATGATTCTGTGAATGCAAAATGCAAGAAGATCAGCCTCACACGAGATTTAATACAGTCCATGTGGAAAACTGCCTGGGAAAAGCCCTCCCAGGTCAGCTCTGATTGATCCTCACTTTGTCACCCAGCCCGGAGTGCCACATCAGTTGTTCCTTAAACATCCCCCTCCGGGGATGGGGACTCCCCCACTGCCCATTCCAATGCTTGGCCACCGTTTCAGTGAAGGAATTCCCCCGATGTCCAACCTGTCCCTCCCCTGGCACAGCTTGAGGTCATTTGGGAGAAGAGCCTGAGCCTCACCTGACTGGAACCTCATCAGGGAATTGTAGAGAGCGACAAGGTCCCCCTGGTGCTCTGCTCAGGTGGGAAAGCATCAGCTCGGCTTTTCCACGTGCAGAGGAACGAAGAGTAGATAACTGGCTGGTGTTAATAACCAGGCAAGTGTTAATTACCTCTAATCCCTTCCTCCAGGATCAGGGAGCCGAGCAGAGGCGTCTGCCAAGTCTGTGCCTCTCTGCTCCTGTCCCCCATGAAAGGCAGCAGGCAAGGAGGTCATACCACCAAAGTGGAATGTTTCACAGGCTGCACTAAGGCTCAGTGGGTTAAATCAGCATTAAATCAGCATTAAATCAGCACTAAATCAGCACAGGAGTGCCAGTGTCCATAGCCCTGGAGAAGGATGCCTGCCATGGACAGCAAGCTGCTCACTGGAAGTTGCATGGTTTGAGGAGGAGATGTTGGGTATCCATGGATACAATGCCTGAACTCAGATGCTTTTCTCTTGAATAGACCTGGAAAGGGCAAGAGGAGTGTTGCACAAGGGGAGAACATCCTAAAGAGAGTCACACTGTCAAAGTGTTTGAACACCACCACATGAAAAAGGGAGAGGTTGTGGCGTGGGGTTATTCTCTGGGCGGTGCCTGCTGGGGGAGCAGAGCACTTCTGGCATTTCTTGAGGCACTGTGGTTCTGCTCCCTCAATGCTAAGAGATGAATATTTCATTTCAGGACTAACTGTCCCTGCAAGTACAGCTTTCTGGACGAAAACAAGAGGCCAGCTCCCCGGCGGGATGTGCCATCCTACCCAAAGGTACCACACAATCCTCGCCCTCCCCATAACCCTACGGCGTGGTTGCCATCCTGACAAGTGCCGCTTTAAAATGCGTGACTCCTTAGCCATTAATTCCCAGTTATTCTAAATCCAAGACCTGATCCAAAACTCCTGCAAGCCAATGGAAAAAGCTGTCAGTTGCCCACGGTGACTTAAAGTTTAATTCTCAGTAGTCTTTAATACTTGAAAGCTCATTAGTGTTTGAAATGTTAATGAACATTGTGCATTCATCAACATTTAGCGCTCTTTTGTCTGGTTATATTTGTTTATTCTCCATGCTCATAGCAACAATCAAAACCACCCTGTAATGCTGTGTTCTAATTGAAAGTAGTGCTGCTGCCTGTTTTTTCCTAATGGATTATTTTTTAATTTAAAAAGTAATTTATGGGAATGCTTCACCTAGGGAAACAAAGAGAAAATGCGACATTGGATGGTCTCCAAAATGATTCATTGTCCCTGTGAAAATGAGTTAGTGTATTTGCTAGAGAAAACAGTAATGCTGGAAGAAAAATGTCTCCTGGGCAAGCACAAGTACAAATCCACAGTGATGAATGAGGCTGAAACCATGAAGAGCACAGGGTCTTTGGTCCCCGAAAGAGCAGCCTTTGCCCACAGGAATTATTAAAAGCTGCCAGATTATGCCTGCCCAGCTCAAACCTTGACAAAACTCCAGCTCACTCACGTGCAAATCATGGTTTAACCGTGGGCATCTCCTGGCACGCACCAAAGCTGGCTCAGCCCATGACATGGACTTGGCTCTGTGCACATTTGTCTTCAGAGATTTGTAAATTCTGCTCTTCATTCTCACAAAAGCCACCCCCAGGTCTCTGAAGCAGAGACCGTGGGACTTCTATTCCTTTTAATTTACTTTTGCCCAGGAGGCTGGTGCTCCTGACACTAACACATGATTTCACAGAACACATCAGTCCTAAGCCAGACTTTTTCCCCTGATAAGTATATATGTCAGATTAAACTCTGATGGACTGCTGCATTAGGATCTTGAACTAAGAATAAAGGCTACGAAGAGCTGCTCTGACCCACTGCAGAGTAAACTGGGAGTTTGTATTTCTGCATTATCCCTAGACCAAAGCTCGTGGGAGTCTGGGGTTTTGGGGATTTGTGAAATTTTTTATCAGCTGTCAGGTGCTGGATTTGTCCAATGTCAGTGAGGCTGAAAGAAGCTGTCACTACAACACCAAATCTGTACTGCTAATTCGCAGTTTTCTTGACGAAAGTCATACTAAATGTACCTTGTACATGCAAATGCAAAACTCCTTGCCTTCAGAAGGAGGAAGATTAATCTTCTGTGTTATTCATCCTTGGATTAAGTATCAAACAATTTGATGGCTCAGAAATTATCATTCACCTGTTCAGCAGAGTAAGCCCAAACTAGAGACAGCCATGGTAAATGGGGCAATTGAAGCCACAAGGTTTTTGAGTCCCAGAAACAGTGGTGAATAGAGTCTTGAAAAGATGAATCCGTAGAGTCCTGATATCCCCATGTCTTTTAACCCTCCAAGTTCCTTTTTTTTTTTTGTTTTGTTTTGATTTGTGTTCAAGTGTAGCTGGTGAATGAGCTTGATTTTGTTTTAAGCTCCCAAGCTTAATGATAAAAAATCACTTGAATCTTGCAGGCTGACAACCAATTTGAAACTGTGGGCACTCTAGAAAAAAACCACTCAAAACGAGAGCATAAATCATCTGAAAATAAACATATCATACCCACCAGCTAATTTATCACTGTAAGCAGAGACACTTCACACCACCCCTCCCTCACTGGCAGCTCTGAGTGCAGCAGAACCAGAGCAGCCAGGGCTGGGTCTGTGCCCTGTGCCTTTGGTTCCCCAAGCTGGATTTAGCCATGGCTTTGTCCCTAACACCTCCAATGTCCCTTTTCTCCCGAGCCCTGCACTCCCAGCCCCACGAGGAGCAGCTGGTGGGAAGGGTGAGCAGGGTTGGGTGGCCAAAGGGAGAGATGGCTCGCTCTCTCCTTGGGAAAACCACTCATGATTGGAGCCCTGGGAGTCCCAAAGATGTCCCAACAGCAGTCCCGTGCCAGGGCCAGCCTTGCTCACAGCTCCTGCCTTTCTGTCTGCAGTACATGCTGTCCCAGGAGACCATCGAGGCTCTGCGGAAACCAACCTTTGACGTCTGGCTGTGGGAGCCCAACGAGGTGAGGATGCCACGTTAGCTGGTTTGGCACTTTCTGAGAGCCCTTTGAGACAATCTGCAGGGGTTTTCCCCTTTTTCTGCCCCTTGCTCTCTGTACATTTTCTTTTATTTCCATACCACATCAGAATGAGGCACTTCTTCCCAGCAGATGCCAGGTGGATTATGCTGCTTATCATATCCTGGCTCCTCTTTATTTGCTCTTTAATCTCTTCCTAGTAAAGTCCCTCGACTGCTGCACTGTCATTACTGCCACACGAGTTCTCTCAGACCATTTTAGGCGAGCAAATCAATCCCCAGCGAAGTGTGTGCTTAAGCACATCATCAATAACTCCACTCAGATCAATAAAGCAGCAGGCAGAGGTACATGCATTGATTCACAGCCCTTCAGAAGAGGATTTTTCGGCAGTTTGTCCCGGAAAGTTTGCAAGGCTTCATTCACATCCAATTAGGATCTTTTTATTTCTTCATTTTCTTCTTTTTCCTGCTGCTATTAGTGTTATTCATGGTTCATTGCTTGTGCTGCAGAAGGTTCTGGAAGGTCCACGTGTAAATCACTTTAGAAACGTGAAGGAGAAGGGTGTTAAGAATGGACAGCTTAAATTATAATGTAAAAACAGATTTAGCAAATAGTTTGAAATGTTATGAAAAACATAAGGGAGGACAGGACTAAATTAGAGGTTTAGTGCTGTTTTTTCCCAAGGGAAGGCTTGGGTATTTCTAGCAGCACCCCCAGCAGCAATCACTGTAATGACCTCCTCAATCAGAGGCAGAGATGCCTTAAACAGGCTGGTAAAAATATGAAGCAGACACAGCAGTACAGGGAAAAGGGAATTTACCTCCATTTGATAGGATCCTAGGTGCCCAGACTCATCAAAGGTGGAAAACGTCATGGAGCGAACAACGAGTCGGGGCCCCCGTACAACACGCACTGGATTTTTATGGACTTTACAAAATTAGCATATCTACTCAAAATCCCCCAATAAGAAACTTATTAAATGAATAATTGCCCCCTATTCTAATGAACCCCCCCCCAAATGAGACTACAGCCTAGTCTACAAAAACATGTTCCAAGAGAGAAGAGGTTGGAGCCTTTAGTTCTGAGATAATATGAATGTTTGGTCTTCCTTGCTTTGCAGAACCCCAAACTAAGCTAAATATCAGACTGCAAGAGTTATAAACATGTGGGGCTAAAGTACAAGGAGTGTTTGTGCAGGGTACAAGGAGTGTGTATAGAGGGTAACAGGGAAGGGAAAGGGTATAAAAATATATAAAAAGGGTAAAAAAAAAATTACAAAAATCACCAGCATCAGCAGAGCCATTCTGGCTCAAGGGAAAACACCCCACACCACACCCACAGGAGCAGCATATTCCCCTCGGGAGGTTTCCTGTGTTTGGTAGAACAACAAAAAGGCTCTCTGGTGCCTCTAGGTCCATCTCCCATTTGCTGAGGCTGGCACAGCCTATCTTGTGTGGTCAGAGGTGCTCTGCAGCCACTGCTCCCTCTGTCAACCTCTTTTCCCTGTACCATGGCCATAAATTCCTGCCAGGACTTTGCAGCAAGAGGGGAATTGCAATCTGACAGGTGGACTGCTGGCTCATTGCTGTTCTGACCATGAAGGAAGAACGTAGAGAGACAAAAACCCATTATCCACAGATCCCTGTGGGCTGGGGGACAGGACTTCAGCACAGTAACTCCTTCAGAGTTAGGAAACACTCTAGGGTGGCACAAGCAAGGCAAACAGGAGGGTGGGGAGATCAATCGTGCCCTGCGAGGAGGAGTCTGCTCAGAAATGAGATTCCACACAAGCTGTGGTGAGCCGAGCACCATATGGGTTTATCTCACCCTCTCAGCTCTGCTCGATGTTTACAGAGAATATTTCGGTTCTGTCAGTGCTTGTTTAGCAGTGAGTGTTTGCCCACGTGCTCCGTGTGGGACAGGAGGGTCATCAACCACAGTCTGTGAGCAAATGAATAATGTGCTCTGCAGCATCTCAGCAAACAGAGCTTTGCAGCAAGCCTGGCTCCTCTTTCTCAAATGCCCTCTCGCTTTTCAAGCCTTAAAAATGTCCCATATTCGAGTTTTTTCTGCTGACCAAGGAAGCTAAGCATGAAAGCTGAGATCCTCCTGTGTTTCGGGGTAGGAGTTTTGGGACTCACCTCGTCACTCACCCAAAGCTCTCCTGGCAACAGCTGCATTTTTAAGGGTAATTCTTCTGGCTAAAGTTTATTGCCTAGGAAAGTGTTTTACTAAACTACTGCAAAACATATATTCTACCAGGACAAGGGGATCTTCAGCAAAATGTTGTCCATGTGGTCTGAGCAGAATTCAGCTCGTGGCATTGTCCCTCAGGTCCTGCAGGAAAGTCTCTTCCTGTTTGGATGACTCAAAATCAGCCCCGCTGTTACTCCATGAATGATGTTTATTCCCCGGATAAATATAAAGATTCACGGGATTAAATGATATTTTTCTGGTGAGTTTCTAAGAGCCTAAATAACAGAAAACTAACTAGAGATGTCTCCAAGGCCGTATTTGTGACATTATACTCGTCACGTTGAAACCCCTGGATCGTTCTACAGCCCAAGAAGTGCATTTTCCAACACAATGGCCACATTCCATCCCCTGCAGATTCAGCCTTCAGAAATGGGAATGCAGATCCATAAATTCCTGCACTCCGGGAAAAAACCTGTTTGTTTCTGACTGGTGGGAGCTGTAAAGCACCCAAACACTCGAGATTATCAATATCTTTTGTTTCCAATTCTCTCAAGTCCAGATGATTAAAAGTGAGGGGTGGTGCTAAATTACCTGCAGCCCCCTTCCTCCTGCAGAGCAGCTGCTGTCTCAAAAGAGCTGCCTGCCCTTGCATTTGTCAGGAAAAATTAATCCACAAACACCAGAGGTTTATGTCCAAAAAGGAGACAGAGGAGTCCTGTAACTTTACTCATGAATAAAGGGAGAGGTCATGGGCATTTCCCATGGGGTCTCTCAAATTGCTAAAGGACGCAGCCTCTTTTTATCCTAATTTCCCAGCCGCATTTCCCTCTCTCTTTCCCCATAGGCTGAGGTACTCGAGAGCTACAGACTTTCTGAATTGCCTAATGCAGACACAGTAATATACATTTCTCCTAAATGCAGACACCCTCAATACAAATCCCCCCTTTCTTCTTTTTCTTATGTCTCTGTTCCTGTAGTTTATTACCACAGTCTTGGGTGAAACAATCAGTGGAATTCCTATGGAAATCCTTCCCATTGTTTCTTCTATCTCTCAATATCGGCCTTACCTTACCAGCGTTGTGTTTGTAAAGACACTCCCTTATTCCTTTCACATTTCAGCTGTTGGGACTCATAGTTACAGTCTCCACGAGATGATCACGAAACCACCACAATTTTGTGGGGTTACAGTGGGAAATCTTTTAAACAAGAAATCTGAGCTAAGATAGTGGAGTGAGGTGCTCACAAGAAGTCATAAAGAAAGAAGGTATTGACACACGCCTGAAATAAATATTTCTTTAGGGATCTCTTATTTTCTGCTGTCGTTTTCCATCCAGCTAGGGCCTGATCCATTTCTGTGCAGCCAGGGAAATCTCCCACCGATTTCACTGAGCGTTAGAACACATCCCAGCTGAATTAGAAAAACAGCAATCCCTTTTTTTTTTTTTTTGTGAGCAGGAATTGCTGTGACACATACGAATCACAATTAGTGAAGAGTGCCAGTGGGATATTCAAAGCCCTGCACAAAACCTGTGCAGTCAGCAGCAGCGTGTCTGCTTCAAAAAGCTTTCAGACCCTCTCTGCCTCCCCTCTCGCACTGTCTTTAATCATGCAATCTCTGAACGCCTTTCTTTCATCTAGAGAGGGCTCTGCGATTATTTGATGCTCGCGAGGGGGAAATTCACTTCACAGGGTGTCCTGAAGGGATATTTGCAGAGCCAACAATAACCTGCCTGTTCCTGGCTGCAGATGCTGAGCTGTTTGGAGCACATGTACCACGACCTTGGGCTGGTGAAAGACTTCAACATCAATCCTATCACGTTAAAGAGGTGGCTGGTGAGTATTTCAAGTTACGGGTGTTTGCAGTTTTTCGTATTCAAGAATCAATAAACAAGACATTTAGTCATGGAATTAACACAGCTTGCATGAGTAATCCCAACGAAAGCAGTTGGTCTATACAAATCCTTAAAATTTAAGTACTTCAGAAAATGTTTGCGTTCTTGTGGTCACAAATGACTCTTTTCTGACTGTTTTGCATTCATTTGCTGAGGTTTCTATTGCTGAAATATTGCAGTTCATTTCTGCTGAATGCTCTTGGTACCTACTGTAAATGGAGGCAAGGCAAGTGTTTTCAGATATAGCTAAAAAGTGCCAATATGTGCAATAATCATTCAATGTGCTAAATCACGGGGAGTAAAAGAGCAAGTCAGGAAGGAAAAGGAATTGCTGAGAAGGTAATTTTCTTTTCTTCAGTCTTTGATGTGAGAATGTTGCAGAGATGCAAAATGGGAGAAAGATGAGATCATACCAAAAAGTGAGATGTCTAAGGAAGAAACACTGGAATATTTAAACAGCAATCAGTTTTCAGGTCCAAGGGAGAGGATAAAAAAGTGTTTGCTAAAAAGCTGAAGAATATATTGGCTTTCTTAGGAAAAAAACCCATTGTGTTCCTAGAGGAGTGTAGAACAGTAAATATTTTATCCATCGCTTAAAAAGGATCCAGGGATAGCCTGAAGAATCATAACTAGTAAAAACTTACCTCTGTGTCTGACAAAGTGATTGAGAAAATAATTAAAAACATCATGGTGTGAATTCATTATACACACGTTTCACAGGATTCCTGTAGTAAAGACTTATACTTCATTAATCTCTTCTAATTACCTGAAGAGTTTGCAGAGAATAGAGGGCACCGTTTGACACAATGGATGTAGACTTCCCAAAATTCCAGAAAATCAGGAGGTGGCTGGAAAGGACAAAGAAAACACTGTGTTCATCACGTGTTGGAGCACAGGAGGCACACGGGGCTGTCACTGCAGGAGGGACCCAACGAGGAGCAAAGCTGAGCAGAGCCTGAGATAAGGGATAAAATGTCACCACAGAAGGCAGAAGGCTCACCTGAAAATTATTCCCAGCACTGGTGAAGCCTTTTTAGAAAAACTTGATTGAAGGAGTCACCAAAAATGATCAAAAGCTGGTAAATCCCTCCCCGAAGAAGGTGCACGAAAAGCTCGGTGGTGCTGACCTTATAAAGCAGCTGAAGGCAAGGGGTGGGATGGAACCCGATGCAAACAAGGGTAACACAGAGTAGATAAAACAGAAGATCTCCTCCTCCTGTTTCACAGCCCGAAAACATGGGAAGCAAGGTGATATGTCAACACACACCAACAGGCCACCCACACACATCGCTGCAGGCAGCTTCCCCTAGCTTGTGTCTCCAAGCAATTTGTCACCATTAACATTTAAGACAGCCTCCCTCGGAGCAGCGAGGGGAGTTTGTTGTGTGTTTTCTACGAAGGTAAGACAGGGCGAGGTTTCCTTTCTTAAACACCAGCCTTGCAGGAAAAAAGATGATTAAAAACAGCCCCAAGGGCTCTGCTTCAAAGCGTGATACTTCCCCAGGCATAGTATGGGCATCGCTTTGAGCTGCGGTGGGTGAGGAAAAGCCACCCCATGCTTATCCTGCCTTTCTTGCTCCCACATCCACTGGCTACAGAAATCTTTCAGAAAGAGGAGGGAAGAATGACTAATGCCACCGTGTCACTCCAAGCCTTCAGTCTCTGAGTCAGGGTCCCCTGGGATGCTCAGGTGCTGGGTGTATAAATTACATGTATACATTACACCCATGCGGTTCTGTGCAGTGCCACGGGTGCTCATGTGTGGGCTGGGAGATACTCACCGCCTGTGAGCCTGGCTGACAACCACCCCGTGCCATTCCTTAGCCATTTTAAAGTAATGAAATGTGTTCCTGAGATCTTTGCTGCAGTATAATCTGAGCAGGTTTGTAAAGAATCCCCCCCAATTTGAATAAGCACTCACACCCCTGCTGAATAACCATTGAAATTCCACAGTTCTCTTGGCCTTCTCTAGAGCTTGGAGGTTTCCTAGGAGTCTAGGAAGTCTTTAACCCTAGTCCTGGGTTAAAGGGCTTGATCAAGATGGGGTATGAGGACTCATGAAGTAAATTCACTATTTAGCGGGAAAAGGGAACGGGAATTCTGTCCATGTCATTAATTCAGGCTCGGTAGCTGAAGCACGTGCATGAGTGTTCTCTGGAGTCCAGGCTGTGCAGGAGGATTCAGCAGAAGGGCCCAGCAGTGCTGCTGACTCTTGGCTGCTTTGTGCAGGACAGGGAACCAAAGGAGCTTTGGAATAATGGCCATGGCATGTGCTAACCCAGCTGTGCCAGCCCAGCTGGCAGCAGCCAGGACACAGGGAAAAGCAGGCTTTATCCTGCCAGGGGAATGAGGGCACAGAGCCAGCATTTGTGAAAAGCTAAACCACACAGCAATGGCCCCCACGAGCCCAGAACAGCTCAATCTCTCCCAGGCTGCCTGGCGTAGAAAACCCACCCCGGTGTGCTCCAGCCTGGTGTGCCTTCACCTCTTCCCTTTGCCAAGGAACACATCCCAAATTGCCACCCCAGAGCACTGGCAAATGAAATGACAGCCACATTTCAGCCTGAAAGAGTTCAGAGCTGCAGCTTGCCTTCAGCAGGAGAGGGGGACGGGGAGGGCTCTGAGCTCTTTGCAGTCCCCAAAGTCACCGCCGAGCCACTGCAAGGTTTGAAACACAAATTTGGGATGAGAGCAGAGAGTTCTGTGTTAAAATTGAGCTGCAGCTGTGCTGGGATGTTTGCCCATTGCTGGCTGGTAGGAGAGGGAAGTGCTGTGAGCTTTCCCTGCTGAGGAATTCTTGGAATACAGAAATCTCACCCGGGAAGGCAGAGAGTGTCAGAGGCCTTGTGCTGTCACTCTGTCCAAGCAGAGAGTAATCCTGGGCTCCACAGGACTCCTTCAAGGATATACAGGGCTTGGTAAACAGCTCTCCCATCTCTGACTGCCTCGTTCCCTCTCTCTGCAGCTGTGTATCCACGACAATTACAGGAACAACCCCTTCCACAATTTCCGGCACTGCTTCTGCGTGACGCAGATGATGTACAGCATGATCTCTCTCTGCAGCCTCCAGGTATGGCACCACTCCATTTCCATCGTGAAACCTGGGCCACTTCCCTTGCAGAATGGGCCACCAGAATCCTGGCCAGTGGTGGCCTTTGGGGAGGCTGCACTCCTTCAGTCCCTGGGCACACGAGGAGAGGTGTTTTATTTCCACCTCTGGCTGCCCACTCAGCCATCCCATTCCTGACCCCAAGCACCTGCACGGCTTTCTGGGGCTGCTGGGGAGGGAACTGCACCTCCTGGATATCCAGAATTTGTGCACTGATGGAGTGAAACATCTAGGAATGGCAGCCAAACCCCCACTGGATTATGGTCTGTGGGGATGCTCTTCATCTGGGACACAAAATGTTCCCTCAAGAGGTTTTCTCCGAATGTGTCCTTGTACCTGTGCTTGTACCTCTAGCCTGGCATGTATTGTATGCAGAACACTCATTTGACCTTTATTTTGTCCAAAACTATAGGCAACAAATCATTTCACTGTCTGGATAACCTGTGCTCATGTATTTGTTTAATTTCTTTACAAAACTGCTTTTATTCACTTTTAAAAAAACCCTTTGTTCTCCATAGTTAAACATATCAATTACTGGCCTAAGTCTGTTTTCTTGCCAGTAGCAGTATGAAGAAAAATTTGTTTTAATGTATGTCTGTGCTATTCAAAATTTGTGGGAGCACAACGTTTAATTTCTCTCTCTCTTTTCCCAACTTTAGTTAATGTAGAATGCAATGGCAACTGAGCCATCTTCCAGCCCTCCCTTAACTAATCAGGGTGCTCAAATGACTTGTAAGAGACTGTACTAGTGTCTCAGTGCTTTTATATGATCTCTGCAGTAATGGCAAGTTTCAAGAAAATTGCCTCCTCTGAGCTGCTGTTATTTAATGCAACAAAGGCACATCTGAGTCATTTTTACTGGAAGGGAAGGCAGATTTCTCTTTCTTGGCTGAAGTAAATTCATCTATGGCAAAATGCTTCATTTTGCTCAGATTTGCATTTCTCTAAAAAGTAAATACGACTGGTTTCTTTATTTCTTTTCATTTATGGGGAGAGGGGAAGTAGAAACTGTACTACTACACTCATGTTTTGCATTTTACAGGAGAAGTTCTCCCAAATTGACATTTTGATTCTCATGACTGCAGCAGTGTGCCATGACTTGGACCATCCAGGCTATAACAACACGTAAGCCTGTTCTCTTGCTTTCTCTTCCCTTAGAATTTATTGGGAAGGTGATACTGGTTGGCATTTTTATGGTAGATCAGGTTTTCCTTCTCACAGCCTGAGCTGGCCATGGCCTTTTCCCAAGGCCCTGCTGTTCGCTCACTCACACATGGGCCAAGGCAGAGCTCAGGGCTGGGCTGGGGTTTGCCAGCTGTCCTTGGTTCTGTAAGGAAAATGGTTTTTTTCAGATTTCTATTCCAACACTTTGCCCCCTAACTCCTGAGAAAACAAAGTAAAATGCTTTACAGCTGGTGACAGAGCTCTAAGTTATCATAATGGAATAATTACAGTAAAATGCAAAGGGGGATTTAGTTTACACGTTATTTCATAATTATAAATCATGAAGTGCATATTACTTTATTTATTATTGTGTGAGGAAATTATTGCCGTTGACCCACGGACATTTTTGTGTGCATGTGAAAAAGGGAGAATCTATTTGTAACCATTCATTAAATAAGGGCAGAACCCAGTTCTGACTGGGATCAGTGAGAATCTCTGCATTTGCCATTAGTGGGGGTTGAATTAAACTCAAACAGTTCCTTCTGGTTTCGTTCTATGCCATTTTAAAGTACAGAGATGTGGTTTAAAATTTAAAGGGGGAAAAAATCTATAGGGGAATGTTCCTCCACTGAGAGGAATCAGCGCCTGAGATTATATTAAAACAATATCTATTTTCCCCGAAAATCTGATTTAACACCAACAACCAAAAACCCAAAGCTGCAGCCAACTGAATAAGCATTGAAAAGAAGGTAAATAAGAGGAAGCAGCGTGGTTTGGAGCAGCTGGCGGGTGTTTTTGGCTCACGCTCTCCCTGCCCTCAGCTACCAGATCAACGCGCGGACGGAGCTGGCCGTGCGCTACAACGACATCTCCCCGCTGGAGAACCACCACTGCGCCGTGGCTTTCCAGATCATCGCCCAGCCCGAGTTCAACATCTTCTCCAACGTCGACCAGGACCAGTTCAAGCAGATCAGACAGGTAGGGATGCTGTTCCCGTACACGCCGTTCCCGGGGATATAAACACGCAGAGACTTTCCTGCTCCACAATGAGAGTGACTCACTCTCCCTCGAGGGTAGGGCTAAAAAAGAGCTTCGCACTGGAAGGATCCGAGAGGGATTCTTGGAAAATTTCCACAGCAGCACTCCCTGGAATGCGTTGCAGAGGAATAATGAGTACATCCTGGCTATTAAAGCCTGTGATATTTTGAGGGTAGATATTTATATTATTGGAGGAGCCAATTAGCTCTGCCTGGGGAAGGATTAAGCTCTCACAGCAGAAGTTTGTGCTTTAAGGGAGTGCTGTATTAATTTTAAGAGGGGCTTCAAAAGGGGAAAAGATTTACAACAGCAGAGAACTTGTGGAGCTGTTGGAAGAGGCTCTGGTGCGCTGGGAGTCATCACAGCTACCTCTGAGGCACTGAACAATGTCACAATTCCCATTGGAGCTCTAGGGGCCAAAATTCACTCTTCATTTCCCCGTTACACCTTCCTTACACACCAAATGAAGAAGCAGACCAGTACAAGGGCTGCTTGGAGCTCCTGGTTCTGCCAGCACATGGGAAACTGGCACGGGCTCAAAATGGATTGTTCTGTATGAAAACCCACAGCTTTAAATTAACCACGCGTTTTCCCATCATAAACTCTGCAGAGCAGGAGGACAGAGAGCTCTTTGACCACATCTGAGTGTTTCAAAGTCCTTAATCCAAAGAGGATGGGCACAGCTGACATCCATGCCATGATTTTTGTCTCTTCTCAGGGCCACTGAGAGTCAGCAGCAAAATGCACAGTGCCTTTCCAAGGAGATGGAAGTGGATCTTGGCAGCCAGAGCGTGCCTTTTAACATCCTGTTGTACAGTTTGCTTTTCTTCAATTAGTCAATCAGAGAGGGAAAACCTCAGTGTCTCTGGAATATCACATAATACCGCGATCCTCATGTACTACAAACTCTTTATAACCCTCTTCCAGTTTCCTGGCAGTTTCAAGTCAGAAACTTCCCCTTCCAGCATGAACAATTCAGTGCATCTGAGGCATTTCGTGTGCAAGACAGACCCTACTTGGCTCTGCAAGGGCAGACTTTGTAAAGAATGTCAGGCTAATATGTGAACATGTTTTCTTTTCTAGGGGATAATTACATTAATCCTGGCTACAGACATGGCGAGACATGCAGAAATACTGGACTCTTTCAAGGAAAAAATGGAAAATTTTGATTATACAAATGAAGAACACATGACCTGTGTAAGGAGGTTTTGTGGATCGTTGTTTTTCTATGCATGGAGTGGAAGCTTATAGATTATTTGTTTAAAAACCAAGATACAACATATATTATCAAAAAACAATCCTTCCTACATTCTCTGCCCCACCAAAAAAATAATTACAGTTTGGAAGTGCTCTATATTAAATGAATTATTCCAGCTTCAGGAATCCTGGAGTCAGGAAAATGAAAAATTTTAATCTATCAGTGTCCTTTTCTGTGGGGCAAAAGGTACCCACAAGAGTACAAACTCCAGTCTTCCCTACTTCCCACTGCAGTTGTCTTTGAATTCCAGGGAAATCTTTTCCCTGCTGCCTCCAAGTGCTGCACAAAAAAAAAAAAAAAAAAAAAAATAGTAAGGGTCACTTGTGTCTGAGTCTCTTCATGCAGCAGATAAGGGCACATCCAACTGTGGCACATCCCAGTGCTGCGGACAGGGAAACTGAGGCAGAGCAGGGATGAGTGACTTACACAGAGTGACTGAGAGAGGGGAAAAGGATCCAGATTGTTTAAGACCTCTGGTTTAATGCTGAAACTGTCCTTTCTGTTTGAAAGCGTTGCCTCCCTGTGCATTGCAAGGTTGTGGATGGGGGGAAAGGGCTGGTTTAAGACTGCAGCATTAAAGTGTTACCCTCTTTCAGCTGAAGATGGTACTGATAAAATGCTGTGACATCTCCAACGAAGTCCGCCCGATGGAGGTAGCGGAGCCCTGGGTGGATTGCTTACTGGAGGAGTATTTTATGCAGGTGAGAGCGAGGGAGAGATGCAATTGCACAATTTCACAATTTTCTGCTATTCCCAAATCCCACCTCAGCTGCAGATGCTCTGCTGTCTGACAGTCTAATTGTAGCTCTGAGCTGCCTGGTTTAGAGGAAGTTTCCCTGCCCGTGGCAGGTGGTTGGAACTGGGTGATCTTTAAGGTCCTTTCCAACCCAAATTATTCTATGATTCCATGGAAAGTTTCTAATACAGAAAGTCAGACAAGGATGGCAGCAACAGAACCTGCTCAGAAAGCAAATGGGTGCAACTGATTTTTTCTTTTAATCATTAGTAAAGAAGGAGATGTAATTTCTGGTTGTATACCTGAAAATAATGACTCTGGAGAATGACGAGGAGATCACAGAGCTAATCCTTCTCTTTCAGAGCAGCAAGAGCCATTAGCAGCTTTCTGAATGCTCTGAAATATTTTACCTCACGAGTCCAGTGGGTTTGCAAGGGGAATGGGGCACCTTGCGTCGTGCCTGGTTGCAAGGTGTCCACTGGAGGGGAACAATTCCACGCTGGTGCTGAGCAGAATTCAGTGAACAGAGTTCTCTTTTTTCAAAGAGAATCTTTTTGCTCTCAACAAAGCAGATCCCTTGGCCTGAGGGAAGCACATCGCTATTCTGTGCTATCTTCAAACACCTCTGTGATCTGTATCTGAGGGCTACTGATCTGCCTGGTGCATGACTCTCCTCACAGCCTTCTAGCCAAATTTAATATTTCCTGTCTCTGGGTTTTTTCCAGAGCGACCGAGAGAAATCCGAGGGGCTGCCGGTGGCGCCGTTCATGGACCGCGACAAAGTGACCAAGCCGACGGCACAGATCGGATTCCTCAAGTTCGTCCTCATCCCCATGTTCGAAACGGTGACGAAGGTAGAGTCCTCCAGGCCAGAAAGCAAAGAGGGGGAGAGCAGAGCTTCAGTGTTTGCCCCACCAGGAGTTTGGTTATCCAGGGAAATGTGCCACCCCGTTTGCAGCATGTGCAATTAAATAACGCAGCAAGTTAATGAATGCAGAAGGAAATGTGGATATTCTTTCTCTTGTTTCCGCCTAGCTATTCCCAGAAGTGGAGGAGGTGATGCTCCAGCCTCTGTGGGAATCCAGGGACCACTACGAGGGCTTAAAACAGATAGATGATGCTATGAAAGAGGTAAACTCTAATTATCTCCTCGATATGGTAAACATTGTGATTGAATAAGCCAAACATTGTAATTAAGCAGCAGCTGAATTCTGAAACAGCAGAAATGCTTATGGCATAACCATTCTGAAAAACACATCCATCACACCTGGCTGGAGAGAGGTGTGTGCCTCCAGCAGCAAGAACAAGCCCTTGCAGAGTCCACCAGGCTCCACACAAGCATGGACACGGGAAAGGAGCAAGGCACAAACCCCAGGATAACCCCTGAGGGGAGCACATGGGCAAAAACCACTCTCTGGAGGGATCTGCCTTCCTTTGGGAAGGAGTTTGCCTGGGTTACACCGCAGCAAAATGTCCTGGGGCTGGGCAGGCCGAGGCTCTGCACCACCAGGGCATGAGTTTATTTTCTGGGAAGGAGCTTCCAGTCACGCGTGTGTCATCAAGGATGTGCTTGGCATTTTATGAGGAATTACCCTGTCGCGCAAAGCACCCAGGAGGATTACACACACAACCAGTGAGGCCATTTTATGGCCCATTGGGGACCTTCTTTTAGAGACCATGTCTCATTTTGACATGTAAGGCTCAGGGAATTGGTGTGACCGTGTTTGCTGTCTCTCAGCATGTCTGCATTGCCTCAGGAGCCTGGCAGGGCAGTGCTGGCCCAGCTCCCTGGGTGACAATGGCCCTGCACCCCTTCCCTGCACACCTCCCCCAGTGCCTCTTTTCCCTGCCCAAAACCCAGAACTCTGCCCAAATGGCATCACGGAGCAGGGCTTTTCTGACGTGAAACAATTCATCACGTAGGCAGGGTACTATCAGCCTTAAAATCGTTAAAATAGATTGGGAGGTGCCCTGGAGCACCAGTGGTGCTGATATTGTTTGATATGTGGGTAATGATCATTCATTACCTTCACTTGATCATCCACGAGTGGAACAGGAGCTTTGCTGGAGCTCCCATCTCCTCCCAAGTGCTTTGGAGCTCCACTCAAGTGCTGGGGCTTGTTGATCAAAGAGCACAGGCGTGGAGGGCACAAAGTTTTAAAGGAGAACAAAGTCTTTTAGGCATTTTCAGTTTAGAGAGGAGCGTTTCTCAAACAAGGCCAAAATAACTCAAGTATGACTGCCAGACTTTCTGACTCTTATTCGTCTTTCAAGTTGAGCCGAGATTTTACTTCTGGTTCACAGAAGCTGTCAGAACAGCATTTTTATACAAACTGATGGAGCTTTAATTACAGTGTATTGGCACAAGAGGTCTTAGAAAAATAGGAGCTGCTTGAATTCAGAAATATCCTGAAACAAGAGGATTTAATTAATAATCTGAGAGCCTAGTACAGGAGATGACGAGAAAGACTGAGTTCTGTTTACTCAGGACATTCATCCAGAGCCGTTTGGATGAAACAATGCCTGTGATATTCCAAGCTGCTGCCTATTATTTCCCAGGAAATGTTGCACATGCCTTGCGGAGAGCAGAGCGTGGGACTCACAGCAGCACTGGAGAGCATTTCATATTCATCCTGCTTTGCTCTTCTTTCCAGCTGCAGAAACAGAAAAGTGAAGGTTTGACGACCGGCACTACCGAAAAGTGAGAGGAAACAGCCTTTGAACAAAAAACCACGAGCCCTGAGGCCGCTCTGGTGTTGAGAAATGCTGTATTTGCCAAGCAGACGTGGTGGCCACATCAAAATCCGAGTGGGACCATAGAAGGAGAGGTGGCAGGGATAGATCCACAGCCCCCAGAGGAACTGCTGCCACCGGGCACCGAGGGCTCTCCAGACCCTGGAATTCCCACCACAGCCTCCCAGCAGAATTCCTGTGCTCCAGCATTCCCACCACAACCTCCTGACAGGATTCCTGTGCTCCAGCATTCCAACCACAGCATCCCAGCAGAATTCCTGTGCTCCAGCATTCCCACCACAGCCTCCCGGCAGGATTCCTGTGCTCCAGCATTCCCACCACAACCTCCCGGCAGGATTCCTGTGCTCCAGCATTCCCACCACAACCTCCTGGCAGGATTCCTGTGCTCCAGCATTCCAACCACAGCATCCCAGCAGGGTTCCTGTGCTCCAGCATTCCCACCATGTCCTCCTGGCAGGATTCCTGTGCTCCAGCATTCCAACCACAGCATCCCAGCAGGATTCCTGTGCTCCAGCATTCCCACCATGTCCTCCTGGCAGGATTCCTGTGCTCCAGCATTCCCAGCAGAGCCTCCCAGCAGGGTTCCTGTGCTCCAGCATCCCCACCACAGAATTCCCACCACAGCCTCCTGGCAGGATTCCTGTGCTCCAGCATTCCCAGCAGAGCCTCCTGGCAGGGTTCCTGTGCTCCAGCATCCCCACCACAGCATCCCAGCAGGATTCCTATGCTCCAGCATCCCCACCACAGCCTCCCAGCAGAATTCCTGTGCTCCAGCATTCCCACCACAGCATCCCAGCAGGATTCTCCCTGCGGACACTGCTCAGGATGCAGCACAGCTCCAACCTTTGGCAGATTTGCCTTTTTGGTGACCAGGCTGCCCGCAATCTGTAGAGACAAATCAGAACCCTTTTGTGGGAAATGATCCACTGGCACCAGGAGCTGCATTAGTCAAGATCCTCTCTCTATGTGTACAGCAGAATGCTAATTACAGCAGTATGCTAATTACAGCAGTATGCTAATTACAGCATAGCTCACCAGATGCTTATACACTGACAAGGGTCCTGGCATACATTTTTGTTTGCCTAGTAGGCCCTAATGACACATTTCTCCCTATTATTCTCTGAATTTTGTAGTGTTCACAGTACATTCAGAAGCCCAGCACAGTGGATGCAATTTTCTTTTTTTTTTTTTTTCTACACTAGAAGAAATCAGAAGGAACCTTAGTGTGTTTGCAGGGTCACTTTGTGGCCTGGTACAGCTGGACACCATGGGACCCTTCAGCATGAGCAAGGAAGGGAGCACAAAGCTGAAAAAAACATGGTGCAAACACATTTTTATCCTTGTTGATGCAAAAAAAACCAACAAGAGACACCTTCAAAGATGTACAGATTTTTTTTTTTTTTTACTTTTAAACTGATCTGCTAAATAATATATTCTTCTACAGAAATGGGTGTTGTTCTTGTTTTATTTTGTATACGTGTTCACTTAAGAACTGCACGTGTTCCTAGAGATCAGTGCTCCTATCATGAATAGAAGGTGAGGGGCTGTACAGGAGAGGGGAGGGATGGTTTCCCTTGGAGGGGAAGCTTTAGGATTATTCCTGTGGTACCTCATGAGTGCAGCACCTGAAAATCTTCTATTCCATCGATGGTTTTGCAATGGTTGGGAGCCAAGCTCTGCCTGGGTGTTGCAGCAGACAATGCTGCGTTTGATTCCTGGGCACCGCCTCACCACAGGGAACAAATCCCCCATCCTTGTGGCCACAAAAGTCAAGCCACAGCCGTGGTGCTCACCTGCTGTGCCCCTGGTGTCTCCCAGCTGAGAAAGGTTGTCCTCCCTGAGGATTTCAGGTGTTATCATGGCATGGCTGCCTCCTGCTCTGGAAATTCAGATTCATTCTCCTGTTGTTTCTGCACATTAGTTCTGAGTTTAACTCTTGTTTCTCCCCCAGTGCCATTTCCCATGTTTGGTCTCTTTCATTTGCACAAAACTGTATTATTTCATTAACTCTCCAGCCTCTCAGGGAGATCAAAATTAGCTCAAAACTTCCATCCCTCTACCCTGTTCCCACCTGCAAGTTTCCAGAGAGCCAGGACAGACTCACAGCTAGTTCTGTTTGCTGGTGTCTCCTCCTTTAAGCAGCTTTTTGTGTGGTTTTGGGTTTTGTGCTGCAAACTGGAAAGGGCTTTGGTCCCTGGATTTGAACAGATCCCAAAGGAAATGGGAAGTTCCAAGCATACGGTCAGGTCCAACTCAGATAGACATCACTGTGAATGGATGAACTACACCCTAGTTTTCATTAGCCCCAAACTTCTGATGGTTGAAAGTTGAATCTGAATTAGGTGGTTTGTGCCCTTTTTCTTTACTAAATCTTATAATCCAAAGTCCATCGCGACCCAGCTTGTTCTGCTGTGGAATTCTTCACTACTTTTGCGCAAGTAAATCAAATTTACCGTCTCCATTGAGGCGGATTTCCATCAGAAATCAGCTCCCAGAGCAGATGAGCTGTGCAGGAGCCATAAACAATTGCTCAGGCCTTGCCAAGTCCTGCACTGAGACACTCACATTAGATGAGAAAACCTCCTGCACAAACCTGGCTGCACCCTCCTCCCACTGAAACTCCTCAAGAGTTAGATCCTTGCAGGAAGTTTTGCTTCAGCTGGAAGGATTTTCTCTAACCACAAACCCTAATCCAGCAAGTATTTATCCACGTGCTTAACTCCCACCAGCCTAGCCCTGGACCCTTGCACAGTGCAGGCTCCTTGGCTTTCCCGAAGGGATTTTTGGGAATTGATGGCTTGCTTTGGCTCTGCCATTCTTATGAGCAACCAAAAAACTGTCTACTGGAGAGGGATGAACAGGAGACATTGGCGGTGATGCCGGTGATTTTTGTATTTTCTTTTTATACCCTTTTTATATATTTTTATACCCTTTCCCTTCCCTGTTACCCTCTATACACACTCCTTGTACCCTGCACAAACACTCCTTGTACTTTAGCCCCACATGTTTATAACCCTTGTAGTCTGATATTTAGCTTAGTTTAGGGTCTTGCAAAGCGAGGAAGACCAAATATTCACACGTTTATAATTCTTGTAGTCTGATATTTAGCTTAGTTTAGGGTCTTGCAAAGCAAGGAAGACCAAATATTCACACATTTATAATTCTTGTAGTCTGATATTTAGCTTAGTTTGGGGTCCTGCAAAGCGAGGAAGACCAAACATTCAAACTATCTCAGAACTAGAGGCTCCAACCTTGGACAGAGCCTTCTCCCTTGGAACATGTTTTTGTAAACTAGGCTGTAGTCTCATTTGGGGGGGGCTTCATTAGAATAGGGGACAATTATTCATTTAATAAGTTTCTTATTGGGGGATTTTAAGTAGATACACTAATTTTGTGAAGTCCATAAAAATCCGGTATGCGTTGTACGGGGGTTCCCGACTCGTCTCTCGTTCCTCGGCGTGTTTTCCACCTTTGATGAGTCTGGGCACCTTGGATCCTATTAAACCAAAGTAAATTCCCTTTTCCCTGTACTGCTGTGTCTGCTTCCTATTTTTACCAGCCTGTTTAAGGCATCAGTGGGATCCCACTGAAGGTCTTGGAGCTGCATCAGAAATGTGGGAAAAGGGAATGCAGCCCACCCTAGGGCTGCAGTAGTGACGGTGGTGACGCTGCCATGTGCTGTGAGGGTTATTGGAAGAGCAGACAACACCCAGGCTGCTATTCATAGGCAGCTGTAAGAAAAACAACTCGTGCAATCACAACCAGCTAATGGTATAAATGGGAATACCACAGCGTTTTTTAATCTCATTTGTCTTTGTAATATTAGATTTTTAAGAGACAGTCCTCCCAAGGTATGTTTAACCAAGGGAGATGGAAGGCATTCTCTCGTAATTCTAGTTTCTTATTCTTTTCCCACAATATTTAACATTGTGATTCATATGCTAATTAAAGGATTCGAGAATCTTGGCAATCAGCCCATTAAAATGTCACACATTTCCAAGGTGACATTTTAAAACTAGACTTAGCATGAAAATGAAGTTTTCTGAGGCAGGGAGACAGATGTCTCAAGTGTGATTTAATCTTTTCTCCCCCTATTCCAATGAATAAGAGTGAATATTAGAACTCAGCGCTGTTTCAGTTTACAGTACGTGTCTTACAAAGAACTTTCTCTGACCTGTTGCAATTTCCAGCATCATGACAGTGCCATGTGCATCCCAGCCTTGCATTGCAACTCCTGGAGCTGTGATCAAAGCTGAACACGAAATGGGTTAGAACAATTCCACACCATTTAGCCTGGGAAACTAATGATGAGCTCTGGGATTTTAATCCTTTTTTTTTTAAAGCTGTGAGATCCCACAGCCCATTACTTGCTTCGTTTTTTTTAGTACGGTTTGATAATCAGATCAAACTAGGGCTGCGTGTCTTGGGAAGAGAACAGCTTTTTAAAAATGTGAGTACCCCCACAGCAGCCAATTTACAAGGGAAATTTAGTGTCTGTTAATGCACAGGTCATGTAATGCCAGAGGAGTATCTGTACGTGGAAATTGTTCATCTCAGAGCAGCAATAACAACAGCATCTGCTCCGTGTGGGAGTATGAGCCTGTCAGGAGAAGCACTGTGCAATTTTCCCATTTTAAACAGCAGGTTTTTACTGCAAACTACCCCTTTTCTCTGGAAACATCTGAAGGACAAGTCTTACCTTCGTGCCTGCTCTGTGGGATTGAGAACACGCACACTGCTTAGGATTTATGTCCAAGGACAGCCTCATGTGGGACCATCCAGGTGCTGCTCCACCCCCAGCTCAAAGAAATCTCTGTCCTGGGATCAGGCACATCCCAGCCCCAGGCTGTGCTCCAGAGGACACCAGGCAGGTCCTGCCCTTCTGAGCCACGCTTGGGAGTAAGCAAAATGCAATAAAGACTTTCTGAAGTGTGTTTAAAAAGGGTTTGGGTGTTCCTTTTCCAGGCACGATGGCAGAGCAGCAGGTGACCTCTCCCTTAGCTCTCCAAGGTAGTGTAGGCAGAGGTGTAGCTTGGACTCTGAAAAAATGGGGCATTGAAGGTTTGTGAAATGAATGCTGTGACAGCACAAAAACCCAGTAAGACTTAATAAAAAACCTAGATCTGCCACTGGCTTCAAATCCCTTCTAGGGTGAATCACAAGCCAGGGCTTCCGTCTCCTTCCTAGCAGGGAGACCCACATTTATAAAGCACCTCGGGGTTTCTGGATGCAAAACCCACCAGTTCCCATTACCAGCAAATAAAAACTTCAGGCCAAACCCACGAATTCGATGTCCTCAGAAGCGAAGGAGCTGTCACCAGCAGCTCAGCCCTCGTGGTGTGGCAGATCTGGCTCTTGGTTAGTGAGAAGTCAAACTCACACTCACACAGAAAAAGCTTTCTGGCTATTTTGGCACTCAATCAGGAATCACAGGTGTAGCCAGGCACAAGCACACACATAAAACAGCTATCTGCAGACATTTTTGTAACACCACTCTTGTCTCTGTTGCAAGACAAACTTAGAAACCAGGAGGGTTTGGAAAGTGTAAACCAGTGTTGTCACAGCCAACGTTTGCTATAAAGTCTCCGAGGAAAAATCTCTGTTTTCCAAACTGTGTGGAAGCACAGTCCCTGCCTGGCTGGCAGACCTGCCAGATCCTCTGCCCTGAAGCTCCAAACTGACAGGGCCTTGGAGCACCTTTATGTCATTTTATATGAAAAAGAGCTTTTTCTCAGCCCACTGATGTTGTTCTGGGCACAGGACATCTGGGACACACTCCAGGCTGGAGAATGGCATGAGAAAATCAACACAAAAACATAGAAATCCTCCTCAAATTTGTCTGCCCAAGCCATGCCTTCTAGAATGCTCTGTTAGCAGCTGCCCTGGGTAAGCCCTGGAAGCCAATTTGTCCCACAGTGCTCGAGCTAACACTTCAGGGCTGACCAAAACTTACAGCTTATTCTTAAGACCCTTGACCAAATGCATCTTAAACACCAACAGGCTTGGGGCATTGACTGCCTCTCTAGGAAGGTGGAAAGATTTCCCTTTTGATGACAAAAAAAAAAAAAAAAAAAAAAAATCAGTACAAACCTGAAAGCTCAAAATTCCATTTTCTTTACTGAACAAGCCTCAGCTAAATGAAATGAGCATTCAGAGCAATGCTTACATGTTTGAGCTATTATTTCCCTTTTAAAAAAAATATTCATTTCAGGCAGAGTTATATTAAAAAACAAACCCGTAACATCCTATTAGAAGTGTTTTGGGATGTTCTTTTCCACTTTTCCTTGCCAGGCTTTCAAACAGCCACGGCTGTGGCTGGGATCCCTCCTCTGGCCCCCGTGGGATGTGGTGAGCAGCAAAGGCATGGATCAGGCACAGGGAGCAGGTTGAGCCCTCGAGAGGAGCCCAGTGCCCAAACCATGCTCCCCCTGGGAATTTGGTGCTCCCACCACCCCACAGAGCTGTCCAGGGCAGCTGGACACCTCTGCTGGACACAGGGCACCTCCAGGACTGGCCAGCAGGGTCTGGCTGCGGGGAGGTGATTTCTTATCTTGGGAAAGAGCTGCACAAATATGTTCCTAAAGGGTAACAGGTCCAAAACACCGTGTACTCCTGGAAGTTCACTGGGGCACTGTGTGTGTCATAAAGGACAATTTCATTTCTTCCAGGCTGTAATTTTTTCCACCCCTCAGTCAAGACTTTGATCCTCCTGCTCTTGGCTGCTGTGTGTGCTGCCTGATCAAGGGCAGATCTCCAGGGGCAGTGACTTTTCCCAGTTCCTTTTCTTGAGGAGGACACATCACCCATTTTCAGGTTGTCATCCAGAGTCATCCAGGACTGGGGAGATCCTGGTTTGTAGTGGACAAAAAGTCCAGGAATCTCCCCTTTACTTATAGATTTTCATTTTGTCCTCCCAGCTGTTTCATTTCTTCACCCTGGGTGGTGATTTATTCATTCACCTGAATTCAGGGTGCCTTTTCCACCCATGAAGAAACATCAGGTGTTGCCTGATGGCTGCCAAACACCTTCATAAAACAGATTTTCAACAGCTCACCCAGCTTCATCCACTGGCAACTACATGCAAAAGGCAGGGGGAAAAAAAGCATTTCTAAGCCTACATTTTTATTCATGTATTTATCTAACTATTTCTACTGAGGAGAAAATTGTGAACACTCAGCAGCACCCACAGTTTTGAACTGTGCTGAATTACAGACATTCACATGGCTTCACGTAGGTGTTCTACAGATTCAGGCAACTTTTGCATGAAAATACATAAAATTAAATTGAAAAGCTTGCAAGCTGATTAATATTAAAAGCTTGTACCAATTAGTATGGCACAGCTCTTTCTTTCAGACATGAACTATGCAGTCTAACTCAGTGTTTACTAATTTCAGGGCTGAGATTAAGTCCATTATTTCCAGTGCAACAACCTTGTAACACCTCTGAATTTATCTCTAGGACAAAGGTCTTTTCTCATCCCAGCTGTTAACATTTAACCAGGGAGACAATAATTGTTCTGAAAGACACATTGTACATGGAGAGAGGGGTTCATGGCGTGACTTACAGGAGGAACTCAGAGTTTGCAGAGTGAGGATGGTGTTTGCAGACTGTAAAAGTGAATAACAACCCCTGGGACATTCTTTCAAAAAAGACCTGGGCCCTGTGCTGTGCATCATGGATAGATTTTTATCTCCATTCAGTGGGGTCAATATCAAAGGCTATTTGCCAGATAGGATTTTCCTGTTCTTCTTTTTAACTTGATTTTTGAGCCCTGTCTTCTTCAGAGCTCAGCAAAAGGTTCGTTTCACCACCGTAAATTATATCAGAATTCGCCCTCTGAATGTGCATTTACACAGTGCAGTCTTCCTGAAGAGGAAGACTCTGGTGCCTCCAATGAATTGCCTGGAAAATGATCCTCTCTGTAAACACACCAGGAGCTGCAGAGCAGATAAAAGTGCCTGGATCAGCTCTGGGTGTGTGCTCCCCTATCCCACCTGCTGCTGAATTTTACTGCCAGGGCACTGGCGGCACAGCCTGGGATGCTCTGGGGCTCTGCCTTGCCCAGAGGAGGAGGAGGAGGAGGAATCTCAGGAGGCATTGGAGGAGGATCTGCGGCCAAACCCTTCTGCCGTTTCCCTCGGTGTGCAGCAGGAGAATTTTGATCTGCAGGAAGGGGAGCTCCTGCTCCAATCTGCCCTCCCAGCGAGGCCAGTCCCTTCAAAGAGTGACAGGACAAGGACAAGCGGCTTCAAACTAGAAAAGAGTAGGTTTAGATTAGATATTAGGAAGAAATTCTTGGCAGCGAGGGTGGGCAGGCCCTGGCACAGGCTGCCCAGAGAAGCTGTGGATGTGCCATCCCTGGAAGTGTCCAAGGCCAGGTTGGATGGGACTTTGACCAACCTGGGACGGTGGAAAGTGTCCCTGCCCATGGCAGAGGGTGGAATGAGGTGATCTTTAAGGTCCTTCCAACCCAAACCATTCTGTGAGTCTGTCTCAGGCTCGGCAAAGGCACTGGGGTCCCTCCTGCTGCATCCAAGGGGCAGCTCCCTGGCAGCAGAGGCAGGAGCTGCAGTGATAGAGGGACACAGGGACACAGGACACTGACAGAGGGACACAGGGGGACAGAGGACACTGACAGAGGGACACAGGATCCTGACAGAGGGACACAGGACACTGACAGAGGGACACACAGGGACACAGGACACTGACACAGGGACACAGGACACTGACAGAGGGACACACAGGGACACAGGACACTGACAGAGGGACACAGGACACTGACAGAGGGACACGCAGGGACACAGGACACTGACAGAGGGACACACAGGGGGACACAGGACACTGACAGAGGGACACAGAAGGACACAGAACACTGACAGAGGGACACACAGGGACACAGGACACTGACAGAGGGACACAGGACACTGACAGAGGGACACACAGGGACACAGGACACTGACAGAGGGACACAGGACACTGACAGAGGGACACACAGGGACACAGGACACTGACAGAGGGACACAGGACACTGACAGAGGGACACGCAGGGACACAGGACACTGACACCCCTTCCCTGAGCCCTGTGTAGAAAGAATAAAACTGAGGGCAGTGCTGTTCCTAAAGCCAGGAACAAAGTGTGCCTGTGCCAGGCACAGCACCAAAACACGAAGCACAGCTCACCTGGAGGACCATTCAACGTCTCCGTGCTGCTGCTGTGCCTCTCAAGTCACAACACAACCTTTAACAAAGTGGTTTTGGCAGTTCCATGTGCACACAGTTTTGCGTACCAGGCTCATCGGACAAAATTCCCGTTACAGATTCATGGATGCAAGAGGCCGAACAGGTGTGTTCCTGCTCTGTGATGGCTGCAGTGTTTAAATCAGGCATGGCTGTACCTTCCTCTGCCCAAATGCAGGTTCATTAGCTGGCACTTAAAATAAAATGACTGATTCATGTGGCTCCAGCCAATTCCCACACTGCCCAAAGCCGGAACCTTTTATCTTCTCCAGCATCTCATTTTTTCAGAATTATAGTATTAGCTACTCTACTCCACTCCATTAAGAACCTCTTTTTAGCCCATCTAAATGTATTCTCATGTAGGGAAAAGCAGCATAATAACAAGGACATGTATAAGAGCCTGACATTTCTTTTCATGCTGGTACATACTGTTCAAAAAGTCCCAGAAGAATATTAATGGTGCCTGTCTTCACGCAGGTGAAGGAGAATAATCATTTGAAAGGACTCCCCATCTCTGAACGGAGCAGGCTGTTTCATTATCCCTTCACAAAACACATTGAGATCCTCCACGACACCCACATCAGCTCTCCCCACTCCCTGCTGCACAACCCCTGTTCCAAAGAATTGCCAAGGGAGGATCAAAGAAGAAAATTACACCAAATTTTTAGATTATTTTTTTGTCCTCAAGGAGTTAGCGGGGTGGGGAGGATAATAGCCACTTTTCTCCATGATTACATGGCGCTGGCAGTAAATTTTGCAACTATCAAAAGCTACTGATCACTTCAAACACCTCTGCCAGGAATATGAATCTGTAAGAAATGTGCATCAGCCATCCAGCCCAGAGTGCTCCCACAGGCACAGCCACCAGAAAGACAAACAAGCTCCTAAAACCACAACAGCTGAAATGGCGCCAACATTTGCCCTCAACACTGACTCTGCCATGAAGTTTTTCCAGTGTTTTCTTCCTCCATATCAAGCTGAGATTTACCAGTTGGCAATTTCACAGTGATCACAGATCCTACTGAGGGTCTCTGATGTGAATCATCCCAAATGGGTTTGGCTCAAGCTGCAACTTTGACCTCAAGCCTTAGACTAAAACTCTGAAAGCTAAACACTGCTTCCTCAGCTGAACTCTAATGCCATTTCCACAGTGGTTATCCACGTGGGTACCTAAAACTGTCACATTGCACTGGGAGCTTCTCCGTTTCAGATTCATCCAGCTTTCTCCAGGGACAGCCCTGTTCCACCAGGAGATAGGTGGATGTCTGACATCTGTCAGGATGAGCTTGGAACAGGTGTCTCCACTTCTGAGAAAAAGCCAGAGCAGATGCCATTAATTCCCTTTCCACTTCCAATCCTCTGTATTACTTTTTCTGGATGAAGGCTTCATACCATGGTGGCCCCAAAATGCTGGGCAGTCTGCAGGTGTTAAGTGATGTTTCTGCCCCAGGGAGTTGACCACAGAACCCGAAATGGGACCTAAATAAATTCCAGTGATGCCCTGCATGCCCTGGGATGAGTCTGAGGGTGATGGCAGTGCTGGAGCTGAATGTTCTGCAGGGACAACAAACATCTCCTGCCACCCTCATTCCTCATGCAGGTCCTGCTCATGAACCTCTGCGTGAACACAGCGCTGGTGCCACCTCTGAGCATCTGAGACAGAAGTCACAGGCACTCAGAACCCAATCTGGAAAGCCCTAATTACATTTCTCCGAAGTGAAGTAGCCAGTGCAAACCCATTTGCACTTTTTTTAAAAGAATTTTTTTAGCTGGAGTTTTTTGTTTGGCTCATGGCAGGGGCAGTGATGGCCACAGCTTGTTTCTCCTGCTGAATTTCAGGACAGATTTGCTGATTGCACAACTCCTACCCATGGCAGGGTGTGCAGGGGCTGATGCAGATCCTTTACAGCCAGAGAGAAACCTGCTTGGAAATCCTACAGAGGGGATCTGCTCACTTCCCAGAGGAGCTTGGCTGAAGCTTCAGATCCAGAAAGACTTCCCCTTCCTGCCCTAGATCTCTGTGTTCCCCTGCTCCTCTGATGAATTCAAACCAGGATAATTTAGATATGATTTCCTCATGAATCAGTCATTTTATTGTAAGAGGATGAGCTGGGTTGGGAACACGGTGCTCAGCCCAGCTGAGCGAGAGGAGCACATTGAACTCATGGGCACAAAGCAAAGAACACTGGGGCAAGACCAGGCTGCCCCTGCCTTCCAAAGAAAGGCTTTTCCTTCCATTTCCTTGACTGGAAATTCTCTGGAAATCAGTGCCTAATGCAGCCTGGGGAGCAGGGCAGAATGGCATCACAGGTCAGGGCTGGTTCGAGCAGTGCCCAGCACAGGGGAGGTGGAATTGTCTTTCCCAGGAGGAGCTGGCTTTGCTCCTGCCAAGACTAAAAATGGATGTACTCAGCTGTTCCAGCTCGGGAGCAGCTCTGCCAGCAAAGCCTGAGGGCAGCTTGGCTTCCCTGGCATCTGCTGCTGCAAATGTCCTCCGTGGCTCAGAGCTGGCCAGGGTGGCATCAGCTCCCAGCCCAGGAGCACTGCGTCCTGCTCGGGAGCAGGAAAACAGCACAGAATCACGGAATCACGGAACAATCTGAGCTGGAAAGGACCTTAAAGCTCATTAAAAACCCCTGCCATGGCCAGAGACACCTTCCACAGCCCCAGGTTGCTCCAAACCCCATCCAGCCTGGCCTTGGACACTTCCAGGGATGGAGCAGCCACAGCTTCTCTGGGCACCTGTGCCAGGGCCTGCCCACCTCACAGTGCCTCACAGCAAAGAATTTCCCCCTAATACCCAATCTAACCCCTCCTTCTTTCACGTTAAACCCATTATCCCTTGCCCTATCACTACATACCCTTTTAAAAAGCCGTGTAAAAATACGAAAAGTGAGCCAGAGACACAGCCACGCTTCCTTCTGTGTGTGTCCTCAGGCACAGGCAGCTCCCCCAGCTCTCCTGCTCCGTGGGTTTGCCTTTGCCAGGCTCACTCCCACAGCCCTGCAGGCACCAAGGGAAGCTGATCAGCAAAGGCATGGGATGGGAGATCTCTCACTGCCACCCCATCCCCAGGGCAGCAGCAAGGACTGAATGCCCAAGTGGTGAAATACCTTCTCACCCCGAATATCTCCCACTCAGGAATAAAGGCAGAGCTCATTGTTTACTAGGTAGTGCCATTTTCTGACCCTTTCTTCATCTCTTGCAACTTTGATGTGATCTACATTAGAAAAAGAATCCCAAATGGTGTGGGTTGGAAGGGACTTTAAAAACCATCTTGTTCCAATCCCCTGCCATGGGCAGGACACCTTCCACTGTCCCAGGGTGCTCCAAGCCCCATCCAACCTGGCCCCGGACACTGCCAGGGATGAGGCAACCACAGCTTCTCTGGGAAGTTTATTCCAGTGCCCCAGCACCCTCACAGGGAGGAATTTCTTTCCTATATCTACTCATGCACACAGAGTAAATGGACTGTGGAAGAAAGAGGTGGCACATTCAGGCAGCGATGAAGGATAAATGTGGGAGCGAGGAGGCAGCTGTACCTCCTGGAGAGCCCTGTCAGGAGAGCAGCTTCTCTGCTCCTCCTCATTGAACCATTCGGTGCAGCCATGCCAGGGACAGCTGCAGAGAGAGCCTGGCACTTGTCCCTTCTGTCAGAGTGGCACACGGCGTGAGAAGCCAGGCTGGGGCAGGAGCACCAGGCAAGGTGGGGAATCAGGCACAGGAGACACCAGAGCACAGGGAGAGCTGAGTGCAGGGCTCTGCTGGATCACACATCCCTCAGCAGGCACAGGAGACACCAGAGCAGAGGGAGAGCTGAGTGCAGGGCTCTGCTGGATCACACACCCCTCAGCAGGCACAGGAGACACCAGAGCACAGGGAGAGCTGAGTGCAGGGCTCTGCTGGATCACACACCCCTCAGCAGGCACAGGAGACACCAGAGCACAGGGAGAGCTGAGTGCAGGGCTCTGCTGGATCACACACCCCTCAGCAGGCACAGGAGACACCAGAGCAGAGGGAGAGCTGGGCGCAGGGCTCTGCTGGATCACACATCTCTCAGCAGGCACAGGAGCCTCCTTCTCACACCCAGCCAGCCAAGAGAGCAGATCTCGCTGGGCTGTGTGTCCCCAAAATGAGAACCCCAGGCACAGACTGCATCCCCAAACTTCCCAGCTGGTGCCAGGGCAGGGTGGCACAGGGCAGGCAAGGAGCACAGGGCATTGCCACTGCAGCCACATGTGAGGCCACAGGGCAAGGAATGACCCGGGAACCTCCCAAGAGCCACAGCAGCCCTGATTAATTCATCCATGGATTCGCCTTTGCTGTCTCAGTAACACTGCTGGCTTTCCCAGCAAGCACAGCACAAAGCAGACAGGGTGAAAAGAACCTCCTGCTTTTTGATTCAGTCATTTCCAGTGCCCTCCTGAATGTACCCACTGCTTATTTACAGGAAATTAAAACGCAGCAGCAGCTTTTCCGTGCTGGTGCCTGACACATCCAAACGGAGCTGCTACACCTGACTGAGTGCTGTGAGTTTTTCTGGGGTCTCTGCAGCTGCAAACGAGAAACAGGAGGATTTTCTTCTTTTTTTTTCCCCCTTTTTTTTTTTCTTCTCTTTTTTTTTTTTTCTTTTTCTTTTTTTAGTGTACATTGTACCTGTGCTGGGTTACAAAACTGAAACAAAACAGGGAGCAGTTGAAATTTCCTCCTGGCTTTACACTGAGCAGAGGGATCACTGGGGTGTTTTGTTCTAATTTGGCCATGGGGCTTTTCTTTGGTTGCTTTGGGTTTTTGGAGAGCTTTTTTGGCTTTTAACGAAGGCAGTGGCAAGAGAGGGAAAAGGCTTAAAATTCAATTTTATGATGTAATGACCAAAGTCCCTATGCCTCTGTATTAAAATAAGCAGGTAAACACTGCTCTTCTCTCTAAAGAAACTCCCCTAAGAGATTTCAGGGAAACTGAGAAGTACGAGTTGATTTATATTGCTCTTCCTAGGAGTTGCCTGACACAAAACAGTCCTGCCTTGTTTACAAAACAGAATTTCCCAGTAAAGTATTCCAGAGACGCAGTGCATGCAAATCTTAGAGACAGTGACTAATTACTACAGTCATTATTTCCTTGAAGATAAGAAGCTTTCACTTTCAAGTGGCTTGGTTTATTTGCTGAATACTGTTGGCTTTAGAGGCAATGATCAGTTATTACTTCAGGTAAAACTAAATGCACATAGATAATGAAATTAATTCTTCCACAGGTCAGGAAACAGGAAAAAAATCAGAGTAATGTTGCTTTTAATTTGATATAGCCAGTGTGTTACATCCTGCCTTTCTTGAGCTTTGAAATATTAGAAAGCAAAGGAAGCACTGCTATGTGAAATACTGCAGTGATAAAGGGGAAAAGGCAATGGAGAAATCCAAGACATCCAGAATTGCAGAAAACTAACCAGAATTTATATGTGATGCTGCCATCTTGACAAAATGCTGATGAGAAAACACAGTAACACAGCTCTTATTTAAAAGCACAAAACGTTGGTGGGCTGCAGCACAGCTGTAAAGGCAGTGAATCAGGCTGCAAGCCTGAAAACCTGCACAGATGGAGTGCCAAAAATGGATGCTTTAATTGTGTTTTCACGTTGAATATTGTGTTTCATGACTGCCTCCCTCCAATAGTCACTTCAGAAGGGATTAACAGTGACAGCTACTTGTTTGTACTGTGTTTTCTTTAACACAAGGCATGGAAAACTCTAAAGTGCCAATCTGTGCTGCTCCCTGGACATTTCAAAGGGCTGAGGTTGTCCCTCTCTCCCACATAGGTCAAGGAGGTGAGGGCCACTTGCAGTAGAGTTCTCTTCCCATTAAAAGTGAAGCCTAAAGCCAAAGGGTGATATAACAGCAAGATATAACACATGGTTAGGACCTCCTTACTTTGTGTTAGAAAGAAGTTTGTGTTCTTGAATAGTTGGGATTTTTTTGTTCGGTGTGGGGTTTCTTACATATGCATACATATATATATTTATAAATACACATTTATATTAATACATTCTATATATCTGTCTGTGTGTGTATATATATATGACTAAGTTTGACAGTCCAAAATCAGAGTTTACCTACCAGATAAGACTATTAAATACTTATTACCCCTATGGGCAACATGCAGGAATATTACATCCTGCTTGTAGGTGCAAATCTGATTAAAACTCAGACAGGTGAGTAACTGTTCAAAGCTCTTCCATGGAGAGCTGGAGCCTTGCTGTTGACAGGAACAGGGGAGGCTCCATGACTTTGTTCATGTCCTATTTGCTTCTACCTGTAATTGCTTCGTGTTGATTCCCTGGAGTTAAAGCATCCACCCAGCTGTAAAAGTGCTGCTTGAATTCGAAGTTGAATGAAGGAACCAACAGCACCCAACTCCCATTTCCAAGGGGCACAGGCTGCGATAAACTCCCCAAAAGCTGTTCGAACTCAGGGCTGTAAATGCTGATTAGGAAATGAGGGGCAGCCACCCCTCTGGATGTCCGTGGGCTCATCTATCTCATGCCTGTGCAAACACATCCATTACCTCTATTAATAGAAAAGAAAGGGCGAAAATAGAGTATTAAAAGTACTGGTGTGCTGGTGAGTGATAACCTGTGCAAATACATTAAAAAACAGCATTCAATTCTTTTCTTTCCAGCCTCTGCACCCACCACTATTGATGAACCATATTGTGCTTTTCCTCGCCACACCCCAAGTCTCCTTTTACACCCCAGGGCTGATGGCAGCAGGGACAAGCAGTAGGAGTCAAACCCACAGGGCTTTTCCTCCTCAGATCAAAGCACTCCACGCAAAATAGTTCAGCAAAGAAAGCTGAAGCAGATTTTGGAGCGCACTGTAATTGGCAGCAACTTTTTATTAGCCTGGAGATAAAGGAAGTACATTGTATTGGGGTTTTTCTTTTCAAAGAAAGGAACATTTTTGTTTACAGACATTTTTGTTTACAGAAAAAGCTTGTTTTCAAAGTTCTGTTAAAAATGTAAGGACTGTTTCAAAGCATAATTCTGGGCTGCATTTGATTAAGGCTCCTTCCTGCTAGGACAGATAAAAAGTCACTCTGTTCAACTATGTGCTGCTGAAGGGGGTTTTGGTGAAATCCCAGCAACAGGAGTAGGAAGGATATGCTTTGGTTTGAAATGCTGAGGAAAAGAAACACGTTTTTCCCTATCCACATTTTTAAAAGCTCCTGGGATTGTCAGTGCTCAGGAGAGAAGCAGGGGAGTTGCACAACTGCCACAGAAAGCTCCAGTGCAGCATGGGGTGAACTTCTGTGGCCTACAAATATTCTTGGAATGGTTTGAGGGTTTCCAGTCCTGCTATAAAACTACACCCTCGCTGACCCAGCCCCTTTTGCCAGGCACTCATACAGGCTTTGGTTCAAGTTCAGAAAATAAACACAAGCAAGCGACATCAGGTTTAACCACCAGAAATAAATAGTTCAAATACCAGGGAGAGGAGTGTTGTCTCCCTCTCTGCAGCAGTGGTATTCACTCCCTTTTAATGATTTTTCTGTGCCTGTTTTCCAGTTAGACAAGGCAGGTTGGAAAACATCTAAAGGAAGGATTTAGACCTTCCAGCAAGTTTTCTTTCTCTCATCACTCTACACAGAGCCCTTCAAAGCAATCCACGGGCACACATGGTCTCACAGCTGAAGCTCAGGAACTGCTGTGTGCAGAAAAGGAAAGATGAAATGGAATAGGAAAGGAGAACTTGCAGGAAGAAGAACGAAAAGGCCTGAGCCATCTGCCAGATATCACATCTCATGTCACTCCCACACACCACGATCTGTCATGAGTTCAAGTGTTGGAAGAAATTTTGAGTTTGTTCCAGGACAGCAGGCAGGGTGAGGATCACAGGAGCGCCTGCAGCCAGTGGAGATCACTGTCAAGGTCTATCCTGTGCTGAGCAAAAATATCCCTTGGGAATAGGAACTGCCATGGCAGTCTCTGATCTTCTAGAAATGTAGTGCTTTTGATGCTCATGCTGAAACTCCACATAGGATCTGCAACCAACACTGAAGGCAGTTACAGTTACCTGTGTTCTCCTCAGATTTTCCTCCTCTGAGTAAATGGTTTTATTTATGCACATGGACTCCTAACACTCAACATCAAAGCTGCTAAAAGAGAAGGTAGGGTTGGGCAAAACCTCTGTGGTGAGCAGGAGTGTCACAAACAAATGACTGCACGCTCAGAGCCTCCAGCATCCTTGGAAGTGTGCTCATGCCCCATCCCTGGAGCTGCTCAAGGCCAGGCTGGATAGGGCCTTTAGTAGAAGGTGTTCCTGCCCATGGCAGAGGGTGGGAACTGGATGATCTTTAAATTCCCTTCCAACCCAAACCATTCCATAATTCCAAGATGCCTGAATCCGTGCCGGGTCAGGTGAGCACATCAGACTTGGGACCAACCCACACTATCCCAGAAGACTTGGCTAAAACAACGGTCTGATGATACAAAAAGGACCTGCCTTGAGCTCACACCACCTCCTCAAAAGCAGTATTATGTGGTGACACGCAGAGGTGATCCAGTAACAGGCTCCTGTAGATTCAGATTTGTTCCAAAATATTGGAGTTTGCACCGTATATGCACGCTTCATCGTTGGAACATTTCTTTATCACAGCTAGCAAAAAAATCTAGTCAGAACCTTTTCCTCCTGTCCTGTCTGGCTCACAGGCAGCGTGGGTACAAGCCTGTTTCTGGTAAGATTTACAGAATCTGCACACCAGCAAACTCTACTCCTAAATAAAAGCTACTGCGAGGCTGGAGCTTCTTTATTTGCTTCCCTAACTGCTTTCCCTATAGCCTCTCTTAAATTAAATGAATACCACAAGAATTACAAAGTTTTAACAGCCACCAGCACACCACAGGTGCATCAGCCTCCAAGCCATTACTCCTGCCCAGTATTAAGCACTTCAGATGGCAGCTTCTCATCCTTTCTTGAGGACCAAGAAAAACACTCATCACCAGTGGTGTACCACTGTATTGAGAGTTTCAGACACAGTCCAGAAGTTTTCACCCCACGCTGTCCTTCAGAAGACTGAAATTACAGGGTTTTTCATCCCAGCTTCCCATCAGCACAGGATTTAGGGAAACCACCAGGAAATTTGCCTACCTGTTGCTGAGCTCTATTACTGACATTGAGCAAATTCCATGGGAGAAGGGGAGGATAGAAGTTGTCAGCAAACCAAGCAGGTGGGCCACACATCTGCATTTGAATGCAAAAATTCTACACGCCCAGACACTCCAGAGAGAACCACTCACAGTGCATAGGTTAATTCTGAATACTTTTAATGGATTGTACAGATTTCCACACCTGGTTTTGTGAAGGACATTATATTCCACATGAACATGATACCGTCTGGTAGATGAACACGTTTTCTGCCCCGTGATGAAGCAACAAGTGGCCCCATAAGGCTCTTGCTGATAACTTCCATATTGTAATTATCCAAGAAATACATCTTTTTGAGAAAAGTTCTCGGTGAAAAAAGCAGGATGCACTCCAAATTTTGCTTTCAAATGATTTTCACAGACACAGTAGGATCATATTGCAATGGAAGGAGCTTCCAATAACACAGAACTGACTGACACATTTTACTTTTACTTTGTAGCATACAAAATTAACTTTTGCACTTCTTCCTATAGAAATATTCCACAAGAAGTAATGGATTAGAAGCTAGGCAGAATTCCAAACATATGAAGTTAAAGGATAAAAACAGAGAAGGCGAAGTCTCAGCTAAAACCTTTCATACCCAGCAAGAATTTTTTCGACATTCCCTTTTCCATACCCAGGTACACCAAGTTAGTTACATGAACCAACAGACTTTTTTAAAAAGTTTAAAAAAAAACCCCACCCAAACTGAAAGTCATAAAAACAAAGTTGCATGCACTTTAATCAGTGTGTTTCCACCTGAAGAAGAAAGCCTGAACACAGTAGGCAAAAAGAAAATCCTGTTTCAAGGAAAATACCATCTCCAATATTCATATAACATGCATCAGAGATTCCCAGGACTGAACCACTAACACTGTATTCTGCTAGAAAGTTTAGGTATGTTGCAAATGCATTATTTGCTGCAAACAGGATATTGTCCTATCAGCCTACCTGAAAACCTGAATAAAAATTTAAACCAGTCTTCTTGCATAATTCATTTTACATGTAAGGAGTCCACAGTTGGATCACCTCCTTTCCTCAAGGCAAAGGTCACAAGCTCAGAAGAGTCATAGTGATGGCTCTTCAGTCTTCATCTTTTTTTTTGTCTGTCCATTGGAACCACGCTGCACATCCTGCCTTTTCTTTTTCTGCTGCTGTAGCCTTTCCTCTTTCCTCTGCAGGTACTCGTCCATGTTATCAAAGGAGGCCTTGTAGAGGTTGCTGTAGTAGCTCTCTGCACCAACAAAACCTGCAGTTGGGCAAAGCAAGAACACAAGCGTTAATTCCCTCAGTGGTCTCATCAATTATTTCCTGTACTGTAATTTTAGTGGCATTACAGCTCATTTAGTGTGGTCCTATCCACTGTATCAGCCTTCCAGTACCTCAAGGGGCTTCAAGAAAGTTGGAGAAGGATTTTCGCACAGGCACGCAGTGATAGGACAAGAGGGAATGGTTTTAAGCTGAAGGAGGGCACACTTAGATTAAATATTGGGAAGAAATTCTTTACTGTGAGGATGGTGAGGCCCTGGCACAGGTTGCCCAGAGAGGGTCTGGACTCCCCATCCCTGGAAGTGTCCAAGACTGGGTTGGATGGGGCTTGGAGCAACCTGGGAGAGTGGAAGGGGGTGGAATGAGATCATCTTTAAAGTCCCTTCCAACCCAAACCACCCTGTGATTAAATATCAACATTTACACTGTGTAAGCCTGATTTGTGTTGGCAAGCAGCTGTTCAGCATTCACCAGCCAGGCAGAGGCTCCATTTTTAGGCAAAAAAAATTCACAGAGGCAAGCACCTGATGTTGAAGCAAAGAGAAGACCCAGCTCTCCTCACACACTGGACACTTGCAGACTCCAAGGGTTCTGTGTTTGAAATGACTGCTGTCACAACATCCCACTGGAGCTGCTCCCTGAGACCCAAGCACTACAAAGGGAGTTGCCACCTAACTGTGTTCAGCTGGCTTTTCTCCTAGAGCATTAACTTAAAAGAAAGCCAAAGGAGTAGAAGTCAAATAGTTATGTTCTACAGCGCACAAAGATTCCTAAGCATTTGCTTCAATGGCTTTGTAACACTTTCTGTGAATTCAGTACAATATTCCTCAGCATCCCCAATACTATAGGTTTAAACAAGTTTAACTGGGAATTAATTGCTATCCAAAAATCCCCCACCAGATTGTTTCTGTAGGGAATACAAAGACTCGCTGGCTAGGTCCACATTTCTAAAAGATTGTTAGAATGGCACTTGACAAGGCCAATTACGTCTAGTTCTCACCTTTTCCCACTTATCAAAACTGATCATCTTTAAAGGACAAATGAAGAGAAATCCAATAACTGCTAGGGTTTGGTCCTGAAGCTGAGTGTGCTTCTCCACAGAAACATCCACAGAGCATCCCCTTGTTTCCTGATAGATAATGCAGCTTTTCTTTGCTCAGAAAAGCACAGGTTTTTACTTTCAGGGGTGTTGCACTCAGTAAGAGTTTTACTGGCCCTTGGCCCTGGGAGAAATTAGGTGCTGCTGGTTTGAACATCCATGCTACTTTTTCCTTCATCAGTCTGCACTAAATTTTCCTCTTCTATTTTTCTGGGATGAGTTATAGCACAATGTCAAACTGTTCAATGTGTACAAGGGGGAATGGCTTCAAACTGAGAGTAGGTTCAGATTCAGTATTAGGAAGAAATTTTTTTCTAGGAGGGTGGTGAGGCACTTTGATCAGGTTGCCCAGAGAAGCTGTGGCTGCCCCATCCCCGGGAGTGTTCAAGGCCAGGCTGGACAGGGCTTGGAGCACTCTGGGATAGTGGAAGCTGTCCTTGCTGATGGCAAGTGGCTGGAATTGCTTTTCTTTAAAGTCTCTTTCAACTCAAACCATTCTAGGATTTTATGATACTTCCAGATTGACCATTGCATCTTAAATCATACAGAAACCTCAAACAGGTGAGAAAAGTTTATAAAAGGACAACATGCAGGGACTACGACTGGATTCAAACAATGTAATGATCACTTGTTCCAGAAGATGTAACTACCTTTGAAGCACTAATTAAGCTCTGGAATAAGTGCTCATCAAGCAAGCCTCCCCTTACTAATTAACAATAATGAACCCTGTCATGTGAGCCGTGCTCCTTCCCAGCTGCAGATGAGCTGGTGACAGCATTTCACACTCGTTTGCTCCACGGGCTAATTATGCCCAGAACCTCTCCCCCTGCCTGCTCTCTTTACTTCTCCGTGCTCATTTTCACTCAGACCTCATCCTCTTAATTATCTGCCTGGCTGTAACTATCAAGTCTGCAACATCTACAAGAAAACCTCTCCTTTCCAAAGGAGCACCTGACTTATAAAGACTGCACCACCTTAATTACAACTTAATGACCAACTTAATGACAGCTACATGCTAAACCATCCAACACCAGGTATTAAGGAGACTTTAGACCACACTGAACATTTCTGCAGCTCTTCCATCTTTACATATGGCCACCATGAACAGACCATAAGACTGGTGGGAACTGTAACACGTTTTTTTAAGGAAGATTCCCAGTCTCCCAGTAAAGTACAGGAGAGAAATTCCTATTAATGAAGTTTCAATACATAATTGAGATTTTAGCACATGCCACAATCACTGCTATAATTTCAGCTGGGTGTTTTTTAAATACAAAAAATCCTGGAAACACAGGAACTGAACTAGTAAACCCAGCAATATTTTTCTGACAGAGACTGGGAGTGCGGCAGGAAGCAAGAACAAAATGAGCCAACCCTGACACTAACCAGTGTCATCTGTTGTCCCATCCAGTCACACCTTCCAGCCACAGCAGGCTCCACATCATCTGCCCTGCCAAGGTGGACCCAAGCAGCCCATCTTTACAGCAGAGCTGCTCCTCCCACGGCTGCTCCATGCTGACTGTCTCCACTGTACCTGTGATAAAAGTCTCACACCTAGGCAGGAGACAAGACAACAAACACCAGTATTTGATACCACAGCAGCGAGACAGACTCTGCCAGAGGCTGTTTGGAGACATCCCTGTGATAAGGTGTCTATGGAGAAGTTGTAAGGTTGCAATTCTGCTCTAAATACCTCCATCGTTCTGTGATAACGGTGACCTGAACACACTTCATTATCTGCACTGCCTTCCACACCAGACAGAGTGATGAAACTGAGAAAACAAAGACTGAGTGACTTCAACAGTCAGCTGAACTGACCTGAACTCCAGTCTTGTTCCTAAATCTTAAACTTGAATGGTAAAGTCTGCATTCTCTAAACCTGTAGACCAAATTTCTCACCTTCAAACACTGTCCAGTTGTCTTGAATATGTTTTGACATCTTCTGTAATCCTTTGTCATCAGTTACAGCCTGGGAAAAGAACAAATGCTGTATGTTATTTTGGGATTAACAGACAATTTCATGTTTCACAGCATGCCGAAAAATGCAACAGCTCTCGGAAGAGTGTAGTGAAACAGAGCAAGTGTAAAACCTCCATGATCTCTTCCAGGCTCATTTTTTTTCTAGGACTGTTATTGAAACCTGGCATGAGATCTCAAGTTCAGCTGGGAAGGCTTTGCCATTTGAACAAAAAAAAAAATTGATTCTCACTTACTAATCTGTGAGGAAAAGAAGTATCCCAGGGAACACGTTAGGGTCAAAGAACATACTCAGAAGTTTCATTTAAAACCACTTCACAACTAGACCATAATTAGCTGGGGACTTACAAGGATAACAAATGAGTTTCCAGTTATTTAATAGGCAATAAAAGAGAACTTGATAGCACATACCCCAAATCTGATTCCCTGTTCTCAGTGAAAATAAAGTAATTCCCTTAATGTTCCCAGAATGCCTTGTCCTGTAAAGGATCCCACATAGGCAGACACAAGGAAAGCTGTGTGGAAAGCATTCCTGAGCAAACCCAAAGGGATTTTGCTGGTTTGTGGTTTGTTTGCTTTCTTTTTTTTTTTTTTAATGATCAAGTGTAGCCCACAGAAAGCTCAGGCAATGGTTTAAAGTACTGAGTGCTAACAACCACTCTGATCCTGCTGAGCCAGATGGCAGCTTTAGCTGAGAACAAACACACACGTGTTCATAACCAGCTCTTGACACCTTTGCATGATACACAGGTGAGAAGTAGGAGGTGTATCTACGGCTTTTACTCCATCTCAAGACAAAGATGCCTTTTAGCTTTCACGGAACAGCAAACACTTCTGCTGTGCCCTCAAGACATCACCAAACACTCGGGATTTTCAGCATTAAAAAAGTACCTTCCACTGTCCATCACATGCTCTGTACAAAAGCAGAGGAGCTTCCTTGTCTTCCTGCAGAATCCACAGGTCTCCCGTTTCCCCAAATGCAATGTCCCAGCCTTTGTGTTTCAGAGAGATTTGCTGTTTGTAAATCAGCTGCTGGGCAGTGGCATCGAGCTGAAAGATGTAGACTGTGGGAATACTTTCGAGAGGAAAAACTTAATTACCATTATTACCAAATCCACCTACAGCCATCACTTGTACAGCAAACTACAGACACCCACTCCAATTCCAAACAGAGCCGAAGCAAAGTGGTTAGAATAGGCACTTCAAATGCAGTTTGCTTACATGATCTGAGTCAGAAGCTGTAAATACCCAGCATGTCAAATGGCTTTTCAAGAGTTATGTGAAAGAAAAAGCAGCCAGTGCTGCCTTCTCCTTAAAAGAATGAGTAATAAATGGAATTTCATAAGGATTACTAAGGACTTATATGAGGAGTGTTGCATTGTGGCACATTGGCCTACAGGGCTGCACTTGAAGGAATATACAGCTGAGCACCAGTCAAAAGAAAACATGCCCCAGCTCTTGTACATCCCAGCCTTGTGTTTCCTCCACTGAGGGAAAAGCATCACAAACTGTACAAAATTTAACTAAGCCAGGCAACCCCTGCACTCCCCTCTGCATTCAGAACAGGCACAGGAAGGACTCAGAGGCTCCCTGTGAGGCCACAGGCACTCCTGGACATGTGGAGATCCACAGTACCAAGCACTGCAGGCTCAGGGAGAGTCAGGACAGCCAGCAGGGAAAGCTGCTCCTGTCTTTGCAGGAGCTGGGATGGTTTTAGGCATTATTCCATCTATTCTTACCTGTCACACAGAATGGCAACATAACCACCTTGACAGCAGTAGGTTATTCTTGACACGGTGTATTTCTATTAGGAATAGAAAAAGAAACATCCTTGTAAGTTAAGACCATTTATGGGCAGAAAATTCACATTCCATTTCACTAGAGCCTTTAAAATTTAGCAGATGTCTTAATTTACAGCGAGTTAAGCAACATAATTACCTTCAAACTGCAGTCAAGTTTATTTTTGTACCAGTGTTTGCTGTTTTATGAAGTTTTCCACACTTCTCCCTTCCACACTGTCCAGAGATCAAATGTAAAGGTTTGAGTGAACTACTCTTAGCAGACAAACCAACAGATGAAGGAAAATACACCACCTTCAAACACTTTCTCCTGCAATGCTAATGGCAAAAGCATTGACATTAGGCCTGCTCAGGCAGAATATCACATCAGCAGCTCAGATATTACAAACACAAGCTATTAGCTGCTGTTGTGTTTGTTAAAAAACGAAGATAGTGATGCATAGCTAATATCCCTAATATCCCTGCTGTGCTGTCTCTGTCTCAACCTGGGTCTGGGTGAAGCTATCCTGCTACACAGAAATTGTGTTCTGAACAACAAGGAAAGACTGCCTGAGGTAATTTTCCTCATTAAAAAAAAAAACAAAAAAAACAAAACCAACACAACAACAACAAAAAACCCAACCCCACATCACACTCCTAATTCAGAAGTTATACAGTTTTATCTGGCAGAGAAGCAGCACCTTTGCTGCACAAACCATTCTACTCGAAACATAAAACAACTGATTTCAGGTTCCTTGAGTGGGGAAGAACTCAGGAGGAGCAGAGAAACTGCAAGGAGATGTCCTGGGGTGCTTTTTCAAGAGTATCTATTATATATTGTGAAAGGCAAAACTGCAACAGCAAACAGCTGATTCTCAAGTGTATTTTATAAGCAGCGACAACACCAACACTGCCGATGACTAAAACCTTCCAAGCAGAGAAGCAGAGAGTTATTTCCTTTAGGGCAGGGAAAATACATCTTTTTGACACTCTGCTGGCAGAATTCTGATGTATCTTCAAATATTCCCTTTTTTTTTTACCTCCACCACTTTCCCTAACACAACACTGGTTACCAGACAGAACCTCTGGCTCACAAAGTTAGGGTGAATTTGGGAGTAACCACAGGATTTTACCCTTGGAGCTACCAGCTGATATATAGGCACTGTCAGGGTGCTTGTTTCACAGTTTTGCAATCCATGTAGGAAAGCAAAACAAGCTGTACAGCTTCAAAAAATTCAAGTCAGCAAGTTTAACACCAGAAGCTAACTATTTTGTCAACAGCACATGATGCAACTACTAAGAGATAAACCAACTGTGGGAAAGAAAATTAATTCATGGTATAAATAGAGCTGAAAACAAATTTTTTTCTCCAGCATGTAAGAAAAATTGTGTGATACAGTTTCATGGAGGGAAGCAAGAACAGCAAGCACACACTTTTCACTCATCCCAACCACCTGTTTGGACAGAGAAGGAGCCCTTTATAAAAACCATTATCAAAAGGACTGATATGTTTCAGAGCTCTTGGGAACAGATGGGACTAATCTCCTGCTACTCTGCAGAAATATGAAGTTATTAGTCCATATTTAGCATTGGGACCCAGGACCCCTGATCCACACAGACAAAAAAGATGGTTCCAGATGCCAGGTAGGATGAGTGGGCTGAACCAGAAAGGCTCTCTGTAGCTAATGGGGCTAAATTCAGTTTCTGCAGGATGGAGCCATTTACACCACAGCTCTGGAATAGAACTGACAGCTCCTATTTATTGTAAGCCACCAGTGGGTTCCTCAGACACCTAAACGAACAAGCCAAAAAATATATATATATATAAAATATAAAATATATATATATATATATATATATATATATATATATATAAAGCTGAAGCCTGTGCTATTTATTTCTAATAACAAAGCTGTGCCTCTCTGCCTGTTGCCTGACAAACGTGCAGGGAAGTGCCCACCTACACAGCCAAGTGCTTTGTTAGAGAGACAAAGGGCTCTGTGAACTTGAATTAGGCAGCAGCTCTCCTCCAATCTCACTGGAGAAGGGAGGAGGAGGTTGTTTTGATTTGAACCAAGTTTTAGTCACAGCTGGAAAGAGACAGGAAAATGCATCTTCTTTCCAAGTTCTTTCCCTTCCATGTGTGGGGAAGTTAAAAAATCAGCAAAATGAATGTAAGAACCACAGTAGGATCTTGGTCAAGGACAAGGCTATGAAATCAGTTAAGGAAGAGCTACAAGAACATTTTGTGATAAACAGATGTTCACTTGATACTCTCTGAACTTAAGTCAGTGTTTATATGACACTGTTATCAGCCTGCCAACACCTTAAAATTAACTTTTGATGTCATCTGTGAGAAGAGGTGACCCTATAAAAAATGAATGTACTGGTGCATTGGGGTAGAGTTGTGCAATTCATGGTCTGGACTTTAAACAAGCTTTTGCTGTCAAGAGGATCAGATGAGGTGAAAGCTCTGAAGCAGGAAAATATTTATATAGCACTATGGAATTAGAGAATTACTCCCATTCTAGTGGGAAAATGAACTGAGGATCTGTAAGCCATCAGTGAAACCAATGCTACACTGCTCAAAACACTCCTACATTCCCCAAACAGACACATATTCATCATCTGCCAAGCAAAATAAGCCCACATTTTTGTGCTCACATTACAGATGATTCCATTCTCATTGTGCTTCAAGCTGCGTTTCAAGTTCCAGTGCACCCACACTGGTTATCAATGGTAAAAAATGAAATACAATATTACCAAAAAAAGAAAAAAAGGCTTATATCCCCACCTGATCCTTGGGTGCAGAGTCATTTGCAGACAGTGTGCTCGTGACAAGCTGCAAAGTCCTGACTCAAGAGATTGCTTCCTTGAATTCAGACCACAAATGTCACTCCAGGTTGTGGAGATGATCTGTGCCATACCTGGATGCACAACATGACTAAACAGTGTCACCAGACGTCACCTCTGGCATTTCTAGCACTATGATGCCAGCAGAACACAAGTCTCCTTTCCCCTGCAGAACACCTGTGAGAGTGGGCAGTAACCAGGATTTCAGAGATTCAAGGAATAGGCCACCTTGTGGCTTCCAACACCACCACATGTGGCAGTGGATGGAAGAACTGCAAAGCACTGCAGTAATAAGGTTTATTATTTAATTGCTGTGTTCTATTTATTAACCCACGGTTTGTGGGCTTTCCCTTTCTGCCTTTGCTTACTCACACTGAGGTAAAGAAGCTAAATGGAGACTCCTCAAGCAAAGGGCATTTCAAATTTCCCCTGAGGCTACATCAGCATGAACAGTATCCCATGGAAGGGATTTTACCAGGTGTGTTAGGAGACAAGGCAAGTATTACTGAACTACATTCAAAAACATTCTAAGAGAGTTGGAGATGTTTTCTTAGATCAGTTCCTACCTGCATCAGCAAGTTTACTGACATTTGTTAGGTTATCTGACGCAAGGTTAATTATATCATTTAATATTATTTATTAACTTGTTTGTAATCAGTGGAATTCGGGTTCAGTGTGAGATCAAGAACTAATGCTAAGCAGTCTAAGCAACAAGTAGCATTTTTAACATTAATCACAGAATTCCCCTCTTCAGTTAGTTGCTTAATAGTCCTCAGTGATCCTATAAATCTAGAAGGGTAAAGATTTTAAAATAAACCCATTATTCCCTCCAAAAGAAATGCTCAAATCCTGCTGCACCCAGAGTATCAGTGGATACCAGTTAGATGGGCTTGTCACCTAATTTTGTGCCTCCTGTTTTTCTCTTGTCGAAAAACTCAAGAATAGCTTCTTCAAACATTTCAAGCACTAACATCAAGCTGAAATGAGGCAGAGACCTTGTGAATGTGAGAGGTGCCTGCCTCAGGAGTGCTTTCCAGAAGACTTTCAAGTCCAGGAGCAGGTTAAATTGTCCATACAGATACTACCCTGAATTCTTGCTAACAGGAACTCTAGGCCAAACCCAGAATTTCCAATGCTTAAACTGAAAAACTGGGCTGGGGAGGTCAAGCACAACACACTTCCACTACCAAAACCACAACACAGGGGAGGGCAGGCAGAGCTTTTCAATTCAATTTCTGCCTGGATATGGATTCCATAGTGGATTTGCCTCAAGAGCGTGGCTTCCCAGTCACCTAACTGGGAGGCAGCTGTGGCCTGCAGGGAAAGAAGTGTTTTTAGGGATTCACATGAAAAATCACACGCAGCAGGGTGGGTGGTGAGATGAACTCAAATAACCCAGCAGATGAGTAGGTGGTTTAATACCATGCACACAGCAGGCACAAGGACAGTGCTATTTCACTGCTAATTGGTCTTGTGCCACATTAAATGACAAGAAAAAAATCAAAACCAGGTATCAAGCACTACCAGAACGACTGCTCACATCAGGTGAACACCTCAAATCACAGCACCACCCCAAATCTGTGCTTGTGAGACCACTGATGTACAGGCTGGATGCTCTGGAGAACTCCTGGGGTGTTCAGTTTACATGTAGGACTTGGACATTTTAATTATGGACACTGTCCAGCAGCAATAGAACCTAAAATAACAAGACCAGCATTTTGAATGCACAGGGCAGTACTGCAGGTCACTGGTTAAAAATATTACAAAACTGCTGTTTGCTCAGAAAAACTGCAACTTTAACACTTGAAATTCTAAGCATTTAAAAAATGGGTGAATGTTTAGATCTTCCTAGTGTCACAAGATGTTTTCTGGCCTAGAGAGACTACAACACCTGTGTTTTTGGAAAAAAAAGAATCAAGTGAAGGCTTTGTCCACTGTGTAGAATTTATATTTGGGAAGAATTACGAGCAGCTTCCTTTGGTCACTGCTTGGCACATTTTAGAAATTCACACAAAATACAGGAATGGATTTCAGGGACTTTCTTCCTTTCCCAAAATCCCAGACTATTGTAACAGCTTTTAGGTCTCGCATAAGTTCTAAATCTGCCAACAGAAGGGAAGCACTTCTGACAAAATGCAACCAACACATTTGGGAGTCCAAGAATCAGGAGCACAGCAAAAGCCCTGACACACATGGACATACCTGGTCTGGTTTGGTTGCCTCAGGCCCACAGATGGTACTTAGCTGACAGCAGTGCACTTCTTCTCCACTTTTATACTCCCAAAGTCTCAGAGTGGAGTCCTGGACAGATGGAAGGGGACACAAGTCTATTACTACCAGCACTCAGAGAAAGAGAGGCCACTCCTGGCCTTCAGCTAAACCCTGCTTCCCTGAAGAGCTCCTCACAGAAGCTGCTAAATAGTCACTTAGTTAAGACCTCAAATTGCAGATAAAGCATTTTAATTAACGTAATTTCCCCCTGCATTCTAAATTATTCAGTCATGCTAATTTTAATTCTCCTTTTGAAGTGGAAATTGGGTAGCTGGAGGAGGGCATTTCAAGTCTGTCTCCAGTAGCACAGTCATGGATGTGCTTAGCATTTTAATGGTAATTCTTCCAGGTTGCCCTTTTCTGCCCCCTGCTCTTGTTATCATCCAAACTCTCATTTGATTTAGTAACCTCCTGAAGAGAAGCTAAACGCCTCTCTGGAAAAACAAAGCCATCCAAGAGCATTTGCTAAGAGTGAAATACAGCCACGTGCAGCACTAGCACTAGAGCTGCTTCAATAATTAGAGGGACAAGAGCCTTAGGGAAGCAACAGCAGCAGCTGAACCCAAATGCCAGGAGTTACTGTGATCTTCACAGGAAACATTATTTGTTTCCTGTACAGTTTTGGTCATCTGGGAAACAAAGAATATTGTCTTTTAGGCCAACTCCATCTCTGTGCAGGTCTGGCATGGCAGGAGGATGCCATCAGTTTAGGGAAAAGGCTGGGGAGGGAAAGAAGGGAACATTCATTTCTTCAGTTCTCATCCAAACAAGCAATATCTGTGCTCCAGAGCAAGAGTTAATGATAATTTCACCATCCCCAAGATGGCTTTCACTATAAGCACAGTAAAAGGTTATGTGATCTAGCAACAGAATGGCTGAACACTGAACAGAACTGAGAACAAGGGGGAAGGAGGGAGAGGAAGGGCATGCAAACCATGAGAGATTATTCCAAGTATCCCAAGGAATCTGGCCAAAACACTAGTATAAATAATCATTTAAAAACCCCAAACATACAAAAACCAACACTTTTTTGAAGAAATTGCAATACATACCCCAGAAGCTGACAACAGCAGATCCGGACAGTTGGGTATTACAAGTATTTTGCTTACAAACCTAAAGGAAAAGCAGTCAAAAGTTGAACTTTCTTGCATGCCACTCTGGTCTTGAAACACACACAGTAAGAGAAAACACCACTTTTAAAGAGAACCTTATAATAAACAGACAGATTTTCCACATCAAGATAATTAGGATGAAGAAAAAAATGTCACCAGTACTTAGCAAATATGCACTACACAAACTACTGACTTTCTACTTAATAAAGTACTACATTTCCCCATTTGCACTCAGGGAATTCTAATGACTTCCTCCCAGCTGAGAACTGTCATTTAGATCCAAAAATTCCAATGGAGACAGATTTACTCAGGTGGCACATTGCCCTTTCTCAGCTCATGATACACATTAAAAACGCGAATCAACAGATGCTTTTAGAACACCACAGGGATGGCTCAGCTTCCAGAGTGCCACATCTCTCCAGCCACAGTTAGAGATTATTCAAAATCAATCTTTACAGAATTTTGATGGGGTACTTTACCAGTGCCAAAACCCTTGTTTTCCAGAAGCTGGTGATACTGCTTTGTCTTTGGTGAGTAATGAGGACCTGAACTTCTGGAGATCATTATTGTGTCAGACCTCACCAACTTAAAATGCCTGAGCAGAACATGACCTGAGTGGGACAGTCTTGGTTTTGAAAACAGGCATAACTTTGAGGCCGTAGAGTGAAAAAATAAAAGAGATTTGGTCACTGTAATACAAACTTCCAGGACAAAGCAGGCACAATAGATCCAGCAAGAAACACCGTGTGCCTCACCAAAAGAAGAAAATCCAGGCCTGTGACACAAGACAATTTCAGCTGATTTATGTAAACCTTTCTTACTCACTTCCAATTTAAATATTGAATTTCTGAATATATTTCAGACAATTTACACTGCTTTTCACCCTGCAACCACTAATGAACACATCGAACACTTCCAGCAATGGGACATCCACAGCTTCCCTGGGCAACATGTTCCAGTGCCTCACCACCCTCACAGTAAGGAGATTTCTCCTAATATCTAATCAAACCCTACTGTCAGTTCAAAGCCATTCCCCTTTGTCCTGTCACTCCATGCTCTTGTAAATAGTCTTTCTCTATCTTTCTTGCAGGCCTCCTTCCTTGAATATATTTTATATTGCAGTCTCCAGCACGCTACACTCTGGTGTCCAGGCAGGAATGCTCTACCCATCCTGTCGACACAGCCAGGGTTTTCTGTATTACCAGAGGACCTCCAAGTCTGAGTTCTGCACTGAGATGTTATTAATTTAATTAGCCTACGTTCAAACCTCAAAAGACTTCCTAAGATTTCCCTTCCTAAGACTAAAGTAGGCTCCATCCTGAGCTAAGGATTTCTGGAGCCTCTTGTGAACAGCATGTCAAGAGAGATGATTCTGCTCCTCTACTCTGCTCTGCTGAGGCCCCAGAGGAGTGCTGTGTCCAGCTCTGGAGTCCTGGGTACAAGAAGGACATGGACCTATTGCAGTAGGTCCCGAGAAGGCCACAAAAACAGACAGCAGGAGCACCTCTGCTGCATGGAAAGCCTGAGAGAATTGGGGGTTGTTCAGCCTGGAGAAGGTTCCGGGGAGACTTTACTGGGACCTTCCAGTTCCTAAGGGGATCCTATAAAAAAGATGGGGACAGACATTTTTTGGAGGGCCTGTTGGAGTGGGACAAGGGATAATGGCTTTAAACTAAGCGTAGACTCAGACCTGAAATAAGGAGGACATTTTTTCACAATGAGGGTAGTGAAACAGGTTGCCCAGGGATGTGGTGAATGCTCCATCCTTGGAAACATTCAAGGCCAAGGCAGAACAGGGTCCTGAGCAACCTGATCTTCTTGAAGATGTCCCTGCTCAGGGCAGGGGGGCTGGACTGGATGACTTTTAAAGATCTCTTTCCACTCACACCATTCCATCATTCTATCACAGACCGAGCTGCTGTTTAATGTGATTTGAGGAGACAATTTCACCCAGTGAGAGTGGATGAAGGTGGATGTGCTGGGAATGGCTGCACACAATGGCTTTGGCACATGAGGCACTCACTCTCTGTGTCCCATGCAGTAGGATACAATACTATAGGGAGCCTTTGTCAAGCTGACTCTGATCTTCTCATCTCTGTCTGCAGTCAGGATATATCGGTCATCAGGACTCAGGGCCTGTTGGGAGAGGGACAGCTTTAATGTCCAGCAGTTCAAGGCTTGAAATTCTTCTTAAAGATCAGAAGTATCTCCTCACCCTAAAAGGCAGATACAAACACGAAGCTACTCTTTTATTCACCAACAATGGAAGCCCAAATCTTTGTGACAATAACTTTCTCACTCACTAAGACAAGCAACACTGACTTCCAGGTTCAGTGAAAGTCACTGACCCCCAACAGCAGAGGTGGAAATCCTTCTGAATCTTAAAAAGAAACTTATCACATTAAAGAGCTCAGCTGACATGGCAGACTGGGTGAACTCCCATAGACACTCTGTCACTAAGTCTTCTGTGACTGTAACACAAAGACTTTTTCAACACTCATAAACTTGTTTCCTTACCAAACTGCCAACACAAACTCAGTAGGAAGAAACCTGGACCATGTTTTATTTACATAATAAAAAAACCTAACAAACCACAAATCTGGGACAAGAGCAACAATGAAAGACCCAAGCTCAAGCAGGAATGCAGGTTTGTAAATACACAGAAGCACACACTTACCACATCCAATAGCAGAGACACATGACCCAGCTCAAGTTTTCCATCTGCTTGAGGTTCTGTTATTGAGTAAGAATAGACATCACCAGACTTGTCTGCAACAAAGATCTTATCCTCTGCAGCTGTGATAACCAGGGATGTGCATCTCCTGTTCACGAACCTGAAAGGCAAATGGCACAGCTTGAACAGCTCTGGATGGCAGCTTCAGCAAGGCTGGAAGGGAAACAGACCAAGAGGCTGGGCAAAAAGTTCTCAGATGCAACATTACTGAAATGGCAGCGATGAGAGTAACATTATGGGGCTGAAACAGCACTTTTGAGTCTAGTAAATGAGTGAATTACGTAATAGCAAACACCTGGGGTGGGGAGAGGAACAGGAGACCATTAAAAGCTGCATGACTGCATTTTGCTTCAGTACTTTCTCAGCTGAGCACCTCACCCAGGCAGCATGCCAGGACTCTAATGAAGGCTGGTAGACTTCCTTGCACTCTGCATATTAAAAATATGAGTTAAACATGTAGAAAAGACAAGGTAGGATTTGTCCTGTTAAGAGTCCTTTGCAGCAACACTTCTAAAAATTGTGTAGAAACTACTTCTGCAGTTGCTACTCTGTAGTGCAAAGAGAAGCCCTTCCTGGTCAGCCTCGAGGACCCTTCCTCCTCATATCCCAAGTCACAGAGCCACAGCCTCTGGGTTCCTTGCCCAGACAAAGCTCAGAACTCAAACACTGAGTTTCCCTCACCATCTGCCAGTATTTCATACAACAGTTCCAGTTGCCAATGTAGCAGGTACCAACTTTCTTACAGCTACCCAGATGAACATAAGGACCACATATGCCAGAAAACACATCCTGTGTGTTAGCACAGGGCTGGGGGCACCAAGGATCATAGGGAATGGGTATTTATATTCACCTCTTCTGAAATTCAGTGGCCATCTGGAGGCAAGAGGACAATACACTATACTTCAGGTAAGAAGACAGAAATTCTCACACTTTCTAGTGGCTGTTTAAAGGAATACCACAACAATAGGATCACAGGCAACACAGTTCCAAAAAAGGTTACTTTGCCAACCAGAAAGTCTCGCTCCAAGTTCATTGTATTTGTGATCTTGAGCACAAAAATTCAGACATTCCCCTTTGTCTGACACAAGTTGACTACAAAAGGCAGCATTGTGTGAGAACTTTCTACAGCTTGCCACAAAACACTAACCCAAGTCACACAGCTCAGTTCTGGCATTGCTATCCATGCAGAGAGCCTTTTGCCTGTACTCCCAGTTTCCCAACACAAGGTCATGACCTTCCCAAAAAATCCAGCTGTGGTCCTAGTTAAACTTTCAGCATGAACTAAAACACCCAACAATTATCCAATAGCATGTTACAGGCAAGACACACAAGGCAGGGCAGGAGGGAAGGCAGGACACAGAATGAACAGAATTTGTCATTTCTGGTTTTGTCATAGAATATCCTGAGCTGGAAGTGACCCACAAGGATCAGTGAGTCCAACCCCTGCCACTGCACAGGACACCCCAACAATCCCACTAAGTCCCTGAGAGCGTTGGCCAAATGTTTCCTGAGCTCTGGCAACTTTGGAGCTGTGACCATTCCCTGGGGAGCCTGTTCAGTGCCCCACCACGCTCTGGGGGAAGAAACTTTTCCTGATATCCAACCTCAACCTCCCCTGCCACAGCTTCATGCCATGACCACTTCCTCACTACAACACTGTTTAACCCCAAGGGTCCATCCTGTATCCTACACACACAGCCAAGCTGCAGAGACTTGATCTTATTTTGCAGCCAGGCTCTCACATTTGTCAGAGACCACCAGAAGCAGAGATGCCACATACTGAGGTACTTTCTCAGGAAGCCCTTCATGGTGCTGGTTTTTCTACAGAGAATTGTCACAAGCAGCAGCAGAAAACTTGTAACTGGAGGACCTCTGGTGGACAGCTACAGGCTGTTTCCTCAAGAGGAATGTACTGAAGAAAAGCAGCTGCAGCATCTCTAAAGATAGGCTTTTTAAAAAGTTCACAAACTCCCCAAAACATACTCTCCTCCAAATCAGAAGAAACACAGAATGCACTCACTGATCTGCTCAGCATCACTCTTACAGGCCCAGCCTCAGTGCTCACCAAGAGTTGGTAAAATTTTAGTTCTTAAAGATAAAAACACTGGTTTTGGAATAAGGAAAGAGATTATCCTTCCTTGCCCAAAGATTTAAACATTTGCACTTCCATTCCTGGTGTAGGAAAGACCACACATCAGTTCTTGACAAAGACCTCTGAATTCCTAAAAGCATTAAATTTGTTTGAGCAAGGGAATTATAAAAATAAAGGAAGCCAAGCAATAACAAATATCAATACCCCAAATACTCTCATTTTAGAACTCTAAATGAATCAGGTGTAACTCCATAAAAACATACATCATCCCACTTCCTTACCTGACACTAACGCATTCCCAGGAAGGCTTTGTACGGAACAGAATCAGACGTTTGTTGTCATCTGTCAAGGCAAAATAATCTCCTGATGGGGAGAAGGCAAAAGCCAGGATGTCATCACTTCCTTTATCTGCCCCTTTTCCATCCTGCCTAATAGAGAGAAGGGGAACAACAGTTCACAACCTGATAGCTACTAAAATCCTTGAGGAGGTTGTTCCCAAACCACCAGCAGCACGAGGAACAAAGTAAAACTTTTAACACTTTTATTTCTGCTTAAAATGTTCAGCCAACATGAACATTAATGCAAGGAAAGAAGCCAAGACAAAGGAAAGTGATGTAAGGTCTAAACCTGTATCAATACCTGTTTAGAAAACAAAGGTTTGTGCTAGCAAATCTTGATATAAATTTAGGGGAAAACAGTAAAATATTTTCTCTTTAGCTAAAAGTAAAACAATGTTGAATCTAAACTAAGAAAAATACTTTTTTTGTGTGTGTTTTGAACTCTAATGACTTAGAGGACAGATCTGGAGGAGAATTATATAACTGCTTTGTGGGATTTTTCATCCTTAGATATCTAATAAAAATTGCAGGACTTTTCCATAAATGTCTTGACTGACAAGAGAGAGAATTGTTGATTTTGCCACTGGTGTTTCTCTTAAAGAAAAAGGCACACAATGGAATGAAACTCTGGATGAAACAGAAACAAAAAAAATGAATACATATATATCCATCAGAGTTAGCAAAACCAACCCTTCACCTGCTCAAGGGGTTATCCTGTGGCTTTCTTTTATTGCCTTCACTGCCACACAAGCTCAGGAGATGCACCCTCCAGGAAAAGAGCAGATTGCCTGAGAAGGTTTTCTCACCCTTTCTCTCCTACGGTCTGCTTGTCCGCGCTGCTGCAATTGTACACGAAGAGATTCTCATCACTGCAAGTAAAAAAAACAAGCCTAAAATTACTGGACTAGAAGAACCACAAGCTTAACGACAAAGAATGGTGACTCCTTCATAAGATTCTCGAATTTCAGTTATTTGCACAACCACCCCAATCTCAAGGAACCACCTCTGCCCAAGAAAGTTCGCAGGGTGCTACAGATGTGGCAGAAGTTTAAAATTTTGGAATGTATGCACATGTCAAAGAAGAAATCCTCCTCTGCTGGTGAAATAACCCTGTATTTTGTATATTCTTTACTTCTGTCAGATTTGACCTATCTGGCAGTAGCATTTACCCAGTCATAGAATCACAGGATGGGTCAGGCTGGAAGGGACCGCAGTGGGTCATCTGGTCCAACCTCCCTGCTCCGGCAGAGCCATCCCAGAGCACAGGATTGTGTCCAGATGACTCTGGAATATCTCCAGTGAGGGGGACTCCACACCCTCTCCAGGCAACCCATTGTAGTGCTCAGTCATTGCACAGTGAAGAAGTGTTTCCTCACATTCTGGTGGAACTTCCTGGGCATCAGTTTATGCCCATTCCTCTTGTCCCGTTGCTGGGCACCTGGTCCATGCTCTGACACCTCCCTTCAGATACTTCACAGCATCTCAGAGTCATTCGGGTTGGAAAGGACCTCTGGAGATGACCCAGTCCAACCCCCCTGCCCAGGCAGGGTCACCCCGAGCAGGTGACACAGAAATGTGTCCAGGTGGGTTGGGAATGTCTCCAATGAGGGAGACTGCATAGCCTCCCTGGGCAGCTGTTCCAGAGCTCTGCCATCCTACACGTAAAGAAGTTCTTCCCCGTGTTGAGGTGGAACTTCTTGTGGTTTATTTTATGGCATTGCCCCTTGGCCTCATGCTGGGCATCACAGAAAAGAGTGTGGCACCATCCTCTTGGCCCCTGCCTTACAGATAGCTTTAAACACCTTCCTTATAGACATAAAATAGACTGTTATTATGTGTGTATATACTTATGAGTATACATATATATTAAAAAAAAAACATAATACATATTACTAGGGATATTCTGTGAATTTATAATTTTATATATATTATACATACACATGCTATATATGTGCTATATATATATATACAAATACAGGTTATGTATATACATATACTTTATATATATATACACGCATATACGTTATCGATATGTTATGTACATATATACACACATGCAACAAATACGTATATAATCTCTATGTTATATATAGTCGTTCACACAGCAGCGACCTGCAACTGGGGGAGCACAACCATGACAGAAAACCGCCAAGGATAAGAAGTTTAAAAGTGGTGTTTCTGTAACAGGAAACAGCGCCAAGGAGCACGAACCGCAGCAGGGGCTCCTGCGCTCCCCCAGCACCTCCCCGCCCTCCCCCGCCAGCGGGGCCACACACGGACCGCTGCGAGCCCCCTCAGGGGGCAGCGGGCGGCCTCCGCCGCTCCGAGCCGCCAGGCCCCGCCGCGCCCCGCACTGCCCCGGCTCCCCGCACTGACCCGTTGTGCCCGGGCCGCGCCGCCAGCAGCCGCCCCCCGCCACTCGCCACCGCCAGGGCCCCGCGCAGCGCCAGCGCCAGCGCCGGGCGGGCCCCGGGGCTGCGCCCGCCGCCATCGCCGCCCGCCATGCGCCCGCGCCGCCACGTGCGCGAGCGCGTCACCGCGCCCCGCGTGACGTCACCCCGCGCCGGCCCCGCCCACCGGGAGGCCGCGGGGGCGCCCTGAGGGTTCCGGGCAAGATGGCGGCGGCCGCGGCGCTGAGGGGCGGCGGGCGGGCGGTGACCCGCGAGGTAAAGGGGCTCCTCGCGGCCATTCCCTACCCCCAAACCCCCTCAGCTGCCGGGATTTCCTCCCGCTTTGTTAACTCTTGTGATGTTCTGCCTTGCAGGTGTTGCAGTGGGAGGCGCGGGGGCTTTGCACGAAGCCGGTGGGCACCGGGACGGCGCCGCCAAAGAGTAAGAGGGTGGTTTGGTTGTGAGTGGTATTGGGGTGTCAATAAAAGGAATGGGTGAGGAGAGCATGGGAAGGGTCACGCCTCGAAAGAGGCGCTGTATAAGCTGGGAAAAAACAAGGACTGAAAAGGTCATCGCCATGTAAACGAGGGTTTCTGATAAAATGCACCATGTAGTAATAAAAGTAAAAATAAACGTCTGGCTGTGTGGAATATATTTATAGGATATATATATATGTATATAGTTTTACATTTATGAGCTTGGTCGCTTCTTTCCTGTTTGCTTTTACTTTAATATTCAAGGCCAGGCTGGATGGGGCAGTGTCAGACTGTTCAACGTGTACAAGGGGGAATGGCTTCAAACTGAAAGAAAGTAGGGTTACATTAGATATCAGAGAAAAATTCTTTACTGTGAGGGTGTGGGGCCCTGGCACAGGTTACCCAGAGAAGCTGTGGATGCCCTGTCTCTGGAATTGTTTATAATGAGGTGCAAAATCTAGTTTTTAACTTTAGATGTTTGCCCTTGTCTTTTGAAATGCTTGTGTTGTCAGGGTTAAAAAATAGAAAGACTTAGACAAAGACTTCCAAGATCCACATATCCCAAGTATCAGCTCCAGGCAGAAGAATAAGAAGCTGCCATGTCCCTGCTGTGTTAAATTTCGTTATAATGCTTCTTTCCCCATAGATTTGCATGCAGGGCAATGCCTGAACCTTGGTTCGGATGCTGCCCTGCATCCCACGTTCAGGAATATTTGAACCCCTTTTGTCCCTGACCAAAGTCAAAACAGGAATACAAATTTCAGAGACTAATATCTCGTTTGTATAAATGGAGGCTCAGTGGTTTAGTGAGGCTTCCTATCCCAGATTAGAGACCCAGGTGCTGAAACAGGAAAGCTCCATGGAACCATATGTAGAAGTGATCAGACTTGTTCACTGCTGGAAAAGATCACTGGAAGAGTTGTTGAACGCAGACTTCTGCCACCTTCTTAAATGCCAAAGCAAATAAAAGCCTGGCTGTTCCATTAAGAAAGCCTTCACTGCACACATTGGTCGAACAGCAAATTGCTTTTGGTTATAATTTTATTTTTTTTTGCATTAAGTGTGTTTGAGATGTACTTTAGTATCAGTTTCTGGATTCACTGTCCTGCAGCTCTGACTTGTGTCAGGAGACCTCTTAGGCCACCTCTCCCAGCCAGCTGCTTCCTCTGCAAACACTCCAGGTTAATTAAGATGTATAGGATGCAGCTGCCTTTGCCAGATTCTGACTGGAACAGGATGTGCAAATTTTCCTTGCTTTGATAAAATGGTCGTGTTTACATACAGAGTCAATGATGGGAAATAGACCTGTAATTTCTGCCTGTCACCTCTCTGAGCGTGAACAGGCTTTAAACACATTCTGGGAATGATGCTGATGTTCCAAGCATCAGGAAGAACACATCTGGGAATGATATTCCTGTGGCTGGTTTGGATGTGTTGTTTTTTGGGCAAAGCAATGCAAGTACAGATTAGCTGGTGCAAAGTTTGAAATACCCTAATTGAAGTCTATCAGTTGTATTGGATGTTTCAGCTTTAATCATAAAGTCTGCCTTTTTCACTTATCCAAACTTAACTGTTTAAAGTATTTTTCCAGTAACTAATGCTCAAGTTGAATTTTATCTGCCTTCTTGGTTTCTTAGGATGTGTTTACATTAATACTTCTTCAGGTTTTGCTCAGCTTTCCCTTGTCTGTCCTCCCTTTGGCCATTCTTCTGTTAGTTTGACCTCCTCTATGCTCCTTCGAATAACTCTTCCATCCTGAGTGACTCTTCCTCACATGTTAGTCTCTCCAGGCTGCTGTTTGGCTGGGTCGGTCTGTGCAGGGAGTCAGACCTCTTCCAAAGGTGGCTGCCCATCCTCCTGCTTCCCCCTGCCCTTCCTTCCCATCCTGCACCTTCCATCTGGCAGAGAGAAGTATGTGCTTGAAGTTATTCAAGATGCAACCTGTAAACTTGATACCTTTTTTCATTGTGTTTTGTTGTGGTAAAAACTCTGCATTGCTTTCTTAAATACTTTGGTTTTATTTTCATGTGCTTGTCTCTTCTGTGATGTTTTCATTTGGGCATTGCTAAAGATCTGCTTCTGTTCACAACTAATGCTAATAACTCCTTGAATCATACAAGGTATTACTGTAAAATACTAGTGAGGGGAAAACCACATTTAGTTTATAGTCTTATAAAGTAGATCTGGATTTCCAAACTCTGCAGATAAACCTGCATAATGGGCTGGAAATCTGTTGAATTTTGCTGCTGGTTGGAAGTGGTGCAACTCGTAACGGAGTTGGCTTTGCTATAGCCAATTTCAGCCATGGTGAATCTTCTTAATGTGCTCCCAGTCCTCCTTGACCTCCTGTTTTCTGTAACCACAACAGTATTTGCTGTTGCTCGGCCTCTTGAGGATGAGAATAAGCATCCAAAGGTTATTATATATTCTCTGTAAGGACCTGAAAATTGCTGCCTTCTCCTTCAACTGTTGGTTCCTTGTCTGGAGAATTTAGCTTAATGCAGGTATCCATGAGGGAGAAGAAACAGAGACAGAAACAAACATGAAGCATCAGGAGATCTTCTAAGACTTCTTTAACAAAGAGGTCTCAACCCAGAAATAGGAAGCAAAGACTGGAGGAGGTGAGGTCTTGGGGAAATAGTGTTGTACTGCAGGTGCACAACTCAGTTGGCAGGTCACGTGAGCAATGAACAAGTTACTTTAATGGATGGCCTCAGGTATCTCTTATTCTGCTGCTTTGCCTTTTGGGAGTCATCCCTCTCTTCTGTTTCCAGGATAACTCTTGCCAGCAGCTGTGGCTGTGTCTCTTCACTGCATCTGTGCTTTGCTGGCTTGTTCACAGACTAGCGTTGTCTCTGCAGCAGCACATTCGAAGAGCTTGGCTAACAAGCCATCCTAATGCTCACCTGAGATAGGGATGTGTCTGCAAACCATTTCCAGTGATGCAGAGTTGAAGCACAGGGAAAACCAGCTCTTGGAGGAGTCTGGCAAAGCAAGGAACATGAGGATTTATCTCTTGAGTTTTGGCATCGCAGCAGCAAAAACTGTTACGTGCTACTAGAATGCCAGTTTCTTTAACTTAGAGTCTTAAAACTTTCTGCTTTGCAATGCCTGTATTTAGCATAATCCTTTCAATTTATTTTTGTACCAGATTACCTGTGAAAGTTAAAACTGTGACTAAGATCAATAACCAGCAATGTCAGATATAATGATGATAATCCTCTTTATGCCGTTTCCTAGATGTAGCGGCGCCACAGGGAAGCACCAAGCTGCTTGCCATGAAGGCACCAGTTGAATTTCGTAAAATGTTGTCTTCTAGCTCTCTCCTGCTGTCTGCAGACAAAGGTGAGAGCATATCTAGTACCAACCTCAAGGAAGCTTCAAAACCTGCTGAAGACACAAGGATGTCCATGTCAAGAAAAACTGAGGTTGCATTTCCTCAGCGAAGAGTTGTTTCCTCCCGTGAGGAGGAGAAACTCACTACACCTGCCACAGGAGGACGCTTGAGGAAAGAGTTAGTTGAGGAACAGACTTCATCCTCTTCCAGCTCAGAGTCAGATTCTAGCTCAGATTCTGAGGATGAAAATGTTCATGATTCAGAAGTTGCCATTAAAACTAAAGTTGAGTTTCCCAGACGAGACCCCATCTTTTCTGAGAACATAGCAGTAAAGGCATCAATGGTGGCAAAAGAGAAATTGTCCCAGAAATCCTTCAAAGAATATGGAATTAAGAAGTTGCCGCGCAAACCAGAAATTAATGTGTCTCCTGTAAAGCAGGTCAAATTTTCTAAAACATCAGTCAGCCAGGAAACATCAAAATCCAAAGCAAGAGACCTCAAAGTAAAATCCACTCCAAAAGAGCAGGAGTTGGTCTTAGAACCACGCGTGGTGAGAAGTCTAGACCTGACTGATATCACTCATAAATCTGATCGTGTGGAAGAAAAGTCCTTTGGAACCCAAGTAGCAGCTATTCAGCTGAAAGCCTCAGCAGTGACACAGGAAGACCAAAAGCAAAAACTGGTATCCAGAGGAGAGAAGGAAAAGGTGAAGGAGGCACAGGAGTCGGAAGCAAAAGAAGTAACTGCTCCTGAAGTGGAAGAGACTTCTGGAAGTACAATGTTGGTGATGGGCACCACAGCAAAGGAGGAGACCACGCAGGAAGCAGGAGTCCAGGCTGGAGAAAGCAGCACAATAGAGGGTACAGCTTTAAATTATTTGAACTGTATTGATTCATCTGGGCTAGAGTTTGACTTTTTTTAAGGGTTTCCACATCTTCTCTGATCTTTGTACTGAAGCTGACAGTGTGGCAGTGACTTTCTGGAAGATAAATTGTTGACAGCTAATTGTTGTAAGCTGTCAGTAATAGTCTCCAGCTATGCTGTGAAAGAAAGCGGTTTCATTTCTCTGTATTTTTAGTTTCATAAAACAGTTACTTATAAAATGGAAACAAGATTGTTTCCACTGTGAGCAAAATCATGGGTTTAATATGACAACACTTGTTTTCATTCTTCTCTTTTCTCGGAAGGATTTGGTAGCTGCCATTCTTGTGAGCCACATTTGATGCCATCTCATTGTTGCTTAAACTCTGCTATCTTTCTGGTTTTGTTTTGATGTTTTTTTTTCAATCTACCAGTGTTTCAGATTTCAGTAGACTTCAAGAAATCACGGTATAATGCCAGAAATAGGTGGTGTTGATTCTGAGGCTGGGAGGTTGCAAGCAACTGGTGTGGAAGTAGTGAGTCATTTTTGAAGTGAGTTGGGGAGAAAACAGTGGTGTGTTTTTAGGAAAGACCATCATTCATCATGTAATCATCTCCTTAGCTGTGCTTCCCTATCTGACTTATTTACTGCCATCCTGTTAACTTGCCTGCTGATCTCATTTTGTGTATCTCAGTGGCAGCTGCCCCTCTGTCCTGATCTGTTGTGATTCTGCCTTTCAGCTTCGGCAGTATAAATCTGCCATTTTTGAGACCCCCCTTCTCGCTGCTACTTTGAATTAAAGAATTTGCCTACTTGGAAGTAAAAGCAGCATAATTGTAAAGCTGCTTGGATAGGATGTCATCCTTCAGGAAAGGCCCTGGGGGGCCACGGGAACAGCAAGCTGAATGTGAGCCAGCAGTGTGCCCTCACAGCAAAGGCCACCGAGGAGTGTGAGGAGCAGGCTGAGGGAGCTGCAGCTGCTCCCCTGGTGAGGTGCACCCACGGTGCAGCGTTCAGTTTGGGACTCCCCAGTGCAAGGGAGATGTGGGGCTGCTGGACAGAGTCCAGCAAAGGGCCACTGAAATGATGGAGGGACTGGAGTATCTCTCCTGTGAGGAAAGGCTGAGAGAGCTGGGACTGTTCAGCCCAGGAAAGAGAAGGCTCAGACAGAACATCATCAGTGTGTGTACTCAACTGAAGGAGAGTGCAAAGAAGACAGAGGTTAGAGTTTCCAGTGATACACAGTGGTGGGACAAGAAGCAGCAGGTACAAACTGAAACACAGGGGTTTGCCTGAACATCAGTAAACGCTTTTTTTACTGTGAGTGATGGAGTACTGCACAGGTTGTTCTGAGAGGTGCCAGAGTCTCCATCCTTGGAGACACTCAGAAGCTGTCTGGACAGGGTCCTCGGCCTCCTGCTGTAGCTGACCTGCCTGAGCATTTGGGGTTGGACCAGGTGTCTTCCACAGAGGTGTACAGAGGTGTCTTCCAACCTCAACCATTCTGTGACTGAATCGTTTAGCCAGATTAAGTGTCAAAATAATTGTGTTTGTACGTCAGCTTCCAGGAGATGGTGCTGAGTAAAAGAACTGCCTTCTGTTTGAGTGGTTAGTTGGATCATAATTTGATCTGTGTTCTTACCTTCTTTGATGGCAACTCAAGTGACTGGAAGTGGCACTTTGTGCTGTGGTCCAGTTGACAAGGTGGTGACCAGCCAAAGGTTGCACTTCATAATCTTGGAGGTCTTTTCCAACCTAAACGATTCTGCAGTTCAAATAACAAAATGCAGAACTGTTTGTAAGTGATGTTTTTATTTCTTGTTCCTTGTTGCAGTCAACAGCAGAAGCTTTCTTTAAAACATAACCAAAATTTGGGAAGGGCTATTTGTATTTTTCTACAGATCATGCTTTTCTCACCATTTATCCACAGTAAAGTTCTAGATGCTCAAACATATTTTTTTTCTGGTGTCTCCAGATGTATCTCATTCTCTCTTCCTTCTTTGAGAACAGCCACTGCTTTTCCTTGTTTAACCTTCACAGCTGACTGTACCACCTGTAATGGGTACTTCTGTCTTGTCCCTGTGCCCTTTTCTTTGTCTGCAAACTCTGTAGCAGCCACACAGAAGATGTAAAAGGAATTTTTCTCAATGCCAACCTGGATGTTCAGGTGATGTCATCCCTTTGTAGAGCAGTCAGCAAAAACTGCTGATTTGAACTGCTGAGTAAGGAACAAAGTTGTAGCTGGTAATTCAGAAATAGGCCCGTGATTCATTTCAGAAGAACATCCCGTGAAGTGCTTGCTCTTTAAGAGACAAAGCAGAAATGAAGGATGAAGTATGAGGAGGATGAACTCAGGAATAAATTTTTCCTTCGAGAAGCCAAGTGCAGTGTATTTGGGCAGGAAAAATGAGGCTCCATCTGCTCTTCTTCCTGCGCATCTGTCTCTGAATTTGGAACAACTGTCTCTTGCAGGTTGAACGTACTCTTGCCTCCACTTGCCTGTTCTTGGGGCTCTTAGCAGCAAAGAGCATCATCTGGCTTTTGTCTCTGTGGTGTTGCCTCCCGTGAGCTGTGTCAGGGGAACTGAGCAGTAGGCTCAGGGATATTTCCTGTCACAGGCTCTGTGTGTTTTGCTGAAACCATGACTTACTACCTTGAGGTTTATAGGCAAGTCTTGCTAAATGCTATGGATATTACTTTTAATCTGATAGCGTCACATTGCAATAATTATGTCATAAGTAAAGGCAAATCCTGGTGTTCGAGTTCTTGTGTTTTTATTGTAGGTGGATCTATTACAAAAAGGGCTTAATACAATCTAACCTGAACCACCACATGCAAATTTATATGGCAAAGCTTTTCACTACATTGTATGTCTTTCCTATTTTTAAAACTCGGTATACAAGAATAAATTAATATTGGGAGTAAAGTTTTATTTTTTGCAATTTCCTTGGTTGTAAAATCAGCCTGCAACAGGAACCTTTTATGTAAATGATACTGCCTAGATTTGCATAATATTCTCAAAGCATAAGAATTAATGTTGGCTTTAACATGAAGTAAGGGGTTTTAAATAACTTCATTGGGTTATTCTTTTTTGAAGTAGAACTAATACAAAGTCTAGAAGATTATATTTACAAGAAAAGAAATTTATACCAAAGGCTTTTGATATACTACTGTTTGGTATAACTACATTTGAAATTAAATTGTGGCGATCTTGCTAATTCCATCACTTCTCCCCATGGCAAAAATTCAATCTGTAAAGTAGCTCTAATAGCTGTATCTCATGGTCTGACAGGATGATACATCATTTGTACTGTTCCTTTGCCCCTCCTGCTTTGCTAAGAATGTCACCTACTGTTCTGGCTGGAATGAAAACCAAGGCAACTATGAGAAAGCCAGGAAATGCAGACATATGTCTTCCAAAGATAAATGAACTGTTCTGCCCTGTCCACCCCCTGCATTAAGTGGTAGTTTGAGTTTTAAAACCTGTGCTCTGTGAGGTGCCTTGTACTGATCCCTGTTCCCCCAGTGCACAGTAATGTGCTGCTTTAGGGCCAGACGAGGCACCAGCTGGACTTAGTAAACTTCTCTTTTTGTTGTCCTTGCTGACTTTTTTCTTTTAAATGTTGACTGGGTGAGGGATCTGACAGTTCATGAAGGCTGACTCAGTGCTTAAGAATATTGTCCTCTGATGTGGCATCCTCTAATCACCAGTTACTCTTTGTTTTCACAGAGACCACAGCCCCTGGTGCGCCTGCTCCAGAGGAGTTTGATAATTCCACCTACAAGAACCTGCAGCACCACGAATATCACACTTACACCTTTGCTGATTATATCCTTGACCTCTCAAAGTACAGGCAGCCTCAACCATCCTCTGGAAGACCATCACCAAGGCACTGAAAGAACCACATTTATAACAAACACTCAGACAGGATGATGAATTGTTCTATTTAGCACTGTTGCTTCATCTGTATAATTTAAATCAGATAATAAATACTAAATAAATGCATACTAACTTGGGCTTTTGAACAATTCTTCCTGGCTCTTGGAGTCCCTCACTTCTTGACTTTTATGAGTGAACTGCAAATGAAGCATCACTGAATAAAAGTATCTTTTCTACCTCTCCATATATATTATTTGGTGATAGTGTAAAAAGTCCTGACTTTTCAGTGTGTCTCCAAACTTTTGATATTGACCAATCTTTCAGGGCCATGTCAAAGAAGCCCTTGGGATTCATCTGCCTGTAGAGTATGTCATGTTTAATTTGGTGGTGTTGTCACTACTGCAGTGGGCTGTGCTCTTGCACACAAACGTTCCCAGCTCTGAAGAGGTTCTGTTTGCTCTGGATTTGGGAGTTGAAATCATTGGCTGGGAGCAGCACAAGAAGTATTTGTCTCCTGTGGCAAGAGTGAATGTTTTGTGTTAGTGGAGGAATGCAAGTTTATGTAATGTGATTGAAACATCTCAAAACCCCTGCTCTTGTAAAGGGAGAACAGAACATACAACTTTATTTAATCATCTGTTGGGGGCTCCAGCATCCAGGTTCTGCAGTAATTGAAATAATTTAAAATATAAGAGAATCTCAGTGGGCAGTTCTTAATGAACTATACTGCATTGACTAAACTCTGAGGAAAAAACTAATTTCTATGGATAGAAACACTTGAATGTTATTTTTAAATGTGATGAAAATATAAGGGTAAAACCAGCTCCTGGTACTAATCGTTGGGAGTATGTTTAATTTCCCACTTCTTTTTTCCCCACACTAAAAGTTAAAATTGCTGTCCAGCCTCAGTCTTGCTCTGCAGAAAATGTGAGCCATGAGGCACTTCTCAATGCACGTTATCAGCAGTTACAGTTGGTCTCAGTAAATTTTGTATTTCCATCCTATTAGTAACAGTCTTCTGCCTTCTGGGAAAATCGCCTTGATGGCCGCCAGCTGTTGTGGGTTTAGTTCCATTTTGGCTTCTTGTTCATTTTGGGGTTTTTTGGAGTTAATTGGCCTTTAAGCAGTTCTTGCAATAACTCCAGCATTTTCCATCACCTGTCTGTATTCTTTCAAGCAACAGACCATGCAAGATCAAAGGGAAAACAGTCAGCTTTAGGAGTCTATCTGGATATTGGATGTGAATCCCTGGGTGCAATTAGTAAAGCAGATATTTTATACTGTAACTTGGCAAAAATGTGGTAAGAAGGATCAAGAGGCCTCCATCAATTTGCTGCGTAGAATTTTAAGTCAGAAACCCCTGGCAAGCAATTTTATTGTCCTGTAAAAAAATAAAAGAGCATGTTAGTGACTCCGACTGAAATTTAGAAATCTGTTAACGTATAAATCCACGTGCTGAGGAATAAAGAGCAGAGAGTCACTCAGAGACACCAATGGTTCCACGTACACTGTACTTGTAAAAGGGAGAGAAATGTGCTGCGAACATTAAAAACATGAAAGAATTGGGGTCTTCCTTTATGAAGGGCCCACGGGAGGGCCCCAGTAAAGCCACTGTGATTTGTTATTACCTGAGACTCCACATAGTAACCTGAGCCCCATAGCTCCGAGCTGACCTGTGCTCTGAGCTGTGCTCTGAGCTGTTCTGTGATTACAGAAGGAGGCTGCAAATTGTCAGACTCCAAGCAGTAAAAGTGAAATGTGTATTTACTCAGCCTACCCACGGTAGCTGTCACTGTTGGCTGTTGGGAGTCAGACTTGCTCACCTTGTGCCCTTTTTATTTCTCAGGAGGGTCAGTGTTCTAAAAGTGATTGAATCAGCCCAGGAGGAGTGGGTTGAGATAGAAATGTGTCTTGCTTTCGGTTAACTCCCACCCTCAGCTGCATTTCTAACTAAGGAGATTCTAATCTGGTTCTGGGATGGGCGCTTTGCTACCCTTGTTTCATGATCAGAGCAAAAATTAATAGTGGATGCCTTTCCTATCCATCTAATACTGCCTTGGTGTCTTCTGGTGATCTTTCTACACCTCTAAAATGAAGCTGGAACTCAAATAACCTCGTAACTCTTGCAGTGCCTGTCTTAGGTTTGCTCTGCTGAGTGAACCAGTCTGCTCCGGGAAGGGCAGATAATGCAAGGAAGGCACCAAGACTTTTTCCCGCTGCTGTGTTTTCCTGGACATCAATGAAAATGCTTCATTTTTTTGTCCTTGGCTATTATCAGATGTTGCTGTATTTGAGTCATATGCTAACATTTAAATTTCAAGCAGGATGTGACACAATATGCTCAAATTCTGTAACGTTAGTAATTTTGTCTTGCTGTGCTAGGCACTTGTCAGATAAGTCAAGGACCTTGTTTGGAAGAATGTATAATCCAGGATACTTACCTAATTCCTGGAAAACCTCAAATGTGAAAGAAATTAAGTCTCAGCTTAGTTACGGTGAAAAACAGCTGTTCAGACTCGGCATAGACTTCAAAAGTGGAGTTTTCAATGTAAATAGCATTACTGGGGGAGTACAGGAAAATCTGGAAAGTGGAATTCACTAACCTCTCATTGAAAAGATGAAGCAACCACTTTCCTTGTCAAAGGGAATGGTTTTTAAACTTCATGTCTTTTTTTTTTTTTTTTTTTAAGCATAGCAAGCTGCTAACAAAATTGCTTTCCATAATTCTCTCACACTTGGATCTTTCAAAGTAACTTTGAGCCCAGAATGTTCAGGACAGCCACTGGAAACCCTCAAATCTAAGGTCCAGAAGTGGTACTGCAAACACAGCTTGTGGTGATCCCTTTAGGTATTACAAGTTCAGGACTTTTTTGGTGCTTCCTGTGGCCCCCAGTCATGATAAGAACCGAAATCTATAAGGACCTCTTCAAGTTTTCTTTCAAATTTGGGAAATGAGACTTTTACCTGAGTGCACCGACAGATCTTCCACAGTACATCCCCAATGTTCAACAATCAGAACACATCTACAGTAAACCACAAAAACCTGCACCAGGCCTTTTCTCTCACCACAAGAGGTGCCATCATCTCAGCTACTCGCACTGCTTGTCTGTTCCTAGCAGTTTGAATTCCTGGTGGGTCCAGTCAATGGTGTGCAGGGAGTGAGCAGAAAACACAGTCCTGGGCAGCACCCGAACACCAGAACTGCAAACTGAGGTTGGAAGGGAAGTGCTGAGATGATCAGTCCCCTGCTCTCTAGCAGGTGCAATTAGATCAGACCTTGTCCAGTTGAGTTCTGAATATATTCAAGAAACTCCTCTAAACTCTGAGTAATATTAATTAAACTCTTAGTATTTTAAACAAAATGTCCCATCAAGTTTCTGGATCATCCTTCTCCTCTCATGTGGTTCCATTTAATGGAACTGTAAATATTTTTTATCTCTTCTATGATTCTATGGTTTCAGTGCTTAGATATTATCCTTAGCGTTCAGCTCAGGATCACTCTTAACACAATCTACAAATATTTTTGAGCTCCCTTTTTTTTTTTCTTTTTTGTTTTTTTTCCTTCACACGTTCAATTACACCTGGAAATTCATACTCCCCTCTGGAAGTCTTGGATATGTGGCAGTTTTGGGGTAGAAAAGTTTGTTTAAATGCATAGTTAGGGACATAAGTTTAAATACATGTGTTTATAATAAAATATCCCAAAAACTTTGGGTCAGTGTATACAGTCAATGGGTCAACTCTCAAAATTTATTTTGGTCTCTCCTGCCCTCTTTACAAACTTGTAACTGCAAAATAGATTGACAGGAACATCCTTCTGTAAATCTGTAGCATCACAGAATATAGCCTACATGCATTTTAACTTCTAACACTCACAGAGCCCATGCCATGTGTCTTAGTTAAAGTCAAGACCTAAAATTCTTAGTGTAGTTGGTTTTGTTACTCCAGTCTGAAATGTGGTTCAAATGGCACTGCCCCTTCCCAAACACACAGCTCCTAAAGCAGTAATGTAAAAAATGAGCTAATGTAGATTTTTCTTTTTTTGGGGTGGGGTTTTGGTTTTGTTTTTTTTGGTTTGGTTTTTTGGGTTTTTTTGTTGGTTGAGCTTTTGCTTCGTTTTCTGTCTCTGTCTCATGTCTGTCCATGATAGTGAGGTGCTCTTGCTATTCCATTTGGCCATGGGGGTTCACTTGGTTTCTAAAATGTGTGACAGCATCTCTCTGGCAGCGGAGAGGGAACGTGCAAGCCACGACACACCTTGTGCTACGCAAATGCTCATGTCGTGTCTCAAAGAAGGGAGCAAGAATTACTCTTCCCCGGAGGCTTGGAAAGGGACTTGAGAGCACCACCCCTTCATGCTTTCATTGCTCATTTCCAGGTGCTCCTTTTCCAAAAGGCAGCTCTCATGCTTTTTTTCTTTTTTTTTTTCCATTTAAAATCATGCCAGACAAGGCCATTCTGAACTGTATGGATGTTACCCAAACTTTCCTGGGGTCGTCCTGAAAGTGAACTGCATCCTAGTGTTTGGGGACTGGGAGAAATGTGAGGGGAGCTGGAAAGAAAATCAGAATACAGAATACAGAAGGAAAATGTAGGAACTGAGAGCAAGGATGGTCCTCATGACTCAGGTGTTGGACTGACTCATTTGTGAGACCTCTGGCTGCCTGGCAAGTTGCATAACTCCTTAGGTTCTCATCCTTGCTTTATAGATGAGGAGTTAGTGGTCCCAACTTTCTCTTTGCACATCACATCTATTTAGCGAGCAACTCAGAAGAAAAGCTAGTAAAAAATGGGAAAGATTTTTTTCTTCCAACTTCTGTCTCGAGGGCACACATCATTTAAGAGCTCTGAGCTTGCTGAGGTTCTCCCTGGAGATGCAGTGCTTATTAACAGCGTGACAAAAATACACATCAGATAGGCCAGGCAGAAATGCCAGCAATTTTGAAACTGCATTCAGGCAATGGCAAGGCCGTTGAGATACAAAAAAAGCTTTACAACTGTTCCAAATACTTACTAGTGGAAGACTGTTAACAGACAGGAAAAAATGGGGAGGTGTCCAAAACCAGCAATCCACCCTGGTGAGAAATCCAGCTGCTGGGAAGTGGAATGGTGCTGGAATTCATACCAGGTTGTTGTCTCTGGACACCAGTCAATGGACTCCATCTTTTATATCACCCTCCCGTTAGCCATAAGAAATCGGTGTTTTTCAACTCCTTTTCTCTTGGCGGCTGGATGTGGAGAAGGAGCTTTTTCTCTCAAGTCCTTGCTGAAGAACCATTTCAAAGCTGTTGAACTTTGGAGTTCAGGGGAGAAATTTCACTGCTCTGCCCCACTCCTGCCTCTTGAAGGTCACCATTGGACTGAGAAAAACCGACCAGTCTACGCTTCCTCCAGCTGCTCAGCTTCTGCTGTTTCATTTTTACTGCTGGGCCCTGAGCTGCTTATCTTCATTATTCTCCTCCCCTCTGAATAACTTCAGGATTTATCTCTAGAATCAATGGCTTCTTTCTTCTGCACAGTCTTGGAAAACCAGCGTCTTTAAATATCTCCAAAAGGCACGCCATTCCTCCCCCCTCCCCGCTTCCATCACTGCAAATTCGAGATGACTATAAAAAAAGAGAACCGAAGAAAGAAATAATTGGGAATTCTTTTCCTTGGTGTTGGCTGCACTTTTATGATTGTGTTCTTTGAGATTTTCCACGTAGCCTCGAGGAATGGGGAAGCTGTTCCTTTGGACGTTAAGATTCCAGGTAACAGCTACAAGATCCCAGCTGCTGCTCGGGCCTGGGGCTCCGTGATCCTCACCGATTTATGTGCGCTAATGTTGAGAGATTTGGCAGCACTTCAAGCGAGCGGGTGAAAACAACGTGTTTATTCTAAGCTTTGCTCTTGCCCTTTGACTTGACAGCGGCTGTGCGAGTGGCCTGGCTGCTCCAGCCCCGCTCCTCTGGAGCATGGGAAAAGCAGGAGCAGCAGCAGGGAGACAGCTGCCTGGCTGCTGACTTAGAAAGGCATCATTGCATCACGTCACGCTGGGTGAGTTATCTCTGCCATCAGAAGGGCCAGGATTTTCCCTTTTTTAAAATTAGTTTTGTGGGAAGTAGGTATTCCGCAAATTGATGGTCATATGGAGTAAAGGGTCCCATCCGTCAGGGGCAAAGTGGGTTTTCAGCCCTGAAATGTAATGCTTTTCTGACCCTTAAAAAAAAAGAGAACTCTGCTGGACTTCTTTTGAATCCCCTTTAAATGAATGGTTTGTAAACTTATTAGGATTTTAGGATATTAGGGCCTTTCTCATATTTAATGTGTGGATTGTCTGAATGGAGACATTAAAGCCAACACAAGCAATAAAGATGGATTGCCAGTAAAATAAACAGTTTGGCCTCTGACTGCACAGAGGAAGCAGATCAAGTCAAGAAAACATTTCCGAAAAGTCACTTTCCTAACTGTAAGGCAATTCTAGTGGCTGATTCTTACTTAAACCTACACTGTTCTGGAGTTTAATAATCCACACATTTAACTTGGTGTGAAAAGTGCAAGTTAATTGACACTCTGCTTCCCAAGCAATGCTGGTGTTATGATGGGCACCAAACTGCCATACAAAATACAGAGTAAAAGTGAATGGCAAGCAACAGGGGTGTTTTTCTGAGAATCCAAAGAGTTTGCAAACGATGCAAATGAACAAACATGAAATCATATTGTCATGCATATGGATCACTAGGAAAATTCTGGCTCTGGATGAATCTCGTGGAAAATTTATGGTAATTTCTGTCATGCCAGACTTTTGCCTTGTCTCTTTAAAACTCTTATGGTGAAACTCAGAGAGAGGTATGTCTTGCCCAGTTTGCACTAACTGTTGTAAAAGAGTACATATGTAGAGGACTCAGTGGTAGGGAATCACATATGGGGCTCCATCCCTGAAGTCACCAAGCCGGTGAGTGTATTTTACACCTATTTACGTGGAGCAGGCTCAGCAGGTTGCATGAGGAATGTAATGTCCTGGAGGGCTGACTTCATAATTTGTGGCTGTGGATATATTTCCTTCATGAAACCACATTTATGTTTCTTTATTGTCATCATTATTTTAAAGGATTTTAACTACTCGCAATGTAGGCTTCTTTTTCCATAAGCCCTGCTACCCTGTCTTTGGTATTCTGATTTTTTAGATTTCAAATGCCTTGGCTGCGGTGTTGAGGATCAGGTTGCTGGCTGGAGACATCTGGATGGGTCTGAGATCTGTGCATATCATAATCAGATCTCTTCACTATACATTTTGAGTCCATGTTCTCATTCTTCCTCTGCATTTCCCATTGTTTTGTATCCTCTCCGTTTGTATGCAGTCTCATGTAATTATATAAAAATGGTTTCCTTATGCATGGTATGAGTTTTTATAGCTTTGCATTCACTTTCTTTCTTTCTTTCCATCATTTCATGGTTAAATAGGTAGAAAAGTTAGGTAATACGTACACAGGGACTGCTCCACTGGACTGGAGCTCTGAGTATCTCCGTTAACATGTGCTGCAGCCAAAGAAGTTTACAGCATGCAGAGGGAAAAGGTTATTGTTAGTGTAACTGAATAAGTATTAGGGTTAATATATAATGTATAGGTCTATGTAATGGATAGTTTTTATTCATCATAAAATGTTCAAATGACTTGCAGATGTCTGACTGCTGCAGCTGTTGCAGACCTTGTAATGGCATTAGGCTCTGACTCAGAGAGCAGCTCCTTTGCCAAGAGATTCTGGCAGTGGCTGCAGCTGTGATATTCCCATTGAAAAAAGGACTGTCAGCAGTGGAGGTGGTGATACAAAGCGGAACAGGAGGATGAGAAAGGGGCAAGGCTGGCTCTAGGTATGACAGGAAAATGGAGGTTCTGAAAGCTTCCATTTTTCCATGTTTGACTGCCTTAGTAGCGTCTTACCACTGCGTTTTCTAGGGAAGCAGCTGGAATTTATAGTCATCACAGATTTTGGCTGCATGCAGTTTGTGTTATACTAATTGGGGGAAAAAACACAAAACACCAAACCTTTGATAATGTAAAACTTTGTTCCCAAGTTTTCAAAAGAAGGAATGTCCCTAAAAGCAGACAGGATTGAATCTCACTGTGCAAACGCAGTCTGTCGCACAAACTGTGCAGCACGGGAGCTCGGCTGCTTGCTGCCTATGGAGGCTGTGGAGCCAGGGAATATCTTCCTTGGCAGCCAAAGGAATGCCAGCATCCTGAAAAAGTACTGAAGAAAAAAAATCCTCTGAGTGTCTCATGATTGTTTTCCTGTGTCTGACTGAAGTAAAGAAAATAATGAAGATTGACATGCAAAGTAGGCGCACGTTTGATACGTGGGATGTTGTACTGAGACAAACACGCTGGGTTTGAAACAGCTTTTTGATTGCTGTGTGACTGGAAAAGCAAAAGCATGACCATTTTTAGAAGCGAATTGGAGAAGGCAGTGCAAAACAAAAGCACAATTTTGACTGGGTTTGGTGATAGTTGTCAGAAAGTAGAATTGAGGGAAGCAAACCCTGGAGGCAGCTGAACTGTAAATCCCTGAAATGGGGATGGAGGCAGAGCAAGAGTCACCTCTCGATGAAGAGCAGATTTCATTGCTGCCTTTTCTGTTGCTTTAAACTGCTTATGGAGAGCAGGGTTTAGTTATGAAATGGACTGCAGTGCTGGTCCTGCTCTATGAACACCTACAAAGCCAGAAGCAGTATTGTTTCTGGCACCTTTTGAAAGGTCTCTGCTGATTCCAGTGTGTTCTCTCTGACCCTGATTAATGCTGTATTTATGACAGTAAAGCTATCAAAATATGTTGAGTGACCTAATTGTGGCTTTCCAGTGCCTGAAGAGAGCCTACAAGAGAGCTGGAGAGGGACTATTTACAAGGGCCCAGAGTGACAAGACAAGGGGGAATGGCTTCAAACTTAGTAGGTTTAGATTTGATATTGGGAAGAAATTACTCCCTGTGAAGGTGGTAAGGCCCTGGCACAGGCTGCCCAGAGAAGCTGTGGCTGCCCCATCCCTGGAAGTGTCCAAGCCAGGCTGGCAGGGGCTCTGAACAGCCTGGGACAGTGAAAGGTGTCCCTGCCCATGGCAGGGGGTTGGAACAGGACGATCTTTAAGGTCCCAAACCATTCTGGGATTCTTTGTTTCTTTGAAGATATACAGATTATTAGAAAAGAGATGCAGTCTACATGAACTTCACTTACTAGATTTTAAAAAGAAAAATCTTACTGATGTGATTTATTCCTCGCATGGGAAAAAGGGAATGAGTTGCTAGCAGCTCTCTTCTCCAGGGTTGTGAGCTGGGACCCCAAGAATCCCACCATGTCCCTGAGAGCTTTGTCGAAAGGCTCCTTGAGCTCTGGCAGGCTTGGTGCTGTGGCCCCTGCCCTGAGGAGCCTATTCCAGTGCTCAGCCACCCTCTAGGTGAAAAGCTTTTCCTGATATCCAACCTAAACCTCCCTCTACAGAGCACTGTTCCATTGTTGCCTGTGCTGGTCAGTAAATATGGTGTACAATGAGAAAGGATCCCAGTGCTGGATGGGTGCAGTCCCTGTCCCAGGAGGCCCTACAGCAATGGCATGGGCTGTGTGGTCTGTGGGGCTTCATGCACGCCTACAGGAAGAGGCTTAAGTCTCTCCCTGGGAATCTGCACCTGCTCTGCGAAATAAACAGGATGTTGCAAACTGAAAAGAGCTGAGAAGTCACTGCCCAGTTAGGTGGTCCACGGGGGAGGTGGCTCTGTAGCTGCAGGCATTGCAGATCCTTGGGAGAATGCCATGCACAAAGCATCTCTGTGCTGCCCATCCCCAGCCCAGGGCTGAATGGGCCAGTCTTCCTCAGAGGAAGAAGCAGAGCTTGGCAGGGATTCAAGCCTGGATCCCAGCACTGCCTTGCCAGCAGAGCGCTCTGTCTCAAGCCAATTTGCCTCCCAGCCCACCAGCTAACAGGGCACAGCAGGAGGTTGGTATTTTTCTGCTGCTTCCAGGTCCAAAGCTATTTCATGCAGAGCCAGTATGGGGATCTCTGTACCTTAGTGCTGTGCAAGGTGTTGACACAGCCTTTCTTTCCTACAATGTTTTCTTATCAGTAAATCTTAGAAAAACCGTCTAGAAAGTCTCTTGTATCTCCTCTTTCTTGTGAGGAAAGCCTGACTTGGGTAATCCAGCTCCAGGAGAGACTTATTGGCAGGCAAAAGGACATTATAGAATTGCAATCTGTTCAAAAATGGGGATAAAGGAATTAATGGAGGAGAAGTCTGCCAGTGGCCATTGAATATGATGGTCTGATTGCAACTTCTGATTCAGAAAGGTGCATCAGGTTGGACATCAGGAGGAATTTCTTCATGGAAAGGGTTGTCAAGCATTGCAAGGGGCTGCCCAGGGCGGTGCTAGAGTCCCCATCCCTGGAGGTGTTCAAGGAACCTCTGGACATGGCACTCAGTGGTCTGCTCTGGTTGACAAGGTGAAGAACCATAAAGGTTGAATTTAATGATATTGGAGGCCTTTCCAACCTAAATGGACATGGTGTCCTTGTACTCAGATGACAGCAGCCCCTCGTGTTGAGGAAGAGCCTGGAAGCATTAAAGGGAATGCTGCCCCAAACACAACCCATCAGCTGATCCAGAGCCTGGTCCAGATGTCTGGCTGCTCCAAAGATCTAGGCTTCAGCCAGATGTGGTGGTAGGAATGTGCTACCTCTGGGATGTCAGTGTGGATGTGGGACTGGAGGAGATGGTGCAAATGCTGCAGTGTGGACCATCAGAGACAGGCTTGGCTACCTTCATCCCAGGGGTGGGGGTAGGTGGTAGTTTCCACAAATCCCACCTTGGCACAGACGAGAAGAGGAATGTTTGTGGAAGGCTTCTGCCCTTGGCATTTCCTGTTTGCTTTTAGCTCCGTGCAGACGTCTGTGTGGGGCTCAGCTTCGCTTTTGCTTTGTGCCGGGAGCTCAGGTGCCTGGCTAGACAGTTGCATTAGGCAGCAAAGCACCTAATCCTCACTGAAGGCCACCTAATCCTCTCAGCCTAATGGCCTTCTGCTCCTTCAGATAGTCCCTTCTTTATTCCTTCCTTCCCTATTTGCTCAGCAGCTGAATTCTTTCCTCTTCCATCTCCAAAAGAGTTGGCTCTGCTGGCCGGCCATTCTTATTCCTGGTTACCAACACCTCTTGGTCCTTCGGCGCTCCAAAATACAGAAACCCATAAAAACAGCTGGAAGTAAATGAGTAATGGAGAGGGAAGTCAGGTCTCTATGGACTGAAGAAAGTGCTCTGTAGACCAGTGTTTGAGAACCTTTCATTAGTGCTTCCTGGTTATTTTTTCTGCATTTCACTTTGCTGAATCCAAATCCCGCTCAAGCCAGTGGGAATTATTCCACCAACTTCTGCAAGAGTTGGATCTAACCCCTGGTCTGAAAAGCAAAACTAGTCTCACTGGTTTTCTTTTATTTCAGTTGGTTTCACTTTCTGCTTCTCAACTCCCAGAATAATATGAATGCATTCACAGTCCTCCATGGTGAGATTCATACAAAATATTCCTTTTATGTTTTTCATAAAATAAGTTGTGTATCAGCAATTACACCTCTGTCCCTCTGACTCTGTTTTTCAACCCTGTTTTTTGCCCCCTTTCACCCTCCCCATCTTCCACACAAAGGCAAATAAAAATTTCTTTTTACATATAGCACATTTTTGAAGAAACTTTGAACAGTAGGATACTCTCAACTTTTGGCATCATTAAAAGCAGACAGTTTGCCCTCAGAAGGTAACCTGTTTGTAGTATCTCAAGTGGAAAAACAATCCATTGCATTGTGAAAGATGTTTGTTCCATCACAATGGAACTCCTCACACAGTTCCCAGGGCAAGACATGGCATATAGGGAGGCGACAGCAGATTTCTAAATCACAGCTCAATCTTCAGCTTTTAAATGGAAGTTGTGCTTTTATTCCTAAAATAGCAATTTGTTCCAATTAACATCTTTCTGGTAGCAGAAAGGGAGCAATGAGTAGAGTATGGTGCTACAGAACACAGAGAAGGGAACATTATCTTACAGAGCTCTGGGGGTTTGTCCTCCAGATCGCCCAAAATTTTTTCCAAGTAACGTGTTAAAATATTGGTAATGCAGTGACTCAACCATATAAACAGATGGAGTGAGTAGTGTGCAGCCAGTGATTCAGCTAATATACAGCTCTGGAAAATTCAAATTTCATTTAACATGAGGAGAAATATTGAACACGGCATTTCTAATTTTTCCTTTTATTTAAGGAGACTTTAAGTAGGTTGGCTTTTCTATGGAGCAGAGAGGATGGAAAAACATAAGCCAGTAACAGCTGATTCAAAGGATGGCATCCTGATCCATGCACAGAAACTCCTTGCAGTAGTGCTGCACTGCAGTGCCAGCTCTTGGTCTGAGCCCAAGTCCTGCTGTGGGACACGAGCTCTTAATTTCTCCAGAGGGAGTGTTCCCAGCCGAGTTACGCAGATCTCCATGATCTAGTTCAAGCAAAGCTTGGCATTTATTTAGACTGAGTTAACTCATTAATTTCGGCTTTAAAATCTTAAAAGCTGTATCCACTATAAAGTAAATCACGCATTTTTTTCAGGCTCCTCCTATACCACGTAAAGCTGTGGCTGCAGATGTGAATGTGCTGTGCCTGCAAACAGGGCACACCAAGGCTGCTCCTTAGAAAGCTCTCCAAATAGCCAGAGGACATCTAAGTTGTTGACATGTCTTACTACATCCTTTTATTTCCTTTGGAGTGACGAAAGGAGAAACTGGTTTTCTGCAGAGGCCTCCCATTGTCAGGAGATCAACGCTTCAAAACTCACCTGATTTTTATGGAAATCCAGGGGAAGCCCTGTTCTCTTTAGCTTATTCCAGTCTTATCACTGCAATTACAGGCTTTATTCCACAAGTTATGAGTATAGATTACTGCCACCCGCATGGAAGCCCATCCCTTCACCTCTATGTAAATGCTGCCTTTGAAAGCTTAATTATTGAAGAATTGCCACATACACAGACGAGAGAGAAGTGCTCTGAACAGGTTAAATGCAGGTGAATGCTCTGTTTTGCACACACTTGTAATATTCATAACGTGATAATTGCTGAAGGATGTCACAGTAAGCCTAGTTCCTCTAGCAGCTGTATGTAGAATAGAATTTTGCCCCCCAATACCCTTACACAATCCTAGTGTGCCTAAATTGATACTGAAAGTGTATTTCAGAGAAGAGATTTGGGAGAGTTCTTGTCTCATTTGATGAGGCAGGACCTAAATAGTTTCGTGCGTGCAATTATTTGGGCCAGCTGTGAGGAGTCCTCTTATATATCGGGGACTGTTCTCAGTAACCAGGTAACGTCCTGACCCCACAAATGTATCTGGGATTTAAGTAATGAGCTATACTTAATAAGTGTATTTAACATGTACAATGTGAAGAGCGTCACAGAAGTTAGAGAATCTGAGTGTTCTGTTTGTTGCCTGAATATTACCAAACCTCATTTTTATGTGTTTGGTAAAATGAGGTTTTATGTGTTTTTATGTGTTTGTGATTTGCTATTACAAAATATTAAAATGGCATTTCGTTCACGCTGGCATGTGGCTCTTGCTTTTTTAGAAAGAAAAGCAGCCCTCTCGCCACTGCATTGAAGTGAGTGCACCCATACCAATGGGAGCTGAGAGCATAAAACCTCATCAGCTGTGTAATAATCCTTGTAAGATTTGTAGTATGGAGAATTTCCTCAGGAGTTCTGTCTTCCATCCTATAGACTGGATCCTTGTTCTTTTGCAGAACTGATGAGGGACAACACTATTTGTTTGGACAATCAGAAACAGAAAAAAAAGGCACCTGTCCTTTCCTTTTGTGTTTCATTTTGTTGGGGCTTTTTCTCGTTTGCCTTTGGATCACTCATCTCAGTTACTTCTTCATTCTTTTCCTCTGCTGCTCCTGTTTTCTTAAGTTGCTGGCTTCTCTGAAAGGCCCTGTAATTTTTAGACCTTTTCTTAAATCTTCATCTCCCTGAGACATTTCAGCTGTGATATTTTACAAATTAAGCTTAAGCTTTAAAAATTAAGCCTGCAGAAGCTGTATCAGAGATGAGTGAAGACAAATTGAAAAGCAGGGACCTCTTGACAGTGAGTGGGATCAGAGCTTTCAGTGAGCTGGAAGTAATGAGTTTGATCAGGAATGATTCTTAGGCTACTTTCTTGTCAGAATGAGGTTTGTGCCGTCATGTCATAGAGGTACAGGTATATCTGAGGGCGTAACCATGTTGTTTAATAATGTTTGAATCTTGTGGTTTACTGCGTATGGGATTAAAGCTGACAGAATAATTTATTTCCTGTGACTTTCATGAAAATAAGTAGTGGAGCAGGGAGGATATATCATGTTCTCCCTGAATTATGGAAAACCTGCAGTGGGCAAATTTTGGGCAACAGCATCCGCTGACTAAAGACCACTGACGAAAAAAGAGTCTTAAGTAAATCACAACTTTGGAAGAGATTTCAGTTAAAACTTGCACCTCACACCCTGAAGTTAACAAACCATGGCACGCAGATGTGTGGGGAACCAGGTATTCTTTATTCTGGTCACACGCTTTACGATCAAGGGAGTTAAAATATCTGTTGAGATCACAAAAAGTGTAAGAGGCTGAGGAGAGTAATGAATGGAGTAACTTTAACTACAAAGGCAACCAAAAGATGGGATTACTGGGGTGAGGGGGAAACAGCAGATGAGGAATTTCTACACCTGTTGTGTGTGAGGGGGGAGCTCAGGAAGAGAAAGCGATAGCCAGGAAGGGAAGGAAAAGCAAAGGGAAGCAGGAGGAGAAAAGAAAATTCAAGTTGGGAAAGGCACCGAGAAAGGCTTTGAAGATCACTGGGAGGAGAGATTAAACAGAAATTAAATTAGTTTTAATTTAATCTGTACGTTCTCAGAAGAAATCAGTGAACTCCTATCCAAAGAAGTGCAGGCGAGGCAGAAGGAGAACAAAGGGGTTGCAGGGAGAATCAAATCTGAAGAAGAGGCAGGTCTGGGCATGGGAACCAGTTAATTTTAAGCACTGTTTAGTGAATGTGTCACTAATGAATGTGTCAGGGATAATGAGAGCTGAAACTTGTGGTAGAAGCAGCCAACCTGGCCACAGGAACTGTATGAGAGATGTTGTTACACAGCACAGGAGCGGAAACAGAGAAAGATGCTCTCGTGAATGCAACAAACTAAGAGTTGGTTGGGGTCTTTTTTCTAATCTTGTGTAAATAAATCATCCCCGTTAACACTGAGCTGTGATTCACCCATCTGAGTGCTCTGGATTAGCACAGCTCAGTTCCACTCCCACCCTCTCTGCTTGGTGCACAAGTTCCCTCTCTGCTCACAAGCCCAGTGTCCACATGGTTCTGACTGTGCAGGGAAAAATGACTGGGAAAGGAACTCCTGTGAAGGCTCCAGGCAGTCTGGCGAGGGGATGGAGCAACTGTTTTGTCAGTGGACAAATGGTGGCAGTGTGCACAGGGGGACCAGATTCCTGAAGCAACTGTGTTGGCTGAGCAGGGTCTTGACACAGCACTGACGTGCAGAGGACTCAGGGCAGACCAGGCTTGCAGGAACATTTAAGTAGCTGTTTCTATTGCCAAACTATTAGCCAGATCTTTTTTAAGTGGCCTGGCCCAGGGAAGTGTTATATAAAAACAAAAAAATCGCTGACTTGCTACTGGTTAAACAAGGAAGAGTGGCATGGGCCATGAGAAAATGTAGGGTATTCTCAATTTACTGGGTACAGGACAATCAAGCAGATTCCCAGTGGCTGCTTTGCAGAGGGACTACAGGACCTGAAGGTAAACCTGCTTTGGGTTTAAACTGAGCTCCCCAAAATGAGATTTGCTCTGTGTGTGTCGGCTTCTTCCTCCCCTTGCAAACCTCTGCTCTCAAAGACAATGAGGGGTTGCAGGGATGATCGTTCAGAAGTCTCGAGAATGAGGAACAAGGAGACGATAGATCACCTGTGACATGCATGACTCAAAGGAGTCCAGTCCTTTTGCTCAGTAGAGACACTTTTTAAATATCCCAACAGCAAAACGGCCACGTCGGAGGGCACCCGTCTGAAACCACATTCCTGACACTCTTCTGCCCCTTATATAGGAATGGTCCGGGAAAAGGGGGAATATTTAACAGTGCTAACTCATGGGGGAAGAAGCTGTGATAGCGCTGGTCCCTCTCAAGTGGAGTTTCAGTACAAAAAACACATGTGTGGTCAGCGCCTTTACTTCAGGGCATGGCACGACCCGAGCAGGACCTGGTCCATGGGCAGGGTCCTGAGGAATAGCGCAGGGTCCGCCCTCACTCAGATCCCGCGGTTTGGGGGTCTGGGGAGAACAGGGGGGCACAGGTTTGGGGCTAGAAGGGTCACAAGGATCAGCCGGGCAGTTTCACCCCACACAGGACGGAGGAGAAGTTCCTGGGACGGCCTGTGGGGAGCCTCCACTGCTGCTCCCGCACGCGGGGCTCCCCGGGGCGACCCCCGCCCGCCCCAGGCAGCTCCCGGGGACACCCCACAAGGCGCGGTGACTCGCAGCCCCAAAAACCGGGGCAAGGGACTACCCCAAGCCCAGGGAGCCGCGCCCTGAAGAGACTCCAGGGCGAGCAGCGAAGGCCGCCCCAGCAAACGCAGCGGGAGCCCGCCATAGCGGCCCCCTCCTCTCCCCTCATGGCGGCGCCACTTGGTACCTCCCTCCTCCCCCCATCCCCAGCAGTGGTTTCACCCCCCACGCCTCACACACGGGGAGGGGCGTGGCCTCGCCCTCCCGGCTTTCCCCGCCCTCCTTATCCATATTCATGAGAGCGAGGCGGGCGGTGCCAATGCGGAGGGGCGGTGCGCCCAAGCCCCGCCCCCCGGCGATGAATATTGATGAGGCGCGCCGTGGCGTCGGGGGCGGCGCGGGCGGCGATTGGCCGGGCGCGGCGGCGCGCGGTGACGCGCGCGGCGGCGGTGCGGGTCCCGATTGCTGCAGCCGCTTGTCAGTGTGACGAAGATTGGCACCCGAGGTAAGCGCTGTCACTCAAACCCCGCTCCAGCCCCGCCGTCCATCACGGCGCGCCCGCCACCCGGGCACGGCCGCACCGGGGAAGCGGGAGAGCGGCTGGGGAAGGGGCGAGCGGGGCGGCGGCGGCGAGGGGAGAAAGGGGCACCCGCGCTCCGCCGCCGCTCGCACGGACCGGGGGGTTTAAGGGGCGGTGGCGGGCGCGGGGAGGGGAAGGAGGGGAGAAGCGGGGAGGGGTGGGGGGTGGGGAGCGAAGCGAGGAAGGTTCTGGAACGGCCGCCGTGCGCCCGTTGTGTCCCGGCGGGGGCGCGCGCGGGGAGGGGACGCGGGAGCGCGCGCGGGTCCGCGCGGAGGAGGAGGAAGAGGAGGAGGAGGAGGAAGGAGATGGGGGCGATGGGATGGGGGGGGAGGGAGGGAGGGAGAGGAGGCGACGCGATGCTTAAAGGGGCAGCGCCGTGCTGGCCGCTCCGCGGAGGCGAGCGGGAAACGGGGGGCGCTCCGGGGGCTCCACCGCCGCCCCTCGCCGCCGCCGCGGCCCCAGGGCCGGACCGGGGGCTCGGACCGCCGCGGCAGCTGCATCCCGCTCTCCGTCTCTCCCTCGTGTGATCCCTCTCCCCCTCCACACCTGCCCTGCCCCGGGGGGACAGCAGGAAGGGGATGCGGCGGTGCCCCCCGGCCGCTGGCCCCGGTTCGGGGGATGCTCCCCTCGCCTCCCCCGTCCATAGAAAGCGGAGCCCGCTCGGGGCAGTGTGCGCAGAGCCGGTTGGGGTTTCTCCCTCGTTTTTATCTTCTTTTCGGTGTGACCCCGTGGTCTCCGGGCTCGGTTTTGAGCAGACACCTTCCCGACAGCCAGGCCGAGGGTTCCCGGGTGTTTACGCGGCCGCAATTAGGAGCTGAGACTTGACACTGCCCAGAGGCCCCGCCGGGGATGTGTGTAAACAATAATAAATCAAGCGCTGGTTTCATCCCCAAGTGTTGCCTCAATGAGCCACATGTCCCAGGTCTCCGTGGAGCAGTCCATGGCTTTCCCTTATTCCCGCTGCTCCGGAGTCTGTCAATTAACAATATAACAATATAAGTAGTTAATACGTTTGTGTGATAATTCTCTGTATAGCTTATTGCTTTTTTTAAAAATAATTTATTAAATATTTCCTGTGGTCGTAAATGGTGATGTATAGTGTAATTTTAGAGACAGGTCGCAGTATTAGTTTATTTTTTTGATCGTCTGCTGTTGCAGTTTTTGGTCCCTTTTTGCAGTTTTGTCTAAGGAAATGTCTAGTGTGGTTTCGGGAGGGAGACTCCCAGCATGGTTTGGGTTGGAAGGGACCTTAAAGATTAACTTGTTCCACTCCCCCTGCCATGGATAGGGACACCTTCCACTTATCCAAGGTTGCTTCAAGCCCTGTGCAGCCTGGCCTTGAACACTTCCAGGATGGGGCGTCCACAGCTTCTCTGGGCAATTTGTTCCAGTGCCTCACTGGCATTACAATAAGTAATTTTTTCTTAATATGAGACACTATATCTGGAATGAAACCCTTAAAAGTGAATGAATTGCTGGTTTGTTGCTGCTTCTTTTTTTTTTTTTTTTTTTTTTTTTTTTTTTTTTTTTCCCCACATGCACTTAAGAGCTGCCCAGGCAAGATTCATTTTTGTCCTTACTCTTCTGTGGAATATGTTGTGTGCATTCCATTAAATAGATCACAGGAACAGGGTACACGGGCATTATGTTCTAGATGTTGGAAAACACTTGGGCCAAGATCCTGTGGAGGATAGCAAGAGGGTGTAGGTCACTTTCAAAGTATGCTAAATGGCTCGTTTAATTTTTTTTTTTCCACTAAAAAATCTTTTCTTACTTTTTACAAAAAACATGCACATATAGTTAGTTGCTAATTTTATTCCTGAGTGTGCTCTTATACAAAGTTTCACCACCAGTGTAGATTGTTTGATGAGGAGAATTGTAACAACTATGGCTTAGGATATCCACACACCTTGCTGTTCCTCACACTGTGAATACACTGAGAGGTTGTTCCCTGTCCTCTATGGGATATAATCCTGTTTATGGTCTGCCTGTGCTGTGGGGTTATATCCCTTTAGCTATATTTGTATGTGTGGTTGAAGTGAGATGGCTTCTGCAGCTGGATGGAGTCCTGGTTTTAGTCCCTGTTAGCTGCATGTGTGAATTTTATGGATTACACTGAACCAGGAAACAAATTGTTGTGATTGTATCAGAAATCCATCCTTACATGCATTTCCAGACTCTGTCAATGCTACAGTATCAACCAACAGCAAATGCATTTTGAGTGCATTTTCTGTCAAATAAAATTGCAAATTTATCCTTTTCTGAGTCCGTGTGTAACCACATAGAATCATTGCATTCAAGTTTTCAAAAATTTCTGAGGAAAAAATCCCCAAAACATTTCACCTAATCCATTCCAAATAATCCTGATTACTTTTTTCATGCATGTTCTACCTTCAAGTTATTTTATGAACAGTACGGTATATTTTTACTCTTGATTGTCACTGCTTGACATATTTTCTTGTCATCTCAATTAAAGTATCCACAGGAAAACTTCAGTGTAGGTTTCACTGTGTTTTCTTTGCATAATCTCCAGTTAAGTGGTGAAAGGCAGAGCTCAGTGTGCTTCAGTCACAGGGTAAGGATGGGAGATATAGGGGCTGTTGTGCTGCACTGGGATTTTGGAGGCTCAGATCATTTCTCATTGATCTCCTCAGTGGGTTTGAGCCATGCATTTTATTTTTAATTTGTGCTTTTGTGTTTTGCTGGGCTGAAATTTTTCTTGTTATCATTTCCTATGTCCTGATAGAAAAACCGAGAATTCTTGTTGTTGTTATAACGAGTTGGTGGGGATTTTATTTTGTATTTGGAAATTTCACTTCAGCATGTAAAAAGTCCATGTGATATTAAGTAATTTACAGCCTTGATTTGTACTCTTAATACAATTTGAAATATTCGGGTTATATAAAAATAACATTTTCAAGCTAAGTCCTTGCAGTCTTCCATGATTAGGACTGAAAGGAGTTTAGAATGAATGAAAGAAACATAAATCTAAATTTATTTTAAGGACTTTAGTTTTATAAAAAGGATATGACTTCTAGAAGCTGCATTTTCTTCTTCAAAATTTTGCCTTTCAACTGTGTTTTTCTCATGCCTTTCCCTGTGCTGTAAATGCAGTGCTCTAATAAAGCCCTAATAATTCTGATTGCTACCACAGCAAGTTTAGCAGTGCTCAGGAGCAGTTCAATTTCCTGGAAAAGAGTAACTCTTTGATGATATTAAGTGCTGTACTAGTGGCCAAGGGTGAATGATCCACAGAACCACCACTGTGGCAGTGGAACTGCCTGTTCTAATGGCCATGTTAATGTCCTGAATGAAGGAGTCCAAATTGTATTTCAGAATATTATGTCGTGGTCTGGGAGCCAAATGTTGCCTCTGCGAAACTGGCACATATGTGAAAGCGTACAGTAAAGCAGATTAATATTTTTATTTTGGTGTAAGTAAGACCCAATTCAATTTTTTTTGTGTGAAATTAAAAATTTTGCAAATGTTCCTTGTCTTGCAGCAGTAGCAGCAGCTGGTTACTCGGTCTCACTTGATCAAAGAGTCTGTAGCTTTAAAAATGAGAAGTCTCAGAGGGGTTTATTTTGCCACAGCTCAGTGCTGTACAAAATGTAAATCAACTTACTGCTCTTCTAAGCAAGAGGATTCCAAGAGCAAGGAGAAAAAGCTGCTGATGGAGTCCTTTCATTTGCTTACTTGGTGCCAGATGTTACCAAAATCTTTCACCCAGACAATTATCGATCTCCCCAAGGTAACTGGACACTGAAATATTCACACTTGTAGCAGGTTTGTCACTTTGTTCACTGAGGTTATTTCATGCCAGAACTCATGTGGAACATGAGATTCATCAAAGTGGAACTGGGGGTGGGGTAGAAAATAAAATAATGGCACCACAGATCTTTTTGTTTGCCAGTTTTGTTTTTATGGAGCTGTGACACATTTTTATGTAGTTGGTGAGGGACAGTAACTTGGTTCCCCTGCCAGCAGTGAGGGGACACCAAGTCGTGTATGGTACTGAGAGGCAAAAGTTGGTGTTAGAAAGGGAAATAAAATTTACATCTTGTTCTCGCATGGTTGATTCTCATCCTTCACAGGAGCACATTGTTTGGGGTTTGATATGGCAGCTGCTCCAGGCCGTGGTGTTCTCATTTTTTAGTACATAGGTGTACAAAAGAGGTATTTGCTGTTAAACCTGAGGGCCGCTTAAGTACACAGAGAGTCAAAGGTGATTTTTGAAAATGGGAGCTGAGTGTGATAATCACAGTCTGTCCCTTACCCTGCTGTGCCTGAAGATCTGCAGCTCTCTCTTCTGCAGCTGATGGGAAATTCAGGCAAAAAAGTAGAATATGGCAGCTTACTTCTGGTGTGCTGGAAGAGGGATCCATTTCTTTTAAACCTCCAAATTCCAATTTTTATTTTATTGGTGAGCTTTTGGAATTGCCTCTGTTTTTTCTTGAGGACACAAGGAGCTAGGAAGTGTGGCTATATTTCACATCCTGCTTGGCTTTTTATGAGTTACATTGCAAACAAAGCAAAGGGAAAAGGATATTATCATACTTACTGAAAAATAAAGTCCAAGCCTTTTATATTCCAAGGAAACAGAGGCAATTAGAGAACAGAAATTGGAGCTTTATACATGTTTAAGATGCCTAGAGAACAGGGGAATGAAAATGTATGTGCTATGTTCCGTGTTTTTGTAACTAAAGAACTTCTAGGTCAGTCTGATCACTTAATTATGTGTTCTAGCCCATTTTCTGTGTTCTAGACTATGACAGTAGAAATACCAGAAGATTACCTGGTTGGTTTTTTATTATTATTTTGAGGTGTTGTTTTCAGTAGCTTATTTCTTAGTCGTACTGAAATTTGTCATAATGAGTATGTTTGAGCAGGGTTATTCTGGCAGCTTTAGGATAAAATGACTCAGCATCTTGAAAATTAAGAGAAAATAAATACGTTGATTTAAAGGAAAGGGGAGATTGTTCTTATTTAAGAACATAGCAGTTGAGTTGTGGAATTTAGCGTGGCAGAAGAGAAGGGAGCAAAAGCATTCACACAGAGCACATGGCTGCTCCTTGCTACAGAACATAAGTTCTTGGAAAATGTTTCTGGGCAAATATTTATTAACTAAATTCCCCGAATATTCCATGTAACATGAGTGTCTTCCTGTCTGTTGGTCCTTGCATGTCACCTGACTGTGCAGCCATCACCTGGACCGAGTAGTTAAGCATGATGCAGCTCACAGCAGTAGGTGATTTAAGGTGGCTAAGTTTAATCCTAAATAGTCTTTCTCTGCTCCAGAATACGAAGGCAGCAGGCATAACTCCTGGAGGCATGGAGACTGGTGTTTGGGAGAGGTGGGAAACAAGAGTGGGGCAAGAAAGGAAGAGTTTTTATTTAATTATCATTTTGAAAAGAAAATAACAGTTCATTTTAGGGCCTAAACTTAGTAGCAAAGCCAAGTTAGTTGTTCAGGTTTGACCAAATGTTAATCAAAACAGGGAAGATTCTGGAAAGTTAGTGATGGATTGGAACTAGATTTTAACAGAGAGTTGCAGGACCAGGATTTTATGTCACTTTTAGGTTTTTTGGCTAGTCCAAGTTAATGCTTGGTTCATTGATGGGGTTGTTATTCCAGAAATCATAAAAAACATAAAAGTGTAATAATTGATAAGGGAACATCTTGATGAAGTGTTTAAATGCCAAAAATGTGTAGAGGGCATTTTCTTACCCATTCAACATCCAAAGTCCATTTTAAATGCAGTTATTATTTAAATAAAACTCTTCTTCACCCTTCAACTGTACTTCAATAGCATCAGGAATTCAGCCCTTCATAGAATAATTGAAAAACTTTTATGGTTTTACAGTAAAAATGTTGGAAAACATAACATATGCTTACACAAACTGCTCACATTGTAAAGTATTCAATAGCAATAAAGGCAGAGAGTCTGGTGGTTATTCTGTGTCTTCTTTATGAAACCACAAAGTATAAACACAAAACAAGATTCATTTTAGTCCTACTTTATTGGGTGCTGATGCAAATCATGATTGAAATAGGATTTCCTGTTGCTTTGGTTTAATTTGCCTGGAAGGAGATGGTTCTATGAGCGTCTCCAAAATTCGGGACGTGCTTGTGTGGGTATTCCAAAGGCTTCAGTGGCAAAGGGATGGAGTCGTGTCTAGGACATAGACAACCCTGTTTAGCCATGTGGGGAATGCCAGGGAAAACAGGGAGGGTGGTGCAGTTCTCATCTTTTTCTTGTTGATTGATTTTATTTTTTGTAATGAAGTTGTGTTTGAAAAAGTAATTAAATATCATTAAGTAGGAAAGTTGTACAGGATCAGTTCCAGCTGTGGAAATGCTGATACACATCCTCTGGGATGTAAGGGGTATTTAGTCCTTCCAATGCCACCCTTTTGCCATGAGAGCAGCAAGGCAGACACCACACTGTCTTCCTAATTTTTGGGTCCAAAATGTTATGACAGCACATTGAGTGAAAACTGAGGGCAAAAAAATCCTTCTCTGTCCTGTAACAAGAAATATGTGTGAGGATTCATGATGTGTGTGTGAGGATTCTCATGCTGGAACCATAAAAAGTTCTTCGGTTTGTAGCGTTAAGAATACAGAAAAAAAGGAATCTTTATTTAGAATGTGAATATTGGTGGTGGATGAGGGAGTGATGGGAAATACTTCTGCTCCCTCGTAGCCTAATCCCTCAGGAGTCTTGGAGCAATTAAAGAGGGAGGTTTCCTTTCCCCCAAGTTTTGTTTTTCTCTTGCCAAAATGGCTGTTTAGTCCCCTGAATTCCTTACCATTACTTTATGGGGCTAATAAAGCAGGGTCAAATTACAGTGTGAATTGGGCAGGAGAAGCTGAGATGCTGCAGGAAGTTCCTTGAATCTGAGGATCTTTCCATAGTCAGAAGAATGAGGATTCCATTTTGCAGGAGGTAGTAAAGCAACCTGAGGATTTCCTTCAAGAGCTACCTGGGGGCAGGATGCCTGGCATACCGAGGTGACATCATTTTTTGACTGGATTGGGTAGGATTCCTCATTTTTCTTGTCCTTGTTAGGAAGGACTGTGGTAAATTGATGATGACATGAATCAGGAACATGAACCATGACTATGCACCTTTCCCAAGAAATATGCAGATTTTCACACAAAGGATGTGTGCAGAATTAGGAGCTGGAGTTCTTCACAAGACCCAGATCCCCTCAATTTTACTTCCGTTGTTGTGCCTGGACGAATTTATATGATCTATGCATCCTTAATATCCATTTTATCTGTTAACTACATGTGCAATTTTAGCTTATAAAGCGGCACATTTTTTATAATTTTTTTTTTAATTTGGTACTTGCAAATAGGAGAATTTACAGAATTAAATGTACCAAAAGCAGAGTTTAAGCGAAGAGTGAGTTGCTAAAGGAACACAGACCTTTTAATGAAGTGGTTTGTTGTTATCATGCTGTGTGACAATATCTGGTGTGCTTGGGAGGTGGTCTGTGATATGAATACTTTGTATGGCTTGTTAAAATCTGAAAAAAGGATGCTATGAAAGCTTAATGGGACAACAAAGCTGTAGATACACTGTTGGAAAGGTCTTGCGGAATAAAATCACTGTTACATAGGATGTATGTTCAAAATCCTACATGCAAAGCAAGGTTGATGGTAGCTTGGAGTGTAGTCTGTATTTCTGTAGAAATTCAACTTCAGTTTTGTTTTTTAATTTATTTTTAATTTTCAGTTTCTTACAGTATAATTTACATTTTTTAATGTAATCACATATTCATCAAGATTAACATATAAATAACTCTATTGCACCACCAAACAATAAAGGGAACAAAGTAACACAAAATAAATCTCACTTTACTGCTGCCAAAAATTGGTTTTGTGGCTTTTTAGGGCTTGACTCCCAGGGTAATTGACAGCTTAGCTGTTGTATAGGAGCTGTGTGGCTGTGTCTGTGTGACAGAACTCCCTGAGGCTGGTATTATGTTCCTGAACAGGAACATTGTCTTTCTTAAAAGTATAATATTCTAAATAATGACTGTGCTTTGTAAGTGCATGAGATAGAGGAAATGGAAGGCACCTTGGTGCTGAATGAGAACATTCTCATTTAATAAACTTGTCTGCATCAACTTCATATTGATTTGTTTGTCTTAATTTCTCTGAATGACTCTGCGTTGGCAGGTCGGTGGAGATGGATAACCACTGCAGCAAAGGTGGAATCAATCCTGGATGCCATGTGTATTCTACTTACTGCTTCATTAGTGGAATCAATTATTACTATTATTCGAATCTATAAAAATACATGGGTCTTAATGTCTGCTCATATTTGTACATTAAATGTACGCACAGGTCTTTGCTTCCTGCACGAGCTGAAATGCAAAATGAGAGAATGACTCAAAAGAGGGTTCTTCGATGCTTGAATGAACAAGTTCCTATTTTACTTTTTAGTAAAAACCTCAGTAGTGATTCACTTTCTAAGAGACAAAGCAAGTTGCCCTTTGTTTTGTTTTCGTAGTTAGGTATTTTTATTAAGGTGGCATTGCTTTAAAGTTCGTCTGCCAGAGGAATAAAAGGAAAACACAAATTGGCAATAGCAAGTCCAGGTTAAGACTCCTCAGTGCCTTGGTGTTGTCTCCCCCCTTGAACAGGTGTATCTGCTCCTACTGCTTGTTCCCACTGAGATATGCAAGAAGACATAATCTGCAGGCTCAGATCTCTCTTGTGTGATATGTTTTAGGGTCGACAGAAGTATAAAATCTTGTCCAGTGTCTCTTGGAAGAGGGAAATACAACTGCAATATCCTCTGGCTCCTTCTCAGCCATGCCTTTCCCTCTGCAGCATCTTTCACCTGAGCCTGTCTTTCTTCAGCATTTCTTTTTTCCTGCCCTTAGTATCTCATTAGCTGTCCAGAAAGTTGTTATTTCCAGAGTTTCAGCTGAAGGCTTTGCAGGCAAGGGCTACTTCTTCATACATTGGATATTTTTGACCAACCAGATCTGGCAGCAGTGGCACCATCGGTTCTTGGCTGCAGTTGTTTTTGATTTTCAGATTTGCAATAGTCATCCTCATGTCTGACCAGAGACAAAGGAATGGATAATTCATCTATTTATCCCAATTTATCTGGTACTAACCTCTGTTCTGAAGGTGCCATGAATAGTGAGAAATCTTTTATTTGAAAATAGGCCAGTAAATTGAAGTGAGACTGAGTACCAAAATTATACAAAATACATGGCGTGTGAAGAAGGGAATAAGAGGGTTATTCTGTTCTGTCCTCAGAACAGAATTAAGGAGCTGCAAAAATGAGAGAAGCCCATTGTCTGTAGACATAGATCTTTGACAGTTTAAGAAAAAGCGGTAAGAATTTTTAATGTGCCATGTGCTCCTTGAGCCTTCAAGATCAGGTGTATCACTTTGGACTGAAACTCCTTCTTGCTCCCGTGTTCAATCTCTAACCAATGGCTGAAATGTACGCTGCCTTAAACTCCTCAGGTATCTTCCCTGCTCTGTTTAGAACCAGGTTTCATGAACCAGAGATGGCATCTAAACTGAGTGCCCCTTCACATTTTGTTTTTCTGTGAACTTGTTTGAAAACCATCACTTTTTGAAAAACAACACACACATAAATTTTGGTTCTCAAATCCAAAGACCAATTTGATCTTGCTTTCAAAAACGTTGGAGTTTTCTCTTGTTCTTACTGAGAACATAGTGCGAGAAACAGAGATAATCTGATTCAAGATCTCTGCTGTGTTTTAGCCATCATATAAGTTCTGGAGGCCTCTGTGCAACCTTAGTGTCTGGAGCTTCCTCTGAGATGGTTTTTTAATGCTTTTCAGCAGTTGTGTTTTCTAAGGATCTTGTCACAATCTTTGCTACTTTGCTTTCACAATCCTTACTACTTTTTTTAAGTAGCTTCAATGTATCAGATGGGTGCTATTAAATATAATTAAAGTAATTTTAAGTGGTAATTTTTTGAAAGCTTTTTAAAATTGCCAAATAATCTTGTAGCAGAACCTGTCTTCACAGAACACAGGATCCTAACAATGGCCCATTTCTAGCATCATGCTTTGATTTTACCATGGATTGTATTCAAATGATTATGAAGGAGATTTAAATGGAGGGGGGGATTTCTCACCTTTCTTGATTTCATGCTTAATTTTCACAGCACTGGTGAGTTATTCCTATTTGCATTTCATAGTTTTATTTTTGGGATGTGTCTTGTCTAGTCTTAGCAGACAGACACCGAGCCAGAGAGTAAAATATGGAAGTTGAACAGCGAGTGTGTTATTATCCAAATGGAGCCTTCTGTTAGAGGTGTCAGCAGAGACAAAGGTGAATGTGGAGAATGAATGGAATAAGATGAGAAAAAGATCAAATAACGGGATAAGAAGTTCAAGCGTGGGATAATGGGTGTGATTAGAGATTATTAACAATGCAAAAATTTGCAAAACGTGCAAAAAAATCCTGTCTGTTCATTTAAACTTGATGAGGGAACCACATAATAAACCACTTTTTCTTTTTAATCATATTCAGTGTTAGAATGTGTTCTGTGGTGGTGTTTTCTTCTGACTATTTCACTGTTGGTTTTTAGGTCTCTGTCTTCCACGTTGTACATCAGTGGGATCTCTGCTGGAACAAGATAATGTCTTCCTCAACTCACTGAAGGAACAGGGTGAGCAGCTTTCTCACAGCCAATATTTTATCTCCTTTAGCAAACAGCGTGCTCTGGAAACAAATATCATCGTGTATTGTGTTGAAAAGGAAGCCAGTTCTAGATGCTTTTCATGTGTCAAAGAGAATTGATTTTTATTTCTTGGTGTGTGAATGTAAGGATCTATGTTACACAGCAAGTGCCAGGACTAAAGTTAAATAAGAATGAACAAAGAGCCATGCTGAATCTGCCAGTCATGCTTTTCTCTCTGAAGGACTTCAAAGAAACATGTATGAGGGAAAATTAGAAGGAATGATTACTTGCTAACAAGTCTGTTGGGTAGTTCCTTCACAACCCTAAGAGGCTTGGTGGTTAGTTTGTAGCCTGAAGCATAACTATTTATATCTCTTACAAACATCTGTTGTAGCTTGTATATGTTAAAAATGATACCACTGATCTCCAGCAGCTCACTTGCACCTTCTGTTAACTTTACTGGGTGGTCCCTGTGCCCTTAATTATGAAGGAGTAAGTGGAACAAGTGAGGAGTGATGTATTTAAAGTGATCACTTCGTGTGTGTGTTTCAGCTCAGCGTTAATCTCTCTTACATACTCAACTTGCACAAAGTCTCCACATTTCTAATTATGATTACCCCCCCCTTTTAGCTTCCTTTTTGCTTTACATTTTACCTTCATACTTAATTTTATTAAAAGCTTCCTTTTTTTTTCCTCCTTTGCTTTGTAGACCACAATGCTTTGAGGAATTCCTTTTCGCCACAATATCAGTGGAGTTTCTGATTGCAGTGGAAGCGTCAGCTTCCACTTACATGACCTTAAGTTTTTCCTTGAGTTTTCCACACGCTTTGCTTTCAAAATAAATAGAATGCGTTAGTTCTGTTCTGTGTGAAGCAGACTGGCAGACTCACCCTCAGGTTATTTTTGTTATTTGTAAGTCTTTGAATGTAACACGCACAGTTTTCCCCCTACTCTTCATTTCTTTCACGGAGAATAATTGGCATTTTGAAAGCTAAGATATCCAGAAGCCATATATTCTTGGGTTCACCTCAGATGCCAAATCCTGTGTGTCCTGAGGTAGAGTGTGCTGGTTCGAGATGGTCCTGCTGTGAGCTGAGAATCGACACCCATGAGCCAGAAATTAGCGCACGAGTAGGTCAGCCAAGAGCTGGGGTTGTTCGAGTGCACAGCACAGCTCCGCAGCGAGTCAGCTGCTTTCCATCAGAGCCACCTCTAACAGGGACAGGCCTGAGCCAGCCTGCCTGCCTCGATGTGAGAAGGATCAGAAACCATCCACGTGTTGAGGGAGCTCGGAGGAGGAGCTGTGGAAGTAATTAGCTGTGGCAGGGTGGCAGTGATAAACATCTGGGAGCGATGGGAGCCCCGGCGCTGTCTGCAGCCTCAGCATCTGCTGAGCTGTGCCTGCTAACGAGCCCTGGGTGCTGCATCCCAAATGAGCTTATAAAAGCCAAATCTGTAAATACCTTTTCGGTTGCTTCTCTTAAAGTTTACCATACTTTGTTTCTTGCTTCTACTGAGTAATGAGGAGATGTTTCTTTTTAGTGAACCGAAGTAATTCCTTAGTTAATTGCTTCAATTTAAGTGTGTGATTAGCTCAATTTGTTCTTCTTGATTTGCAGTGGTTGTCTTCACTAAATCTCATCAGTTCCTATCTTGCCTAATAGCTTAATCTTTTTTACTGTAATTATAAGTCAGAGGGGAAGCTCTTCTGGGAAATAAAGGATATACCCATGTAGAATTCTTTCCAGTCATTCCTCTGGGAGAAAATAGGGCAAAAGTCCTTCTAGATGAAATAATCAGTGGATCTAGCTCAAAGCACCTCCTTTCTTCTTTTGTGTGGCCTGAGGGCCTTCCAGATGCGAAACGTCTCTTCCTTATGGAAATCTGGAAGGAGGGGTTGGTCCAGCTTGTCTTGTTCCCCAGAAATTCTTGCCATGTACTATTGTCTTTACCAGTTTACATTTATTATCTTTGTGGCCTCCCTCTCCAGGTTTTTCTTCATGCCACTAGTATATGATCTCACATGCCTGTGAACTCTAAGACATTTTTCCTCTTCTACAACTGTGTTACTTTTTATTTTCTCATTTTTGCCTAAGAATTTCATCTTTCTCCCACAGCCAAACAATTTCTTTAGGAATTTCTTTTGTGTGGAATATTTTGCGTGGAACTTATTTAGCTTTAAAATAATCATTAAATAGTGTTTGCTCTTTCTTTGTTGATCATTTCAACTGTTCTGCTTTTATGTTGAGGGTAGTCTGGTCCATGCTTTGGATGTCACAGTCATAAATTAAATGTATGTCTTTTGAGAAGGAAGAAAAGCAGCATTTTCTATGTGCCTGTTCACTCTATCAATACAGAAGGACACTTGCCTTGGCTGTCAGCTGCCATTTATGAAAGAAAATAAATGTTTAAACATAAGGCAAATGCTTACAGGGCTGATGTTTTATAACGTGTTCCCTTAAAGTATTTTGAGAGGTATCTCACTTATTGTGGCAAATGCTGTTTTTACTTTTAACACTGATTCATAACTATAAACAAAATTTTAGAATCTGAAGTACTTGTATCACTGAGTGCACTTATCTTGTTCCCTTTTTATTTTTAATTTTGGCAGAGAAATCAGTAACATTTTTGGAGTTTCAAGGAAAGAATACTGATGTTCTGTAAAAACAGCTATAACCTAGTTTGTAGAGGAAGCCATGCTTACATCATCCTGGTGAACTTCTCTGGTCTTTGAAGCTGTTTAAAAAAAGAATTTAAAAATTGCACTCAGAAATTACACTGAGTAGAATTTGATGCAAAGTAAGGCTTGAGGTTTGTGCTGAGGAGTTTGGTTTGTCTCTGTGCCTGAAACTTATCAAAGAAGGGAACCTTGAAATTTGTCCTGTGTTTGCAAAATAAAACACTCACTTGAGACTGCTGTAATCTGTAGGGGAAAATATCCAGAAATGTAAAAATTGCTCTTAAAAACGGTCATATGCGGTAGTAGTATGCAAAGGGAAGGACTTAAAAATAGCTGAAAATTTGTAGTGATTGAATACATTACAAAAAACCAAATTCTGTTTCAGATCTCAAACAGGTGAAAATTTTAAAACTTAGGCTTTTAATACTGTCATAAGTGAAAAAGAGCAGAAAACTTGGAATTATTACCTGAATGTAATCTTTTTCAAGACATGAGCTCCAACTTCTTTTTTAATAATGGATTTTTTTTGTAGTAGCTAAACATTAGGACTCCCACACGTCAAGGAAAATGGACTTCTGTGATAATAGTTATTGGTAATAGCTTAATGAGTTATGTGATTTCAGTTGTAGTGGCTGCAAATCTGACAAGAAAATGAAATGTGAATTAGTAATTTGATGACTACACTCTATCTGGTGGTGGTACTTTGCTGATTTTTTTTTTAAATTACTGGATATCTTACCTTTAAAATGTTTAACTCATCTGGGTGCCAAACTCCAGCTAATGCCTAGAGGGAACAGCATGATGCATTTACTTGTGTTTAAATCCTATTGTAATTAATATTTCCCAAAGTACCAAATGTCTCTGAAATTGAGACTTCTGAATTCCTAGGTCACTTTTGAAACTTTATAATCACATGGGCCCAGTTGTTTAAAAGTTCTTAGATATTGTTCCATTCTTTGTTGAACCTTAAATGGCTTGGATGGCAAATTCCTGGTGTCAGAAGTGATTTGAGCCTTGGGTCTCTGAAAGTGCTTCAGAATTCTTACTTCAGAATTTGGGATTCACACTCATAAGTGAACAGTGTACTCCTTAACACTTTGCATTTGGTTCATTAGTTTTAACTGTTATTATTTCAGTTACAGTAATGCTCAGCCTTTCCAAAACACAGAAACACAAACCTGCCTGTTTCTAGATTTCATATGTTACCTTTGAATGTCATTTAAGTAGTGCAGAAATAAATGCTAAAGTTTACTTGAAGTTTCTGAGTGTAAAAGGACCTCGGCCTCTTATTAAAAATTTTACTTTAAAATATAAAAAGATACTATAAACTTTTTGCCAATAAAACCTGTTCTTTCCAAAATGAATTTTTTGGTTGTTCTGATATTCATGTGGCCATGGTTGTCAATAAACTCTCTGATAAGTGTGTATAAATCTTAATTTTTACCTTTGTTTTTTCTTCACTTTTTTGAACTGGATTCTAAGTGGACACTTATGTAACTATTTTGTTTTCTCTTTAAAGAGTATTTGTTCACACTTACGATGATTTGACACAATTAATGTCTTAATAACCATGATGGCAACACAGACATTAAGTATAGACAACTATCAAGATGGACAACAGGTAGGTGTGTTTTTCTTTCTCTAGGAGCTAAATACAGTTAGGAAGATTAAAAAAAGCAGTGACTTTGCCCTTAATCCCTGCTTTGTCATTGTTTAAGCTGGAATAATGAAATACACTCATGTATGTCTGGTCATGATGTTTCTTCTTTGTACAACAGGCCCCGTATTTCTACACTTTAATTGCTAAATTAAAATGCTGTTAACTGGAGACAAGTCATGAGGTGGCCTGTACTCTGAAGATCCCTTTTTCTATTACTCTGTGTCAGCCCTAAGTAATAAATACAAGTACTTCTGTCAGCAGATGGCAACAATGGTGAACAGTCAGAAGAAAATCAGCAGCTTTCCACATCTCTTATAAAATGTTAATCTGAGCACTGTCAGACTTTTTGTTTTATTGTTTCTTTTATTGCAATTTTAATTTTTCTCTCTCCTCTCACCTACCTTACGTATTTTACTTTATTCCCCCAGCAAACAGATACCATCCTGTGGCATTGAAAGTAAAATACGTTTCTTTCTAAATAACAGATCGGGAAAGAGCTTTTTCTTCCTATTTGTTTTGTATGTCAAGCTCTCAGTGTCCAAGACAGGTAATTTGGGTGCCTGCTCTTTTTCTAGTCTGGAAATGGCCCACAGAAAAAAAAAAACTTGCAGTTTTAAGTGAGCTATTTCCTCCTCCCAGTGAGACAGAAACCTAACTGAACACACTCCCTCCCTTCAAACTCTGCAGATGTATGGCCAACATTTATAATCACTTGTCTGAGTCATCCCCTTTTAATTTGCTCCTCCATCCTGTCATTAGCCAAGAAATGAGTCCATTAGTTGCATTTTTTTTTTCTTTTTTGCAAGCATTCTGGCTTGAAAATCATCTCTGCTTGCTGAGGAAGCTCTTTGCAAGGCAGGCTGCTCTGTTGGGTGGGAGATGCTGGATTTTCTCAGTTTCTGACTTTGCTAGGAGATGGCTTGGCCCCAACAGGTAATAAAGCACAAACCTTTTGGTTCTCCCAGACTGTGTTCAAAACAGTAAAAATTTTTCTGCTCCTGTGGTGTGGAAATAAATTAGATTCTATCAAAGGCAGGTTCTCTAATAGTTTCTGGAGGCCTTCCTCTGTGCAGCTGCCAGTTCTGGCTTCCTGGGGGTATCTAGTACAGTGTCTGTCCTCTACTTGAGATAAAAGAGGAAAGATTGCAGTGGTTTCATGTCTTTGTGCAGATGCTCAAATAGGAAAAAACCAAGGAGTTTGGGTTGAGGGGTGGAAAACGTGGCTTTCACAGTTCAGGTTCCTTTCAGACCTTTTAGTCCAAAAAATATTTAGCTGGAGGTGATGGAAAATCCACTTCCAACCCTTCAAAGCACCCCAGAGGTGTTCCCAGCCTCCCAATGCTATTTAGGAGGTGCTCAGTTGAAGCTGTGGCTCTGTGTTGCTTTTCCATGGTATAAATGTGGGTTAAATGGATGAGTAGAAGGAGTTACTGCTATTTGGTAGTCCTAAAATAATTGGTTCTTATAATATGTAAAAGGGAGTGGTAAAGGTCATGGGAGGTTATGCTCCTATAATTGAAGGACTGAAGGGACACAAAATATTTCAGATCTTCTTAAGAAAATGTGCATTTGAATGGAAAAAATAAAGAAGATCCTTTTGTTCAGTATCCTGATATAAGGTACAGTAAGAAATAAAAAAGAAAACTTAAGAGGGTAAACTTTTCTTCATGTTGATTTGATCGTAAAGGATTTTTATGCAGACATTCCCATGAACATTTTGGAGCAATGTATTGTAGGCTGTTCCAAAAACAGCCACTTCAGAGTTTAACAGTTTAATAATATCTGTCATTCCCATTTTAAAGCCAAATGCTAAAATTCGAGATGACCTTTATCCATCAAAAAGTGTCAGGGATTAAAAGAGGGGTTTTGTTACTTCTACGACTTCTTGTGTCACTGCCAAGTCATACCAACCTTCTGGCAATTTAGGAGCCCTTTGCACTGCACTTTCCTTAGAACACAGTACCCCTATTTTACGTCAGGGCTGCAGATTTACTTAGAACTTACTCTTTTTTTTTTACAGATGCAAGTAGTAACAGAGTTAAAAACTGAACAAGATCCCAACTGCTCTGAAACTGATGCCGAAGGGGTGAGTCCTGCCCCCGTAGAATCTCAGACTCCAATGGATGCAGACAAGCAGGCCATTTACAGGTAGTGATGGACTCGTGTTCTGTCTTTTGGAGGGTAAAGGATAGGGTAGAGGACTTATTGTTTTAATAAGTAAATAATAAGTAGCTTAAAATCAGGTGATCTCTTGGCTGTCTCCGCAGTTTGTAGGGAAAGAATGAGATCAAATAGGCTTCACTGTCAAGACATCAGCCAAAGAAAAAAAGCCTCCTGAGATTGTGGAATTCTTCAGTTTCAGCAGTTTTAAAGGGTGTTCTAGGGGTGGCTGCAAAATTCAGGAAGCTGCCTTAGACTTTAAACTGTGGTCACTATTTGTCACGCTGTAGTTTTTATCTTCAGTAGGAGTTTTTAATTTTATTGTAATTAGGTCAATCTTTACTCCTTTTTCTTTAAGTATAACCACCTATTCCCCAGTAATTAGCTCGAAAGGGATTGAATATTGATGTGTGAACACACTAATTTGAGATTTTTCAGTGTTAAGTGCTGTGCTAAGCCCTTTGCTCAGTTTTGATGGGGTTAAATGTTCTTTAACTACTTTATAAAGACAGAGTTGGTTTTCAGGTTCCAAAAAAAAAAACCAAAAAACAAACCAAAACCAAACAGGAAAAAGCCAAACAAAACACCAAAAAAACCCCAGCCTGAGGCAGAAAGATGTATCCATTCATTTACAGACTTGTGCTAACAAAATCATCTTTTCCTCAGAGCAGGATTTCATAGGAGGCCTCTGAGCACAGTCTGGACACAATTCTCATTTTTTTAAGTTATTTCGTGATGTATAGGTATGGCCCACATTAAAGAATAAATTAATTTTATCAGGCTTCATTTAAATCTGTATTCATCCTGTTTGTAAATCCTAAATCTCATTTCTAGTGCACTGTATTAATCTATCTCATGTCACTCAACTACAGTGAATTAAACAGTCAGAGCTTTTTTGCTTGTGATTGTTCTCTTTAATTGAATATATACATATTTTACTGCTGTATTTGGCTCTAGAGTGTGGTAAATCAAAATGAAAATAAACTTTTATCTTATTTTGCTCTAGCCAGTGGTGTTATATGCAATCTCTTCCAGGACATGTCACACTTACCTGAGTGACTGTGATCTTATCTGAGCTAGATATCTTAATTTTCAGTGGTGTATACCTAAGTGAAAATATTTATTTATTCATGTATTTAAACTTTTTTTTTCTAGGCACCCACTATTTCCCTTGTTAGCACTATTATTTGAAAAATGTGAACAGTCTACACAAGGCTCAGAAGGCACAACTTCTGCCAGTTTTGATGTAGATATTGAAAACTTCGTAAGGAAGCAGGAGAAAGAAGGAAAACCTTTTTTCTGTGAAGATCCAGAAACCGATAATTTGGTAAGTGTTAGCTTTTGGTTTCATTTCTGAAACAGTCATCTGATTTGCAGCTTCTTCCTAATTTCTGATCTCAGCTGGTCCTTGTAGTTTCTCCTCACATTTTTCTGCCTATGAGAGATTCTGCTTTATGTTAATGCTTAATTTTTTTTTTTTTTTAAATTTCTTCTGACCCCCTTTTCCCTTTTATCTGTAAATTTACATTGGGTCTTCACAGTTGTTTCCTATTCTGAGCTGGCTGGCATGAGTGCATTGGAGACAAAAAGAAACAAATCCTTTCCATAGCCAGGTTGACTCTGCAAATTAATTTTAGAGTGTGAGGTGTTTAACACATTTATCAAAAACATGTAATTGATGTAAATTTTCCCATTTTTTTTCCGATTTTTCCGATTTTTTTTTTTTTATTTTTTTTTTTAATCAGGGTTCATCTAATTAATGTGGGAGAAGAGCTGTTGTAAGATGAGCTTGGAAAGTCTTTAACATACACAATTTTTTTCTTTCATGTCATGGACTCCTTTAGGCTTTCTTCTTGTGATGAAGCTGTGATTTCCCTATTTTGAATATACTTGCCTTCAAAATTTTACTCAAAAATTAGACTTGGCTCTGGTCTGCTGACTTGCTAAGCCTCAGGTTATTTTCTTCATTTGTAACTCACTGAATTCAACACAAAAACACTGTTTTCCCATATCTCTCTAATCCAAATTTCTTTTCAAAAGCACAGCACAGCTGAAATCTAACAGTTGGAATGTAGCAGCTATGGCTCAGTGGATGAGGAAAGAGCAGTGGCTGTGGTTTATCTTGACTTTTGATGTCTCTTACAATGTTCTCATAGACAAGCTGATAAAATATGGACTAGATAAATGATCAGTGAGATGGACTGAAAACTGAGTGAGCTCTTGGGCTCAAGGGATTCTGCTCAGCAGCAGGAACTCTAGCTGAGGGCACTCATAAGTGATGTTCTGCAGGGATTGATCATGGAACCAGAACTGTTTAGCATCTCCATTGGTGACTGGGATGATGGGGCACAGTGAACCCTCAGCAAGTTTGCAGGTGTTACAAAATTGGGAGGGTTTTTGCAACTGATCCAACAGATGGCTCTGCCACCATTCAAAGGTATTTATTGCTTTTGGAGAAGCAGAAAAACAGGAATCTCATGGAATTCAAAGGGAAATGCCAAGTACTAGCAGGGGAATAAAGAAGACAGACTCTGACTCTTTTTAGTGGTGCCCAGTGAGAGGGCAAGAGGAAATGGGCATGAATTGAAATGCAGGAAGTTCCATTAAAACCTTTTTACTGTGAGGGTGATTGAATACTGCAGGCTGCCCAGAGAGTTGTGGAGTCCCCTTCCCTGGAGACACTCAAAACTCAACTGCACATGGCCCTGAGGAACCTGCCTTAGCTGACCTTGCTTTGAGAAGAGGGGTTGGATTAAAAAATCTCCAGAGATCCCTCCCAGCCTCAGCTATTCTGTGCTTTCTGTGAGCCTCCAAAAATTGGCTTCCCAAAGGTCCTGCATGCCTTGGCCTGTTCCCTGTGCTTTTGGTCATACATAAACATTTCCTCAGATCCAGCTTACTTTGGTTGCAGTTGGGTCTGGTGTGTTCAAGTAGTCCTTCCAGTCACTTGACCTGTTTGTGTTTTCACTCTGTGGTTTTAGTGACCAAGTCTCTTGGTTTATGTGGTGTTCACCTTTGCTGATGGGCTGCACAAGTCTGGCTGATTGTGCTTGAGGTGGGTGAGGAAGTATTTGTCCATGTCCTGGATTCCGTGGCTGCTGAGGTCAGTCGTGGCTTTAACTGGAAGCGTGTTGCAAAATCAGAACTCCTTGGCATTGAGCTCCTGTCCTGTGGTGGTATTGTTAGCTGTGACTTTCTGTCACTGGATACCAGCTGAAACCTGAGAGCAGCTTGTCCTCTGCCTGTCCTGCAGCCTGGGAGCTCTCAACAGCTGACGTTCTCACAGGCTCTTCGTTTTGTCTGGGGCAATGAGCACAACTTTCTGACAAGTTGTGAACTGGCTAGCATGGTTTTCAATCTTTTTTCAGCTTGAAATATTGGTGCTTGCCACAGGGAAGGCTTTAGATGGGCAGTTTTTTCTGCCTTGTGTCATGTATATTTTTTTTTTGTAGACAATAAAAGTCTTTCTTTAGTAGAGAGGAATGCTATTGTGCATCTTTGCTACATCTTCTGCTCTTGTTGTCCTTCCCTTTTAACTCCAGGGTTAACCATCCCCTTGAAAGGAGAAGCTAAGACTGATGGTTAGACTGGGCTAGAGGGGTAAAGCAGGTAGGCCAGCCAGAGTCAAACAAATAAGGTGTAAATGCTTGCTCAGTAGCATCAACTTGGAGCCAGAGATGAACTAAGATGAACTGAGCATCACAATACTCTAAAGAGCCAAAATCAAGTCCTATCTGAGAGTCTTAGGCCTGCTGCAGTAAGGAAATTGGTCAGCTGTTTCATTTTTTTTTTCCTTTTACCTCTTTGGGAAGTGGCATGTAGAGCTCAACCAGACTGCAGTTTCTGTGACAAAGCTTCAACTGATAGCTCCAAAACAGCAGAATATCATTCCATGCTGCCTGTGGGCTAATTAAGTAGATAGCAGAAATTATGAAGGGTCACAGATAGTGATTGTAGGGTCACTTACAGCCCTGGCAACGTTCCACATTGCTCACTCACTTGAAACGCCTTGGATGCTCCACAAGAGGAGTTTGGAGTTCATCCAGAGGACCACAGAATGTTAATCTGGGTGGCACAGGCATTAGATCAGTTTGACCAGAAAGGAAGTTCATTAAGAGCAGTGGATGCTTGTTCCAATTTGAGTAGCTCTTACTAAGCTATGGTCTAGATTATCTCCTTACTTTGGTATTATAATTCCCATTCTGAGTTAATTGGTGGCTTCCTGCATTAGTATTAAAAAGGATTTCTGCACTGGGAAATGCAAGTAGCATCCACCTGAAACGTAATTTTAAGGATACTCATATATTGCTAAGCCTGGCCTGTAAACCAGGTTTCAAACCCTTGTTATTATCTAGATGGAGGGATTCTGTTCCCAGTTAAGCTCTCCAGCAGCACCAGTTGGGGGTCTTGAATCAGCAGCAGAAAGGGTCGTGGTCAATCCAGGAGAGTTGTTACCAGACCTTTCACTTCTGTAGTGTCTTTCCCAAGTCTGGGTGCAATCCTGTGTGCTCTGGGATGACCCTGTGATTCTGTGCTAAAGAACTCCTGTTTTCAAATCCTAGTCCCTGTGGGAAGGAAGTGCAAGCTATAGGTTGTGTTCATGTTCTTACTAGACTGGAAATGTGCTTTCCTAGAGCTTTAACTTCCTCCATATCTTTTTGCAATGTTATTATTTGCATCCCCCTTAGTCCTTATATCAAGCATCAGTGTCAGAAGATGTGTGTTTGCTGTCCATGACCAGATTTTGGTGGTCTGTACTGCCAGTCAGAGGTTCTGGAGTGCACACACCTCTTTCTGGAAGTGTGATCAGCTGTATCCACCTAACCTGGAATATCATTTGTTGGAGCTCCACACCTCTTGCCACTTACCCTTTGCTTTCTCTGCCTCATTTTCACAGATAAAACAGATCTTGGAATGAACCACGGCACCAACTGCTCTTTATTCTCCATTAGTCTCCTTTGGTACATAAGACATACACAGATTCCTCCATGTCTGAGATGTTGTTAAGCATGAGTGCTTACAGAGAACTTTTTTAGACCTTTCAGGGATTATTTTGTTTTAAGACACTCATTGCTTAGCACTTCTTTGTTGCTCACTGCCAGCCCTGATGCTGCAGAAATACCCCATTGCCTCAGGGTGGTTCCTACCTGTGTAACTTCTGTTCAGACTAAACTCTTCCCACATATGGGTGGCTTTTTTAATTTCCCCACATTCGCAGGACCACAGGATGGTTTGGGCTGGACTGCAAGCTCAAGAAGTTTGTCCAACCTCCTGCACAAAGTAGGGTCAGCTTTGAAGTCAGAGCAGGTTATTTACGGCTTTGTCAAGTCTGGACACAATACAAAACAAGGAGTGTTAAATATACTCTCCCTTTTGTATTTGAACAGGACACTGCCTTTTTTGAAGACCCCCGAGTTTTTTGTTTCGTTTGGGGTAAGGATTTTTGGTTCAATACCCTCTTCTCAATTCTGTTGAATTCTTAGTTGTGTCAGGAAGAGATGCAGTGGTGAAGTCAGCTGAACAAGCCTTTCTGAATAGTGGTTTTGCTATTTTAATGTGCAGACCCATCCCATAAACCTCTCGTTACACCTTTTCTAGCTACGTGTCGTAGCTGGGTACTCAAAATAGAGGAGAGAGGTTATCAAATGAAAACAAATGAAAGCAAAATACCCCTTCTCCCAAAGTTTGTGTTCTTCCCCTGAAAATCTAAATTGCCCCAGGAGGAATTGGGTCAGGGAGGTAGGTGAGCTGTGAATGTACATATTTTAATTGGGTTTTTTTTGCAAATGTAAAGAGTCGTTTGAGTGAGAACACCGTGTGTCAGTATATGGAGATTCTTTCATCTGTGTTGCCCACATGTGTAGTTGCTGTGTGCTCTGAAATCCATAAAAAGCTGTGGCTCTGTGTTTACATCAGCAAAGGTGAGCTGGGGATCATCTTTAAGGCAGTGCATGCTGTGTCTGTGCCTCTGCACCACAGGCTTGAGACACTGGAGACAGGACACAGGCACACCTTAAAGCATATTTAGGGTTAAAGATGCCATTTCTTAAATTTAGAGACATATTTATGTATGAATAGGCTCTATATAGCAAGAACTGGAAATTTTTCAATAACTTTTCTTTCTCTGCTTAATAGTTTCTTATTATCTTTACTTACAACAATTTCAACAATAGTGGAAGGTGGCCCTGCCCTCAGCAGGGGGGTGGAACTGGATGGTCTTTAAGGTCCCTTCCAGCCCAAACTATTCTAGGATGCTATGAATATTCACAAATCTCATGGTGACTTCATCTTCGTGCATTTCTCTGAAATGATGCTCCAGGTTCATTTCTACAGCTGAACAGACTAAATCAATTGGGTTATAAAATACATTATTCTGTGGCATATTCTTTGCAGCAGCACTGAATAAGTGAAATATTACTGCTGCTGTGATATATCTGAAAACATTTCATTGTATTACTTTTGTCCAACATGAGTGATTTTATCAGCAATTCTTGATTTTTGTGGTTTTAAGGAAAAAGTGAATTTCTGCTAACATTGTTTGGTCCACCCATGCTGCAAGAGAGCAAGAGCCATATGGGCATGAGAAATGCAGTTGTAAATGAATTAATAAGTCCTGGTGACATGCATGGCATATTTACAAAGTTTTGTTTGCCTCCTAACCACAGTAGCACAGCTTCCTGCGAGAGTAGTGTGACACAGTGGGGCTCTGCAGAAACCTGGGTAGTGTTACTGAGTCTGGGTTTGTGGTTTACTTTGACTTTAATTCAATTTTCACCTCAAGTATCAACCATCAATTTTAAACTAAGTCTAAGCTGAAGAAAGGACTTTCATTTTTCCTCCTAGCACATGCTGATAAATAAATAATACAAATATGGGTAATGTTTAAAAAAACCCTGACTCTCTTGACTAAGCAAAAATAAACTAATCTCTAACATGGTCAAATATTATGTGTCCAAAAGCATATTTTGTTGCCTCAGTTTTAGCTGAATGTTTAAAGTACTCATTAATACAATGTGCAGTGTGTTAATCTGTCACACGTGAAGAATTTTCCATTTTAAGCTTTTTTTAATCTCTGAAACAGAATTTCTTTTAACACAGATGACCTTTGTTTTGTGTTAAAATTTAGTTAAATTTGCATACTTGAACTTTGTTGTGTTTAAAGGTACTTAAGCACAGTTTAAACAGCAACCTGGGCTGGTTTAGGAGATCACTGGTTTGTGTCTCAGTGCTGGGTCACTGCACTTAGTGTTTCAAAGGCTTTCAGTGTCATAGGTCAAAAGAGTTACCAGATATTAATTTGGATCAACTCCATCAAATCTACAGCTCAGATTTTTCTGCAACTCTTTTTTGAAAGATCTGTGGGTTGTTTTGTTTTTTTTCTTTTTAACCCTGAGCAGAAATAATATTCCCTTTTTTTTCTTTTTCTTTTCCTTGTTTATTTTAACACACAAATGTCTACACTGGGCGAGTGTCCTACAGCTGGAATAGTTTCTGCTGAAAAATTAGGGAAAAGATGTATCACAATGAAAGCTAAAGTGTCATGGTGGAGAGGGGAGCACACACACACAAGTTTTCCTGCCTTGATCTCCTTTGGATGATGAGCAAAGGCATCTTCAGCTACCTGTTGGCTTCTTGAGTTGGTAGATTCATTAATAGGTAGATTAATTCATAACTTGTCATTTCTGGTCACTGGATTCAGTGCTCTGCTCAGGTAAATAACCCCTCATATAGGACAGATTTTTCCAAATAATTGTCAAGTCAAGCTCTGCACTGTGCTTCAGAATTACAATTATTCAGTTTCATAAAACTGAAGGATATTTTTCTCACAGATCCAGCACAGCGCAGAAATGTTGGGGGTGGCACATTGTATAAAAAATAATTACTTTGCTGGTGTGTTGTGTACATATTTGAATGTCCTGGATTTCCTACTGCTTTTAGGCCATCTGGATTTGGTTTTAGCTTCTGATCTTCTGCCATGACCCTTACAATCACCTAAGCTATTTTTATGCAGTATGTAATACCATTGGTTATCCAGGCTTACAGTGTTTTTCTCACAGTGAGCATGACAAGTATTCTCCTCACATACATATCTCCTGTACTTGGATTTTCGTTTAAACATGGATTTTTGGTTTTTTATTTGGTTTCGTGCTTTGTATTTAATGTTTGGTATTTCAGAATCAGTCTTCTCACCTGACAGTTCTTAAAAGATTTTACCTGAGAGTTGTTCATCTTTGACAATCACTGAGGAACTTAAAAGCTGTACGGCTGAAGAAATGTTTGATTACTTCAAGCTTTGTTGAACAGCATGACTAAATTTGGGACCTCTTTATTCTGATTTTATTGAAAAAAAAAAGCTGTTTTCATCCTCCCTAGCAATCTGTGGGACACATTTAGGCTTAATGACAGGAAACTCTTCTCACTGTATCTTCAACTCAGCTGTACCCTTCTGGTTTTCTTGGGTCAGGGTGTAATGTGGACCTGCACCTGGTATTTGTGATTTATAGAGCTCAAGAGAACTGCTGCTGGCCCAGCCTGTTCCAGCCATGCTTTCCAAATAATTTGTGTGGATGGGATTGCTTTCCTTCACTTCAGCCTTGTGTGGTCTGTGACCCAGAGTTGTACAAGGGCGTTGAAGGCCACGTGGACATCCAGGCTCATCCTGTGCCCTGTGACACCTGAACTGCTCTGTCTTCCTGATGTGGCACATGTGACAAAGATCACTTTGTTGTCCTGTTTTGTTTCCCCTGTGTGGCAGTTTACTTATGTTCCTTTCACATTCCAGGACCTAGCAATTAGTTCCTCTGCTTTAATTGGGTGACCTTTGTTACTGAAAAGTGGTGTTTGTTTAAAATCTCACATTAAATATTTTTTTTCTAATGGACATTTATTTTGTTTCTAATTTTTTTTTCCAATTCTCTCCCTCAGATGGTAAAAGCAATCCAAGTTCTACGTATCCATCTGCTCGAGCTAGAAAAGGTTAATGAACTCTGCAAGGATTTCTGTAGTCGTTACATTGCCTGCCTGAAGACAAAAATGAACAGTGAAACTCTATTAAGTGGAGAGCCTGGAAGTCCTTATTCACCTGTGCAATCTCAGGTGTGTTCAGTGGATTTTTTGCTTAGATTTCCATAGGAACTTACAGCTACTTTTGCTATCAGTTTGAAAACAGAGTTTCTGTGGTTTATTTTCTCAAATCAGTCACTAAGAGGAGAAAGAGCTATTTTCCTTTTCTTTTTTTTTTTTCCTTTTTTTTTTTTTTTTTTTTTTTTTGTGCACACGTGTGCCGCTGCCTGATGGACAAATTTGTTGACATGTGCTGGAACACAGAGTCCATTTTTTATTATCTCCCTTCCTTTTATGATTTTCTCTCAGTTCAGCAGGTGGAGATACCCAGAATAGCCTGAATTTGCTGTTTTGTTGGAAGGAGGTTAGGAAACAGAATAAACAAAGAAGATAATTTTTTCTTGTTAAGGTCCTTAGTCTGTCTCCTTCATCAAAATGTTGAGATGACTGAGACATTTTATACACAGCCTGTATTCTGGAATAAATAGACAATGTCTGATGGATTACAGTTGCAATATTGCAATATTTTCTGTAGAGACAGGAGGGACCCATTTTGCATTTGCTATCAAAAGAGATTATTCATACATACTAAGGAAATGTGTAAGAGTTTGCCTGGTCAGGGTCAAGTAAGAGCTATCTTGAGCAGAATAAAGTATACTGAATATTTAATAGATTATGTTGAAATTGAAGGAATTAAGGTAGTAACTAAAATTCTAAAGCTTTGATGCTTGTAATAAGAGCATCAAGGATAATTTCATTTGTCCTTTTTCCCCTCTTGCCTTTGGAAACTGTTTCTCTTATTCTTTATATACCTAGAACTAAAATTTCTCAGGGTAGTTTTACATCTTTTCTAACAGTTGCTTTCATGAGGGTTTTCAAAGGTAATGGTTGGTGATAATGAGGAAGTTAATGTAGGTAATGATGAACCCCTAATGAAGTATCTTTCTCTTCGAAGGTAATCCTGTGATTAAACTCCAAATGTATTTTAAAGCCAAAAATATGTAATACAAATTACAAAAATAAGCAAGCATGCTTTATCTCCTTGCAAAAAAAAAGATGTTTAAAAACGTAAGCAACTAATTGTTTTATTTTTCTAGCAAATTCCAAGTGCCATTGCAGGCACACTCAGTCCCCAAGGGATCATGGTGCCAGCATCAGCATTGCAGCAGGGAAATGTAACTATGGCAACAGTGGCAGGTATGACACACTAAAAACAACTGGCACCTTGCTCTCCATCTTGGTGTCTTTTACAGTTGTTACAAAAACTACACAAATACTTTTAAAAATGTGTTTTAATACCTGGAAAGTTGTAGTACAGTCCAGTGCTTTACTGGTGTATGAGTGTTTGTTTAATTTATATGTGTACCAAGTATGCCTATGGGAGTGGCAGTTACATATCTATTAAGAAATCTTTCTGTGCAACACTACATTTGTTAAAAGACACTCCAGAGACTGTGGTGTTTTACTTTTCTTTTTTCTTTTCCCCTTAAAAAGAAGAATTCTATTTGACAAAACCTTGTATTACCTAAACGACTGCACTTGTTGGCTCGTGCTCCCTGGAGTTTGGAACCACACCCACAAGTCTGTGAAATCCTTGATGTCCTTGTGGCCCTCCTTCCATTACAGGGAAATGACATTTGAGCTGAAATGTTTTATCTTTCTTCTAAGCAATGTTTTAAATCAAACCCAGCTGCCTGCCCTAAGCACTGGCCACACGTAGGTGTGGGCTTGGTGTTGTGACCCTTCTTGGTTGAACACATGATGAACTGTTTTATACCCTGATAATCGTGGCATTTTCCTTTGAAAATAGATTTAGAATGCCTAAAATACAGGCAAATAAAATCAAATCTTGTGTTGTTTTTTGCAGATGGAAGAAAATTGTAGTGTAGCAAAGAGCACGTCTTACATGCTGAATAGAAAAGAATAGTTGATATATTATCAAAAGTCTTGTATGGTCTGCAGTGCTGATGTGTTTAAAGAGAATAATTCTTGAAGGGCTTTTTCTTCCCCATAATCTGTGTTGCTGTTTTGCTTTAAGGGGGGACAGTATATCAGCCTGTCACTGTGGTCACTCCTCAAGGTCAAGTGGTGACACAGGCACTGTCACCTGGGACTATTCGCATCCAGAACTCTCAGGTTTGTTTCATGGGCTCCACAGAATGGTGTTCGGGGTGGAAATAAATCTCAGTGGGTTTAGGAGTTTTGGCTTAAATTTGACACACTGACAAAAGGAGCTCTGTGTACCCACAGGGTAATTAATGGTAAATTAGTGCAGCCACTGCTGTAGGAATTACAGGTTCCTCTAAACCCAACAAACAAAAATATCCCGTGCCAACGCAAACCAAAAACCCCTCTGAATTAAATGAACACTTTTTCAGTGATTATAACTTTTCTAATTGTTGAACTATGTTTATGCCTGGAGAAGATAAAACTTATTGCATTAAGTTGCCACACTACTATTCTGGGAAATTTGATTTTTTTATCATGATGGCAAGCACTAGTGCTGTGAAACTGTATGTATTTCAGAATTTATCCGAGAAGCATTTTTCTATAAAACCTTAAAAATACTCAGTTGAGACTGGGAGATCCTCAATTTTGGCTCTTTATATCCTAAAATAAAAGGACCAGCACTCTTTTGAGGGAGGCTCAAAGAAACAACTAAAGAAAACATGAAAACTAGAACATCTTCTGTTACAGAAACCTTGCTAGCTTTCTCTGGAAGTGATAAACCAAATCTTCCTGGAATCTGGATTTAGTTAAAAATGTGAATGAGGAGTTCCCATCTCCACAGCATAAAATCTGTAGGTAGTCACTGACTCACTGGCTTCTCTTTTTTCTCTTTCTGGCCTTTCAAATAAAAAAAAAAGTATGCACAGAGTGTTTTTTTAATTGGCAGAAGCATACCTGTGCTTGCCCATGTTTTCTCCCCTAGAGTACAGACAGCTCCGTCCTCACACACTTCTCAGAAAGAAATGTGTACAATTACTCTCCTGGACTGAAATGATTTTGAAGAAAAATGAGGGTTTTTACCTCTTCAGGAAAAAATAAAATACTAAGAGGAAAATAGTGTCTCTAGCCTATAAATAAAAAAAAAGACTTGATCTTCTGTATACATCTATGACTGCCCTTGATGTTAGTAGGAGTTTCCAAACCCACCTAAGCAAAGGTCACCCTTAGAAAATCCCTCTTCAATGTTTTCTTTTTCAGTGTTTCAGAATGCTGTAGAGGCAGGGAAAAATACTGTGGAAAAGCTATTCAAAGTTCATTATAAAACCTCCATATGCAAGCTGGTTATTTAGAATATAAGACATTACTTTGTAAATTAAAATGTGCTCCAGATATATATTTGTTGTAATTTGATAGCTTAAACCTTGTTTAAAAGTAGTTTCCTATATATTCATTGGCTTAAGAAATTGCTCCAATTTGTCTGGAAAACCTGATTGAGAATTATTTCAGTTACAATTGTCTGAAATAGAATCTTATATGCAATTTATGTTATGTTTCTTTTTATTTCTGCATAAGCATTTAAAAATGTATTCCCAAATGTTCAGATAACCAATGTGCAAATGATTTGATGAATCCACAGGAAGTGAAGAACAAAGAGAAAGAAATAGGAATATTTAGGAAGTAGTATGAATATTGTAAAGTGTGTTGTAAAGTTCTGCTGTGTAGATCTAATTGCTCTTTGAGAATTTAGATGCATTTATTTAGCAGGACCTTTAGCATCTTTGTTTGCAACCCTAGCATAATAATTAATTTTAGTTTATCCTTCGTTTAAGTCTTAAATCAGTAATATTTTACAGCTCCCATAGTTGTTTATGTTTGCACACAGTGAGTATATTCAAGATATTCAAGCCCAATTTCTTTTCATCCCTTCTATAAATGAGTTGTTCATTCACTGATACAGAGCTGCCATTACTATGTTAACTGCCTTATTTCTTCTAAAATTACATGTGCAGCTCCAGTTGCAATTAAACCAAGATCTAGGCATCTTGCATCAAGATGATGGCTCATCAAAAAACAAGAGAGGAGTTCTTCCCAAGCACGCTACAAATGTGATGAGATCTTGGCTTTTTCAGCACATAGGGGTAAGGACTGAGCACGGTCAGGTTTTTATTTGGCTCTTTTATGTGGTCTCTTATGATTTTCCTTCATAAACAAGGTGAATTTATTCTGTTGTCATTTATGTAATCTCAGTTCAATTTTCCCTGGAGTCATTTGGAGTTGTTCCACACTCTTAATGCCGGTTGACTTTTATTAATATTTTAATAAATATGTTTCATTTGTAATGCATGGTCTCAATAAATGCTGTTAAAAGGAAACTTCCTTCATTTGTCTTGAGAACTTAATGCTCTCTACACCCTGGTTCATGGCACAAGGAAAAAAAATTCCACCCCTTTTTGTGGTGGATATTTTTGATAGAGGAAAACTTCAAATTTTCTGTCTTTATCTCCTTTCCAACAGTCTTTCTAATGTGGACCAAGCATGTCAGTGTCTGCTTGTGCCTTCAACTGTTTTTCTCTTGCATGAATACTTTGAAAGGATAAATGGGTCTCAGTATTTGATTGATATTTTGCCTTTTACAACTGTTTTGCAGCAGAAAACTGATACAGGGAAACGGCGTGTGCACTTCTTGTGTTTCGTACCCGCTCTTCATCTGCTTAGCTCAGAGCAGCTTTATTTAACTGCAGAGTGCTCCTCAGTTCTCTCATATGACACTGCCCTGGCCAGCAGAACTAATCAGAGCTGCTCACATGCTGTGCAGCCCAGGGATCACACTCTTTAATAAAGACTGTCAGCCATGAGAAGCTTTTTCTTCTGAATTACACAGCGGCAGCTTCGTGGTGCCATAGACACTTCCAAGGATAAAATCAGTTTTTGTGTAGTAAAGCACTCTTTGTTAAATTATTTTCATCTATAAAAGTTTGTGAGGTTTCTAAGGTTTGTGTTTTAATGAGTCAGATGGCCTTAATCCACCATCTTTAATCAGATGTAATAAAGGAGTTCTTTTTTTTTTTGATGAGGAGCAGCTTTAATCAGTTGTAATAAAAGAGTTCTTATTTTTGATGAGGAGATGAAACCAGCTTATGCCTTTTTTGTTTGCTTTTTTGGCCTCTCTAGCATCCATATCCAACAGAGGATGAGAAGAAGCAGATTGCAGCACAAACAAATCTGACACTACTCCAGGTTAACAACTGGTAAGACCAAAACCCTTTCTTAATATCTGTCCTTGTCCCCACATGCTTACAACTTAGAAACAGTGAGGAGTAAAACTTGGACATCTGGAGTTGAACTTGAATATTCTACATATGTTACAAAATATGTGTAGAAATACAAGAGTTATGCACTGGCACACAAGCATCTTATTTTTATAAGGTATAATAATACTCATGCCATTTAAACTATAAAAGGACTCCAGAAAACATTGCAACATTAAGGAATTATGTTCTGTTCCATTGCTGAGAGAAATATAAATACTCTCATGTCTCTTCTGCAAGTAAAGAAATTGAAGTCTAAAGGCATTTAGTGGCGTGGTGGCTGCAAATGTTTAAGAAGTTACTGCTAACAGATTCTGTCCTTGTATCTAAGGATGCTCTCCTGAGAGAAATGAATGGAGAGGCAGCTCCTCAACGACACTAGCCCATGGTTCAGCATATTTTGTCATGCCTTATCTTCCCTGGAGGTGTAAGATAAGACACCTGGCCCCGCAGAAGAGAGGAGGGAAGGTGCTGACACGTGTCCCGTTCGCCTTGTGGCATCGCTTCCTAAAACTGCTGCAGCAAAGCCCCGCAGGGATCTGCCTCAGATTTCAAAGATGGCACTGGCTGTGAGGCTGTGGAGGGGTCCAGGGGGGAAATAGTCAAGATAGTGACAGAGCACGGTTCCAAAAGTGGAACAGGGTAACTGTGCCTGTGTGACATGTGGTCACGGAGCTCTGCGCTCTGGGATCTGACTTATGTCTTTGCAGAGCATTGTATTTCAACTTAGGAACCTGCCAGCTGCACCTGATTTCCTTCCATTGCAGGTAAAGCTGGGTCCTGGATGTGTTTTGTGAGGTTTAGGGATGGTATCTTCAGTCACAACTCCTTGCCACAGCACACTATGTTGAAGTTGATTCAGTTTAAATATTTTCTTGATCGCCAGCAGAAAGGGGAAGGGCAGCAATTGGCATGCTAAAGTAAGCAATTGAAAATCAGAGAATTAGATGGAATTGGGAAAGATCTGAAAAATGCTGGATCAGGAGGCAGACCCTGGAAAGCCAGGGAGCCTGTAAAATAAGTAGTGCAGAAGCTTAAGGGAGTAAATGAAACCAGACCAAGCAAACTAGGTTAGACAGGGGCTGGATTTTAGGTGAACCCTAATGAGAGGAGTATCAGCTTTCTGAGCTGGGCTGTCAGCAGGTTTTCTGGTGCTTAGTTTTTAATAAGATCCTGAAGGGTACATCTGTTGTGCTGTCTGGAGAATTTTTCCTTCTGAGGTGGGGGGAAAATGCTGTTTGCTGCAAAATGATAGAAGTGCTTTTTTAGCTGGTTTGCCAAAATCAAAGGGTGCTGGTGTTCTAGGAGTGGTTCTACACTTTGAAAAGGATGTGAAGGCCAGCTGATAGAAGATTTTATATCCCTAATTTTTTTTTTTCCTGCTGCATACTTGGTGAATGTGAGAGAGAGAGGGAATTTGCAGCCAACTGGTCCTAAGTTCACCTTGCCCTCAATTGTGTTTAGGTTTATCAATGCTAGAAGGCGAATTCTTCAGCCAATGCTGGATTCCAGTTGTTCTGAAACCCCAAAAACAAAGAAGAAAACAGCTCAGAACCGACCAGTCCAGAGGTTCTGGCCTGACTCCATTGCCTCAGGAGTTGCTCAGCAGCAGTCGAACGAGCTCACGATGTCAGACGGTGAGGAGAGCTGCCTAAACATGGATAATAAAGTTAATTCCTTTCTGACAGGGAAATGGAGGGTTTGATCCTCTGGGGGGAAGGGGAACTTCTGGACATTTCAGCATAAATGTGGTTTTAATCTGGAAAAAAGTAACAGAAATGTGTCACTTTTTGCCTCTAACAATTTTCTATGGTTTAGGGAAGGGTATTATATTGGAATTTATGTTCAGAGACTGTTGCTCTTGTTTCAAAAGTTACGAAATGATAAATGTACAAAAGATGTACAACTGTGATGTCCAGCTAAGTTCTCTCTGTGTGCACATCAGGAGTGCCATGTTGGATGAGCAGCTCTGGGCTGCAGTTTCGGCTTCATGGCTGAGCATCTGTAATTCCACATCTGCCTCACGTGGTTCAAACTGAACAGTGAGAGGCAGAAAAATGTCATAGAGCCTCCAAAGACTTTGAAGTAACTTCCTCAGCATCGAATCAAACAAAATTATTTCATTTAAGAAAGATGGGCAACTTTAATCACAGGATGATTTGCTTTAATCCTTCTGCCTGATGCTTTATTCTTTCCATTGTAACAACTTTTCCCTCAGCCTCTGCTGGATCTGACAACAGCTTTGTCCATTGAAGTTACCTTGAATTTATATGGACACTCCCATTTTTCTGCAATGAATTAAGCTGCGATACTTTACAGAAATGGCCTTGTGATGACTTGATGGGAGAATTGCTGTAGTGATGTCCATTACACAGATTTTAAGATCCACAACACAAAGTTTAAGATTCCTGACCGTCCTAAATCTGGCATTTCCTGATATTTAAGTGTTTGACAACCTATATAACTGTATAATATAACTATAAACTGTAAAATATAACTATATTTTAATGCAATTCTTTAAGTTTTCTTACCGTAGATTAGAAACAAACTCTGTTGTCTACAAGCAGAAGGCAAGAAAGGTCCTCAAGTGCTGTGATTGTGCTTCTGCAGGTGCTGTTGTGACCATCACAGCCCCAGTGAACATGAATGTAGACAGTCTGCAGTCCTTGTCATCCGATGGTGCTACCCTGGCTGTGCAGCAGGTGATGATGGCAGGGCAGAGCGAGGATGAGTCTGTGGACAGCGGTGAAGATGATGGAGGAGACCTCTCGACAACAAATATCAGTGGGCTGGTCTTGGATAACAGCGATTCTCTGCAGTAGGAAGCGAGAGAGTGTGGAGAAAAACACTTAGGAAAAAAGAATGGACTGACTGACTGACTTTTTATAGTTTGCACAGCAAACATTTTACACAAGTTTTATTTCTAATATGTTTTATATGTAGATATAGAAGGGTGCACTTTTTTGTATTTCATAGTAAGCTTAAAGAGTGTTTTTGCAGGTGCAGCAACTTCTTTCAAATGTGGTTTTTTTTGTTTCTTTTCCTTTCCTTATTTCAGAAAATTATATCTAGTAATATAAAGAACCACGTAAGCACCCCTTTGCTCTCTGAATTGGAAGTGCTGCAGTTTCTGATGAATTATGCAGTTTCAATTAGTGCTGTTATTTAACACAGCTTTTGATGGGCAGGTGATGTAAATTTAAAGCATGTGACACTAGTGTGTGAAACTTGATTATTGAGTTAGATGCATATATTTGAAAGATGCTTCTGCACCTTAAAAACTGCTAGTCTGAGGTGGACAGCAACACACATAAAAAAGAAACTGTTGATGTGTGATTCAGTAGAGAATGTATGGCAATTTAAATAAGTTTAGTTTCTCTCATAGTCCGTGAGCCTGTTTTATCATTTGCTATAAAAACTCCTATTTTTACCTTGCTGGGGTTATTGGATAAAAAAAAAATATTTTTATAAATTCACTAGAAATTGGGATGACAACTGTATTAAGCAGGAGGAAAAAAAAAATTTCCAGAGGGGAAAAATAAATGTTTAGTATTCCTATTTGGAAGGTCTGAAAATTGACCCAATTTAATAAACAAGCCTACAGTAGCATTCTATGATTCTCAGCTATCCCACAGTGATATACTATATTTGATAATAGCATAAGAAGGGCCCACTGTTTGATGGGATTTTGATATTGTCAAACATTGATTTATATTATGTGTAAACTAATATTCAAATTGCATAACTCTGTATCTAGACTTGTATCTGAAAATATTTGCTAAATGAGTATTCAGGTAAGTAAGTTCAAATACCCACAACTTTTCCAATTATTAGAGAAATTTAACAGTTTATAGTTTGTACAACTGAATCTAAAAAAATGAAAAGTTGCCTACTATACAGTCATGAATTCTGCTATTTTATTGCATTTGAAATATTTTCCCCTAATACAAGAAGAAATATAACATGGATTTATATAAAATTTCTTCAGATCTGAAGTTTACTACCAGAATATACAGCAGGCTTTGTTAGAGTAGGAAATCCTTGTGTGTCATTTAAAAAACGAAGAGCTGGTGATGAAAACAGCTGGTTTTTGGTTTTGTTTTGTTTTGGGTTTTATTTTTTTGTTGTGGTAACAATTAATTTCTTTTATTTTCCCGAAGTTTGAAGTCTGTGCTTGTCTATCCATGAACATTTGTTTTGGAACTTTGTATTTCCCATTGTTGAGTACAAATAAGAGACTCAAGAGCCTCGTGGTATGATCAACATCCTCTTTTGTCCCTGTCCATTTGTCACAGTCTTGGGTTAAATCGAAGCCAGAACTTCCTTCTGATTTAGGCCAAATCTGGGTGTGTTTCTAACGTGGCAGGGAGAAAGGTGGTGGCTTTTAGAATCTTTAGGCACTGTATTTGAACAAAGCCCTTCACAGATGCAAATATTTAACTGAGTACTTAATTTCTGCTTCTCAGAACACTCAGGCACATGCTTAGGTCCCCTTGATTTCAGGAAGATTAAGGAATGTACTGCTGGACATGCTGAAATGGTTGGAGCTGGTCACGGCAGAATGTCTTCCAAGGCAAGGCTGATTGGTAGGAAGAAAAACTTCAGGAAGAAATATCAGCAGCATTGCCATCCATACCTGGAGAATAACAGGAGTTTCCAGTGGCTGGAAGTTATTTTTTAAGAAATGGTTTTTACTCAACACAAGTGATGTTTCTGCTCTGGCTCTCACCCAGTCCTGGCTGAGGATCTTCCTTAGTTCAAGTGCTGTAATGATCTGCCCCACTGGACTGGTGATTTCTAAAGAATTTGTTTTCTTCTGACTTCTCTGCTTTGCCACTAATGTGCCACGTTTGTCTAACAGCACAGTAAATGAATAATGAAAGATTTAATTAGGAAGGCTTTGACATAGCATGACTATCTCAAAGCCTGTTGTCAAATCCAGTTTGACCCCAAAACGCTTTAAAAGACAAACCATGTACAAATCCTGCTCCTTTGGAAGCCTTCAACCTACTGCCCTTACAAAAGATAGATTACTGGAACTGAGAGACAGATTCTGTATTTTTGATTTTAATTGTTTTTAACTCCAAAAGTGCTTCATCACCCCCACAGTTCCCATTCCATAGCAGGTTATATTCATTGGTTTGTTTGGGGTTTTTACTGGAAACTCAACTGGAGACAACCAGGCCTCAGGGTTTGCAAACTTCTGAAAGTTTATTTTTCAGAAAGAAGCCATTTTCTAGTTAGCTTTTTTTAAGTTATTATTCCCCCCACCTTACATGCAGCAGAAGTTTTATTCTTCCAAAACATTTGTGACCTTGTCTTCGTGTACTTTATCAACAGCTGGAGACTGAAGTTGACAGAGTTCACTATGAAAGGGGAATATGGAATAATTTCACTGTCAGATTAGGAACAGTAAAAAAAAATACTGGGACGTGAATTCCTAAAACTGAAAAGGCTTCACCAGTATAAAAGTATTGCTTAACATATGAAACTCAAACCTCTTCTTTTAATTCAGAGAGAATTCTGTAGTGGGTGTGAACTACAGGGAAGTGCTTGTTCTTTTCATTATCTGAAAAAAGAAAAAAACAAGTAGTCCTTCATTTTCTTTGCTGTGTAAGAAAGATTGCTGGTTTCAGCAAAGCATTACCATTCACGAAAGGTACATGTTTACATTAGTTTAAAAGTCTTTATAGGGGACCTAACTTCAAGTCCATGTATAATTCCCCCTCTGCCCCCAATTAAGGTCATAATCAGATGCAATACAACTAATTTGTTTTTCGAATCAACATGATTCTCCTGCAAATACTATTATTGAAACTTTTTCTTTTTTTTTTCAATCTGACCCAAACCAGGGTTCTCAGTCCAATTTTTTCTGTTGTTTTTTTTTTAACTTTGGAAGCATTGCAGTTCAGTAAATCAATTCCAAAACAATCGAGATAAGTTTCTGAATGACTGTTACAAAGAAATAATCACGCTGGAAAATATTCAGAATCAACTCTGGCTCTGCAGAAGGTTTTCTACATCTGGAGATTGTGCCTCAGTGGAATCCTGCTGACCTCAGGGAAGCTCCATATGGATCCACGTCAGGCTGCATTGACCTGCCAGGGAATTGGTTCCTTTTTCTGGTCCCTGCTCTCTGTCAGGAATCTTTTGGAATCTTTCTGGAGGAATCTCCAGCTCTGCCTTGCCTGCATCCCTGGCTCTTCTTCCAGTGCTAACCAGGCTGTGGATGAAGGGCTTGGCAGGGCACGATTTCACACTGACCTGGGCTACAACAAATACTTTTTTTGATGTTCAAAATGCAGTCAGAAGCCAGACCCACATTGAGGAATTGTAGTTCCCAGTTCCTGTGCTTCCAAAGTAGCTTTAGGTTTTTGGGTATTTGAGTGGAGTAGGAGCACACGGGGCTCAAACCCCAGCCCGAGGCTGGCTCCAGTGGTCAGAGCACAGTGCCAGCGACACCAAGGGCACTGCTCTGATCCCCTTGGGGGCCATTCAGTGGAGAGTTGGACTCCTTGAGGGTCCCTTCCAACTCAGAGTGTGCTGTGAAATCTGTGAAATAATCCATGGATTTGTTTCTGGAAGAATCAGAAGTTCATCTTCCTGACTTCATGAACTTGGCAGCCCTTGGGATGAAAGAAAGCCTTTCCAAGGGACGAGAGTTGCACTTAAACAAACAAAAATCCAGAACACCATGGTGTTTTGAGGAATTGGAACACATGTGTTTAATTGTAATTAAAGTTGATATAACATTTTATTTTCTAAAGCTGAGTCGTCTTGGGAGAAAAAAAATAAGTATTTGTCTATGCAAGACACAAATGTCAAAAATGTGTGAATTACCCATTTTTAGGTACTGTATTGTTATTGTCTTTCTGACTTCTGTTCCTTTGATTAGTCTCTTCAACCTTTCAGCCTTACACTTGGCTTAGAGTTGAATAGGCAAAATGTAGTTTTGAAATCCTGTTGGAAATGTAACTAACCTTCGTTCCCTCATGAAAATCTCGCATGTTAAACAATTAAGTGAAATGTTTTGGTTTCCTAATAATAAATTCAAACTCTCACCACCTCCTGAAAACAGCATATCCATGAATATGCATATCCATGAATATGAACATGTTTGACTGTGGTGTGCAAACCATCGAAGCATCAGCTGGACACCTCTTTGTTCTGAGGTTCATTTTGCCAAGCTCAAACTCAGCATGGATTCCTTCCCCCCTCCCCTGCCCTGGCCATGCTGAACTCCTTCAAAGACCTTTTGGGTTGTTTAATTTTCGAGTCCTACAGTAACCTGATGGTCCAGGGCACAGTGCAGTGAAATTGGCACTGCTGTGCTTTTAGGCGATTGCCCAAATCAGGTGATTTGTTCGTTCCTGTCACCTGGAAATACAAAATCTGTTCCTTTTCTGTGACTCAGTTCTTTAGGACCTGCTGAGTGCTCGCAGCTGGCTTTGCCAGAGAAACGCAAGGTGTGAGAAGGCAGGGAAATGCCTTTCCAACCTTGTAGACACCAATAAAGATTCATAGTTGGTGTTAATAGAATCCAGTGTTTGCAGGTCGTGACGGAAGTGGCCCATAAATCTGCCCAGGGATCAGCAGCACTGGGTCTGTACAATCGACAATCCTTAAAATGTGAACCCCATAACTTCTCTTTCCTTGGTTGTTGAGGGATTTTGAAGCAACTGATCTGTCAAGGGATAAAATTAAAAATGAGAATATGCTTCACGGATGATTTGTTTTTACACTGCTGCTCTCTGTGAACAGAAAAAGCACATTTTTAAAGCAAAGCATTTACGTTGCTTTAGCAGTATTGTTTGGCTGAAAGACAAATACATTTTCAGGAAATATTGAGCATAGTTTTAAACTATTTAACCAGTTCTTGGCCAGGGAAAGTCCTTGGCCTTTGTATTTGCTTGGGGTTTCTTGTTTATGCAAATGAAGAAAAATGTTTACTAGTTCTTACCAGTGTGGGGATTTTTATTACACTTTTGTAATGCAGGAGCAGCTTTGATGAAAGAAAGAATTAGCAGGTAAATAGTCCGTAATGTTTGTGACTTTGGGTGGGGTTTTTTTTTGGTTGTTGTTGTTTCAAAATGATTAATTAAAATGGCATGGACATCAACCTTCCAGTAATGGTTCCAAGCACACATGGTAGTGACTTCTTTGAAAACACTTCCTCTCTGCAAATCCCATGTGTTAACTTGTTCAGCCAGATTGTAATGCATTTCCAAAATCACCACGTTCTGCTAAATCGGAAATCTTCAGGAAATGAGCAGCTCCTTTATTACAATATTCTCTAGCAGGAATCTCAGATTCATTTCATATCCAGCGTGTGAGTCCTGCCCAGCAGGGATGGAGTCAGACATGGGTGCTCTGTGGGTTCACTTCTGCTCAGCACTGGAGCATTATTTATTCCTGCTGGAACATGATTGATTCCTGCTGGAATGATTTATTCCTGCTGGAACGATTTACTCCTGCTGTCTCTTCCCCAGCATCTGGCACGGTGACACCCACATGTGCCTGTGGAAGGACAGAGGGAGATTTTGGATGATATTTTGTTGTTGGAGGGTTAATCTGTGGATAGCTGAGTAGTTTGTGTTCTTGACAAAGAAATATTTATCATTTCTTTGTCTGACCTTAGGAGAGTGTCTGAGAGTAGTGCCAGTAACTCCTGGTGATATAATTGGAAATAATTTTAACTCCACTGCTGCCAGGGAGCAATTTTTTCCTTAATCTGAAATGAATTAGCAACCTAACAAACAAACAAACAAACAAAAAACACCTGTAAAGGACAAGGGGCAATGGCTTTGAACTGAGAGTAGGTTTAAATTAAGTATTAGAAAAAATTCTTCCCTGGAGGTGGGGAGGTCCTGGCCCAGGGTGGCCAGAGAAGCTGTGGCTGCCCCTGGATCCCTGGCAGTGTCCAAGGCCAGGCTGGACACTGGGGCTTGGAGCAGCCTGGGACAGTGGGAGGTGTCCCTGCCATGGCAGGGAATGTTGGAATTGGATGATCTTTGAAGTCCATTCCAACCCAAACTATTCTGTGATCATATGATTATATCACTTAAATTGGGTCCCACACAGAGTATTTTTAGTTGGATGGTTTCAAATCCCCTGGAAGGTGAATCCTCTCTTCAAGAAGCCATTACAGCAATCAGAAGCTCAGCTTGGCGATCTGGTTTGTTTTTGTGAAACATCAGTTCACAAAGTCCTTTAGTCTGCAGCTTGGGGCTGTTCCTAAATAACCCTCTTTGTAAAAACCACAGCAATATCCTCAAGGCTAAAAGAAGGGAAAGTAAACTACACAGAAAGTGTAAAACGAGGATTCTGGGAAAAAATCCCAACAATAAGGCTGGGACACATATTAGGTATTTATTTATCCATGTATATATAAGTTCATGCAAATTCAGAGTGTGTGAGGTATGTGGGATTAAATCTACTGTGTATTTAAAACACAAAATGATAAATCACCATTTAGAGACTCTCCTAAAATCTGAAAGCAATGTGACCTTTGCAGGTGAAGTTTGGTTTGTCTTCCTGATGCAGCTGAGGTGTGAAATAGAGCTTGTGAAGTTATCAGGGAAAATCTGTGGGTATTTACCTTCTCTGTTGGACTTCAGTGTCACCTCTGGTGCAGGCAGGAGCTGAGGCCCTCGGACCTACTCCTGAAAATTATTCCTTGCACATCATTAAGTCGATCCTGGATCCTAAATACAAACTGATGCATGCATACTAAATATGACTGTGGTAATAAAAATTAATTTAGATAATTTTTTGCCAAGAGCCGAGAATTTTTCAGGTTAGATTTTTAGCAGTCGTGAAGAAATACTCAGATCATCCTGAACAGTGATGGCAGTGGGGCATGAGTGGGGCCACAGCTCCAGGGCTGGGTCCAGTTTTGGGGCTGGAGGTGTCCAGGGAAGGGAACGGAGCTGGGCAGGGCTGAGCCCCAGGAGCGGCTGAGGGAGCTGGGAAAGGGCTCAGCCTGGAGAAAAGGAGGCTCAGGGGAACCTTGTGGCTCTGCACAGCTCCTGCCAGGAGGGGACAGCCGGGGGGGTCGGGCTGTGCTCCAGGGAACAGGGACAGGAGGAGAGGGAACGGCCTCAGGCTGGGCCAGGGGAGGCTGGGCTTGGACAGCAGGAGCAATTTCTCCATGGAAAGGGTGCTCAGGCCTTGGCAGGGCTGCCCAGGGAGCTTTGCAGTGCCCATCCCTGCAGGTGTCCCAGCAAGGCCTGGCCGTGGCACTCAGGGGTCAGTGATGGATTGGATTCCATCTCAGAGGACTTTTTCAGCCAAAAGGACTCTGATTAAGAAACTGGTGATTGACTTCTTGCCTTTTTATCTCGGGGTGGGGTGTGTGTCCCTCCTCCTGCAGCCTCTCACTATGAGCTGCAAACTGGACTCTTCCCTTAATTTTTTAACGTTCGTCAAATTATATTTCCTCGCGTTTCTGCGTAGCTCAGTTCATGGCCCTCTTCGGTCTTTAAGATTTAGACCTCTTGCTTTCAGCAGGGGCTGGCACACAGAAAAGACAAGGGGACTAATTTATATGTGCAGTTACAAGTAATTACAAATTCAATTACTGCGCAGGTACTGATTTTTGTAAGACACTTATTAGTATATATAGTTCTGTGGTCAGGATCCCAAAAAAGGCCAGGAAGGAGAGAGAATATTTCTGCTGATTTTTTTTTTTTTTTTTAATACACAAAAGGACTGTTTTGCACAGCTGATTCTGATTAAGTTTGCTAACTCGGTACTGTACTTGAATTGAGACCTAAAAGCTCTTCAGAATTTTAAGCATCATCATCAAATGAAACTCAGAATGGCAAAATTCCAGAGATTTTGAGGAACTGGGTTGGCATTTGTTAGGTAATACGTATGCTGCTCTCCCAGATTTTCAGATGCTGGGGAGAAACAATGTTCCTGACTCATTTATACACACAAGGACACTTTCAGCAGCTACAAGAATAATAAATTTGGTCTAAGCTCCTGCATTCTGCTTTCAAACAACTGGTTTTGTATTCCTTTTTTTTTTTTTTTTTTTTTTCATTCCCACTTCCTTTCTTTAGAAGCTGACAACAATAAATCCTTGATTACATACCCCGGACTTTTTTTGTGTGTCTTGAACTTCTGAACTGTGAATAGCCATGAACACTGACTCTGCAAATCACTCCAGGATCCAAAGCCAGCTGCTGGAAAAAGCCCAACAGCCTCAGAGGACTGAGTTGTGGATGCTGCTATGGATGCAGTGCCAGAATTATTACAAAAAAGCTGTCCTTGGTGTAGATGCACAATATTGAAGCTAAATGAATCACAGAACAGAATGAATTAAGATGAAAAGACCTCCAAGATCTTGGAGTCCAACTTTTCACCAAACATCAGAGCACTGAGTGCCACATTCCTTGGACACCAGCAGGGATGGGCACTCCAAACCTCCCTGGGCAGCCCCTGCCAGTGCCTGACCACCCTTTCCATGAAGAAATTCTTCTTCTGTCCAACCTGAACCTCCCTTGGCACAGCTTGAGACCATTTCCCCTTGTCCTGTTGAAATTACTTTGGCCTCAAAACAATTTGTACGTTATTTTCCCAAATGAATGTGTGCCACTTTTGTCACATACAGGCTTTTTTATGATGTTTGTGGTTGCTCCAATAAAAGATCTTAGGCTTAGAAATGCATATTTCAATGTTCTGCATCACAAAATGTGCACACTTTAGGGAAACATGCATAACCCTTCCCTATTAAATCATAAAAACCCAAATACATTGTGTGTGTGGTTCCCATCCTTGTGCCATTTGCTGGTTAATGCATTGCACCTTTAGCTTAAAATTTCCTACAAGGAACACAGCCAAAAATGTCAAATGTTACCTCTCTCCCTTCCCCCGAGTTTTAAACTATTGCTAGAGGGATATAGTCCATCCATTACCAACTCTGAGTGGGTACGTTCTAATTAAATTAGGGGATCCTCTAAGAAACCTCTGTTAGAAATCACCAATGCAGAACCTGCCATGGATCAGGATTTCTGATCATTTAAGAGCATAATACCTCGGGGAAAAAAAAAAAAAAAAGGCAGGCAGCCATTCCCCCACCCCTGGGCTCTGCAAATGTGGTCTGGGGGTGCTAAAGCTGTTCGGTGAAGCACAGCTAAGGAATTCACTTCTGGCAGGTTGTTGGAAAAGGCAGAAGGACTTGGGCAAACACTTCACCTTCTTGACATAGCTGTGCCCAAAGGAAGCCTCCTGATGGGCTTTCATTCATGAATATTTTAATATTTTACAGCCTCATGAGGCAGGATCTGAGAGGGTGTGTTAAAAGGACTGAAGGGCAAAGCATGGTTCTATTGAAATCAATCATTTTTTTATTAACACAGTGAAGAAAGGCCCTGTCCCTTCCACAGCTAACTAAACATCATTAATGCTCTTTTACAAAGTTACAGGCACTGAAGAACACCGACAGCTCCCTCAAACTTGATTGCACTGCATGCAAAATGAGTTCTTTTTTGGAGCTGGAAATTTCTGCTTTTGTTTCAATTTTCAGGGCTGCTTGAGGGATGCACAGGAGTCTGTGTTGCTTTGCTCTTGAGAAACACCTACAGCTCCTTCCCTGCAGACAGTGCCTGGCTGTGACGCAAAGTGACAGTGACCGTGTGAATGAGCAGCCACAAAGCTACACCCCTGCCCAGACTGGGGAAAATCTGACCTGGAAAAATAGAAATAATACCAGCAAAATTGTGTCCAAATTGTAGAAAAGCACATGGGTGATTAATACTGCAGAAGCCAGGACAACACCCATGCAAACAAAGCATGCCAAACCCCTGAACATTAAATTTAAGTGAATAAATTCTGTCAACTGATCATTGTGGTTTATTAATCTTCTCCCTGTGCTGGTGCTGTTCATGGAAACAGTAAAATAAAGCAGCTGCTGCTCTCAATGTGATGAAATTCAGACACAGATCCTGGAGACAGAAGGGATCCTCACATCAGCGCTGGGGGCAGAGCACAGAAACTCTTCACCACCTCCGAGGAGCAGCTTGCAAAGGAGCCAGTGGGGACCTTTTAGCACAGATATTCCAACAATAACTCTTTCATTGTTCCCACACTGACACTGGGTAGAGAAGACAAACCCAATATTATGCCGGGGCTGCCCATCTGTCGGTCATTCCCGCGCTCAGAGGTTATCAGTCACACAAGGCAGGGAGCAGTGAGACAGGTAAGATGTGTGACAAAGGACAGGAACCCCCAGCAGCCCACCACCTTCCCCAGGCAGCGAGGAGCCTTTCCAAATCCCTCAGGAGACTCCCTCTGAATATCCCTGTGCTTGCAAAGCCCAGCAGTGCACTCGCAAGCTCGTTCTGATCTCCTTAAACTCCTGGCAGACACAAAGGAGAGCCGACCCCGTGGACTCAAACACTCTCACCTTGCAAGGGCATACAGGATGTGGATTCCTTCAGCTGTTTGTAAATACCTGGGCAGCATGTAATTAGGAAGAATTTCATGTGCTGCTGGTGGACACAGCGGCTTGGGATGTCTGGTGTCTGTCTGGAAGGTGGACAGTGAATTTAACCTAACAAAAAACCAAGGTTTTTACACTGAATGGGGAAGAGCAGAGGGGGAAGTGTTGTCAGGTCAAACCCCCTTCCCTGCAAGAGAAACGTGGAGCAGCTCTCCTGTGAGGAAAGGCTGAGTGAATTGGGATTGTTCAGCCCAGAGAAGAGAAGGTTTTGGGATGACCTAACTGTGGCCTTCCAATACCTGAAGGGTCCTGCAAGAAATATGGAGAGAGACAATTTCCAAGGGTCGGGAGTGACAGGACAAGGAGGAATGGCTTAAAAACTGACAGAGAGTATATTTAGGTTAGATACTGGGATGGAATTCTTCACTGTGAGGGTGGGCAGGCCCTGGCCCAGGGCCTGAGAAGCTGTGGCTGCCCCTGGATCCCTGAAAGTGTCCCAGGCCAGGTTGGATGGGGCTCTCATGAACCTGGGATAGTGGAAGGTGTCCCTGCCCATGGCAGGGGGTTGGGACTGAATGATCCTTGAGGTCCCTTCCCCAGGTGATGGAGAGCCTTGCTGCATCCCAAAAGGCAAATTCACTTCCCTCTTCCAACCTTTTCCTGACCCTCCACTTGAATCCCATCTGCTCACTGTTTTTTTTTGTGGTCAAACAGCATCAGAGAGAGCAGGAGAGAAGAAAATTAAAACAATCCAGGGGACAGATTTAATGTGTCCAGGTACGCCTGGAGCCAAGGTGGTTGGAGAGAGCCTTGTGTGGCCCAAGTTCCACAAGCCAACACAGGAGGAAAGTATATGCGTCCTTACCAGTAAAGTCTTCAAAAGATTATTGGTAACACTGATTTTATTCAATCCTTAAACAATTAACATGGGTTAATAACTCAGCCTGATGAAGCTGTGGTTTTTATATATAGACCTATTTCTATATGTGTGTGTGAGTGTATTTATATATGTCAAAGCATTCAGAAGATCCTGTATCCTATGCCTGTCTCCAGAGGACACAGCCACTGGTACACATTTTGGGGGATTCCTGCTGAACTGGGACACAGCTGGGCCTGGCAGTGGCGTCAGCCCTGGGTAACACCAAGGTGGCTGTGAAGGACTGAGACTTGACTGCCAACATCCTCATATGAGTCTGCAAGGCTTTGCTCCTGAAGATGGAGACGGGAGAGTGTGGTTGCACTGTTTTGAAACTCTTTCTGCTCTTTCTCAGAGAGAACATAGATAAGTTGCATTCTTTTACTTTCTTAATCTCTGTGTTTTGTATTAGGTGTTATTTGGCTGTGACCAATGGTTTTAGGAGGTGGATTCTTTTCTGACCAATAGTTGCTAGAATATTAATGGTATAAAAACCTTTCTTGTAAATAAACTTCCCCTTTCGCCATCTTGACATCGCCTGCCTGCCTTCTTCTCTCTGCCAGCTCCTGCAGCCTCGGGGAAACAAAGCCACAGGAGAGGGCTTTGCCTCCTAAGAACACAGCTCTGTGCCCACAGCCCACCTCCTCGTCCCACCTCGTGAAAAGATTGGAGAGACGGCGTCAGCCAGCCTTCTGACCTTGGTCCCACCATTTGGAACCCAATGGAATCACAGGGAGAAAAAGCCTGGCTCCTGAGAGAAAGTTCACCCAGCAAGTTTAATATAAACAGCCTATATAAACACAAACACATACGAAAGCAGAATCATCTTCCAAATAAATAAATAGCTGTGTTTGCTCCAGTTAAGTGCCAGCAGCAGTCAGCCTAAGCCCTGTGGAACAATCCTCACAACCAAGCAAGCTCACCCTCTACAGACACTCTGCCATGGCCTATAAATGACAGAGAAGGTGGCTCTGTGTGACAGCCAGCTCTCTGTGACAGTCCCCAAGTCCTCGAGGACCCTTTGAAGCTTCTCAGCAAGGATGCCCCATGGTGCAGGAAGCCTTCTCCTGTCCTCACCGGCACGGAGAAGAGCTTCACTCCTCGCTCTGGCCACCACTGCACTGCAGCTGTCCCCCCTGGGCAGGGCAGGTGCAGATTTGGGACCCTCGGGTGGTGACGGTGCCAGCGGGCACTGCCATCTCCTCCTGGTCGTAGCAGACACAGCGGGGACAGCCATCGGCCACGGGGCTGCCCACGGCCAGGCAGGTGGGGGGCAGGCGGGGGCACAGCGGGGCACAGGTGATGTCCCCAGCAGGGTGGCAGGTGCACAGCTTGCGCGCAAAGTCGATGTAGAAGGAGCGGCCGGCGGGGACACGGCCACTGGCGAAGCCTTGCATCTCACAGTCGCTCTCCAGGTAGGGCGGGCAGGTGCAGGGTGGGGGACACGGGGGACAGCAGCCACCGGCAGTGGGGGTGGCTGTCCCCTCGGGGTCCCCCTCGGGGCAGGGGGTGCAGGCGCTGGGGTCACAGGTGGGTTTTGGGGCCACGCTGCAGAGCAGGAGACAGGCGAGCGACAGGCGAAGGGTGCTGGCCAGGGCCATGATTCTGGGGGAAAAAAGGGGGAAATAGGAGCAGGTGTCACACCGAGCATGGCCACATCGAACCCCCAGCGTCTGGGCTGGCCCCTCCATGGTTTCAAGAGAAGGGGATGCAGCCACATCTCCCTGACGTGCCAAGTTTGGATCACCCACATCCCCCTGGCATGCCCATGGCTGAGCTTGGATCACCCACAGCTGGCTGGCACCAGCGGGGTTTGCTCTAAAACAGAATCTCTCATCCCCAAAAGCTCATCCTGGCTTGAGCACGGTGTCCTCCACCCCCCAGGTGCTCAGAGGGCTGCGACGTGGGCGCTGGGTGAGCAAAGTCCACATTGCAGCACTCACTGAGCTTTGGCGTGGTTGCCCTGACTAGCAAATGGGACTTGTTCCCCCTGATATTGATGCTAATATTTTACATTTAAGTGACTAATTAATTGTTCCTGGGAAGCATTCAGGCATGGACACGAGAAGGGTTCAAAGAAGCACCGTCTGCTTTGGGGGCTTGTCCTGCAGTTGGGAACTGGCTGCTCCAGGAGCCAGGTTTGGGTGTCAGCTCCCAGCCTGTCCTGCTGTGCCTCTCACTGCCTGCCTTTTCCAGCCACCTCACTCCCTCACAGGAAGCCAAGGGGGTCACTGCATCTTTATTTCAAGTGGAAAAACCTTTTCTTCTTAAGGAAGATATTTCCAGTGTTGGGCACTCCTGTGGGACTCTGCTCTTTGCCTTCTCCATTTTTTTGGCCAGCCTGTTTTCAGGCAGAGTCATTCATGGCATTTAATTCCCTCTGTGTGTCTGCTCCCTCCTCCTTCTCCACTCACACCTTGGATATCTAGCACCTGGCAGCCCATGCTGAATCCTTTTCCTCTTCAAAGGCTGAGGACTCTTTTTTTTTCAGCTTTTCAAGACCAAGTATTTCCTTTAAGTGCATTTTTGTGTTCCTTTCCTCTGTCTGAGTGACCTTATGTCCTGCTGTATTAAATACACCTTCTTCCTTCCTGTGCTGGGTCCTTCCAGGTCTGATCTCTTCTCCCATTGTCCCAGTGCCACCTTAGATTACATTTATATCATCATCCTCACGGTGTGCATTTGATAGCCCAAATTTCCTACTCTTACAGATGTACAACTACCTGCAATTATTTCTTAACATCTCTTTAAATAAAAATATTTGCAAATTGCATAACCATAAAGAAAAACCTGGAAAGCACAGACTCCATCCATTATCAATTTGAAAAAAAAGAAAGACTTTGAAGCTTTTCTGGTTTTAAAGCAAACTCTTGCCTAGTTTAGTAACTTACACCCGCTTTATCTTTGCTGGAGTTTCCTGTTCTGCCATTGGCAGAACACATTTTAATCGAATGGTTGTTTTACTGTCATTCCCAGAGGACTGATGGCTGTGCCAAGCAGAAGAGAGCCCAGACATGGTCCCCATGGAAAAGCTGCTGCTGGAGAGGACTTTCCTTCCCCAAGCCAAGAGCTCCCTCCTGGCTGCCCCATCTTCAGCCGCCCCACACACAGAGCAGGACACCACCACCAAACATCATCTGAACATCATTCAGTCAAGGGTTTCCCACACTCCAACCTCTGCAGTCCCATCCATTGCCGAAACATCTGACCCCACCCAGCAGGGGAATTGGGCACCTCCAACAGAGCCAATTTCCAGCAAAACCACGCCATGGATTTGACATCCAGCAGCAGCAGCACCATCACCCTCCTGCTATTTCCTAGGGAAATATTCATCCTCCCTCTCGCTTCTGGGGATCCAGGCTGGCCCTGCCCCATGCCAAGTGCCCGTGGTTCCCAGGTTACCTGCAGGTGGCCGGGCAGGTGGGATGGGTGCTGGGATGCGGTGCCAGACCTCGGGAGGTGTCCCCTCTCTCGCCCCACAGCCCGCCCAGCACCTCTATTTATGTGGCTCCAGCAGTGGCTCCACGATGAAAGCCTGGCGGGGGAAAGGGGAGGCGGGGAAGCCTCCAAGGTCTGGGCAGGGCCAGCAAGATGCTTATCTTGCTCGTGCTGTTGGTTTAGGCTGAGCGCAGACGAAAATGCAGAGTCTGTCCTCTCCCCCCACGCTCCTCGGTGCAGACTTCGCCAGGGTTCCTGAAGCATCAGCATCCCCTGTGCTTCACAGACTGCTGGGGCAGGGATGCCAGGGTCCACGGGGACGGCAAAATGAGTTAAAAGCTCTAGCAAGGCAGCACAGGTGAGATGCAGCCAACCTTGGGGTGATGCACCCCAAAATGCAGGAGCCAGTGGTGGGCATAGACCTGCTCAGAGCACCTTGTCTCCACAGAGCTTCCCGGGACAGGGCAGCCCTCCCATGCCACACACTTGGCATGAATCCTTTAAAGCATGGTGTTTGTTTTCCTCTTGGATAAGCTGCAGGGAGCCAAGGCCATGGATCTCAGCAGAGAAGGCGTGCACGATTTTCATGTGCCCTGACCAGCAGGGACAGCCTGAGCTTCCCCCCTGGGCCATTGGGTCCCTGGTGTGGAAATATCTTATCCTGATTATTATTATTTCTTCACTGGAATTGTGCCCCTAGCCTTGCAGAGCAGAGGCAGCAGATGGGACTGGAAAGCAGTGAGGTTTTGGGGAGCACACACTCCCCTGGTCACCCTTTGGAGCAGGAGGTGTTGGGAGAACAGCGTGGGCTGGAGCTGCAGGTTGGGGGTCCATCTCTGGCACTGGAGCTGGGCACTGCACTCAGGACAGGGGGCTGGGATGCAGCCTGGCCTTCGCCCACCTCCTGCTTGCCCCTCGTGGCTCCTGAAGCCTGGAAACTTCCATCCCTCTGGCAGGTACATGGGACCCCCATGTCCTGCAGAGCTCCAGAGCTGTGCCAAGCTGAGCAGCTGCCTCTCATTATGGATACATAAAATATTGACAGGGCATGAGTGGCAAGGGAAGGGAAAGGAGCTCAAAAGACCATTTATCTGCAGGGGCTCAGAGGGCAGCCCCAAGGAGGTGTGGGGAAGGGACAGAAGGTGGTGGGGGAGACACTCAGACACGCTGCTCCTGCCCCAATGCTGTGTATGGGCACGTGTTTCTTGGTCCTGCAGGGATTTCTGCAGACAAGTTAAATGAAACCTCCTCCCATTGCTGTCAGAGGCCTTTTCCACCGCAGGGACACGGTGGGCAGGATGGCACCGGCCCGTCCCTCTCACCCCCAACACAGCAGTCATGTCCTGGTGGGGCTGTGCCCTGTGGGGCACCCTCAGGATTCTGGGTTTGCATCCTCAGGGTCACAGCCTGGCAAACGACAGGAGACACAACACCAATGTCCCTGGGCAGGGCAATGCCACTGTCGGACGTGCCTGCAAGGAGCAGCCCCAAGGGACAGGGCCCCAGGAGTGCCTTGGCGAGCCTGGCTCCAGCCCCGGTACAGCAATCCTGAAATATCTGGAGCTCACACCCAAGTTTATTAGCTCCTGCACTCATAGTTAACATACAGAAGCAGTTGTAAATATTCGTGGTTAATACTCAGCAGTTACTTCACCTTTGCTGGAGTGTGTCTGCCTGTCCTGGAGCCTGTCTGGAGCTGGCAGCCACTGCCCTGCTGCTGCTCCTGCAAGCACTGGGCTTTGGGTTAATCCATAACAGCCAGGCTGGTCCAGATTCAGACTCAGTTCTGGGCTTCATGGAGTTATGGAGCACTTTAAGACTTATCCATGTGAGTTTGGAATACATGCATGGACTAACATCCTTCAATTTGCAACAAAATTGCCAAAATAAATACAATACAATGAGGTTTGAGCTAATCAGTTTTTGTTTTTCTGGACAAATATGGTTATTGCTCAAGCAAAAACTCGCAGAAAATCTGGTAATAGTTTGTGTCACTCAGGAAACAACAGACAGCAGAGACACTTTTCCTAAATATAAATACTTCAGCATTCTATAACTTAATAAAAGTCTCGTACAAACTAGATTAGATTGAGAGTATGGAGTAGCCACTTAGCAGCAAGCTGAAATTGAAATTGGTTGTTGCCATATTGGAGCAGCTCCTGAAACTTATGGAAAGACTGGAAACCTCTCTGGGTCTTTTGAGAGCAACTCCCCCAAAAGTGAGTTGCCGTGGCACTTCAGTTTGGTCCCACAGCTCACTTTTGACAGAAATGGGGCAGAAATTCTTGTCAGAATGGCAGAAATGGGGTCTGGCCCAGAGGGACCAGGACAACTCTCAGCAGCTGCAACACAGGCAGTGCTCAGGTTTCTGCAGCTGGCAAACTGACCAAACCTCCTCCTGCTAAAATCTGGGCTGTAACAGCCATCCCCATCCCATCCTCACCTCCCCACATTCCCTGCCCAGCCCTGGGAAGCTCCGTGGACATTCCCTGCCCAGCCCTGGGAAGCTCTGTGTAACCACATGTGGCTATTGAACACAATTTCTGCACTCATCTTCTCTTTAGTGATACTGTGGGTGGCATTTGGCAGACAAATAGAATACATTACAATTTTCACCTCAGCATTTTGAGAAACTATTGGCTGGATTAGGCCAGAGGCTCCCTTGACCAGGTGGTTTGGGCTCGGGGGCACACCTGGACCTGCTGGAGGAGGTGGGGGCAGCCGAGCTGCTCTGCTACTTCTTGTCATTCCTGCTGACAAAGGTGAGGAGGTCCGTGGCTGTGACCACACCAAACACCATCTGCTTCATGAAGGAGCTGCCATTTCCATTGACTGGAAGCACAGAAAATTCCAGCTTAGTGGGGAAAAAAAAAAAGCAGAACACCCCACCCTCACTAGCCCCACCACCTTCCAGCTGTGCAGAGGCTGATGTTCATTTATTAAAAGAAAGCCTTAACAGGGTCCACATCTGTCTGAGCTCTACCTCCACAGAAATGACTGATGGAGCCTCAGTCAGGTTACTGGGATCACACCTGAGTGGTTTTTGCTGCGAGTAATGCACCTCTCCCAGAGCAGGAAACTTTATTTCCCAGTTGTTTTTACCCAACCTCTGTTCCAGTCCTGCTTCTATCACCACAAAACTTTCCAGGGCCAACTAATGAGACTCTCTAAAAGCAGCAGCGAGGCACTTTCCTACTCTGTTCTCATAACATCCTACACCACCGTTAATGAAACAGCACTTCAAAAATTGCTTTAACTGTCTGATAAATGTTTTCTTAAATAAAAATAAAACTAGCCACCGGAGTCCAAACACGAGATAAAATGCAAGCTCCGAAGGTGTGGGGAGAAAGTAATAAATAAGGGGGTAACTGTGACAGCATTAAACCAGCAGCTCTGGAAAAGAAAGCAGGTTTTGTTTGAAAAGCAGAGCAAGAGGTGCTGCATACAGCTGGCTGATATTTTTTGGTGGGAGCCATTTAATTGCTGATACCATTTAATTTATATCAAAACCTGATACAAAGGAGATATTCCTTAATTTCTGATGACATACGTGAGAAAGGAAGTTCTGCCTGGCATTAATTTTGGTGACAGAAATGGAAATGTGCATCAAGGGCAGTTTTGAGTGTCAGGTTTTTGTTTGCAACCTGTTGCAGGAACATGGATGGGCTGCAAGCTTCAGAGCTGATGGAGCTCTGGGGAAGCAGGCCCTGGAGACAGAAGGTTTGGGATGTTTGGGCTTGGGGTTTTTGGAGGCCCCGAGTTGAGCAGGCAGCCCTTTGCTGGCAGTGTCACCCACTGCTCACCCTGGGATGCTTTGCATGCTCAGTGTGTGATGCCATCAAATCAGCATAATTACACCCTTCAGCTCTAATTCACGAGACCTAAACAAGGGTCTTCTGACTGCTTTTCCACGTTGCTCACTTCTCCCAACAAAGCAGCTCCCTCGAGGTAAGGTCAAATTTGTATTTCTGGAAGTCTTATGGTGCTGGAAGGGTGTGTCAGGTCAGATGTGCTGGGCAGCACCTGCCACCACACCTTTTTTGGGTCAGAGGAGGAACGAGGGGTGATCCCTGCTGCCATTCATCCCTGCCTGATGCTGCTGTGGTGCTGCTGCAGGTGACTCTGCTGAGCTGGCTCGCTATACCAAGGGGAAGGTGGCTGTGCAGTGGATTGAGAATAAACCAAACCTGCTTCACTGGACTAGTCTGATGGTGCTCCTGACGTGGCAGAGCATCCCCATGCCCAGCCATGGTCCAGGTAAGATGCTCACACAGATGCCCCAGGCTATACATCAGTGTCCCCAACGCCCCGTGCCACAGGGCTTGCTCATGGCCCAGCCCATTATTTTCCAGCTTTCTCAGCTTACATGCCTGAATTCCACCCAGGCTTTACCTAATGTGACCAAATGCTCCTTTTGACCTTGCCCTTGGGATGCAGAAGCCTACAGAGATCCCCTATTTCCTCCTTGCTTGCTTTGCCCCTCTCCCCTCCTCCCTGTGGTGTCAGGAAAAGACATGGGTGGATAATCAGCAGCTCCAGGGCTTTGCAGAGCCACGGGACAGAAATCGGTCCTGCAGAGGCTCAGGGGCTGCACAGGTGGAGCAGCTGCACTGACACCTGCCACACTCAGCTTGAGAATTCCCTTTCCCCTCTCAAACATTTGTGCCAAGCCCATGGAGAGTTCCCGCAGATACCTACACTGCATTTGCTCGTGTACAACGATAGCGAAGTGGTCGTTCTCCAGGATGCAGGAAAGCTTCCCAAGGCTGTCCTCCAGGCCGATCTAAACAGCACAAAAAGAGACATCGAAAGTTTTACTTCACCTGGCAGTGGCTGGACTCTGATTTCAAAGAGTGCTGATTCCCCAGATAATGAAATTCCCTGTCAGTGCTTGGCTCCTGGTGTGGAAGCTCCCACAGCTGAACCCTGCTGGCCCAGCAGAGTTTTTACAGGTGCTTGTTCTTACTCTCAGCTCCAAGATGTCACCATTGCCCTCCCCACCTCTGTCTGCCTTCACCTGTTTTCTCACCAACCTCCTCTCACACCCCAAGGTGGTGGTGCTGCCCCTCTCCCTCTCTCCCTGTCCCTGGACAGAGGCTGACCCCAGTGGTACCTTTGAGAACTGGTCGTAGGTGACCTTCGTGACAGGGTCTGAGAACTCCGCGTTTCCAGCCAGCACAGAGGTGAGGGTGTTGCTGAGGGTCACCATTCCCAAAATAAGCCTATAACGGACAGGGAGTTTTCCAGAAGGTCAGACCTGAGGTACGACGCATGTTTTATGTGGGGGCTGAACTGCTCTGGTTGAAGTCAGGGACTAAACTGGTACTGCAGTCAGTGAGAGGCACCAGGTTTCTCCTCACTTGGGCAGGACAAGAAAGTCTTTGTCCTCATCAAGCTGTTGGTTTCACAGTAGTCAAAATCTGCTGAGCTTGGTGGGCACTGGATTGGGCTTTGACTGGCTTGTTTACAGGAGTTTCATTGATTAATCTTTACAAGGAGGCAGATGATCTTTTAAAAATACAGATCAGAGTCCGACACAAGAGCCCCAACTCTGAATCAGTAAATGGGACTTTAGCTTCATCATGACTGATTTTTCTGTGTGAATGGCCTTCTCTATAGTGAGCAAAAATAGTTACCCTGACTCAGCAACAACAGGAGCTTGGTCATATCCCTTCTCCTGGAGGATCTCAACTGCCTTTTGACAGCTGACTTCGGGGAGGAGAATGAGAGGGGCCGAGAGATTCAGTTTCTGCACCTTGATGTTCCACCACCTGTTGAAAGACAAATGGCAGCACTGAGCTGTGACCCTGCTGCGCAGCTGTGGCCTTGAGCAGAGGGGCAAGGCCAGAGGAGATGAGGGATATTCTGTCTGCCTGAAAAGCCAGCCCCACTCCTACACCCAAAGCAGAAATGCCACCATGGCCAGGTGTTGTTGAAGCCAAGCTTTCCCTATGCCCAGTGTTCATGCATCTCCAGAGGCAGGGCTGAGACCAGCAGCTGGCAAGGTGCTGAGCTGTCCTGAATCCAAGGAAACTACTTCAAGCTCATAAATGACCTACCAGTTTGACTCCTTTGGTGTGTATCCTTGGTCCTCAAAATGCAGCATTTGCAGCTCCTGCAGGAGAGAGCCTGGCAGAGATGCTCGCATGACTTATGAGGGACAAACTGAACTTGTTTGTGGGGGAACACAAGCACCTCCCAAACACCTCAAACCTTAGTCCTTGCAGAAAAGGCAGGGCAATGCTAGAGCCTGAGAGGGCCAAGAGCAACTCCAACTACGCACAAGAGGCCATGGAAATGTGTTCAATTTTTAGGAAATATTTTGCAATAAACTTTGGTTATAGTAACCCAAAGGAGCAGGTGACATCAATAATATCTGCTGTCTTTCAAGCGAAACTGAGAGCTTTTCTAAACACCTGGCATTTGCCCAGCCACACATCAACTGGCATCAGCACTTTGCCTGTGACTCCCTGACTCGAGTGGACTCTTTCCCCATGGTGTCCAAGAGACAGCAGAGTTGGTCATCTTTTCTGGCCAGCAGCTCTGGAAGGTGACAATTTCCTGTCCCCTGCCTGAATAGACCTGCAGAGCTGTTCAAAAGGGGGCTTGCTACAGCAGGGACCCACCTCCCCAGCAGCCTGATGGTCCTTTGAACATCAGCAGTGGAGCAGAGAGAGGTCTTGAGAGGGTTTAGGTGGCCTGGATCTGCTGCTTTGGGACAGAAATGGCTCCTTTACAGACTTTGATTGAAGAACTGGGAGATAACCACACAAAAGAGAGGAGCTGACATTACAGCCTCCCCAGAGGGGTCTGGACTTAACTGTGTTTTTTCTAAACACTAGAAGAGAACACTTTCCTTTGAAGATAATGATTTCCAGACTCAGAAAGCTGATTCCCTTAGCACAGTTTATCCCAGCGGAAGTTGTCTTACCAAGGCTTGTGCTCCTGGACGTCATTTAGGAACCCATTTTTTATCATCCACTTATCATTCACAAATTTGGACCTAGAAATCACCAACAAAGAGTGAGTCTGTGAAGCTTCCAGAAGAAGTCGTGCTTTGCTTCATGCACTAGACCACAGCACTGCCCCCGGGGCTCCCATGATTTTTGCAGCTGGCTACTCTCAGCCCCTTTTAAGGTCAACAGGAGCATCGAGTGCTCAGTAACTCTTTGAAACACGCCAGCTATTTGCCTTCCTAACTTTAGGCATGCAAGTTCAGAAAGTGTGGCTTGGCTGACTCCTGCTCCGTGCAGTAAGTCAGTGACAAGAGGAAATAAACCCCAAGCGTCCCAACGCCCATTCCCTGGTGATTGCCACGGTGATGTGCTGTTTCTCCATGTTATTTGTTTTGCTTTTTTCCTGTGATCCACTCGAGGGAGACTCCCAGCTCTGGGCTTGCTCCGTGTGCCTTGCTATCAGATTTATTGGGGTGGTTCTCCAGAGGCCCAAGAACCTGGGTTCAACTGATGTCACAGAAGGCCATGGGAGCTGCCACCCTGACTCTGGAAAGCAGGGGAGGAAGCAGGACACTCACATGTAGTTCCGGACGGAGTCAGGCAGGATGACAACGCAGCGCTGACCTTCCTTCAAGTCCTTGGCAGCTCTCACTGCCACGGACATGGCACTGCCCGAGCTGCCACCTGGATGGGCACCAAGGAGAGGGACACAAGTGTCAGGGCTGCCCAGGGGCAGGGCCACTGTCCTGGTGTGGGAAGCACAGGCTGCCCTGGCTAAGGGGGCAGAGGTGGCACCTTGTGGGATGGTGCCTTGGGATACTGGGATGGGAGGTCAATCAATCCCGAAGCTGTGCAGGCTTTAGGGTCAGGCAGAGGTAGGGATTGATGGGATGTGTTCATATGGTGGCTCTGGGGCTTTTGCTGCAGCAGAAGAGTCACCTTATGAACTTCATCACCCACATCTTGTGGTGACCCTGTGGGCAGACCAAGGCCTGAAATGTTCCATACAGAGACATTCACAACAGTCTGCCCACACCGCACCCTCCCTTTGCATGAGCACCATGCCAGCTCTAGAGCTCCTGGCTGACATACTTGGCAACCAAAGATTGGCTTTAAATGCACTGCGGAGACTGAAAAAACCATAAACATTACATTCATGCCTGGAATACCAGGCCAGCGTGATGGGAAGGCTTAAACACTCCCCGTGTCTGTGTGCACGCATGTGGTTTGCTGCACGTAGGGAAAGCAGGTCCCTGCTTTACAGAGGCAATTCTTCCACCAGTAGTCTGAGTACTGGAAGTCAAGCACATTCCACTATCTGTGTGCCAATTACACACTGCATTCAAGGCAGCACGTATTTTACAGCAGGTTAATTATCCCTGGGTCACATTTTTCAAACAAACGAGGAACGGCCCTGAAAAATGCAGCTCAGGGAACATGAGGCTGTTCACAAATTACAGTTGAGTTCAAACAAGTGGTTTCTGTTGAAACACAGTGACTCCGTGCCTGCTAGGTTAAGTCAACACTTAAGTGTTTCATTACATATATATAGCCTGATCTTTTCCAAAACTCCCTGGATATGAGTGCTGGGGGCTTTTATCAGCTGTAACTACAAGCCTACGTAGTGTCTGGTCCTGGATGCAAACCTGTGTCTGTCTGCTTGGTGTCAGGGAAGGCTGAAAACACTCTGATGCTGTGTGGAGGCTCTTAGGGTACAGGCAGGGTTTGTCTGAGGGCACCTGTTCATTTTGGGAAGCCAGTGGGATCACTTACAGCTTGTTGGCACAAGGGGAAATACTCAGTAAGAACATCTCACACTTTCTTTGCTTTCAAACTCTCCGGCTCCAAACCTGGCACCTCTGGTGTGGCAATGACACCGAGCACGGCCTCGCAGAGCTGTTGGCAGAGCCCACCTGTCCTGCCCTGAGCCCCACTAATCCTCCCTTCAGCCTGTGTAACTCTACACTGCCTGAAGATCCAGTTCCATTGCAAAAGTGCTCCAGTAAGAGGAGAATTATTGCTTCTATAATTATTGTGCCCCATGAGTCAGACCCTACACCAGAGTCAGGGACACACCTCTGAAGTCTGCAGTGACCTGTGCACAGCTCGGGGCTCAGCCCTTCAGCCCTGCAGACACAAAATGCAGAGGGCACCTTACCCTGGAGCGTTTTGGTCCCAAAAGTAGCTCAGAAGGTTTGTTAAGAGAAGAAACTGTTGTGGCTGGTGCTTACCACACAATAACCCCTCCTCTCTGATCAGCCTGCGGGACATGAGGAACGACTCTCTGTCGTTGCTTTTGTACCACTGATCGACCACCTGAAAAAACACCAAGGAGGATGAGTGTTGGCGATGTCATTTCAGTTTGCTCTGGCCCTCTGAGGCACACCATGGGGCCGATGCCCACAACATCTGGCAGCTCTGAGCTGCCTTCCACACTTGTAGAAAGCATTTGTCAGGGCATCCATGGTCTGGAGCGTGTGTTCTTGCTTGCAGACACCCTCATCTTTCCAGCCAGCACCCTTTCCTTGCAGAGTTAGGGATGCCTGACATGTCCAGAGCTAGCATGTGGAAGGAGTGGTGTTTGTGATGTCCTAGGTCAGACTACAATAATGGTTGAGATATTGCCAATATGAGATCCAGCTACAAGAATCAGTTTGGGTTATTTCAGGTGACAGTTCTACAGCCATGTGCTGACAGCAGGGATGTAGTTAACACCTGGAAGCAGAAAGAATCAGGCCTGAGGCTGTGAGGGACTTTTCTAGAATGAGGCCAGGGAATACAGGCAGCCTGTGTTAGGGATTTAAAGCTCTGTGCCTGGTGGCAGCTGATACACTGAGAGGAAACCTGACAACAAGAGGTACAAGGTTCATGATCTGCTCTCTTACAGGGCTTGGATCTTGTCTCCCAGCCTGTACATGGTGCAGAATTTCTGCTCTCTGTGTGGAGCCTGAGGCAGAGCAGGCTCAGGAATCAGAAATGTGATGAGGAGCAGCCTCAGCACAGACATCTGTGCGATCACAGCAAAAGGGGCACGCTCTGAACATGGGTGAGGCTGAGCAGAGGAGGCTGACACTCCTGGCTTATACACCTGCTTTTCTCCTCTATTTGCCTTCTCCTTGTGAGTCAGTTATAATCAGAACTACTCAGAGAGATGGACCAGTGCTGGGGTCCCAATTCCCCCACAACAACATTCTGCACTGGGATGATATGTCAGGGCCACCACACCTCTGGCCTTGGGATTGGTCTGGATGCAGAGCCAGAGATCAGGCAGAGGCCTCTCACCACATGGTTACTCACTGATCTGTCGAGGACAGTAGGGATGAAGTCGTGCCCAATTCCCTCCACCTCAATGATTGTGGTGTCAGTCCTGTTCATCTCGCTGGGCAGAGCAACGATGGAGCCATCAGGGTCTACACCAATGATCTTTGAGGGAAAGACATTTTGTCAAACCAAAATGGGAATTCAGAAACAGCCAAACACAAAACTCAAAGGAAAAGTTATCCACACCCTTATCAGCAGTGTCTCCCTTCCCATAACATACATTAATATTCCTAACCACTGGCAGCATGGACACCTTCCAGGATAAAAGGGTGCTGTTTTTCACTGTCTGTTTAAATAGATCCTAGGTAGTCTTCAGCTGTTGCAGAAATGACTGGTGGCTTAAAATGTTATCACTCTCAAGGTGTTTGTCATCACCCCTTTGGCAGAGCCTGCCACTTCCAAGGCCCAACCCTCAGGACAGTGCCAGTGCTCCTTAATCTGCTCTAGAGTGAAGCCAGCCAGGGAGCTCCAGCCTGTGGAAAGCCGTGGATACAGACATCCTTTCTGGATGCAGTTGTGCTGGCTGATGGTGACACCTCCCTGGTTATTTACAGCTTTGTGCCTGGGCTGAGGGTGCCTCCCTCAGCACATAGCTGAAGAAGGGATGGTGACACTGCTCCACACACAGCTGCACGCAGTCAGGGAGGCACCCTCACACCCCAGCCCTCCCGTGGTGGGTCCACACCTCTCTGGTGGATCAGGGATCACTCACACACTGCCCAGACCAGAGAGGCAGTGACTCTCACGCCTCCAGTCTGCCTTGAAGCACAAGCTCTGCAGGATGAGCATCATGGCTGGTGTCTGCCTAAAGCACAGAGAGTTTGGCAGTGGCAAAGAAGCATTTGCAGTCTGTGCCCCCCAGAGGGTCCTGCACAGGGCAAGGCACCAGGCAGGGGGAGATTTTAATGGGGCCTTGGAAACTTTGGTCTCTAAGGCACCTGGATGGGTCTAGGTCAACATAAGCATCGCCACATGGCTTCCAACAAAAGCCACGATTGTTGTGAACAAACAAATAGGTGGAGACAACAACTGCTCCCTCAGGTGAGGCAGGAAGAAACATGAAGTGACAGGACAAGGGGGAATGGCTTTGAGCTGAAGGAGGGTAGGTTTAGATTGGGTATTAGGAAGAAATTCTTTACTGTGAGGATGCTGAAGCACTGGCACAGGTTGCCCAGAGAATTTCTGGACTTCCCATCCCTCAAAGTGTTCAAGGGTGGATGGGGCGCTGAGCGACTTTGTCTAGTGAAAGGTGTCCCTGCCCATGGCAGAAGGGTGGAATGGGATGACCCTTAAGGTCCCTTCCAACCCAAACCACTCTGTGATTCCATGAAAACCCTGGCAGTCCTGCCTCCCGCCTTACCTTGCACTCCGGACACTTCTCCTTCAGCTTCCTGGCGACACCAGTGATGGTGCCTCCTGTGCCAGACCCAATCACCACCATGTGGACCTTGCCTGCAGGGCAGGGAAGAGAGATGCTTACAAGGACTCAGCACAGCTCCCAGCACGATCTCCCCTTTATTCAGGCCCCTGTGCAGATACAGAGTCTGTGTCCACCAGAACCCCGTGTGAGGAAAGGTCAGACAGAGGCCACGCTGGCGGCCAAAGCCTGGTCCTGTGGAGAAGCTTTTTAGGGGCTTGCAGGACCTGAACACAGCTGATCCTGCCTCAGCACAGGGAGCTGAAGGTGACCTCCAGATGTCCCACTCCAACTCTCCATGATTTCTGCATCTTTGGCATCTACTGAGCAGAGGGAACAGCGTGAAGTTGTGTCAGGGGAGGTTTGGGTTGGATATCAGGAAAAGGTTCTTCCCCCAGGGGGTGGCTGGGCACTGAACAGGCTCCCCAGGGAATGGTCACACCACCAAGGCTGCCAGAGCTCAAGGAGTATTTGGACAACACTCTCAGACACATGGTGTGACATTTTGGGTGTCCTGTGCAGGACCAGAAGTTGGACTTTGATGATCCTTGTGGGTCCCCTCCAACTCAGGATATTCTGTGATTCTGTAGCTTAAGGGAGAGGGAATATGTCAGCACCTCCAGCCCTTTCAAACCACACCAGGTCAAAGCAAATCACACACACTAATATCACGAACAGGGACAACTTTTCAGCCTGTGTTGGCATCCACAGTGGAGGGAAAGCTGAGTTGTCAGATGTAACCCCCCTGGCATCACTGAAACAATATAGATTTAGGACTGGTAGGAGCAGAATTGGAGTCTGGCCTTCAAAACCTGATGCTGCAACTGCATTGGGAAAGGGGGACCTGCAATCCATGGCTGGTGGCCAGCTGGAGCAAATCCCAACACTGTAGTGCAGGGAAGGCTGGGACTCTCTTGTTCCCGTCGATACCTGACTGCTTTACTGCTCTGATAACTGCTCTCCAGTCAAAACCCTCAAGTCCTGTTCATATTTTACAGTGCTCCCAGAACCGGCAATAAATTTCCCTTCTATCTGCACAGGCACGGATTGGGATAGTCCTTTATCCTCCCCCAGCCCTCACTTCCAATGTCACTACCTTGTGAGGTTTCAGTCTATTTTGATTTGCAAATGAGTGTGCTGGATCAGATGCACCCTGCCATGCCCTGATGGATTTATATTCCCCCTAAGGCCTCGTGGGACATCTTGTGTTCCCAGCTGGCAGGTCACAGAGATGTTGTGCCCACCAAGAGATGTGCTCTTTCTCCTTTAGGTACAGCCTGAATTTCTTAAGCCTCTGATCTCCTCCCCCAGGCTTTTGCAATGGGAGGGGACAGCCGGGAAGCCCTGCAGGCTGAGGTGTATCTGGAGTGGATTAGGAGAGGTTGCTACACCCTGCGTGTCAGTGTTATTAAGATAATACTGCCTGCACTTACAGAGGCCCTTTGGGCTGTTTCTAGACATTCAGGTCAATAAATGATGTAAATTAAGCCTCTCAGAGAGGCTTATAGCCCTCTGCACGTAGGAGCAACAGCACGGACGGTACCTTCACACTGCTCCAGGATCTCCTCAGCCGTGGTGTCGTAATGAGCCAGGGGGTTGCTCGGATTTCGGTACTGTTTATTCCAACAGAGAACAGAGGGAGTTATCGTGTGAAGAGTAGGTCAAATACCAAACCAGCAATAGCTCCTGACAGAGTTGTGCCCAAAGCATGCAGCTGCCCCCTCCTCTCCCTGCCGAGGGGGGACTGCAACCCCGCCAGAACAGGTCACAGGTATTCCTCCTGCTTGTCCATTTAGGACAAATTTCCAAGCACACTTGGGGTTCCAAGCGCACTGGAAGGTTAAATGTGCCCACAAACACTCACTCTGCAGCACTTGGTGCCCATCAGGTGTGGGGATGGTTCAGAGGATGGGCACTGTGGGCTGGAGAAGCTGTCCTGATCATCAGCTCTCACGCACAGAGGGATTTTGCAGCACTGATATTTGTGCAGCCCGTGTTCACACCCATGCACCAGGCTGCTTCTGAAAAGCTTATTCAGACTTTGAGCTCTTTTTTTCTTAGAAGGAAGGAGCTTCTCTGACTTTCCTGCACTCCAGGGGCTCCCCACTCGGGGGTCAGACCAAGTGCCCTCCTGCGCAAGACCCAGAACTGCAGGAGCCTCTGGCATGAGTCACCAGGGTTTGCCCTTTACAGCATGAGGTTTATTTTTGAGGCAGAACAGAGGCTGCTGGCTAGGCATAAAAAGTGGGGTTTTTTTCAGGTCAAAGTTAAATCTGAAGCAATTTGAGGAGTCTTGGAATTGTGCAAGAAAACCTAGCCTCACCCACACTGAGGCTTTGGCAGAAGAGATGGAGGTTTGGAAGTGTCCCTTATTTTGTTTCTGTCCCCCTGTGCTTTGCAGAGGACTGATTAAACTTCAAATGCCATAAAACACTGACTAAATCTGCCTCTGGTGCCAGTTTGAATGAAGCCCCCAAACACAGGCACAGTTGGAGCACATCCTGTAAACCGTGTTGGGAAAGAGAGTCGGTGGAGAGATGGCCTTTACCTGATCCAGGATGTGAGAGTTTGGGATTTCACTTTTCAGCTTCCAGGCAACACGAATGTTGGACTCCGGGGCATCAAATCGGGTGCACGGGGTCCTCACAATTTCAGCCCCCAGTGCCTTCAGAATATCGACCTTTGGGAGGGAAAAGAGGAGATGCAACACAACTGATCCCACGTAGGGATGGTAACCCGAAGCTGCGGGCTCAGGGCAGCACCAGATGCCAGAGGGGCTTTGCATGCGGGAGACATTTATCATTTGGAGATACAATGTCCAATTCTGGCCTGTGCTGTCTCTGACATGCCCCTGGCACCCCAGGGCCTCCTGCCTGAAGCTGGCACATGGATTCAAGCCTGGCCTCATGCCCTGTCCTACTTGGAGGGCAGGCTGGGGACAGGGCAGAGGGAGGTGACACTGTGCTGCTCCTTGGTGCCAGGGGAAAAGGGCAGAGGGAGCTGGACAGGGAACAGTGTCTCCTGTGTGCTGGGGTCTGAGTTCCAGCAGGAAAAGGGGAGATCAAAAGCTGGTTTTGCCTGAAGTCCCTTCTCTTCTGTCACCAAGCACAGGGAAGGAGCAAATCTACCCTTGGGTGTCTGCACTGGGAGGTGTGGCTGTCAGTGGGACATGGGGAGTGTCAGGACACCTGGAGATCAATTCCATGGCATCTGGAGGTGGCATCTGATCCAGACTGAGCTTAAGTGAGATTTAGGTTGAAATGAGGGTGACACTTTGGATGAAGGGCTCATGCTTGAGCCAGATCAGGGTCCAGGTGTGGCTTCACTGGGCATGAATTCAGCTGAGCAGTCTGTGGGGCTCTTGGTTTACCAAGGAGGGATTTCTGCCATCTCCAGGATTGGGGGTTTACCTGATCACCAGCTCTTGTGCAAGTGAAAGCAGTTCAGGCAACTCTAAGTGTCTCCAGGTTAAAGGAAACCGTAAATATACCGCGAGGCCAAGTGACATGTCAGATGTCAGAGGGAAAGTGAGCAGGACTGGCAGGAGACCCCTGGCACCTGCCTGCCTCTCCTTCTGTCCCTCCAGCCCTTGCCCTCACAGGCAGCAGCCCCTGCTCCATTTCCCTGCAGCCACACACCGTGTTTGGCTATCCCATCACCCCAGCTGCACTTCTGACACCAGGCAGTCACCAGGCCATCGAAGGATGCTTTTTTTCCCCTCAAGAGGCAACTTTCTGAACAGCAGCTGTGGCAGTGTGTGTGCAAGGCTCAGCAGCCTTTAAAGGAGGGAGAGAGGGAAGGAGATGTTCCTTGGCTGGGGGTAATACCATACAGAGCTCTGACCTTCTCCACACTCATTTTCTCTGGCAAGACGATGATGCAGCGGTAACCCTTCAACGCAGCCACCAGAGCCAGCCCGATCCCTGCGTGGTGGGGAGCAAAGGGAATTGGTTGACAACAGCATCTGGCAAAGTGACTGATGAGTGTCACTTCCTATGTTCCTCTCCCCTGAATGCAATCCTGAAATGTTCACTGACAAGCCACAGGTGAGGGCATCCTCCACGAGCTTCCTGGGATGTGCTGGGAGCACCACAAGCATGGGAGGATGTGCTAACAGGAAAGTGGAGCCACAGCATATCCCTCTTGCTCACAGGAGTCCACCGAGAGAATGGCAGGGCTGGGGAGAGCTTTGCTCCCCTCATCGAGGGGCTCAGGCCTCTCCCTGTGTTTGTGGGAACACAGGACAGAGGTGATTTTGCTTCAGGTGTGCCCTCCCCTCCCCCTCAAGCACGGTCAGTTGTGGGGGGACAGACACACACGGCGCTGCACATGTCACCCCGTGGCCAGCGAGCGAAGGGCACCTCTGCTCTGATTTCAGCGGTGTGATGGATGGAGCCAGCTGCTCCCAGCCACAGCAGGAAGGTGAGGCTGGAGCAGCGTGGCCCTGCCAGGGGCTGTAGGGAGCCTGGTGCCATTCCAGCTGCCCTGGGCAGGCAGGGAGCCAGCGTGACCCACCAGGGGAACAGCTCTGGGGCAGCACAGATCCCCTTGCTCCATGTCTGGGGGTGGCTGGGGCAACAAGGGGTTGGCTCTGGGGCTGCCTGAGGCAATGGGCCAGTAAGGACCAAAATTCCTAGAGATGACCCTGTTCTGTGTGGGTAGTGAGGGGGCACAGGGAGCATAGTGAGGGACACGGCCTCAACTCCATCCAGAGCGCCTTGACAGCCTCTGCTGTGCCTTTTTGTTGGAAATTATGCTGTGCACACACAGAAGTCCTTATTGTGGGGCAGGGAGCAGCAAAGGAGCATTGGAATTTGCACCAGTGGTCCTGTGGAGGATGCAAAATAAGGGGGGAGTCTCCTATGTTGTGCCCCCTCATCTTGCACACCACCATAAGGGACAGTGATAAGGGGAAAAAAAAAAAAAAGTTTCTCTTCCAACCCATCAGGGAAACATTCTCTGGGAACCTCTGAGAATTCAAAACCTTCCCAGCCTGGGAACACCCAGGGTTGCCCCAGCTCCTGATGCTGTCTGCCTTGCCACAGGGGGACCTTCCAGACACTCCTGTGCAGGTGCAGGACCCTCTCAGGCCCCCGGGAATTTCAGTCACTTCAGCATCCCAGGATGCCCTTGGCCACCGGAGGGGAGCTGAGGGGAGGATGGAGCCAGAGCTGATCTTGTAACTGCAGGTGCAAGAGCTCCTCAAATCCCTGCTCCTCAGAAATGTCTCCCTGCCCAGCACCCAGGCAGAGGGAGCATCCCTGCCCTTCCCACCTGTGTTTCCTGAAGTGGGTTCAATCAGGGTGTCGCCTGGTTTGATAATCCCAGCTCTCTCTGCATCCTCCACCATCCTGAGGCTGATGCGGTCCTTCACGCTGCCCCCTGCGTTGAAGTACTCACATTTTGCCACTGGAAAGGAAAGGGGAGACTCCATCAGGCACCAGCTCCTTGCTCCCCCAGGCCTCACTGCAGTTTTAGAACATCTATTCCTCCTCTGCAGGATGGTCCCTTTGCTCAGGGGAGTGCATCCACCGTTTGCTTTTCTGGGATTGTCTATCAGCATAACCTGCGCAGAGTCCTCCTTTCCCCCGTGTTTCCTCCACCCTGAATGGGTTTAAAATCAACTGGACATAGTCATTGCAAAGTGGGAGGTCTCACACTGGCACAACACTCCTTGCTGCCCTGCTTCGAGGACTCTTCTGTGGGCAAGGCACTGTCAGGGGGAGAACAAGATCTCGCTGTCTATCCTGGGGCATTGCAGTTTTGAGTAGATACCTAAAAAGGCCCCCTCTTTTGCAGGGGTGATCTGTAGTCCTGACTGGGGTGCCATAAAGAAAAGCAAATAATAGAATGTTTTCAAGTGTCAGACAAAGCTACAATTTTTTTCACTGAGCTACAAAAAAAGCCAAGTAACTAAGGCACATTCAAATTGCAAGGTACATCTCGGTCCTAATCGGGGCCTCCACACCATAGGATTCTTCTTTCCAAGGCTTTGATGAACATCTGCAGCTGAAGTGATGCTACTGAGCTCTGTTTTACAGAGACGGACAAACAGGGACTTCCAGGGGTCATTCACTTCATCCTAGCAGAGACAGCTACCTGAGGCTGAGAAATCAGCCCAATGCCTGAGCAGCCTGAATGGGAAAAGAAATCTTGTGCCCATCATTACATTTGATAATGCAAAGTGCCACAACTTCAGCTGCACAGGGATCCCTGGAGGCACGGAAAATACCAGGCAATGCCATCCAGCTGTAGCTGCTTCCTTGAGGCAGCTGTACTGCAGGCATTCCTGTGTTTGCTTGGGAAGAGGCTCTGTGCTGACACATCGTGCTCTGCCTGTTCCGCTCTCCTTCCCCTCCTGGGCCAGGGGAGGGAGACACCATCCCAGAAAATGGGATCTGCCCGTCCTCCCCGGCACCTAAGGATGCCCCAGCCAGAATCCTCCAAGGGACAGGCTGCTCCAGAGGTGGACCAGGCACGGCACATCTGTCCTGCCACCTCCCTTGCACGCTGTCCTACCATCCCCCGGGATCTCATTCCGGGCAGTGTGAGGCAGTGCAATGCAGAGGTTGCAGGGTTAGTGGCCCAAAGGTCCCACATCCTCAACAGGGGTGTGGTGGGAGAGCACAGCAGGATCCCTGTGCCCATGTGCTCAGTGGGGTCCGGCTACTCTGTGGATTCCCAGCTGCCAGACAGCACTGCAAGGTTCTGCTGTGCCATTTCACTGAGGATGAGTGCTCAGCAAGCCTCTCCTTACTCAGCTGCGTGACACTGATGGCACTTTTTACCTCTGAGGATCTGTCTTTCTGCCCAATTTGGATGAAATTAATTACTAGGGTTAGGAATTAGAGGAAGGGAGATTGAAAAGCCCACATACACAGATCGATTTTATCATCCCTGTGATTGTAGGGGACCAGCCTAAAACCAACCCTTACATGAGACACCACCAGCTCTATATTAACATCCTGGGGAGAGGATTTGGATCCATCCCCAAATTTAGCCCACATCTGTGCTTCCTCTCCCAGAGCCTCTTCTGAAGCCCCTCCAGCACCACCCCTCACCACTCCTCATGGCATGGAAAAACCTACTGGGAAGGGGACACTCACAGAGCTCACACTTGAGCCCATAGGACTTCCCAATCTTGTTGATCCGGACCATTGGGGTGCAGCCAATTTTCTTGAGGATATTGGGCAAGATCTTCTTTTCTTCTGTCCTGAAATAATGCAGGGGGGGAAAAAGTCTAATCAAAGCTATTGTTATGCAATGTGAACCAAGAGGAAATCTGAGTGATTTCCTCAGATCTCAGCAACTTGATCAAGGCCACCAAAAGACACCTCAACTCCAAGAGAAAAAGTCCCCATGAACAATTAATGGCACTAGGAGTTAGTTACAGTTTTCCATCATGAGTTATTAGCTCTTTTACATTAAAAATGGCTAATTAATTTTCAGGGTTGATCTGAAATGCCTTGTTCTGCAAGGCCCTAGGCCAGGTCTATGAGTGAGAAGATGCTGGCAAGCCTTGGGACTTCATGCTGTGAATGAGGAAACCAGGAGAGCACACACAACAAAAGGCTCCTCCTCTTTTCCCCATCCTACCTAGCACCACCTCTGCTTCCCACATTTCCAAGGGAAATGTCTCTGGGCCAAGGGTTGTTTGCCTGGCCAGGACTCCCAAACTTGCAAGGATGGCTCCATGCCATCAGAGAAGCCCACACCACAGAGGGTTCTGGAGGGTGTTTTGCAAAGAATTAAACCCAGCTCTGTGATCAGTGAAATCAGTTTTCACTGATTTCAAAATCGGTTTTGCCAGGCACTGTCAGACTCCAACAGAAGCCAATAACCACATCACAGCAACTGCAACCAGGATGAAAGAGACCTGTTTGCCCAGCACACAACCCGGCCCATCTGGCCAAGGAACTCACACCCTTGAGCTCTTTCAAAGACAGAGGGAAAAGATTGATGAGGGCTGTGTTTCTTTGGGCCACATCACATTGCACTTGCTCACAAGCCAGGCACATCTCTCTCTCAGTGGGGTGACAGCCCCCCATTCCCTCACTGCTCAGCTCTCCCCTCCTATCATCCTTTGACCCTTGAGCTGGAGTTATCCTGTCTCCTGTCACGGCCAGGCAGATGGCTGTGTGCTGGCAGAGAGCCTGTGTGGTGCAGGGGTGACACGCTGTCTTACTTAGACACCTCACACCCCTCCCTCCAGCTTTTTAAAGCAAAACACCTCTTACTTTGCAGCAGTACAGGGCTTTAGTGAAGGTCTTTACTACAAAAAGTCTTTACTCCTTGCATCTCAAGCCCAGAAATGATGGGAAGTGCTGTTACCTCTCCCCCTGTGAGAAGTGTTTGCAGAGACATCGCAGCCTCCATTGAGTGCTGGCAAATGTGAGGCAATCACACAATAAATGAGCTTTCCCCACAGCTGCAGCCATTGCCTATCTGCTCCAAAAGCCACTGAAACTCTCAGGAATTTCAGTGGGGCTTAGCCAGGGCACCAGGAGGCTCCAGCTCCTTCAGGTAATGTTTAACTGGAGCCTGGTTCTCTTGAGTGACCTGTGTTAGTGCATTACACATCTGGATCACATCCTGCAGAGACTGGTATCAGTTCAGGACAGTGGAAGAGGATGGTTTTTCCCTAAGATTCCAGCTTGCTGTTCCTTAAGATATTCAGGGGAAAACCTGTCCTGGCAAATGCAATGAATTCCTGCTGAGGTTATAGGGGGTCAGAACTGGCTCAAGGGATATCAGAACTAGTCTTCCTCTTTATCTTTGAAAAAAATATTAAAAATTAGTATTTTTGATTAAAATAGCATCTTGCTTCTCTTCCTGCTTCTACCCCCAAAACTCAATCGGATTTCACATGGGAATCTCAGGAAGTCCAGAGATTTTTTGCTACATTGGCTGCCATGTGTGGTTTACCCGGAGCAGGGAAACCAAACCACCCCCTCCACACAAAGGTGTGACATCCCAGTGTATTTTTTTCACTACTATGCATGGGTTATGTTTCAGTTCCTGCCCCAGCAGTGTTGTGAGGATCCTCTCAGCCAGACCCCATTCCCAGGGCAGTATTTGGTGCCCAGGGTTGGAGAACATCTCTCCATCTCCTGTCTGGGCGTGGGATGGGTCCTGACGCTGGCACCACCACAGCACCCTGATGCTAAATTGTTAAAAAAATAAGAATGTTATCCTGCACAGCATGATAATGGAGGGGGGAAAAATCATTTTGACTGAAAAGAGCCATTTCTACCCTCAAGTGCCAGCTGCAGGGGTTGCACTGAGTGCCTGCATGCACAGCTTGCTGGAGCAACTCCAGGGCTCTGCAGTCCACTCCTCCCTCCTTCATGGGCCAGACCCAGTGGCTGTTGGGGCTACCCACATGCTGGGGGCTGTGCCCTGGCCTTGTCCTGCCTGGCATGTGGTCAGGCATGGCCATGCAGAGCCATGCTGCACCTCCCATGGGCTCCAGTTCCTCACTCGCTGGAGTTGGATTCCTGGTTTACATCTTTGCACAGCAGGGACGTGTCTGCAGCTCCCATGACATTTATGGGACAGCCTTATCTTTAGTAGCTTGTTTGTGTCTGGTTTGCAGGGTCATTAAAGCACCTCTTGTCAAGCCTAGTCTGGGCCCTCTGGCAGCCTCACATCACCCTGGGAGGGAACCTGCTGCTGTGAGGGCAAGAACAGCTCAAAGCAAGCACTTTTCTGTGCACTGCGTGGCCATTTTCTACTGATTTAAAACCCTGGAACCCATTTTTGTGAAGGTCTCTCAGCCATCTAAAATAAGATGCCCCAACAAGCAGATGCTTTCAAAAGGGACTGGAAAACACCAAGCTGAGACTCAAGCCAGCCACATCTTTCTGCAAAACTAAAGGGAGTGAGAAAGATCTCCTTGGAGAGGAGGTATTAAGTTGGTTTTGCTATCTGAAAAATAAACCATCATTAACATAACTGCTGGCTTCTGACCATCCTGGTGTAACAACACTTCACCTCCAGGAAAAGGTGCTGAATTTCACTCTGAAATAACCAGCATGGAAGAATTACTTACAAGGGGATACAGGAGTGTGGAGACTTGCTGGCAGGCGTTGTGGCTGTCCATGTGCACTTACTGGGCAGGTTGGGATGGATCCATGTGCTGTCTTGGCTTTCTGCACCACTGCCATTCATGAGGGGGCACGTCTTGCTCAGCTCCTGTGTGGTGGAAATAGAGGTCACACAGTCACCTTGGAGAAAAAAAGCTTCAGAAGGCAAAAAAAAAATGGCATGTGGGTGTGAAGGCCAGGCTGCTTGGAGCATCCTGCTAGCATTCCAACTACATGGATCTGGGTGGATAAGGAGGCTGTAATGATGAATGGAGGTTGGAAGGAGATGAACAGATGGAAGGATGTTGTAGTGAGGTGGGTTTCAGTCTCTTCTCCCAGGGAGCAAGTGATGCGACAAGAGGAAATGGGCTCCAGTTGCTCCAGGGGAGATTATACAGAAGAAAAAAAATAGCCTGTACATCAGGAAAAAAAATTTATGGAAAGGGTTGTAAAGCATTTGAACAGAATTCCCAAGGAAGCAGTGTAGTCATCATCCCTGGAAGTGCTCAAAACTCATGTGGATATGGCACTTGAGGACACAAGCTAATGGTGAACACAGTGGTGCTGGGTTCATGGTTGGACCTGATGGTCATAAGAGTCTTTTCCAACCTTAACTATTGCATGATTCCATGATTACATAATAAAATTGCTCTTTCAGCATTCTAGACCCCATGTATCATCTGTGCATCCTCTCTGGTACATCTTCCCCTGCTCAAAATATCCCTTCCTCTAGAAAATTTGATGCTCCTTATTTAATTATTTGGTCAAGAACAGTGTTTTTCACCCTAGCAGTGAAGAACCTGCAGGTAAATCCACCCAGCAGTAGTTGGAGAATATTTTTATGGTGGTGGCGGGACTCAGAGTCACCTCTACTCTGGCATCCAAGTGTATTAAAATTGAGAAAAAAGAACCAATAGAAATAAAACAAAGGGCAGCAAAGGTGCCCTGGGGTACAGAGCAACTCCCACAATAAAACAGCTTAAAGAGAGAAGGATTCATCAGACTGGAAATGAAACAAGTGGCTGGTGCTGAGAGCAGGCTGTAAATCCTGGGGGAACTGGAGAAGATGCTTCAAATAATAAGCAACAAATAATAAGGCAGAATGGATTATCGGGAGCAACTATAAGGGCAGAGTGGGTAAAAAATGGAGTGAGAAAAGGGTTAAACAAGTTTGAAAAGTCTGAGTTCAGTAGCAGATTTTAAGCACACAAGCCCTAATGGCATCAGAGCTCTGTGAAAAAGGCAATTTTCTGTGCTGTTTTCTCTGTGTTGCTGGTGCACGTACAAACAAAAGGAGAAGTCTGGGTTTAAAGTTTATTCTCAGCATCCACTACTGAACAACAGCGGAAACAAGAGTTACGTGCAGGTTTGGTGTGACCCTCTCTGCTCTGATCCTCTCTGCAATCCATCCACCACCCATATGTGCTAAGGAAACAAGCCACATGGTGAAAAGAGACAATTTTTGGCACCTGGAAGTTCCTTTTCTGGCTTGTTCACAGCATGAATTCACCTTGATTCAGCCATTATTGAATAAAGGGGCCTTGCAGCTCTGTAGGGTCATGGATGAAGACTTTGTGGCTTGACATAGGAGCCCAAGGGCAGCCTTAATTACCATTTCTGCCATCCTCCTCCTGCTCTCCACTCGTTTCACCCTCCTGGTGGGAGTTTCTTTGCAGCAGCGTGGCAGGACAGCCCGAGCTCCACGCCGTGATTCCCTGGTGGTTTCCACGCCAGCCGGGAGGACGGGGCGGGGGTTTGCTTCCTGAGGGTTGGACTGTCTCTGGAACACAGAAACACACCACACCATTACTCCAGCAGCACCAGAGGGATGAAACAGGCCCTGGTATGTGGCTGAACGCTCTCCTTATCCAGAGGCCCCACTGCATCTCCGAAGATGGAGGTCAACAACCTTGTGTTGCAACCTAGCCCCACAACTAAAGCAGACAGAACTCTGGTCCACCCCCACACCACGCCCCGAGCCACCTTTTCTCCTCCAGAGACACCACCTCCAGCCTCAGAAAGCAGCAGGAAACCATGAGGGCACAGGGCAGTCACTCCAAAATGCCTGGGATCCTGCAGTCGACAAAAGCTTTCCCACCAAAATTTGCTTCCCAGTGATCTTCCCCACCACTGGCAAACCTGTTGCTCATTGGGAGGGATTAAAGGGAAAAAAAGGTTCATTTCCTTGCAAGCCAGGATTTGTGCTGGCCTTGAGTGTATCTCCTGAAGCAAATCTGTGTTTACCTAAAGAAATAGCTGGGAAGGTGCAAAAGTCACCTGTGGGTAAAGAAGAGATAACCCGCAGTGTATCAGAGGTGGTCAGCACGCTTTCACAACTGAGGTCACCAGCTATCACCCAAAATGCCGGCAAAATAGATTCTATGAGTATATTTTTTTCTTCCTTTTCCTGGTGATGCCCATCTCTAATATAATCGTGGTGGGGTGGAAAGAGACAAGGTAGGAGGGTGAAATTATTGGAGCTGCAGAGCCTCACCACAGAAGTCCCCTCTCCCCTCCAGCCCTGATGCAGGAGGGCTTCATGGAAGGAAGACCATTACCAGCTCCCCACCTTCTAAAATAAGGTTGCATTCTCCTCACTGTGTTCAGTTTCCTTGACATCTGATATCAAAAAAAAGTCAAGAATGGCGCTTTCATTTGTTCTCTCAGCCAAAGTGAATACAGATATCTTTTCTAGGCACCCAGAGAACAAGGAAACAAGAGCTGGCCCTTGCCTAGGTCAACATCTGCATTCCTCTCTGCTGGAGAATTTCTCATGTGTCTCCTCGAGGGCTGGGTAATTCCCAATGCTGCAGAACTGCATGGATGTCCTTCCACTTACAACACTCTCTGCATCAAATCACTGCATTTCTGAGCCCAGATTCACATTTAGATTCATACATGCCAAAAAACCCAGGGTGGCTCTGAAGGTAACCTTAAAAATTGTCTGAAGCATAGAAGCCCCAAAACGAGGTGGCAGAGGGCCTGAAATGGCACCAAAGGATGGAAAGGGTCTGGGTCTTCTGGAGACCTTAACACAGCGCTGGTGACCTACTCTCCTGCTGCCAGCCTCAGAGTCACATCCCATCAGCTGGGGAGTGTGAGGAGAAAGGAGTCACCATGGACAGCCTGGCTGCAGCCAAGGATGGCTGAGAGGAGCAATGTCCAGGGCAAACATCTCCCCATGCTGTCTCCAGTGCAGTTTTAAGTCACCTGAGATCACAAAGAGAAGATACAACCCCTGTGGATGACCAAAACTCTTGCCTGTGTCCCAATACTCTTCCCAATCCCTGGCTGAAGCTTCAGATGTCATCTGATCAGCCACCAAACACACCTGACTCACTGCAGGTGTCCTGCCACAGCCCCGTTACTCACTGCTGAACAGAGAATCCCGAGAGGGCACAAGGCTGGGCAAAGGATGAATGGAAATCTCCACTGGAGTTGGGAAGAAGGATAAATGGAAATCTCCACTGGAGTTGGGAAGCAGGCCAAGAAACCAGGAATGATAACACACAGCTGCTGCCACTTAATGAAAATATATGACAAGGAGCACAGGCTAATGTTTACAGAGCACTTTGCAGATAGGAGATTGCAGTTATCAGGTTATCAGGCTGCTCCGATAACTTCAAGGGGAAGAAAATCAAGATGTTTATTAAGTAAAGTGAGGGAAAATGAGATGAACTCAGCAAGGAAGAGGTACATGCAAGCTCACCCCATTTGAAGCAAAATGCTATTCTAAAGAAATGGGATTGCTTTGACTGAGCAAGACAAATGGAACATCAGTTTGACAGAATGATGGAGTGATCCAGACTGGAAGGGATTTTGGAAAGTCCCAAACCAGCATCCTGCTCAAAGCTGGGGCACCACTAAGTTCAACCCAGGCTACTCAGGGCTTTGTCCTCCTTAGATCTTGAAAACCTCCGTGGATGGAGCTGTACAAGCTCTCCAGACACCCTTCTCCACCACCCCACTGACCTCGTAGTGTGAAACCAAATCCTCCCTGGTTGCCTGGTTTATTCAAGACTCACTGAAAACACAGCTACTCCCCAGGTCAGAGTCAGCCTTTGCACAGGATGGGGAGAAGAGGCTGCCAAATTGCAAGTCTCCCCATAACACCAAGGGCCCCCATTTCCCATAGAGTCTGCCAGGAGGTACCAGACAAGCCAATACTCACCCCTCCAGCCCATCAGCAGAGTGCCTGTGCTGAGCCCCAGCCCCAGTTTATATGTGCTGGTGACAGGGGACACCTGTGAGCTCCGGGAGACACATGATTGGGTCCTGCCCCTGTGCCCTGATTGCTCTCTGAGGGGAGGTGACTGGGGTATATAAAGAAAGATAAGCAATTTATTGTTTGTTTTAATTTGTACTTATCTCCAGGACTGCTCTCAGCCCCTCCCCCAGCAATTTGGTGCTGATTTTAGAATTTTGCTGCTGTTCTGGTTTTGTGTCTTGTGCTGGAACTTAAACCCAGGTCGCCTGTGTCAGTATGGGCCTTGCTGAATCAGGCATAGGTGGTGACAGAAATGATATCCTGTGGTAAGTGCTGTCTGGTGGGGACTCTTGTGTCTTCTGGGATCCTAGGATGAGTCTCTGCACCACCTCCAGCCCTACAGCTCTGTCTCCTGCTTCTCGTGCAACTGCTTTGCTATTAAACCAGCTGCAAACAGTGAACAGCTTCTGCTCCGTGGTGATTCCCAAACGCCAGCTGGGGATCAGGACATCCCATAGGTGCAGATTTTGCCTGAAGAGGAAGAGCCCATGAGAATTTCTGACCCTCCTTTCCCCGCTCCTCCCCAGAGCCAGGGCAGCACACAGAGCCACCTGGCCCAGGCTGGGGCTGTGCTCCTCCAAAACACAGTGCTGAAGGAAACCTCATCATTTCTGAGGTGATCAGGCTAGAAGAAGTCTTGTCAGAATGCTTATTTTGGAATTAAACTATAGAAGGCAAGATTGATGTAGGTATTAGCACAGGGATGACTTTACCTTTGGTCTTTTTGCAATAAATGAACTCTCTGGAAAACATTGCCAGAGGTAATCCATCGCAGAAAACTCTTGTGGGCTATCTGATGTGACACAGAACATGCAGGTCTCTTGTGAAGAGGCTGCAAATAACCCCAACCTCAGCAAGAATTGTATTTTCTGGGCATTGCAGTTACAGAATAACCCAGCCACCCCTTCCTGGTTGTCTCCTGCAGCAACATGTGCTCAAAAATAAGATTCTTCTCTTCAGTGGCAAAACTGCAAGAAATCGGGATCTTTTCAACTTGAAGGGAAACAAGATTTAGATGAGTATTGGAGGGACAGAAGACAACTTTAAAATAAAATGCTTCGTTAAGAGAAATAATTTTTTTAAATACTTTCTTCAAGAATAAAAAAAGCTCTAAATGGCAAGTTTGGGGACTTTGAAAGAAAAAAAAACCCTTTTCGGGGAGCAAAGTAGCAGCTGTTCACTGCATCTGACCAGAATGCTCAGGCTTATTTGCTGGCTGGTTTAAACCACGGGAGGTCTTTCTGGTGCCCAGCATGAGGCTTGAAGGGTTCAGGTGCACCTGGAAGCATCAGTGGCTGTGCCTGAGGTCACCCTGGAGCACCTCAGAGTGTGTGGCCGTGGCTGAGCCCACCACAGAGCAGGTCCATCCCTGGAGGAATTGCAGCCAGGAGTGAGGCCATGATGGAGCAGGGATATCTCTGAAGGTGTTGTGGCTCATGGAGAAGAACATGAACCCCACCAGACAGGAGGCTGGGGATGCAGGAGGGTTTGGGAGGAAAAGCTGACCCCAACTGACCCAAGAGATATTGCAGACCCTGTGGCATCGTGCTCAGCATGTAAAGCTGTGGGAAAAGGAAGGGGGACATTTGGAATGATGGAATTTGCCTTCCCAAGTCACCATGACATGTAATGGAGCCCTGCTGTGCTGGGGGTGGCTGAATAGCTGCCCGCAATGGGAAGTGGGGAATGAATTCCATATTTTGCTCTGCCTGTGCACACAGCTTGTGCTTTACGTGCTCCTTTAGCTCAGCCCATGAGTTTTCTCAGTTTTACCCTCCTGAGTCTCTCCTCATCCCCCTGGGAGGGAGTGAGTGGCTATGTGGGGCTGAGTTGCTGACTGGGGTTAAACCACGACATTTTCCCACCACCACCATCCCCAGAGCTGCTGTGCAGTGGGACTTTTTGGCATCACCAACCCTGTGGTCACACACAGAACTGGTTTTGCCCCAGCAGGTGAGGACAGCTCACACTGCCCCATCCTCTGTCTGAAGAGCTGCCTTGCAGCTCTTAACCTGCAGGATCACCCTGGCTAAACATCAGCATCTCAAGGCTGGGAAGCAACAACTGGAGAGAAAATCAGGCAGCCAAAAAAATGCAGGGAGGCAGCTGAGAACGTTGGGATGGCTCCGAGCCATCATTCACATTCACAAGAATGTGTGACACGAAAGTTCATGCACAGGGAGAGACAGGGACCCTATTTTTAAAACATCACCAAAAAGACACTGCAGAAGTAGTTTTATAGTACTTATCTCCTCTTTACTGTGAGGGTAGTGAGGCCCTGGCTGGCACAGGATGCCCAGAGAAGCTGTGGATGTCCCATCCCTGGAAGTGTCCAAGGCCAGGCTGGATGGGGCTCTGAGCAACCTGGGATAGTGGAAGGTGTCCCTACCCGTGGCATGGGATTGGAACAGAATTATCTTTAAAAATGATTCTGTGATCCGTGTGAGGATGCAACACTCAGGTTTTACTTCTGGGCATTTGGCGAGGAAAGATCTTCCATGCCCACAATCACCCCCCAAGTGAATTTTTCTCCTAGAGGAGACAATCTGGTTTTAAAACGTTCCTGATTCTGCTGTACCAAGTGCTAAGAAATCCACACTTTCCCTTGCCATGTAATTTAATAACCCAAATGGCTTTATCAAAGCAGTTGAAGCTCCACATCAGGGCTTGAGAAGATGTCAGGAGAAGGATTAACAAAGTTTTGGGAAGGCCTAAAAAATAATTCAGGGCAGAATAGGCTTTCCTTGGCTTATATTTCTTGGCTTCTTGGCTTATTTTTGGCCATCGGAGAAAACCCATCTCGCTGTGAGGGCATGAGGTTAAAACTGCTACTGGTCAAGCTGAATTGGACTGTGAGTGGGAATACTGGTGATGAGTTTATCCACTATTTGAACAATGTGGGTAAACTGGGAAAAAAGGATGCTGCCACTTGCTGTTAAACATATTTATTACCTGTTCAACCCACTTGGCATAGAAGTCTTACTGCAGTACAAAATGCTTCCAGCTGAAACACCACCGTTACAGGGCCAGGGGGTGCCCACAGGCTCCTTGCCCTGTTTTTTGGGCACTCAAACCCAGCTGCTTACCACTGGAGGAAGCAGCAACCTCCCAAAGCCTGGGCTTCAGCAGGTGCGAGAGAAGCTGGGGCCTGTTTTTACCTCCTCAAAGAGCAGTGAAACCTGTAGCTTAAACAGCACTTGGCTTTTCCTCTAAATAGCGGTGGATTTTTCCATAAGACAGGGTGGTGAGTTGGCTGCTCTCACTGCCCTCCACGAGTCAGGTCCTGTGGGCTCTCCCCTCACCCACCATCCTCCAGCACGTGGCAAAAGGTAGCAGCACTTCCATCAGCAACACGAGTGCGGGTTGGTGGTTGTGCTTCTTTTTTTTTTTTTCCCTTCCCCAAAGGGAATTTATTGCTTTCGTAAGGCAGCTCTCTGGACTGAAGTCCTCCCTTTATCTGCAGAGCCACCGGAGCTGATTGTACCCAGTAATTTTCCTGCTGGTGACCCACGAGGAGGTGCAGCTCCTCAGCTGGGGACAGCTGTGTCCCAGGGGTGCCATTAGGCTGTGACTCAGCTGTCAGGAGGTCTTGCAAAAACTGGGTGTGGGCAGTGCCCCGCTCCCGGCTCCAGCCTGGGCTGCTGCTGAGGCAGTGCTGAGGAGGCCTGGCTGCTTCTCTCCACAGCTGCCCTGGCTGCGGCCTGGTTTGGAACTGGTGTGCCTCACGGTTTGGAACCCGGTGTGCCTCACAGTTTGGAGCCCGGTGTGCCCCACGGTTTGGAACCCAATGTGCCTCACGGTTTGGAACCCAGTGTGCCTCACGGTTTGGAACCTGGTGTGCCTCACAGTTTGGAACCTGGTGTGCCCCACGGTTTGGAACCTGGTGTGCCTCACAGTTTGGAACCTGGTGTGCCCCACGGTTTGGAACCTGGTGTGCCTCACAGTTTGGAACCTGGTGTGCCCCACGGTTTGGAACCTGGTGTGCCTCACGGTTCGGAACCTGGTGTGCCTCATGGTTTAAATCCTGGTGTGCCGCATGGTTTGGAACCTGGTGTGCCTCACGGTTTGGAACCTGGTGTGCCTCATGGTTTAAATCCTGGTGTGCCTCACAGTTTGGAACCTGGTGTGCCTCATGGTATAAATCCTGGTGTGCCTCGTGGTTTGGAACCCAATGTGCCTCACAGTTTGGAACCTGGTGTGCCTCACAGTTTGGAACCTGGTGTGCCTCACATTTCGGAACCTGGTGTGCCTCATGGTTTAAATCCTGGTGTGCCTCGTGGTTTGGAACCCAATGTGCCTCACGGTTTGGAACACAGTGTGCCTCACAGTTTAGAACACAATGTGCCTCACGGTTTAAAGCCTGGTGTGCCTCACGGTTTGGAACCCGGTGTGCCTCATGGTTTAAAGCCTGGTGTGCCTCATGGTTTAAAGCCTGGTGTGCCTCACGGTTTGGAACCCGGTGTGCCTCATGGTTTAAAGCCTGGTGTGCCTCATGGTTTAAAGCCTGGTGTGCCTCACGGTTTAAAGCCTGGTGTGCCTCACAGTTTGGAACCCGGTGTGCCTCATGGTTTGGTGCCAGGTATGCCTCACGGTTTGGAACCTGCTGTGCCTCACCAGGGCATTTCTGAACCTGTCCAGCTCTGTGTTGGGCCTGCTGGAAGGTGGAACTCGACCCCTCACGCTTCCTGCAGCTCTCTGTGCCTGGGCAGCCTTTGGCCTTCTGCTGAGATGGTCTGTCTGTGCGTGGGTCAGCACGGGAGCGATGTCAGCCTTCTGCCTCTGATCCTGACAGCAGGATCCACTTTTGCCCCTGGGAGAGGGCTGCCAGAAGGGAAAGGGAAGGCAGGGATCTGCTCCTGCTGCAAGCCATGACAGCATTTCAGGTATCACATGAGAAGGACGTGCAAGATGAAGTCAGCCCATGCTGCTAGAGCAGGAGTCAGAACATAAATCTCAGGACAGAGCACTCTGTGTGTGGGGAAATCCTGAACACCCAACATGAGAGCAAGGAGGCCATGCTGGCAGGCCTGACCTCTCTCCGGAGACATGGAAACAACTGCAGAGGCTCACAGGCCACACATTGAGACCCAGGGTTCTTCTGCACATTTTTCTTACAGTGTAACAAACTTATCAACTTGAACTGGTGTTAAAAAAAAAAAACAACTGCTCAGAGCCATTCTGCAATCAAACAGCTTTTATTGAACTCTTTATATTGTACATTTGTGAACATCTGTGCAATAAATACAGCTCATGGTGTTGATTTTTCCCAGCTCCTTGAAGCATAAGGAGTCTTCCCTTTCCCTTAGTTGACACTCCACAGTAAGAAAAGCTGTTGGATGACAGGGGCAATGTCAGGAAGCTCCTGACAGTGAGCCTTGTGTGAGATTTATAACAGCAAGCAGCAGTTTTCAGAAATGAGCTTGGTGGGCAGATGAGACTGGTCTGGCTGCTTAGAGAAACCTCAGCTAGCCAGAGTTCTGGAGTCAGCCACAGCTATTGCAAGAAATGGCAGACAACACTGGACGTGACAACAGGAAAATGATCCTTAAGTCATTGCCTGGTCACTGCTTGCAAAATATTGTGCAGATTTTACTGAATAGTTGTCTTCAGATGAGAAAATAAAAAGTATTTTTGCAGAGCCAACATTAGGACTGATATTCTCTTACAGTGACAAACAAATACAGCATAAATTGTTAATAAAAATATCCATGTGCAAAATAGTTCTCAGGTTTAGTCAGTGTTTGTGTGAGCAGCACAGGTAAACAAAAGATGAAGGCACTCACTTCAGAAAAAAAAATACAGTTCTGTTCAGGCTCTGGCCTTCAGCTTCAGGTTAAAGACTGAACAAACTGTAGTGTCTTTCTTGGTCTTCAGAGCATTTGAAATAAAGATGAGCCCAGTTTCAATATAGGCCTACCATGACTAACCAGGACCAGGCCAGCAATGAGGTTCTCAGACATGCAAGAAAGCATCACATTTACAAGCTTTTGCAGAGGAACTTCAGCCCTGCTGGATTCCCTGTCCCCTTCTCTTTGCTGCCTTCATCCCTCCTATGGAAAAGAGCTCTGGAAAGTTTTTCAGTCATGTAGCAACTCCATTTATTTACCCAATTCCTCTGGTCACACTGGGCTGCTGCTGTGAATAAAAGGGGCTGGTGGCAGCTTTTTCCTCCCTGTGCCAGGTCAGAACAGGAGACAACCCCTTTCATAACAAACCCAGGGAAGCAGCTGAATTTTTCTGGATCCTTTGGCTTACTTGGAATGCTTCAGACTCCCATCCCTTCTTCTTCCCTACCATTTCTAACCACCCCCTATGTCTCAGTCTACAATACTGCCAGTTTTCATGGCATTACAGAGATTAATGTATGAACAGTGAACTAGAAAAACAGATCCAAATCTTTACACTTGTTTATAATCCATTAATTGGCTGCCCCACCTTTAATTCCTCTCTTGTGCTGTTCTGAAAAGCAGCTTTGGGAGCCTCCTTCTACCATTTTCATATTTCTTGCTGAAATCAGTTAGGTCAGGACACGGAGCTTTTGCAGGGGAAAAGGACAAACCTCAGCTACTCAAGCACCTCTCTCCTCGCTACTGTCAGCAAAGGTCAGATGGAAAATGGAGAAAAAATAAAAATCAGATAAAAGCCAGAAAAGTAAACATTCAAAGGCCACAGTAATGCCAAAATCTAGCAGCAGTGACATCTACAATGGCAGCAAACACTTCAGGTCATAGCATCCAGTGAGGTACATGGGTTCTTTTACAAGTGTGGGGATCAAAGGATGTAGTAAAAATACGTAACAAAGAAGTCTGTCTTCTCTGTAAATTAAGATGTGGAAACGTACCTGACAATAGCATGTCAAGTAATTGGAAAAGGAGTTTAGAAGCTTGGCTGAAATACTGTTGTTTCAAGGGGTACAACTGACCATTCACTGACTCCCAGTACTAAGAAATATCAAGGATGTTAAAAGCACAAGGATCAAAGACCCTGCCCTTAGCTGTGGTTAAATTATTTATGACCCCTGGTGAAGTAGCTAAGAAATACTGCTTGAAAGATGAGTTATGAGGCTCTGCCAAGCAGCAACAGAGGTAGGACAGAGCTGTTCAGCCTAGAAAAGTTAACACAGATTTGAACAGGGGATTTTAACACACAGGTACACACATCTGGTACAGGTTCACCTTTCCGCTACTTAGAGCAGCCAGCCTGGGGTTGCTCCTGCAGTGAGGGGCAACAGAGAGACACAAATCACTGCACTGCATAAGGGGAAAGATATTTTAAAGAAATCAATCACCCTTTAGAACCTTTCAATTACTATCAAAGTTGTGCATTTTTACTTTATAGTCTTTTTTTCCAGAACCTTGGGAAATGTTGTCTTAAATCTTAAAGAAGTGTATGAATTTAATGGCAAACCACAGTTTAAGGTAAGGATGGCTTACATCCCTTCAGCAATAGCCCCAATCTGAAGGGATAGCCAATGCAGGACTTTTCTCCTGGAATAAGGCACTGCAGTGCAGGAGTACCTGAACAAGATCTGGAAGAGTTTACAGCTCTCGACAGATTATCTTTGGCTCTTCTAAAACAGGCACAAAAAAAGGCACTCTAAGATAAGTAAGAGAGTGGGGAAGGAACAGGAAGGTAATAGATGAAACAGCATGATTTTAAAACACCTTCAGGCAAGGAGATTGATCTTATCTTTTAAATCTTTCCACTCGTGTTCACTTATCAGGGTACCATTGGAAAAAAAAATACAGGTCTGTCCTGGCAGGGAAATCTGTGTACTGTGTAAAACAGTGTCACAGGTTCATGTTTGTCACTTCACTGCCACACCTCTCCTCAAACTAGCTTTTCCTCAGAGCAGATGGTTGGAGCAAATCTCAGCTCCAGCCTGCAGGATTTTCTCTTGTCTTACAGTGATGCCACCGAAAGAAAAACCCTCCTTTCTTCTCCCCATGCCCCGGTCCCAATTTTGTCTCCACACAGGTAATACCTAACTTAACACCCTTGAATGGGGGGGAAAAAAAAATCCAGAACTTTCCAGAGCTCTCTTGGGCCTCTGCTTCAGTAACTCTTTATTTCAGCACATTTTATGAATCTGAAACGTTTTGGAAAGCCAGACTTTAGACATAACAAGTAAGGAACACACCGGTTAATTCAGGCAATATTTTTTACACATACATATATATATATATATAGGTAAAAAAATAAATTGTCTTGATAAGAAATATTGCTTAACCTGATTAAGAAACAAGTCCCAGAAGCTGTGCAAAACAGCAAGACACATTGGCTGTATAGCTGACACCAGGATAGATAACTGTTTATTTTCAGAATTAAAAAACAAAAATAAAACCAACCAAAAAAACCACCTTAAGACCATTCTACTTAAGACATAAACCTGATTCTTTGTTGGAGATTGCAAAATGTTGAAGAGGCTCCAGGTTGCTGCTTGGCTTTAGATGAATTTCCTCTCCCGCTCCCGTGCAGTCACAAAGTTTAGGAGGTCGATGGCAGTCACAATGCCAAACACCATCTGCCGCTTGCTGGAGGAGCCATCCGTGTGATCTGCACAGAAAAGAAGGGAATTCTGGCTTCAGGAGGCACAAACACACCCCTTCTTGCTTGGTTTTAGTGGCACTGTTTGCAAAATCAGGGCCCAGGACATCCCAGCTCCACCAGCCCGGAGCTGTTTTGACTCTGGTGACCCTGGCACACACGAAGGGCACCTTGGCCAAGAGTCACAGAGGAAGTGACAAAGATTTTCAGCTCAGAAAGGCTCCTCAGCAAAAGGGACACTGAAACATTATGGAAGGAAGGATAAGAGTCCACCCGATTTCTTTTTCTTGACATGAAAATTCAAACCAGGCCCTCTGTTATAAAGTGTATTTTCCTCAAACATTTATTACTTGAAACTGCTCCAAGTGGCACTACCCCACTGGAACCAGGGGCCACTTGGATGGCTCAATGGAACCACATTTGAGGAGGAAATGTGACACAACCATCTTCCTGCATGCCTGTCAAATACAGAATCAGTATAAAAACCACAACACAACATTTCCCCATTTATATCCAAAAAGCTTACTAACCATTTAATCTTTGCTGCATTGAGAGCACAGGTTCAAGGGATTTTTTTCATTGTGAGCCTAAGCCTTTGACCTGGGAACCAAGTGGCCCTTTATCTATTGTCTAAAATTCCTTGTTCCTAAAGTCTGACTGTACTGAGATGTTTAGTCTGCTTCTATACTCAGTTTTTTCAGTCAGCTGGACTGTCCTGGGCTTTTTGTTTACTCAGTCTCAGTTGCACTGCACATTTCCAGTGAGATTCTAGGTTTATAAATAGTCAGCCCAGCCAAAAGCACATCCTTAAGGAGATTATCAGGAACAGCCCTAAATTTGATGACTCTTCTTCTTCCAGTTATAATTGAGAAGCTGTCAAATAAATTCATCTGGCAAGTCTTAATATTGTTTGGCTTGTTTCTCAGTGTTTGTAACTTCACAAGTTGTCTACTACAAGGAAGATGAAACAGGACAAAATATTATTCACATATAAGAGTGAAATACCCCAGCTCTGAAGACTTATTTGGTCTTACTAATCATGGAATGGTTTGACTTGGAAGGGACCTTAAAAATCATCTTGTTCCACCCCTGCCAAGGGCAGGGACACTTTCCACTACCCCAGGTTGCTCCAAGCCCTATCCAACCTGGCCTTGAACACTTCCAGGGATGGAAGTCACTGTTAGCAGCACACAGTTAGACACGGAAAGAGGATTTTTCTTCTTTGGAGCTCACTTTACACATTCATACTCGCACTTGCTTCTTGCTACCACTCAAAGATTTGCTCTCACAAGGTGCAGTACTTTGTACTCACATTGAATTTGTTCATGAACCACCAGAGCAAAGTGGTCTATTTCCAGGATATGAGAGAGTTTCCCCAAGTTGTCTTTCAGGTTAATCTGAGGAGAGAGTTACAAAACTTGAATAAAATGGTCCTTTCTATATTTAGTGGTCAATAATCCCCATCTACTTCGTGCAGAACTAAAATCAATACATCAGAATTTGTGTGCTGCTCCCATCTGAAGTATAAGAAAACAACAAATCAGGACCAGCTTAAAAGATCAATTTTCTTTGTTTCTAATTTCCAAGAAAACAAAGTACTACATAAAGTTATTAGTTCTGATTCTGTAAACACAATGAATATAAATGAAGATTTGAAAAATGCTAATAATCAAAGAAGGTCAAGTGTTCAATGTGTCTTAACAAAAGAAGTTACCATAAAACTCTTTATACTTGGTGATTTTATTCTAAAAGGACTGTGCAAAAGTGAATGAATCAGGCTGCAAATCATTGTGGAAGTGAATATGATCTACAAAGGCTGAAAAGCCCAAACAAGCCAAAAACAAAACCAAGGGTGAAAGATTGCTCAGCCAACACTGTATTCAGGTGCAAATCAAGGAACTGAGAATTAAGAACTCTTTTTTTGTGAAGTTCAACTTTGCTAAGACTGAACAAGAAAGCACCCTGTGTTAATTCTGCAAAAATACAGATACTTCCAAAACACTTCAGCAATCGCCTGCTGCAATCATTTAAAAAAATCCCTAAAACTGTTCATATATGATTTAACGCAGGAGGCAGCAGCCACAGCTCCATTAACCAGGTGACTCTCCCCAGTACCCTCCATCTGACACACTCTTACCACTGAACTAACATCTGACTTCACAAGGATGGCTCTTCTCTCCACTAGCATTTGTTTGGACTGGCAAATTATCCTGTGACTGCTGATTCAAATCCCTGGAGCACAATCATACCAGGGACTTTCCAAAAAGCTGTAACCATTCTGCTTCCATTCTAAGAGATTGCCACAAAAGCATTGTGGTGATCCTATCAAAGCAGGGTGCTCATGGTACAGAATCACAGAATGGTTTGGGGGGGAAGGAACCTTAAGGATCATCCAGTTCCAACCCCTGCCATGGGCAGGGACACCTTCAGACCAGGTTGTTCGGAGCCCCATCCAAGCTCTCCTTGAATACTTCCATGGATCGGAAATCCACAAGCTCTCTGAGCAAGCTAAAAAAGCCAAAAGATCCATCTTTCCAAAATATACCCTTGCCCTGGTTTACAGGCTGAGCCTCTTATTTGATGCGTGCTGTGGTATCCCATGTAGGAGATCAGAAGTCATTTTGGTGACACAGATGATTCATCTTCCCAACTTCACTCAAGCCTTATCAGCTTGACTAAAGTGGTAAGAAAAGCAAAATCCACAATACTTCTGAGGTTATGTGCATTCAACCATGTTTCTCCATCAACCCATCAGCTCAAATTGAAAATAACAATTTTTAGTTAACATGCCAGCAGTACCACCGCTTGTGTCACTCCCCTTCCAGCCTCCACCAAGAAAATAGCAGAAATAAAGGGAAAAGAAATGGTTAAGCTCTTCTTTACTGAAGAAGCCTCAGAAACTCCAAGCTGCCCATGGCAAAAGCCACAACCTCAGAAGTGCAGAGAATTGGCTGATGCAGCCAACACCAGTGTAGGCACAGAAACCATCACACACCACCAGCCCCAGAAACTCTCGAGGTGTCCAAGTGAGGGAGAACATGAACTAAGCAGTTGTGTTACGCACCACATTTCCCCATGATGCTGGATTATCTGTCTGGGGAGGAAAAGATAAATTTACATTTGTCCATAAAGAACCAGCACCCCTGTTCAGCCTCAGGGTGGCTCACAGGTTGAACAGAAGCATTACACAAACTTCCAGAACACAGCACTCAATCTACTTTGGGACAGCGCTGAAACTTGAAGCCTGGTGAAAACTAAGTCAAACATTCCATATTCTTAAAAGAAAATTCTTTGCTCAATAACAGCTGCTGGCTCCAGGTAAACCTTCCCCAGCCTGTGTAGTGTCAGCACACCTAGTCTAATGCTTGCAACCAGAGAACCAGGAGCTGCAGAATATATCTGCCTACCTGTTGAAATTGCTTGTAGATTACTTTTCTGACTTCATCAGAAGGCTTAACTTTTCCAACAAGCAGTGAGGAAAGCATGTTACCCAGGGTAACCATGCCCAGAATCACCCTGGGGAAGGAGAGAGGAGATAGGGATAAACAACACAAAAGCCTCAGGTGCTCCTGTAGAAAAAAGCATCCACTCTCAGCCAGCCTGGAGGAGTCAGTTCAGCTACTTCATGGTATATGCAGCATTATTGATGGGATACTTGGATTCTGTGTGTCTGCAGGAGATAGAGAACAGTTCTCAGAGGTTCTGGAGACTCACGCACAAATCAGCAGGTGCTGTGGGTCCTTCTGGGCATCAGGACCTTTGTATCTCTGCTCCTCACAACTGGAGAGAGTTACCCGCAATCTCAGAGAGCTTTTGGAAAGCACGAACTACTTCCTTTTTTAAAAATCTCATCTGTCCTTTTGAAAGGTTGGACAGCCAGAGACACGCTCACCCCAGTCTGGCTCATTCCCATTCTCCCTACAAAGATCTACAAATATTCATCCCTCAGCTCAGCACAACTGAGCAACTCTTCAATACTCAGCCTGTCTGCAGGAGACCTGCAGGGTAAGAAGGCACATTCCAGCTTGCTGGGTGCACCCTGGTTTATAGGGGTCACTGCAGAACTGCACTGTAACACAATGTGCTTGAAGAAACTCTGTGAAAGCTCTGATGGAGGTGGGCACGTTTGGGGTTGGTTGTTTTAAACAGGAATTTTTGCTTTAAGTTAAACAGGTATTATTAAAAAAAAACAACAAAAAATTATCCTGCAGAGACACACTGAATAATTATATCATAATAATCATTAGAATCATGCGAAGGGCAGGACAGTCCTGGCGTGGAAGCACAAAGTCCAGCACTGGTGTGTTCAAGGCAACATTTCTGAATTGTGTTACTATAAACAAAAAAGGATGAGTGAGGAGGCATTATACTTCCAGTAAGCATTTAAAAGACATCCCTGAGGACCTGGTGAGGGAAGTGATACATATGGATGAAGAGTGATATATGTGGACATACCCAGATTCATCAACAACTGGTACCTGGTCGAATCCCTTCTCCCGGAGAATTTCCACAGTCTTGGCACAGGTAACAGTTGGCAGCACAGTCAGGGGAGCAGAAAGGCTCAGTTCCTGAACACTGATGTTCCACCACCTGGGGATGGAATAAAAAACAAACCCATGCAAGCCTTATGGAGAGAACAGAACCAGTTCTTCATGCACAGTGGGCTCTAGCACTACAGGAATGAAAAAAGGAAAAGTCAGGATTCAGCCAGAGCCAATAAAGCTTCAGGGCTCTCAAGTTTTATCCCCAATATCAGAAAGTCACTGAAGTGTTAGAAGGTTTGATGACTGAAACCCTTTTCCTCATTTCATCTATTTTCTGTCATTACAGATAGTTAGTGGAGAGCACTAATGTCCCAAATTTCATTATTTGTATCTTAGATGGAAAGTGTTGTGCTCCTACTCAAAGACCGATCTGTATTTACCATCATTATAGGCAACAATTTAGGGAAGATTCCCTTCTACCTATGTAGACTTGCAGTGCTTTGCACTCAAGAACTCTGATTTTGGAAGGATTCTTTGCATACTTCCTTTTATTTTAAATTCCAGATATAATGCTTTTCATTTAAAAAAACCAATCATTAAGTACCAAATTTTCTTCTGCTGCCATACAACTCAAGGAAGATGTCAACTAATTAAAGCAGATTTGATTAATAGCTGCAATTATACATCAAGACAATAGCATGGAAGATCAACTAAGTCAAAGAAGAAGTGTAAATTGAAATGAGTTTTAAATTAGCAACTGCCATAAACTCAATTGAATAGACTCATGAAAATCCAAATGGATCTGACAGGCTTACCAAGGTTTGTTGCCAAGGTCTTCTTCTTTCATGAACCCTTTCTGAATCATCCATTTGTCACTCAAGAACTTGGACCTGCAGAGCACCAGGAAGCAAAAAGCTCATTAGCAGGGGTTGAACATCTGACAGCAAACAGAGGCAACTGTTCACAGCTCACTGTCACCAACAGCTAAAGTGTAATTGGAAATGGACCATCATTTGCCATCCAAGCTCACCAGCCAGGGACATGGGGAAGAAATACTCATGGGAAGAAAAAAGAATTGCATAGGAAACAAAGCTCCAGCTGCATCAATCCCTTGGAATACAGCCTGGGATGGAGATGTGTCTGTCTGTCTGCAGCTTCTGTTTGTCCAATATTGAGCTGGATGCAACAGCAGTCAGGAAACACAGGTCAAAATACCACGTTTTGAGATACGTTTCAATGTGGCTGGAGAAAAACTTCTCAGCACAGCTCAAAGCCCTGACACTTCCACCTTTAAACTCACCCTGAGTGTGGCTGCTGCTGCAGGAGTGCTGGGTCCTGCTGTAGGCATAGGGACCTTCCAGGAATGGGATAACACCAGTGATCCCACGTAAATAACACAATGAAAGCAAGTCCATGCTAACAAGTGATGATTATCTACTGAAATCAGAGCTCAGCTTTAAAAGGGAAAAGATCCTCCCTTGCTCCACGATTTTGGACACCTCAGAACTTGTGCCCCAAAGACATTCCTTGCTGGGATAACTGAGTGTTATAAGGAGGTCTGAGGGACTGCCTCACCCCTTTCCCAGAGAGAAACCCAGCAGGTCCTTACATGTAGTTCCTGATGGAGTCAGGGCAGATGACAACACAGCGCTGACCCTCCTTCAGTTCCTTGGCCGCCTTCACAGCTACCGACATGGCACTGCCTGAGCTGCCACCTGCCAAAACACACAGCAGGGACAAAACTGTCAAGTTCTAAGCGAAATGACAATCATCAGAGGAGAAGAGGAGAAAGAATAGACAAGCCCAGAGTGAGGAAGACAGGTTCTGAACTGGAAGGAGGTCTCTGATCTGCACAAGGCTTCAGCCTCCCAGGTACTACTCAGAGAAAGCCAAAGGATTCCCATCTGCTCTTACCACACAGAAGTCCCTCCTCTCGGATCATCATCCGTGCTAAAGCAAACGACTCCTCATCATTGCTCTTGTACCACTGGTCCACTGTCTGGGGAGGGGCAGGAGACAGAAACAAGGGTCTGTTTAAATGAGGAGGGAGACGGGAACTACACAACAGTGTGAATTCAGCCCAGGCTCTTTGAGGGAGCAGCTGCCCTACTAAGCCTGGGTTTCCATCCTCCTCCAAATGCCAGGTGGGGTTTTTTGCCAAGGTGAGACGATCACATCAGCTCAACAGGCTCCTTATTGGAACCCTGCAGTGACAGCAGGCTGCGAGACTCAGCCTCAGACAGCATCCTCTGCTCAGGATACTATCATACCACTTCGTCCAGGAGGGGCTGGGATGCTTGGTTGGAGGGGATTTCTTTGTTGCTTAGTTGTTGGGTTTCTCATTTGTTTGTTTTTACTGTGTGTGTTTTGTGGTTGGTTTTTCAGGTGTGTTTTGGGGGTTTTTTAAGCATAAAAATAAGCGTGTGTTCTAGGAAAATGTTATCTCCTCACAGCATTTTGACCTGGCATTGTAAAATGAATGTGGCCAGTACAGAAGCCTTTCAAGGGCTGTTTATGCTGATGGAAGAACAGGAATAGCTCCTGTTCTTCCATCAGTCCTCCCATTTCTGCTCAAAGAAATACTTCCCCAAGTTTTCCCTCTGCCTTTAACCTCCCTCCTGCATCCCAGCGGAGGCAAAGGGCAGAAAACCAAGCTTTACTTACAGATCTATCCAACACTGTGGGGACAAAATCATATCCAATTCCTTCCACTTCATACATTGTCTTGTCAGTCTTGTTCAGCTCTTCTGGTTCAGCAAGGATGGAGCCTTCAGGATCCACACCTATAATCTGGAGAAGAAATTTCCACTCAGGCCACCAAGACACACAGCTTTGGAGAGCACAGCCCCTGTGAGCACTGGCCTTGTCACAGCTGCTGGTGTCACACAGCCAACCTGTTCATCTCCTCCTGGCAGCATTCACCTTGCCTGGGAGCAAAATGCTTTGTTGCTTCTGACCCCTTGGAAACCCATCCCATCTCCTGGGGCTGTGCACACTGAGGGACATCGCTTGTTCTGCACAGGTTTTGCTTGGTTTAAACAGGAAACAGGGTTTCCCTGAGACAAGATTGTCCTCAGCCACGTCAGGCATCATTACAGACAACTCATTTTGCATCAAGTGCAAGCTGATCAGTTTTATTTCCTTCACCACTCCCTGCCTGTGTAGGGAAATATTCATGATTGAAGCAGGATACCAAATTCTGAGGCAATCTAACACATCACACAGGTAAACACACACGTTGTTGTTGTGTGCAGAGACAATTCCACTGGGGACAAGCTCAGCAGCTCCAGAGCTGTTGGGGAAGGCACAGCCAGGGAGGAAACTCAAGGCTGCAGAGCACAGACCAGAGAAAGAGGTTTCCCAGACACTCCATGGAGGGATCTGAGGGTCAGTGTTCATCTGCTGAGCCAAACCTGAACTCTGGTCACCAGTGAGTCCAGAGCATGATGATTTCAGACACTCAGCCAGAACTACCTTCTAACTGAGAACACCCAAGAGCTTCCCAGAGAGACCCAGGGCAGGCTTTCAAGGAATGGGATGTGCCAAGTGGGGCGGTTTGAGGAAACCCTGAAGAGAAAAGTATTGGGTTTGTCACTTACTTTGCAACCTGGACACTTCTCCTTCAGCTTCCTGGAGATGCCAGTGATGGTACCTCCTGTGCCAGCCGTGGCCACCACCATGTCCACCTTTCCTGTTTAAGGGAGAGAAGGCAGTTGTGAAATCTCCAACAGAATGATGGGTTGGAAGCTCACACCTAAGCATGGACTTCCTTCAAAAAAATGCAGAAAGTGGCTGAAAAGGGCAAGATAGGGCTCTTTGCTTCCCAGGAGCTGTTATGAGACCTACATTGCTCAATCATCATTTTCTCCAACAAGGGTTTTGAAATGTCCACCCAGAGGTCTGGCAAGGCACCAGTCTGTGGCACTTTGGACACAGCTGGAGGTGGCCCACAGAGCTGACAGCTGCAGCTTTCCTGTTATTGTATTTGCTGATCCAGATGATTCATTCTCTAAGTTCAACTGAGCAGCCCATTATGTTTGTTAATTAACTGAATGAGTGCCAAAAGCATGGGATAGGCATCCCTGGAGAGAACTTTAACACAACTACTCCCTCCTTTTCACATGAAAAACACTGTTTTGGTCACTAGCACTCAGAGTGAGTGTGGATGTGATAGTTCATCCCTCTGTCACCACCTACAGCTTCTCTGGTGCATCCACATGACAGCTTTGTTAATTTAAAAAAAAAAAAAATTTAAAAGGTCACCAATTCACACACAAAATCAATTGCTTACCAGCCAAAAGAATTGCACCCCACCAAGCAGGGGTAACTGAAGAGTGCCTGGCCTGTCAGGAAAAGTAGATACAAAGAAGAAGCCTAAAGCTGGAACTCATCTGGATTCTCAGATTCAGTTTGTGGGGTGGTAGCTTGTAAAAGTGTACTCACTTGAACCCAAAGTTTGTCACAGAAGGACAAGCCAGTCTCCAAACAGCTAGAATTTTAGGAGGGAGGAGAACCTTTCACACATTCTTCATCTTAATGAGAATGAATTTAATAGCTGGTTTTCTTACCAGAGGGTCCCATCCGAAACTGTACTGTTTAATAAGGCAGGACTGGAGCTTTCTGTATGACTCCCTTCTATTCCCTACGGAAATGCCCACAAGGCTGCAGCATCCCATGGAATGTCTCCATCGGCTCTCAAACCAACCCCTGAGCTGAGGAATGAGCCCAGCTGAAGCTTTGCTGCCACAGCTCAGCCCCTTCTGGTGCTCAGCAGCCCAGAGCCAACACTGAAGAGACCCCTGCAGAGCCAGAGGGTCCTGCTGGTGACAGCTGTGACACAGAGCAGTGTGTGCTCCTGATGGCTCCTCAGTGAAGATGCTTCCAGTCTATTGGAGTATTTGGCCTGGGACTGTTAAAATACCTATTTCTGTATTTGTGATCAGAGAAGAATGATCCTGTTTCATACCAGTCTATCTATGGTGCTTTTTTCTGAGGTAACTAAAGCATCACTGCTTTCCCCACCTGCTCACAAGCAGAGGAATCTAAAACCCAAAGAATTCTTCTTTAATGGAAAAAAAAAATCATTACTATGACTACTGAAATGAGGTAATTCTATAACGACACACAGCACACGTATGGGGTTTGCTTTATCAAAATCCATGCATTTCTCATCCAGCCCAGGTCTCGTTCTCCAAACAACAGGGCACTACCAGGAGCTTGTTGAAGGGGTCTAGCAGTAGAGCAGGCTTACCATCACACTGCTGCAGGATCTCCTCAGCTGTGGTGTCATAGTGTGTCAAAGGGTTGCTGGCATTGCGGTACTAAATTGAAAGACAGAACAGCCACGAGGTAAACCAGAAATACAAAAATCACATTTTGAGCCAGTTCAAAAACACTTCAAACAATCCCCAAGCCCCATAACATCTACACATACTCTCTGCAGACTGTTTCATTGTGTATTATCTGGACCTAGGCCTGAGGGGAGATACAACTCTCCTAAGTGACCTAATTTAAGCACAGTCCTAAGGTGCCAGCACCCTCCCATGCCCAAATCAGTCCTGTCAGTGGGACAGCTACTCTTAGCAACATGACCCCTGTGTCCATTCCTCCTCACAGGATTGCCAATTCAGTGGAAATAGACTCGGTAAGTGCTGTAGCTCTGGCAATCACCAGCTCATTGCTGCTCTCTAGTGACTGTAAAAACTTCCTTTCCTACAGTGCAGCAACTGCTGAGCTCCAGCTCCAGATTTGGGGCATCTTCTCCTCCAGAGACATATGGAGAGTGTTGAACAGACAACCCAGGACACTGCAGAGCCTCCTCCATGCTACACCTGCACCTCTGACACCTTGGCTCTCACCTGGTCTAGGATGTGTGCGTTGGGAATTTCATTCTTCAGTCTCCAGGCCACTCCCACGTGAGATTCAGGAGAATCAAATCTGGCAGTCGTTGGGGTCCTCACAATCTCAGCACCCAGAGCTCTCAGGACATCCACCTGCAGCAAATAAAGGTGATCACAAAGCCCCAAAATACCCTCAACAGGCTCCTTCACACTCAGCCCCGAGCCCAGAATATTCACAGAATATTCAAAACTTCAGCACTGCCTTCCTTCACCCTCTGCTCAGCGAGGGACAGCTAACCCAGGGCACAGGTAACCCCTTCCATGTGCCAGGCAAAGCTCAGGTTGTCTTGCCATCTGTGTTTAAAACAGTTATGGGAGTTTTCAAAGTGGCAGAGCTGTGGGGACGGGTCTTAAAGACATTTTCTATCCATGGCTAGCCAGCCTGGATTTCTCTGGGCGCTGGCAAAAGCCCCTCAGCAGAGTTTTGCCTGGCCAAGAGCCCAACCTTTGTTTTGCTGAAGCCCCAGCACTCACATGCACCAGGAACTCTGTGAGTGCAAACACGTTTACTTTCAAATCCTAGCAAACAGCAGCAGCTCTGACCTTCTCCATGCTCATTTTCTCCGGCATGACGATGATGCAGCGGTAACCCTTCACTGCCGCAGCCAAGGCCAGCCCGATCCCTGCAGGCAAGCAAAGGCACGCAGAGCACTCGGTGAGCAGCAGCAAAGCACAGAACCCACAGTGCCAGCTTTGGCATGCCCTGGCTTTCAGATCTTCACCAGAGGCTTGACTACAGTGTCTCTAGAGGGCTGGCAAAGGGAAAGTTTCTGCTTGTTGTGGTTTATAGATGCTGATACTTGTTTGAGGTTCACGGCCAAGAGAAAGTTTAGCCAAGGGTGGGGAAACTTGACATGTGCAGACTGCTAGCTTTATCACATGCACATCACCTTCCTCCTGTCTCACCCACTTCATTTTTCCAGAAGTAATTTGGGAAAGGAATGTGCTTTAAGCTGGAGGAGACCAGAGGAATCACTTTGATTCTGCCAAAAGATCCGTAGAGCCTCTATTGACTCCCTTCTGCATAAATCCCTATTTGCAATGCGCTAAAACTAAGTCCTCCCTAAAAAGAAATTATTTAGATGCTGTTTGTGATTGAGGTTCTCACACACTGTATCAGTTTGCTACCACAGTGAAGCACCCCTGAGACATCTCATTTCTACTCTAAAAATCTATACCTCCAGCCCAATTCCTGCCTTCCAGCTGGTCACTGCCTGCCCCTGAAGAGCTGAGCTCAGAAACGCTTTCCCTCTGGAAGAGAAGCTTACACTGCAACCAGAGCACCTCTCTGCTGGACAAGCTGAGCTGATCAGGCTGGCTGAGAGGTGTGTGAGGTCAGGCTGCAGCTCCCCTGCTCTCCTGGGCACCAACACATGCAGAGAGTGCATGTTCACTCACAGAGACTTGCTTGTTCAAAGCTCTGTTTCTCTGTGGTGCTGGATTGCATAGGGGAGAAAAAAAAACCCTAATAATTTCTAACTGTTCTTGTAAGAGGAGCATAACTCACACCTAAAGTAATTCAAGTAGTGTTTAATATACTGGGAAGGGAAACAATTTTTCTCAGTATATTATACATAAATATGGATGCCCAAATGCAAAATAAATAAGACAGCAAAGGCTTCATTAAAGCCAATGAAGAGAAGCCATCCAGCTCCTCCTTATCATCTGTGGTGAAGAAAAGATTTTGAGACCTGAACGCTAATACTTTGTATTTTCTGCTGCTGACCTGGAAATGCAGCAAACCTCAAAACAGGACTTTGGCTGAGGGAGAAGTGTGTTGAAGAGAGGATAAAAATATAACACATTACAGTAGCTCTGAGCAGTAGAGAGCAAAAGCCAATTCTCTCAGGTTACTGTGTGCCCTGGTCTTTGCTCTTACATGACAAAAAAACCCAGCTTTCTAAAGTTATTGTCCTGTATCTCCTTCAGTTCTGTCTTTTTGGATTCTGTGGGAAGGACAATCATTTATCAGGTACTGACCCAGAGCGAGAGATGTCATGGTATGACCTTGGGTACTGGAGGAATGCAACACACGTGTGTGCATATCTTCCGCTCCACGCCATTGTTCAGGCAGGAGGCACCGCCACACTCACAGAGGCTGCAGCTGCCCTGAACACCCCCAGAGTCCCCTGGTTCCCCCCAGAGCAGCTGCCAAGCAAACAGCAACAGATGGGACTTGCCAGCTTTCTGCTGCAGGCTGGGGAGCTGGTCACAGTCAGCTCCTCAGCCCAGGCCCTCCAGGAACAATGAACAAAATAAAGATCTGCCTGGTCTGTGTCTATCAGAAAGCAACAGCAGGTGCAAGCCCAGGGAGGAGCTCAGGAACAGGACCAGACACCTCTCCAGAACACCTCAGGCAGGAGGGCAGCTTGGAGCTCACCTCAGGAACTTCCTCAGAGTAGGCAGTATATTTTATATTTAACTATTTCTATTTAACCATGTCCTATATTTTATATTTGACTCAAGGGGAACATTCCAGATGTGTTTGACTCCCCACCAGCACAGCGGCTTAACCCAACTACAGCAGCTTTGACTCAGGAGCCCAGAGATGACTCCAGGCTGCTCAGATCAGAAGCTCTGCCCTGGCCCCTGACTTAAGGGGACTGTTCCTTCCTCCAGCCTTCCAAGGAGGAAAAATGGGCCCAAGTGGAATCTGTTGACAATCCAGGTGTGCAGGAGCTCTGTCACAGCGCTGTGGGGACGCAGCTCATCTCCCATCTCAACTGCACCAGTGTGGGAAGGGCTGCTCCTCAAACCAGGCCCACCTCACCTCACAGAGGGACCATGGGACGTCCCAAACAGAAAAAAGGGGAAGATCAACATTCACACCAGTCTTTTGGGTGCTGTTTTCCCCAATAATTTCAGTCAGACTTGAATTCCTAAAGACTCTAGGGAGTCTGGCCTAGCACTTCGTTTCATTTAAAGCAAAGTAGCTCTGCAATTTAGCAGAACTCCTCCCCAGCTACTCTGGCCAGCACAGGACACTGCAGAATTGCTCCTTGTGTAAGATGGAAGAGGCACTGCTCCCTGCACCACACAGGCAGGAAGAGATCCTCTTTCTTCCTTGCACAGGCTCCTGCCTTTTCCAGGAAAACCACCACAGCATTCCCCCCACTCTTCACTCAGCCTCTCCAACCCCACCTGTGTTTCCCGAGGTTGGCTCGATGATGGTGTCCCCAGGCTTGAGGATCCCAGCCTTCTCTGCATCCTCCACCATCCTGAGGCTGATGCGATCCTTCACGCTGCCCCCGGCGTTGAAGTACTCGCACTTGGCCACTGCAAACATAAAACCAGCAAGGTTGGAAGGGATTTCAAAGCTCCTCCAGCACCACCCCACTGCCCTGGGCAGGGACACCTTCCACCAGACCAGGTTGCTCCAAGCTCCATCCAGCCTGGCCTTGAAACCTTGTCTTGCCCCTTCCCTGGTAAGTTCTCCAGCCAAAAAGCTCCTGATCAAACTGGGAGTTTCTCCCTTTGCTCAGGCTGCATTTTCACTCCAGTACTCCCAGCATGAATCCCTTCAGTGGTGATGAACACCACCTTTCAGGACTCTGATCAGAGCCTCCTGATATCTCCAGAATTGCTGGGCTTAAAACACAAACCAACCAAAAAAAATATTCACTGACAGTTTCACCCCTTTAATCATTTTCAGTGATTTTTAGTGACAACTGCAGAGCTGCATTTTGCACACATTGATGAATACTCTGAATATGAATACTCTGAAAGCAGACCAAAACTTCACACAACTTCTTTAAATTTAAACAATTATTTTCTACGAAAAATGTTTTGCTTTTTCTACAAAAATTGAAAAGCTGCAGGAAATGCTCTCATGAAGTACAAGCTGAAAGATGTTTTAGATGACCAAATCCTAAACCCCAGAAAATTTGCCAAGGAAAAACAGCATTTTTTTCCTCACCATTTCCTGCCAGTTACCCGCACTCCTGTGCCTGGGTTATTTGACAGTACTAACCAGAACTACCCAAGTTTCTGAAACAGTGTTTGTTTGTTCTCTGCCTGCAGCAACACTCACAGAGTTCACACTTGAGCCCAAAGTGCTTCCCAATCTTGTTGATCCGCACCAAAGGGGTATTGCCAACTTTATTCAGGATGTTTGGCAGGATCTTCGGAGGCTCTGGCCTGGTACAAACACAAACAAAGTCAGTGCATTCACAGAAGGGTCACACAACAACCACACAGCATTTCTGGTGCTTTTTATTCCAACCAGCTTTCTTCTTTCTCCTTTATCAGGAGTTATTCTGATATTTTAACAAACATAAACGAAGTCAGAATATTCACAGAAGGATCACACAACAACCACACAGCATTTCTGGTGCTTTTTATTTCAACCAGCTTTCTCCCTCTCCTTTATCAGTAGTTATTCTGGGTATTTTACTTTAAAATACCCATTGGATACAAACTCACAACATCAGGTCCTTGATCCAAAACAAGGGTTAATCAGACCAAGAAAATCTTGATTTGTGCTGAAAACAGCACACAAAATAACACTTACAGGGTGGCATGATGATGGGGGGAGGCAGAGAGGGGCTTCCCAAGCTTCCAGGTGCATTTGCTGGGTGTATCAGGGCGGATCCACTGCCTTTCCTTCTCATTAGCCTTGCAATTCTCATTGTCCACCCCACCAGAGACAAAATATTTGGCAGGTGCATGAGGGCATGAGTTTGTCTCTGGCTTCTTCTGGGAAGGAAGAATAGGGATTTCATTCTTGGGGGAGGGAGAAGGAAGAGAAAAGAAAAAAGAAAAAAAAAAAAGGAGTTGATGTTTCCATAGTACTGTGAGGATGGGAAAGTGTTTCAGCATCATCTTGATTTGCCAAATCCTTATCACCAACACGAGAATCCTGCACTGCAAGTTTGGGAGCAAAAGCTCACCACAGTGCCCTACACAAAGATAATTTAAACACACATGTGCTCACTGTAACAAGCCTCCACAGATACTAAAAAAACCAGGACTATTCTCATGGGAGATATCCCTCCCTCAGCAAAAGCTCTGTGAAATAAAAGCTCCCCATTCCAAGCAGACTGGAACACAGTAAGATTACTTGGTGACTGATTAGAAAACTGTGCCAAAAGACTCTGCATTGCTCCCAATGGTCATAGAGAACTCTTCCAGAAAGGTTTCAACAGCAGCTTCCTCCACAGCAGCTCAGAGCCCCATCCAGCCTGGCCCTGAAACCTGATCTTGCCCTTCCCTGATAAGTTCTCCAGCCAAAGAACTTCTGATCAAACCAAAGTTTCTCCATGTTCCGCCTACACTTTCACTTCAGTGGTCCCGGCATTAATCCCTTTGCTTTATTTTATTTGATTTTCATTTATTATTCCCTTCCCTCCACAGAATTTCAGCAAAACAACCCAGGAATCTCCCTGGGAACAGATAGGACTCTCCCAAATCCTGGTGATGGAAAGAGGGGTCAACAGTATTCCCCAAAGACCCGTGAGTACCTTAGACACAGGAAGAGGCCTTTCTGATACAATCTTCTCCATGGTTTTTGCTGGAGGTGATGGTACAGGAGACCAGACTTTCTTCAGGAGAATGAGTACTCTGGGTCACGAGACTGGAATCTTTTTCAAAGCTGCAGATCATGCAAGTTAGAACAAGAAAAAAAAAAAAACCTGTCAGGAAATAATCTCTCACAGGGCCAAAACCACACACATCTTTTTCATAAGGATAAAAAGAGAAGCTGCAAAACAAAGTGAAGACAACTTATATAAACAGGATTAGAAATAAATCATGCAGCAGAGGTATTGTGCAAGATTGATGGAGGGTGCCTGACCCTGTCCTTCCAGCATTATCTAATCTTCCCTCTGCCCTCTCCTCCACACTCAGAGCCAGGAAAGCAAGCACAAAACATCTTTTATCAGACTGTCTGCAACTCCAGAAGCTTGAAAGCCACAAAAGTAATAGGAAATACTTCAGTTCACAGGCTATACAGCTCTAGAGACACAAAGGGTGAAAGGGCTTCATGGTGCTGACCCCCAAAGACACAGCTTTGTTAAAGGCTTTCTCCAGGAACATTTGCAGAGGCCTCTCTACCCTCGAGGAGAGCAGAACTTCACAAGTTCCTACCCAAAATGAATTATTGTTGCATGCACAGCCACAGTGATGCTGCCTATAACACACAGAGCAAACACTTCGTGCTTCTAGCAGCTTTTTGCTCCAGAAATTAGTAAATACAAAATGGAAGCAGTAAGCTCATTTCTCCTACCAGCTGTTCAGAGAGCCTGGCTGCTTCCTTTCCATTAAAGACAAAAATCTGGCTGAAGTCTTGGAAAGCATGAGGGTTTTCTTTTCCTAATATTTGTTTTTCTCAGCACTGTTTTGCAGCAAGGTTCAGCTCCTCTCATTACTGAATTGTGCTGGAAAAGGTCCCTGGCCTCGTCCTCCTTCTGACAGATGCACAGAAAATACATACTTAGATCTCATAGAACTGATGGTCTGGTGAGAAAACTGGAAAAAAATGTGAATCACAGCATGAGTGACCTTTAGTATTTGATCCTGCAAGTTAACAGGACCACTAACCACTGCTGCCTTGTGTATACCAATTCCCTTCCTGCATACTGATTTAAAGAAAATGCCTAGAGCATTTAAACTGCTCTCCTTTAGGGAAAAAAAAGAAAACTCCGAAAAGATCAACTTTGCAGACTAAGACTTGAAATAATTTTCCTTCAAGCCACAAAGATTTCCATGCCACCAAAATGACACAATTCTATTTAACCAGGTTAATACATGCTCAAGAGCCAAGATGGACTATAACCTGTCATAGACTATTGACCAGGATTAAACGGAGAGACACCAGCATTAAAAAAATCAAAGATCCTATGAATACACAAAATCTAACACCAACCAGCCATTGCTACCAGAAATCAGTTTGTTTCCAGTTCCAGAGTGAAACCCAGCTCTCATTTCTCTTTCTAGGAGATTCCTGGTTCACAGTTCAGAGTATCAGTGGGGGTTTTTTAGTAAAGGAAAAATACTGGGGGAGTGTCAAGGTTTCGTGTGAGGCACATGGTGCCTCAGACAGCTGGCACGGAACACTGGGCACCGACTGCCTCTGCCACAGGTAACAATATTGACAAAGTCCAGCTAACAAGGGGGCCTTGCTGCCAAAGGATCAAAGCATTTCAAAATGCAGGAGGAAAGCAGCAAAGGTTTAGAGACAGGAAACTGCAAATTTTGTTCTGCTCCCAAGTTATCATAAAATAGGAGCACAAAACCTTTAAAAGTTTTAAAACACCAGCTCTCAGTGTCTTTCGAGAGTGTCCAAAATGGAGATGAAAGAGGGAAAACTTCATTGCAAAAAAAAAAAAATTAAGAGGTTTTTGGTATTTGTTCTTTGTATTGATGGCAGGGAGCAAATTAATGTGGCTCTCAAAAAGCTTCCTTTTGGAGGATTCCCTCTGGATTGGGCAAGGCAATAGCATCTCATTTCCTTTATTGTAAGGCAAAAAACCATATAATTCACTAACAGCAACTCCCATCTCTTCTTGAACAGCAGAAACTGAGGAAAAGCTGTATTTATTGCCTGCAAATAAGCTGTGAGATTCTTTCATATTTTTAGAACAGCAACACTTGATGTTTGAGCAAAGCTTCAATAATGGGGCTTCAACTCTGAACAAAAACAAGGAGAGGGACAAAAATTTAAACACAAGCATTGCCAACAAAAATCCTGTCACCAAATACTAACCTAAAGCAACAAAATTAATTGCTTACAACCCTAGATTACACAATTTCAGCAAAAAGGGGCAGAGGTGGTCTAGGACATCCAAATCCCCACCCTGATGGTGCCTACAGGCCCAAAATAGCCTTTTTTTCAGGGCAGACAGGACAGGAGGATGGCAACTCTGCTTCTGGAACTGCAATTGTACACTGTTCATACGAGGCCAAGGGAGATAAGCTGCAGGAAGAGCTGCCCATCTTTAGGAAAGAAATTCTGCCAGCCTGAATTTAATTTTCCTGTAAAAGAGAACACTCCCAAAACTAGTTGGGGGTGTGGGTAGAGTCTAACTAGAAAAGCCTGACTGGCTCCTGCCATTATATTTGCAGATCACACAAGGCAAAAAAAAAAAAAAAATTAATCAGAAAAAACATTTACAAAGCCACTTAAACCTAAGTCACGGAGGGGAGTGGGACACAGAGGTGTGAGATCCAGAAAGTCTCATGGGCAAGGTTCACATCCCTGGATCCATCTCCACAGGGAACCCAAGACCTAAACTATTTCTTAGTTCCTAGAGAACAGGACTGCAGGCCAGTAAGTGAAATTAATCCCCGAGCAGCCTGAGCTGAACTCGCTCCACAGATGAGTCAGGAGCTACAGTTTCTCCAGCTGTTTACAGTGAGTGATAGCAGCTAATGTACTGCACTATTTAAACATGGTGTGAGCAAGAAGCAAATGAACTGGAGTGTGGCCTGGAGCACAGATGAAGCTGTCTAAAAGGCAGGTGGAAGAGCTGAATCAGAGGGAGATGCCCCCAGGGGTGACTGCTCAGCAAGAGATGAGATACAGAATTCCATTATGCTGCGGCCTGAGAATGGGAAACTTTATGATGTTAAGCAGGGACAAATAAACCACTGCAGAAGAGTTGTTCTGCTCGCCCTGAGTATCACAGGGTCTTACAGAGCTGTAGGATCTTTGTAGATAACCAGATGCAGCAGTACCCATCCAGTTTGGGAACACCACAGCTGTAACAGATTCAGGAGAGAGTCAAACCTTTGGGTTGTTTTGCTGTTATGGTTTTTCTGAGAGTGTGTGTGTGTCTTTGCTACTTGCTCAGGAGCAGCCATCCCTCCTGTGCCAGGAGCTATCAAATGACCTGAAGTAACGGGGGAATGAATTAACAACACTCTGGCTCTAGGAAGAAATCCTTCAAGAATCCAAAGTCTTATTTCCATTTTCTCCTACAGAGCAGATAAGCACATGTACGTCCTCACAGTGATCACTCTTGAAAAGCCAGACTGGCACATTCATAACTTCCTGAGAGGAAATGGGCAGTTCTTTAATGCCCCTACCTCTGTAACATTGCAAAAATTAAACTCGGACAGCAAAGCAACTTCCACTGCTGCGGCAATTGTTACTCTAGAAATCAGTGAGGGAGAAGAGGGAAATGTTCAGTTTGCTCTGCCCCCACAGAAGGGAAGCTGCGGCTGCAGCCCTCACACAGGTGTCTTCTGACAGCTCCACTTCCTGAGTTCACTCCATCCCTGCCTGGACTTGACCTGATCAATCTTCTGAATGAGGACTCATGTCTTCAGGAGCACAACAGCATCAGAGAAAAGACTGGAGAATGTTCTATCTGCATTTTGACCTGTTGCAGTCAGAAGCTTTCACTATTTCTTTCCCTGCTTCTAGCTGCCCCTCCTTAGCACAGAGATGGACCAACACTGCAGCCTGAGCAGTGCTCTAGATCTGCCAGCTCACCAAGCACAGGGAGAGGAGGGTTCCAGGTAGGGTGACAGAGGCTCAGAGATTAAACAAGTTGCCCATCATGACAAAAAGAGGGAGCTGGAGCTCTGCTCTCAGTTTCTGACCCGGACTGTAAGCCAGGCAGAAGCACAGCTCCTCTTCCCCAGCACTATGGTGCCTCCTGCAAGGCTTCACAACTTTTGCTAGCCCAGGGAGCTCTGATAAAGGCTGGCAGGGAGCTGGGCAGGAAGGCAGCTTTTTGGCTGATGCACGTTTTGTGGGAAAGACCAGCTGCCACCACTCTGGCTACACCCGTGGAGCTCTCAGCAGGATCCCCAGAGCAGCCACGAGCACAGCACTGCCGTGTGCCTGTCCCTGTGCTCACAGGCAGGCCACAGGCCAGTAGCCAGAGGCCAGCCCATGCCAGCCACCCTGGCAGGCGGCCAGCGCCAGGTCAGTGACGTTCCTGAGGCCACACGCTCCAGGACACGGGTCCCTCGTGAGCCTGGCTGCCACCAACCTCGTTAGAAGCACACTCTGGCTTCAGGAAAGCTGGGGAACTCACCCACAGAGGTCACGGCAGGACACTAAGGGCCATCAGCTAGTATGGAAAAGGATGCCACGTGCAAATACCCCAATCCTGTGCCTACACTGCCACCTAAACCACACTTCACTGGTGGTGACCTCACTACAGCCATTTCCCTCCCAAGAAACATCAGGTTCTGAGCAAGTCTCCGTTTCCCAGGAAATACCTTTCTTCTCTCACATAAGATCCCCATGTTTCACCTGTCTCCACGCTCGGTGGTTTTCCACCTTTCCACAGCACAAGCTTTGCAGAACACGGAGCTCTCACGCCTCAAATCAGCAAACAGACTCGTTGCAAGGGTAAACAGTGTGAGCAACTTTGCTGGAACGGGGCCCAGCGCTCCAAAACCTCCACGGTCAAAGGCTTTAGGATTAGAGAGACACACAGCAGGCTAGATACTCGGCCAGGAAGGGGAGAAGAATCACTCATCTTTTAAGTTGTGGCTGGTTCAAGACACCAGGAGCATTATTAACACTGCAAGTGAACAGCTCTCTCAGGTCCTAGTCAAGTTCAGATCCCTCCGAACTGGGGAGGGGTAATATATGAAATCAAATGTAGAAAATAAGCTTCATGGTCAAATGCATTAGCCAAATGTCGTGGGTTTGACCCTGGCTAAATGCCAGGCACCTACGACATTTGCTCTCTTGCCAAAAAAAAACCTTGCAGGAGAACCTCATGGTACCCACGAGAACAATGGGCAACAAGCCAAGACCAGCTGAGAACTGGTGCTAAACCCTGAGAGAAACCAAAAAGGCACAAAGTCATCTTGTACGAAAAGCAGAGTGCCCATCAGAGCTCTGATGGCTCTGATGCCATCTGGGCTCAGAGCAGGCGCTCCCAGGCACCCTCCGGCCGGTCCCGGGCATCCCCAGCAGAGCCAGCAGCTCCCCGGGTGGCTCCGGGACTCCCCTTATCCGCAGCTGCCTCTTCCCACTTCTTCTCTTCATTACAAAACCAAACCGGGACACCAACTGTGTGGCACAGAACGGGTCAGGCTGGAAGGGACCACAGTGCGACTGTGACCGCAGCTCCCTGCGCAAGCAGAGCCATCCCAGAGCACATGGCACGGGATCGCATCCAGACGGTTCTGGAATATCTTCACCCAGGGAGACTCCACAGCCTCTGTGGGCAAGCCGCTCCATCCTCCATCCCCTCTGGGATGTGGGGCACGGCCAGCCCCATGTCCCCCCCACCCCACAGATGCCGCTCCCGAGGATGATGCAACGCGCGGCCATCGGGATGCGGCGGCCCCCGCCCTCCCCGCCGCTACGGTCGCCACCTCACCCGCGCGATCCGGACGCTGGCCAGGACACCGCCGGTGTGGGGATGATGGGGACGGTGACTGTGATGAGGGTGATGAGGGTGATGAGGACGAGGAGGAGGACGAAGATGCGGAGGATGCGCGGGGTCTAAGAGGAGCCCGCGAGCCGCGGCCACGCCCCTCCCTGGCCACGCCCCTTCCCCCCTCCGCCCCCGGGGGCGGGAGCGGCGCGGCGAGCGCTGATTGGTCAGCGCGGGGGCGTTGGCGGCTCGGAGCCAGCCAATGGGAGCGCGGTGCGCGGGGCGGGAGCGCCCGGGGATGCGCGGCGATGTTCGGGGATGTCCGGCGATGTCCGGCGATGTCCGGCGGTGTCCGGGGATGTCCGGTGATGTCCGGCGGTGTTCGGGGATGTCCGGCGGTGCCCGGCGGTGTCCGGCAGTGTCCGGCGATGTCCGGCGGTGTCCGGGGATGTCCGGTGATGCCCGGCGGTGTCCGGCGGTGTCCGGCGATGTCCGGCGATGTCCGGCGATGCTCGGCGATGCCCGGCGGTGTCCGGCAGTGTCCGGCGATGTCCGGGGATGCCCGGCGGTGCCCGGCGATGTCCGGCGGTGCCCGGCGGTGTTCGGCGATGTCCGGCGGTGCCCGGCGGTGCCCGGCGGTGCCCGGCGATATCCGGCGGTGCCCGGCGATGTCCGGCGGTGTCCAGCGGTGTCCGGTGATGTCCGGCGGTGTCCGGCGATGTCCGGTCGGATCGCTGAGGGAAACCCGGGGGAAAACGCCCGGGGTTTACCCCCAGGGCCTTCTTTGACTGTGTCCAGTTCTGGTCGCCTCAACTCAGAGAGGACATTAAGTGATGGAGAGTGTCCAGAGAAGGGTAACGAAGCTGGTGAAGAGTCTGGAGCACGAGTCCTGTGAGGAGTGGCTGAGGGAGTATAGGTGCATATCCCGGAGAAAAGGAGGCTCAGGAATGACCTGATCACTGCCTGACAGGAGGGTGTAGCCAGGTCGGGGTTGGCCTCTTCTCCTGGGCAAACAGCAACAGGACAAGAGAAAATGGCCTCAAGCTGCACCAGGGGAGGTTTAAGTTGGACATTAGGAAACAGTTCTTCACAGAAAAGGTGATTAGATATTGGAATGGGCTGCCCAGGGGCCTGGTGGAGTCACCATTCCTGAAGAGACCGGATGTGTCACTCATTAATGTGGTTTAGTTGACATGGTGCTGATCAGTCAAAGGTTGGACTTCATGATCTCAGAGGTCTTTTCCAATCTAACTGATCCTGTGACCCTGGAGAAAGGGCTCTGCTGGGGCACCTTTGAAGGTGTTTCACTCACGTGCCCATGGGCAATGGCCATGGTGGGGACACACAGGTGGCTGCCAATGGCTCCCAAGCATGGCCTGTGGTAATGCTGCTTGTCTGGTTTGGGAGAAAAACACCCACTGCATCTGAGGGGGCTGTGAAGAGCCTTCATGGCTGGAGCAGTAGTCAGGTGCTCCCCCAAAAAAGGCCTTGGTGCTGTGCAGGCATTGCCTGAGCATCTCAGCTCATCCAGGCCAGCAGCAGGGCTGAGAGGTGCAGGCAGCTCTGGAAATGCCCATCCCGGGACAGGAGGCTGGTCACTCATGGAATGGTTTGGGTCAGAAGGGCCTTAAAGATCATCTTGTTCCACCCCCTGCCCTGGGCAGGGACACCTTCCACTATCCCAGGTTGCTCAGAGCCACATCCAGCCTGGCCTTGGACACTTCCAGGGATGGGATATCCACAGCTTCTCTGGGCATCCTGTGCCAGGGCCTCACCACCCTCACAGGGAAGAATTTTTTCGTCATATCTATTCAAACCCTACCTCTCCTTCAGCCATTCTGATGGTGTCTGAGAATGTGACAATGAGTTATTCACCTGGGAAACAGCTCAGTGTCACAACTGTCCACACTGTTGTGAACAGAGCTTGATGATGTAGAACGCAGGGTGCAGGTGAATTTAATACACTCCATGCAAATTATCTCAGAGCGATTCTTAACAAGGTGCTCTAGATTGTGCAGAAAGTTTTTTAAAAAAGCAAACCAAACAGAAATCCTTGGCATGAAAGCATAAGATATTGAAAAGGCTTACCAGAAGGAAATGCCTTGAAAACACAGCCTGTGACTCTGGAAAGTCCAAGCAGCAATTTCTTCTCTATCTATAAAAAGTACCAATACAGAGAAAAGCAGTTCAAGGTAGTTTATTTTTGGACATGATTGCCCCTGAAGTGTTCCATGTGTTGTAGGTCATCAGAGGAGTTGAGACAACTGTATGTCTCCATTTGTACATTTACTGTGTAGTAGGCCTATTTGGAGAGTATTGCATGCTATAGAAATATGGAAAATAAGAAATAGGATGTTTTAATGAAGTGGTAAAATTACAGAACAGATTTTACAACTGAATGTGACTGGTCTAAAGCTGAGAAAGTCATTAAAAGTCAAGGGTCAAGGGTCTGTCTCTCTGGTAAGAAAATGGACCATGACTAGAATGTGGAGTGAAATTTATGGAAAAAAAACACAGGAAAAACATTGAGCAACTAAAAATAAATTGAGAGATGAGACAAATATTTTATATTTGCCTTACATAGAGAGACTGAAGCAGCTGTCTCATTACATTGTTAAAAATTCACAAATTGCAGAGAAACAACTGATGACAAATTACGGAATCACAGAGTCACAGAATATTCTGAGTTGGAAAGGACCCACAAGGATCATCAAAATACAGCTTCTAATTGAAATGACACTGTTTTATCCCTACCCTCTATATTCTTATTCTAATTTTACTAAAGAAGAATTTATTAGAAAATATAGTTCTTAGAATAATTATTTACTCTAAACCACAATTTGCTTACACAAAATTAATTACATCTGAAATACGCAATAAAGTGATGTTTGCACAAGTAACCATTAGCCTCACTGGTAAAAGATGAGTTGGAAAAGCATGTGGAATAAGACTGTGGCTTGCATCTGGTGCAGCTAAATTATGGAATGACAAAAAAGCGATGCAGAGTGTGAAAATGGTGGCGTTAAGAAGGCCTGGCCCTTGATTTGGGTCTCAGAAAACCCTGAGATGCCAGGGCACACACGAGGCCCAGCTGCAAGTGCAGCTATGCAGAAATCCATGAATTTTTGGAGCAGAAGGAGCACAGGCATTTACAAACTGCAGTCGTGCCCACAGAGCATAGCCAAGGAGGGACATCCATACCTTCCATGCCTTTCAGGAGGGACTGGGGAAGAGGCCCTGAGTCAGCTGTTCTCTCTGAAGAAGTGCCAGCCTTGCAGCAACCACTGCAACTTCAGGCAGATGGGCGTCGAGGTATGAAATCATCAGCACAGATGGATGTGCCAGATCCTCAGAAATGTAAAACAGATACCTCAGAGGAAACTTGTAAGACCAAGTGAGAGCGCCAGGCCTGTTGGAAGCTATCTGTACATAATGTGTGAGGCTAATTAGAAGAATTTGTAATTGCAGCAGAGCTCTGCACTCAAGATTCAATCTCCTTCAGCAAGGCAGCAGCCAGGTGAAGAATGGTTGGGGTTGGAAGGGACCTTAGAGACCATCTCAGTTCCAAACCCCCTGCCATGGGCAGGGACACCTTCCACTGTCCCAGGCTGCTCCAAGCCCTGTCCAACCTGGCCTTGGACACTGCCAGGTATGGGACAGGCACAGCTTCCCTGGGCACCCTGTGCCAGGGCCTCCCCACCCTCACAGGGAAGAATTGCTTCTGAATACATAATCTAAACCTGCCCTCCTTCATTTTAAGGCCATTCCCCCTTGTCTTGTCACGTGAAAAGACCCTCTCCACTACAAGAGAGTTTTGACATACAAAATAAACTGATTTAAAAGATCTCCACAGCAACACCAACCCACACTGTGCCATTGGCATTAAAGGCATAAAAATCAGTCATGGAGGCTGGGAATGAATACACACCACTAATTAGATCCATTAGGGCTGAGCCCCATCATAGATCCTCATCCCAGCCTTGAGAATAATTCCCATAAATCAGCAACAATTTCATAAGTAGAGCCACTTAATTCATTTGCTGAGATCTGGCAATGCTTGGGTTTATTTCTCTCGCAAGGAACAAGAGGAGCTGCGGTGAGGGTTGGTATAAAAGCAAAATTATGATCTGATCTGCCTAGCAGTGATATGACACCGGCTGGAATATTAACATGGAAATAAACAGCTTGTTTAGGAGTGGCAAGCACAGAATGATGTTTCCTGTATCAGTGACGAGTAGACATCAACAAGGTCAAGGAGGAAAACCCAGTGGAGATGCACAGTCAGTGATCAAAGAGAGGGAGAGAAAAAGGTAAATGCTGTTGTGGTAGGATCACTGAAGGAGGAGATCAGGTGCAGGAGGCTTTTTATGAGCAGCTAATGAAGTCACCAAAAGAACCAAAGAAGCTTTGGTGGTACCCAGAGCCCTTTTTGGAAGGGAGAGCACAAGCCTATTGCACAAGTTAGTGGAAATTTTTTATGCAAAGGGAGGAAAACACAGCCCAAAGGAAGAGTCGCTCCTTATTTTAACTGCATGGGATAAGCCACAATTTGGAAAGAATCATATTTCAAAATGATCTTTGGCAGACTGGGGAAATCAGAAGATAAAGTAAAACAGGAAGTTGGCTAATAAGGGCAAATGCAAAATTTTGCAGCCAGCCAGGAGGAATAAACTGCTCGAGCAGCCATTACCTGGACAGTAATTGTGTGGAGTGGAAGGTATGACTACAGTGCCAGGCAGGCTCAATGTGAGTCAACAAGGCCCTGCTGTTGTGTAAAAAGCAAACATCATACAGGGTTACGCAAACAGGGATCCAGCCTGCAGGACACATGGCACTCTCAGCAGCCGTGTGCCCTGCTGAGGTGCCTTGTCCCATCTGCGGTGACGTGGCCCATGTGCGACGTGGCCTGAGAAACACAAAAAACTGTAGAGAGAAATACGGCCCAGGAGTGAAGACTGAAAGAAGTGAAGTTGTTGAGAGAAGAGAAAACAGACTCTGTCAGAAACTTTGTTCAAATCACCTACAAGTGCTACAAGGACATAATTTGCTGCTTGCTCTGCACTGCAGGTCTATTCCCTTTGCTGAAAATGTTTGTTCTGTGAGGTGTAACAGGCGCCGCCACACGTGTGCTTGAGAATCCCAGGGCTGCCCAAAAGACTTGAAGGCTGGCTTCCTTGGAGACTGAGCAAGGAGGGCAATTAATGTCTCTTTGCTGTGGTCAGCATGGTCACACGAAAGGGTAAAAAATAATGAGTCAAACCCCTGCAGAATGGAAAAAACGGCCCAGACATTAATGAGACTGTTACTTGGTCAGATTTTGGTCTGTCAGCCTTTGGAATTTCCCTTGCCCATCTCCAGTCTAGCACTGCAATAATTAATGTTGCATGCAATCCCCAAGGCAGTAAGGCTGGCTGCTCACTCTGCACTGGTGCTTTGTCCAGAAATCAGTTCTTTATCTCCTGCCTCCCTTTATCAAGTCGTCTCTCCAGGACTTTTTTTCTACAACATAAGAGGAAACAATTTTGCATGTTCACTAAAGAGGAAGGAAAAAGGAATGATGTAAGATGCAGAACTGTTTCGATCTGGGAGGTTCCCTCTCATTTTTCTCCGGGACAGGAGCAATATTAGCTCTCAAAGAAAATGGGTGGGTAGAGAAGGGAGAAGCAGTCGCTCCCCTTGGCTCTTCCCACAGCTCCCAGGCCCAGGAAGCAGGCTGGAGCTGCAGTGGGAGCAGCTCCCTCCCTCCCTGTGCCTGGCCAGAATCCCAGACAGCTCCAGGAAGAAAGTGAGAAGGATCTGAAACACATCCAATATTCAGCTGCATAGGTAGCAAGGCTTGAAATGAAGCCAGGCGCTGGCAAAAGCACAGCAGGCCTCAGCCTGGCAGACTAAAGGCTTTTCCATGGAAAAGCAAGGAGGCGGGGAGACTCCATTGCTCCCTTTCTCCCCACTTTGTCTTGCTGCTCAAGCAGAGCAGAAATTTTGGGTTTTTTCCTCCAGACCTAACTACACGTGCAATCATGGAAATGGAGAGCTGGAAGTGGCCTACAGTGCTTGGGAAAACGGCGCTCTGCAGACCTTTGTCAAAGCACATGGGTTTGTCCCAAAGGAGCACCTGGATCATAGTAATTGTGTCTTCCAGTGGAAAGCCCTCAGGGTCCTGAAAGCTGTTAAGGCATTTGGATCAAGGGGGCAGCCACATACACAAGGCTGCTGCCCACCCCTCACTCACATCCCGCCACTTCATCAGTTGTCCTGGCAAAACAATCTAGTAGGAAAGCAAACACCAAAACAACACAAATTATGCAAAAGCACCGGACCCGATGCTTATCAGAGCACCAAGAAGTCGGGACTTGCATCTGAACGATCAGAGATAAGCACACCCTGCCCCCTCCTGACTTTGATACCTCAAAGGAGCCGCTGGCTACCTGAGCCAGGCTGCTGGCAACTGACCTGGGCTGTTGGCTGCCACCGTTCCACCCGATCCCACACATCCAACGCACAGTTGAAACTTGAGATCAATTGAATTAATGCTACTCCTGGCAATAACCACCAGCAGGGAAACGGGGACCTTCTAGAGCAGTTCTGCTGCTGAAGAACTACAGGACTGCAGAGTGGGACAGCGCTGTCCTCTCGCTTGTGGCTCTTCTTGCTGATGGTTATAATTTTGTAAAAAAATAAAACAGGGGATTAGAGGTTTTTGACTGATGAGCACACTGCTGACAAGGAAGAACTATCTACACAGCTGAGGAGATATACTCAATTTTTCATACAAGTGCATTTAATAAAATGAAAATCACAAAAAAAAAAAAAAAAAAAAGGAGATACTCTCACCATTGTGACAGCGCAACACAGGTTGCCCAGGAAAGTTGAGGACTCCCCACCTCTGGAAGTGTTCAAGACCAGGCTGGAAGCAGCTCTGAGCAACCTGGTCTAGTGGAAGGTGTCCCTGCCCATGGCAGGGGGGTCGGAACATGATGGTCATTAAGGCACCTTCCAACCCAAATTATTCTATGATTCGTAAAAAACAACACTGGCTAATTGGATGCATTCAGAAGTACTTGTCGATAGCATTAGAAAGCACCATGCACCAATTCAACATGAAGATATATTAATTTATTCCACAGACATCTGGATGTAATTTCAGTATTTTTAATTGAAATGTTTGCTCCAGGGTAAAACTGTGCTACTGCTTCAGCCTTGCAGTAAGCAGCAAATGCAGCTACAAATATTCTCTCCTGTGACAGCCCTGCCACTCAGGCATGACTTCCTTACCAGCTGAAATTAAAACACCAACTCCGTTCTGCTTTTCAGCTGGAACCTTTTCTGACCAGGACTGTTTGTAGGGAGTTTTAAGTGCAGCAGGAGTTAGAAGTGTCTGGAGAAAAGAATGATTTGCCCACACCCTCCCCACCTGCTGTGAAAGTAGTTTCACTTCTAACGTATTATTAAAGACAGTGGATGCAGTTTAAGGTGCTGTTGTACAATTGTTAATACCCAAAATTTTGCAGCTTGAACAGTGTAACATCAGGAGGAATCATCTTTAAAAAGCCATGACCCACTCTGACTACTCATTTCTCCAATTAAACGTGTTTCTTTTGTCAAAAATGAGCTTTCTTGTGCTCTACAGACCACAACAGAAACTTGCAGGTTCTCACCTTAACCATAATCAAAAGCCTTATAAATGAAAAGAACCCAATCCAAAACCCCCCAACTCCTAAACCCAAGTTGCACTCTTAAAATTTAACTTTAGCAAGTGAAAATGGAGAGGTCGTAGTTATTGTAGCTGAAGACATGTTTCAGCTCTAAAAAACAGAAGGCAAAGAATTGCTCAAAACCAGCTCAAGATCTAAGAACTTGAAACTTTAGTCTATGTCCTCATTAGATAGAGAGCGGCATCCAATCTAAAGGAAAGGGATAATTTTTGTCAGATTCTTATAAAAAAAGGCTTTATTTTGAACAAGTTTTCTCCATTTGGTTTTACAGTCTCAACATACATCATATTCATGGACAAGCAGCATTTTCACAGAATAAGAGCCAAATACAAAGAAGAGGAAGCCACTTGGGACTAACAGTTTCAACCTAATTGACTCAGACTTCAGAAAATCCTGTATGCTGTCACTTATTTGAGGTAAAGGAATTCCATAAATTAAGATCCACTGTTTAACAGAAGAGTCAACAATGAAATATTTGAGAAGTAGGTACACCCTGGGAAGGAGGGGGGAAAAAACAAATCTTAAAAGACATTGTGAGAAACAAGAGAAGGGGGAGGTAGGATTTCCACTTGGTTTGCATTGGTGAACCAACACTTGGGTCTATCGAGGGTAAACGTTTAACCAAATTGGTGCAGTTTAAATTTCAAATTTGATGAATTTTACTGGTAGCACGGTCTCAAAAGGTGAACCTGACAAGATATGTCGTGAGCTTATTTTATATGCTGAATGCTGTCACTAGGCACCTATTAGAGTATCCAGTAAAATCCGCTGCTTTCACTGCCCAATCCAACATATTCCAGTTGCACGGGTAATTTTTGGGCAGCTGTGCAATCAGACCATAAAATTATACATTTGGTGGAATTCATGAATGCTTTCTTGAGTAAAATTGTATTGGGGGAGAGAGAAAAATCAACCTTCCACTATCTGTTCATGCAAAAATACACCAGCAGTGAAACAGGGTTTAGATAAACAGATTAAAGCCGTTACAGGGACACATTTGTACTTGTTTTAAACTAACCTTAATAGAACAACTTTTAAACTAACTTTATAGAGCAAATCTTAAACCTTTTAAATAGTACCCACATTGTATTAGATAGTAAAAAAAAACCAAACCAACTAAAACAAAGACTATCCTCACCTTTTGTAGCTTGAGATTTAAATTAGCTCACCAATAATCCTGAATCTTACTGAATAGAAACATGTAACTGGATTAATATCCTGTACAATGCAACAACTAAATTACCAAGGTGAATTCCTAATGTGCAGCAGAAATACATTTCAGCTCAGTCATTTAATGCCAGGCATTGCTCAATGTCTTCCAGTAAAGGAAAAGCATCATTTGCTTTATGTACTTACAACAAAACATCATGTGGAGATGGGCTTCACTGCTTGAGTGATACTTCTTCAAAAAGGGTCCTGGCACACCAAGTTTCAAAGTCTGGTTGGCCAAACCATCCAGTGGGAACAAAATAAATTCAAACTGAACTGGTGCAAGAATTTAGATGTAAGAAGCAAAGTAGATTAATTTAGAAAAGCTCATTTTTCAATATTGTTTTCCAATTCCAAGCTGCAGTGAGCAAAATGGTTTTATACTTATTTTAGAGGTGGAAAGAAGCTTGTTTGTTAATCATCTATGTGATGCATCCATATCCTTCTTCCTTTTTCAAAAATAATCACCAAGGAGCAGATTTATCATTTAGCAAGTTATCTGGCTCAGAACTAAGGAAGCTCTAGTAAATTCTCTCCCCCACTGGAAAGCTGTGTTTTATTGCGTAGCTTTGTGTACATAAAGTTGTATCCTGCAGAAATATGATCAATGGCCAAAACTTCTTGCTATGTTACACTCTGAATAAAAGCAGATATGAATAAGGTGAAACTGAAAGTCAACCATTGTACAAACTGTCTCTCAGGATTCCAACATTTCCACTGGAGCTTTAACGCTTTGGGACACAACCTACAATGTTCAGCGATTGTGCAATTTAAGTTCAAAAAAAAGTATTTGTGAAGGAACTGCCATCTGTCCATTAGCTTTCATCACACTCCAGACTATCAGAAAGGTGGAAAAAAGATTTACTTTCCACTAGCATTCAATTAGTTTTCTATGACCTTGAATGCTAACAAAATGCTTTTCATTAAATGGCAGGTAAGACAGCATAGATTAGAGAGAAAAAAAAAATCTGTTAAGAAATTTGATCCTTGTATTTAGGACCTTGCATTTCCTTCAATAGCACTTCTGTATCACGTTGCATGGAGCATAATTTTGTTGGATTTTTTTCAAAAAAGCCTCACCTGCCTATTATGAATCATTGCAATAAAAATATTAATTTTTTTCCACACTGCACTAGGCAACTTTCTTTCCAGCTAAAGAAAGGAATTTAGTCAAGAATTATAAAAACCTGAACTATGAACTCTGGCACAGCCAGGAGCAGCCACTCAACTATGCCAGAGTGCTTAGAAAATAGGCAGCCAGGAGTAGCAACTCAACTACTCCAGAGTGCTTAGAAAATAGGCTTTAGATTTTACACCAAGAAACTGGATTTATTGTAAATGCCACAGTCACATTGATAGACAGAGCACAGACTTCTGGTAACAAACAAACATACATTTTTGTAACTAAGCGTTTCTACTTGGTAAATAAATGCATTTCGCACAGCCTTCCTCTTAAATGTGCCTAAACTAACCTAAATAAGCAGACAGCATAGCAGAAAAGGGAAACTTATGTGAGTAACTTTTTCTTAAGCAGTATATTATTTTTACTATGTATATAATATTTTATATTATATACACACACATTTTCATCAACAGTTCAAATTATACCCGAATAAAAAAAAACCCAAACCAAAACTGGCGCTCCTCCAATACATTTACCACCTTTCCCTCAGGCAGACTTAATCCAGGTATTTGTCAAGATAGAGGAATGACAGTTAAAAAGACTCCCCCCACAAGAAACAAGTTACACAAAGAATACTGTATCACTACAAATTTTTTATTCAGAAGCCCATCTTTAAAAAAAATGTCATTATGAACTTGTTTGGTCAAACTACAACACTTTCTAGCAGACATACAGTAAAAATGGCATGGCTCAGAATCGACCGGATCGTTCACGATCTCTTGACCGCCTCCTGTCACGCTCACGTCCTCCTCCTCCTCCTCCTCCACCTCCACGACCGCGATCTCTGGATCTAGACCGACGTTCACGGGACCTCGACCTGGATCTATGCCTTCAAAGAAAGTTTGGACATTTTATTTGTTTCATTTTATTGTTTCATCCCAGGCAGCAACTTGTAGCACCACACAGTGGAACACGTAATTAAGAAGGGCAGTAATGAGGGAGAAGAAGGCAGTGTGTCATTAGAAGGACTGGTTAATCAGCACTTGGGCTGCAAAATCTAATGTATTTACAAACTGCACAAACTTCATACTGGGGACACACAGAGGTACAAGAATTGGCTGCTCCCTGCAGTCACCTGTTACAATGGAGGTGCAAACCCTACAGAAAGGCACAGTTACACTGCTGTTATTTAAAGCAGAAGGGGACACCTGCTTTGGCAGACAGGAATAGCTCTTAGCAACACACACCGAAAGCCTACAGCTGCTTCTAGGTCCACTCATATTAAATCAGTTGTGTTAATTAGCAATTACAACCCAATTCTCTGTTGTTGTTCCCCCACATCATTTCTACCCCCCAGAACATCAGCAGTGCCAAATCATCTTCTCTGCCTCTTAGATTGATGATAAATTCAGGAAGGGAGCTAAAACCACCCAGAATACGGTGCTATCACAGTTACCATGAACCAGCATTACTAAGTCTGGGAGTTCCAGATTTGTAACAGCAACCAAAAGGTTAATACAAGAAGCACACTTTGTCTTTTTCCTAAAGCATTCAAACATCTGAAAAATTTACTTATCCACAAATACATGTGGCTAAGCAACACAGTCTATGTTTATCGAAGTTAAATTCATCCTTGCAGATTCCCAAACAATGTCAATTAGAGACATTTATAGGAAAAACACATTCACAATCCCAGGCTCCTTTTGTGATTGATAGAAACCTACAAAACTGTGCCCTACATAAAAGATCAAAAATTTTATATGCCTCCCCCAAATAGCAAGGTCCTAAATGCAAGCAGATTGAATCCAGCTCCAAGTGAACCATCATAGTAACAGCAATGATAAAAGCCTCTCTACAAGGTACCTCACTAAATGAATAATAAAATTTATTTATCAAATTTTTTACCATTAAGTAAAATTACCATTCCTTTCTCCTACTGGGAATTCCTATCAAGAAGGGTCACATTGTGAAGCTAAAAGCTCAATATAGTGACTGCCTGGTACTAACAGTAAGAAATGAATACAGGCTACAAAATTTCACCATTAAGAGTTAAAAGCAAATAAGGCTGGGTCCTGAGTGTAATCTATAGATATGCTTGACTGCACATAATGCTGAAAGCAGCTAATCTGATGCTGCCAAAATGCCCATTGGCCAAGTAGCGTGCACCTAAGAGGCCATGAGCAAACGCATTTTGAAGAGAATAAAACAGAAGAGGCATAAAGCAACTTCTCCCAAATAATGTCCATCTGTTTGGAGATCTCAACAACAGGTAAGGCCTACGTACTGAGTAACTCAGTGAGTTTTCTTCTCCTTGAACCCTGCCTTCCACGCAGACCTTCAGAATCCACAGCGCTGCAGAGCAACAAGCACTGTATTTTTAGAGCTCTACTCCTTTGTTCTAAACTGGCCACTTGCCAGCTTGACTTGATGCCCTTTGGCACGTGCCAGAAGTGCATTAGAAAAAACAAGAGGACTTGGCAGAAGTATAAAGATTTGCCTTCGGATTTTTCAGCAACTGATCCTTAAATTACTTGTTTTAAGAGTGCTTAAAAACAAACTTACTTTTTACGACGCCGCCCGTACAACTCGCGCCTTAACTCTCGAGAAATGGGCTTCAAATGCATGAAGTTGCAGAAACCTCCTCGTGTACACTCTCTGAAACAGAATGCAAGAGGTGGTTAGAATTCCCAGCTCTACACTATCTCCTTAAACCTCTATCACTTCTAATATTGAACCCAGTAAATTACAAGCATCATTTATTAACAGTGCCTCACTTCTACAACATAATCCCCAAAAGATGGACGAAGTCAAGAGGTTCACTGCAGGTCCTCCCCATTACTCTTACCTGAAATGGTTTTCTTCCTACACTCAGCTACGTAAAATCCACCCCTAAGCAACCTCCCTGCTGTGCAAACACCTCACAGGCTGTCAAGGCAAGAGGGAGCCCCTGCTTTACCCCATTTCATATTGACGGCAACAGGCCTCTCTGAAGTCAGTCACAGGCGAGAGCTCAGCATGGATGGGCTGCCCATTAAACCAGCGATTGTTCAGGTCGATCACAGCCTTTTCTGCATCTTCTTCACGGCGAAACTAAGAGCAAAATCAACATTTTCCTTACAATACAGAGAAGCAACAGAAGTAGACAGAAGATGCCTATCAAATCAGTTGTGTGGTATCAGAGGCTCAGGGCTAGTGATGAAACTAGATGCTACTTCAGATTTCCTTGGACAGTCCATCAAATCAAGGGTAAATATGCCAGCTATTCATTAACTGGGACTCAAGAGCTAATCAAAACATTGATTTTCCTCTTCATTAGGTTTATTTGGTCTTTCATGAGAGAAACTTAAGTCAATAGAAGATACTGTATTTTCTTAGTACAACTTTAAACCAAGAGAATGTTTATGAATACCTTCTGGAGCACCAACAGCCCTGATGTAATGCATTTTTTTCAAACATTTAAGAGATATTTATATAAAAACTGGAGCTCTCATTCATTTAAATTAGAATTTACAAAAATCAGATCCTGTTTTATGATGAATGTAAAACTTAAATTTGAAATGCCTTTTCACAGCTAATTTTTTAAAGACAACTATTTTTTCTGATTATGACCTACACAGTCAAGAATTTCAGGTGTGAAAATACTTTCTAGCTGAGGGAATGTACAGTCAAAATATTCAAACAAACTCTCTCACACCTCCCCAACACTGTGCACACACAGCAAAATTTCTGCAGGTGACAACTCTGTACCCATTATTCAAGGGATACCAATGACTTTTAGAAGTTAAACCCAAGTGCTTCAGTTTGAGCCTTAAACCACCCAGCTACTGCCAAAAATAAATTGGTTACAGACACTGTGTTTAACTGGGAAGTTAGAAAATTAATGCACCAGTTGCATATAAACCTCTCTCATACTGCTGTGCTTAAAGGGCAGCATGATGCTAAGACAGATGCCATATTAATCCTGCCAAACTGAACAGTCCAGTAGCGGCAACTGTTTATAACCATGTAAAAGAAAAGAAGTGTTAATCTTTCTGAAAATTACATAGATTTTGACTATCAAGAAAATTTCTCAAGATTTACTAAAATTTCTTTTGGATTCCTTTCACATTTTTACTCATTCTACTTTAAATTGTGAAGCTGGAGAAGAGCTTACATACTGAAGAGCTTCCCTTGCAAAATCTACATGCATAGAGTAACTTTTAAAAATTCTGAATCAACAAATACCACCCCTGCTGATTGCATGAACATCTTTTTATCCTACCTTTACGTATACGTTTCCAACTAGATGATCTCCAAGGTTATCACAAACGTTCATCTCTTCAACTTCACCGTATTTCTCCTCCATTTCTGTGAAGACCTCCTAAGCACAAAGCAACCCAGCAGAAGTTTGCAGCACATTACTTGTAAGTACAGAAACACTACATTTAGCTATAAATAAGTATAAAAGAAGACCTTCCTTAGAAAAAAGCAAAATCTTTTTTTTTTTTTTTTTTACATTTCTAGGTTTAAAATTAGGACTTGCTTGGCCTGTACTGTGTCCATCTGTAAGCACAGCACTACCAAGGTACAATAAAAACCTATGGAAAACACGCACAGCATTTACAGAATACACAGGATGCACTGAAAACACAACATAGAAACCCTGATGCTATAGGTTCAGGAACTTTGTTTCTATACAAATAATTAAGCATACTTTAAATTCATAAAAAAGGGAGATTATAGAATCAAAATGCTACATCACTTAAACTGCTGATTTTAAACAAAGTCTATTTCAAACAGTCAAGTAGGGCCAAACTAACCAATGGTTACACCAGAAAGGATTTTTCACACAAGGTTGTACACTTTATATGAACTACACAGGAAAAAAGTTCTTTTTCCAGAATCCAGCTAATTGTGCTATCCACTACATCCATTTAATGTATTGGTGGTGACAGATCTGGTAACGCGTTAATGCATCTTCACATACCTCAAAGAACTCATCATAATGTTCCTGCATCTCAACATCGCTCACAGCACCTGCAAAAGTCAAAGAGTCAGATCGATTAGAGCCTGCCAATAAGGAAAAGCAGATTTTGATCATACTACAAAACAATCTAGAGGCCGTCTGGAGCATAAGAGACACCATATAGCATGGAGCTAACTAACAGGAATATTGCAAAACAAGGATGTGTGAAGAGCTTTGAGTCCCCAAAGTATCTGTCAAAACATTACATTGATATTACCAAATCAAAGCAAGTTTTAATCAGAGCCAAACTTGTATGCCACAAATTTAAAGGGGAAAAGAATTACTCTGAAATATCACTTTAAATTTAATGTATAGTCCCCCTCTCTAACTACCAAACATTTTACCTAAACAGAAGGCAAGTGCTTTGTTACATTTTCATACCTTAAAATATTACAATTTAGTATTCCTCTTCCTAAAGGCAGAATTTTATGTCCACTTCTCCAGCATATCCACTAGAATTTGAGAGCTCACAATGTAAAATAGCCCAGATTTTTTTTTTATTTGCTCAAAATAGTCATTGAAATGACACATTTTTCTCAGTGCCCTCAATGCTTTGCAACAGAGAGCCATTTTCTAGTTTGAGTGTCACTTCATTTTTCTGTAGTCCTGCAGAACACCTTTTAGTGCAAGACAAGCCAGCCTTATATTCAGGCTAAGATTATTTTCATGCTACAAGCTGGACTTCAAAATGAGTGCTGCTTGCCTGCTGCTACAAAACCGAACATAAGTGTGGCTTATTTTTCAAAGCATTAAAAGTATAAAAATGAGTTTCATTTATTTCTTCCAGTCTAGAGCACTTTAAACAAGCTGTATACATTAAAGCCATTAGATTAGCTCTTCAGCAGTTAAGTGGTTTATTAGGATCAAGCGGAGCAGTTTTACAACAAACCCTGCATTTTATGCTAGAAAAATATGCTAGTGTTTAAAATTACTGACCATACTGGTTTAGTCCACAGAATGTGAAAGACAAGAAACTGAGCCAATAAAGCTGAGTTTATTCACTTTCAGGCTGCTATGAAAAGATTTTTGGCTAGTATTACCACTTGGATAAACTTTATGTTTTTCTTCAAAGGCTCTAATATTAACCAGCCACACTCTCTGGAACTGCAGTTCCTGTTCTTCCACTCAGCTCACCTCCACAAGAGGCTAAGGGGCATTTGGTTTATAGTTTAGGCTAAAAAGGTTTCTGCATTTGAGACATGTTTGCTTTTAAGAAATTTCTTCTCCCCCATGGTTATAGCAAATTAAGGAATATCAAACATTAAACCAGTAATTCTAGGCAGTTTAATACTTAACTATATTCCCATGGTTCTGCCAACACCACTGATAACAGCACACTAACACCTAAGGATTTTTTTGTTTTATTTTTAAAGTATCAGAAAAGGGCTCTGAGAGCCACATTGGGAATAACTACTTTTTACCAGATGGACAGTGCTAAAAACTCTTTTTTTGGTCAAATTAGGAGATCACAGGCAACAGTTAGTTAATGACTACTTCAATGACCTTCTAAAGTGGGAAGCATACATATGCACAGGCTTTATAAACATCCATATTGCAGGGCTACTGGTATCTGAACCATGAGAAGCCCAATTACTAGTTAAAATACTCAGGAAAACTACTGCTGTTCCAAACTAAGGTTAATCCTCTACGACGGCAATAGAAAGGAAGACAGTTAAGCAACAACGACAAGGCATTAAATAGCTACCCAAGTTATCCATTTAAAATACATGCAATACTTAAGTAGGGACAAATATCAAAAACCAAGGAGCCAGGAGTTTCAGCAAACCTACTGCTTGCAGAGCTCCAGCTCTACCCCAGGAGGTACAGTCAGGCTCTGGCACACAGTTACTTGCTTGTCACGACAAACTAGAGCTGGATACCAGCATTTACAACACTGGAGAATCTGTGCAGGACTCTTGCAGCTGTAAATCTAAACAGCTCCACAGACCAAACTGCTGTAACTCTTGTGCAAATTAGTTACCAGCGCATTGAGAGTTTAGGGAGAGAGTGGAAACACCCAATAGGAAATGTTTTGGTCTACTGAAACAGCGTTAACTACTAAGCATCTGGAAGGAGAGAGCCTACGAACCAATGGAACTGTTCAAGCATCTAGACAAAATGACACAGCTCATTTCATGTCCAGCTTGACTGTGTGACAAAAACACCAATTATGTAATTGAGTCATTATTACCTTTAGAAGCAAGAGAAACAGTGTTGACTTTTAAGTTAGTGGCTGATTTCACAAAGCACTTCTAATCAAATGCTGGTAACTAATCTGAACTAGTCTATAAACCAACAGTCAAAAAAAAAAAAGGATAGCCAAACGAAGCTTTATTACCACACAGTCAATACTCACTTCAACAAGAAATATTAGTTAGAAAAGAACACCGATCCTTTTTTGGTTCTAAAACTTTTTTTTTTTTTTAAATCTTATTCTAATATTGGTGGTTCAATTACAATGATATATCAATAATCGCTGATCAACAATCCTGGGCATTAACTGCTGCCAGTCGCACAGGAGGTGTGTTTGCTTATGCCCATTTGTATCTCAGGAGAAGTCATTAAATTACTTCATGACCATACCCAAATGCCTTCCCCTCCTCAAAAGTACTTTTAAAAAAAATTTGTCAGGCAAATATGCCATTTGGCTTTGGAATTTGAATTTTCAAAGCATGGAAAGAATTTTAAGCATGCACCCATCCAAAAAGGACAGCTGCCAGAAGGGAAGCGTTAGTCAGTCTTGGTGTATTCTTCCAAAGTGCACTCCCTAAAAGGAAGCTGCATTAACCTAGGACAAATTTATGCATGCAGTCTGAAAAGTTTCAAATTCAAGTTCTCTTAACATTTACAGAGCAGGACATTTGTTCTGGATGAAGTCAATAGGTCATTGTCCTGCTCTTTTCGACAGTGGAACCTAATGGATAGCACAAAACGTATAGAAAACCATTCATAGGATGCAGGCAACTGGCAGGGAGAAAGGTGACAGGAAGAAAGCAGTGCAACCAACACTGCTTCGCAGGGGAAGTACAGTTTCAACCCTTTTTTATTTATTAGTTGGTATTCAGATTCCCCTCATAGTTCAGGGAGCAGGGAGGAAGGTAGCGGGACAAAAAAAGGTTGGGTTTTTTTGTTTGGGTTTTTTTGGGTTTTTTTTTGTTTGTGTTTGTTTTGAACACAAGAAACAAAACGTGGTCAGTTTGATCTGTTAAACTAAAATGGCAGACCAGCTTAAGTCGACACTGAGCTCTGACAATCAAGCCCAGGGAACCAGTGAAGGAACTTGTATGAACTTACAGCGCAAACCGTCAGCAGACTGGGAAGAGTTTTGAGGGTTACGGTAAATGTTCAAGAGGGCAATGGTCTGAAATACAAAACGCAACAACTTTATATTATGGAAAATAATTTTAACAAGAAACTGGTTTCCTTTAGGGTCGCTTTAGCCGAGTCTGTGCTGAAAGAGAGGTGGTTATTCTCTCCCAAGCAGGAGAACTTGCACTTAGCTGGTGACCTTTCTACATCAACCTAACACTGTAAAGTAATAGAGATCTCATGATACTCCATTATTGTATTTTAAATTTTATTCCATTCGCCAATATTACTATAGAGGGGTTTTGCGTAATTTCAGACAGCTCTGAAATAGGTGGAATCCAAACACAGCACTCACATTACAGGTGTAATAATTTGAAATTTGATTTTACTGAATGGTATCTTAGTAGCAAAATTCCAGGAAAGGAAATAATACAATAATTAGAGCACAACATGAAATCTCCATTTTCCTAAAAAAGTTAAGATGAAAGAAAACCCAGTTTTGGGGAACTTACCGTACATCACACATATACCTATTTTTTTTTTTTTTTTTGTGTTACATCAAGAATTTGAGAAATGTCTGCAGTTTAACCCTTTCAAAAGAATGCAGTGTTACTAAGCAACCAAGTTTCACTTTGCAACACAAAAGGGAATCTGCATCAAGTCCAATTTATGCAGTCACTTCTGCACTCAGAATTGCACACGTTCCACAAATTCTTGATCTGTGCGCAAGAAGAGTTCCGTCACTTGTCCTGTTTGCAACAGCTTTATGTCAGCAGCTCAGAAGCCAACATTATTTTCTCATAATTAGGAGTGGGCTCTTTAACACCATTCTTTAAAAAAATTTCTCCAACTGTGGGACTTACAGTGTGAGCCGTCAGCCGTCTGTGCACTGTTTTGGGGGTTACGATAGATGTTTTGAATCAAGATGGTCTGCGGGGAAAAAAAATAAAAAGGGGAATTCTACTGGCTGCTGTGCATATAATAGACAATTGCAAAGAGACAACTTGTTTGCAAACAGCTAAAAGTTATATTTTATCCTTAAGACTTCCTTTTGTATTTGCAGAGCATCTTCCAAAATTGCATCCAGACCATCATATTATGAAAACAGTTTTAATTAACCACCAAGAAAGAGCTGCATTTGTCTCAACAGCTATCCTCAAAATGGGAGGTGTGAGGTACAGTAACCTAAAATGTCACACGAGGTATTCTGGAGATGCCTAAACTTTCGAAACCAGATTCACTATTGCAGGTCTAAGGCAGGGGGAAAAATAGTGTTATGTGCACAGCATGTAATACAAAATGCCACAGTGTCCAAAATGCTACACCAGACCACAAAGGCTTTAGGCAACAGCTACATCTCGTTTTGTGCATCAGGAATTTCTTGGTGGAATTTCTGTTTAAATAATATAATAGCATTATAGGTTCACATGTTTCCGATCCTTCAAATAAGGACAATATCCTTTTAGCCCTTCTGCTTTTTACTTGAAGAATTAGCCCAGGCAGACTTGAAACCTTACATTTGTACCGTTCTTCTTAAAATCAAGTTGTCTGAAAAAACAAACCATGTTTAAGTTAGTAAACTAATATTACAAAAAAAATTCCAAACGTCCATATCACTGTAAGCAGCTCAAAAATCGAAATTTGATTACTTAAAGTACAAGCTCAATGTTAGTCAGTATGAATGGCAATCCCCAAGTAACTTTAGCTTAGATATTATTATTATTATTATTAGTCACAATAAGAATTCAGAGCTTAAAGAAGTCACAGGACCAGCAATGTCACACCTACATATGCTACCCATTTAACATGTAAAAAAACACACCTGTAAGAGCACATTTAAAATCAGACACTCATTTTATTATGGGTCCAGCCATACCAACCAAAGCTTTGTGCTTCCGTGGCCCAGGTTTAAACTACCTATGCTTTAGCCTACAACTGGAGAGCACCAGAAACACGCATCTCATTAGGGTGTTTCTGCTGATTGCTGGTAATTTGATCACCCTGGATTGTGTGACCTTTCCTAACACAGCTCTTCTGTAAAGTAGCTGCACCAGCAAGAGCTGCACAAGGTTAAAACATTGTGCTGGTAACTTCGCATGAGCAAGAACTCTGTTGTTCTATTTTCTATCACGGCTGATTGTCAACCTGCACACAAATAAAGATTTCTGCAGACCCTAACAACTGCCAGCCACCTCGAAGTTGTTACAGCACAGCTGCCAGGTACGAGGCTGTGCAGTCCCAGACATCCCTGGACGAATGGGACATGCCCTGCTGACCCACTTCAGCTGGCACTTCTAACCAGAGCAAAGCTAAAGGCTGCACTGACAGAGGAAGCTGTAGTTGTACACAAAGTTCTACTGGAAAAAAAAAAAAGATGTAAGGGTGGTGGGGGTTTTTTTGTTAGACTTTTGGGGGGTTTTTTAGCTTAAAAGACAACTTCTGTGGAAGCTGTCTGCTTTAGAAATATTTTTTAGTAGCCAATGACCTAAATTCAGATCTCTAAATAACCAATTGCACTTCAACATGAGCTCCATGTAGGTCAGCAACACAGGATAGTTTTGAAAATGAACAACACTCATTTTGAAATAAAATATCTGCATTAAAAATTGTTCAATTCCCAGCAGCAGTGTTTTTGTAGTTGAAGTACGAGCAGAAGCCCCTATCTATCCAGAAGTCCTTGATATTCTCCCCTAGAAGTCCCCCTGCCCACTCACAGTTTAACTTGATGATAGCTTTGAACTTGGCACACGGATAGTACTCACCTCCCTAATTTCTCCCCAAACCAGCATCAGCCCACATTTCTCATCAATTCTGCTCCAAAGCAGATTAAATGAACTTGCAGAAGACTCTGCTGCTACGTGAACTTTATCTCTGCAGTTAAAACCACTGCAGTTAAAAATGCAATAACTTTCAAAGACTCTATTGTTCATGTACAAAATTCCCAAAGAAAATTCATCTGTGTACGTTGACAATCAGCATTGATAGAAAGAGGGTAAACATCCATTTCACCAGAAATGTAATTTGTGAATACTACAGAGTTCATAATAATAACAATAATGAAAACCCTGTCACTCTCTGCACCTTTCTAAATTTATTTCTGGCAGACATGCAGTCACACATGATGTCTCCAACAATATTCACTGAGCCAAAGATTAAATAACCTGTCATGTCAATTGACAATTCACCCTCAGCAACCAGGCAAGTTGTTTGCAATAAACCATTTATTTCTTCCACATTCAAAGGAAGTATGCAAGTCACTCTTGAAACTTAAGAGCCTGGGTCAGAGAGCAAATGTAATGATAGATAAGTCACTTTTATTCATTAATTAGTTTTCTTCTGTTATACGCATGGAAGATTAAAGTTCCCACCTTTGGGACAGGTGGAATGTGCTGCCATTGTCTGTGATTTAAAACATCTGGGATGGTTTAAGTGCCTGAACACCACTGAGAAGGCACACTCACCTGAAGGTTAGCACTGGTTGGTCTCTACTACAGGCAAGCTTACAACAGCATCGCTTCCTGCAGCCATTAAGGGTGACAGGAGATAATTAGAAATGCTGGGAGAAGTAAATGGAATACCCCAAAAAAAGCAAAGACCCAGATAAACTGGGGCCAAAACTGAACTAATTAATCTGGAGCTTGGTAATTATTCACTTGTATCTGAGAATCTACATTTTAAAGAAGCCAGAATATACTTCCACAAGAAAGAGAAAAAAGGGGAAACAAACCTGGCTAAATGTTGGTTTGTTGTGCAACCGAGAACATCTGTCTCCATGGCGACAAGCTCCAATTTTGAAATAAAATGAGCAGTTGACTCTGGAAGAAAAAAATGAATAAAGTAGTTACATACTGGAATAGAAAACATTAATTTTCAAAAAAGCATATACCCTAAATGTCTTTATCTTGATGTGGAGAAGTAACACAGAAAAAAAAAAAAAAAACCCCACACCAAAACTGTACAGGAAAGCATTACAACAAACCTGTCCATATTCATTCCTTTTACCCCTAATTTACAGCCAGTATCTGACCAATTTCCCCCAAAGTGGTTTCGTGATCCACCACACAGAAGTGATCTCTTGTTTTACTCTTCTGCTTCTCCATTCTTGTCTTTACATCAGTTTCAGTGGGTGATGGGATGGAAAATAACGAGAAAAACGGTCTGAAAATTTACACTGCGAGCTCTGTGGCTGGGTTCATGCAGCCCCTGGTCCAGGCAATAAAACCTGCTTTAAAGCTGACACAGTTGCACCTCTCATGTTTTATAAGCCACCTGTTTAAGTGATATTCTACGGATAACTCAGGCTGATGCCAACACAGTATTGGAAATCATTCAGGGAAGAGAAAATCATATTACAGAGAGAATACACATAAGCAAAATAAATTCACTTAATTAAGCCATTTCCATGAATACAGTTAATGATTTTAAGAGTAAGCTGCTTTTTTTTTAAAAAACCACAAGCTTTTCTTGAATGATCCATCTCATGACACCTTGAAAATGAGCCTGGTTTAGAAATGCTACTAAAACTCCCATAAAAAGGTGTAATTCACACAGAACGATGAAAGAAAACCACAAGGAGTTTAGTTACCTTGACAGGGAAATGCAAAATTCTGAAGGGCAAGAAAATTATTATGGGCTATATATGGGTAAGTGAAATATTAGAATTCTCCTGGAAGAAAGATTAATATTCCCATAATTAACACCAATTCTTTCCACAATCCTGTGTAATCAACATCATCAACTCACGGAGGGGAGAATTATTAAAGTACTAAAGCACATCTGATCTCTAGCAAAGCATTCTACTGTAAAATTGGAACATGATCACTCTTCATTATGTTTTTGAAAACAAACACTTAGCATTATGAAATACTTACTGTCTTTTCTGAACTCTAACCTGAAATAAAAAGAAATACCTAACTACAAAATTTCGAATAGTGCTTCCAACTTCAGCACCTTCTGGAAGGTTCCGTTTGCTTTTTTAACAGAAAACAAGAGCTGCACAGGAATTTCATGCCTGATTAAAACTCTGAAACTGTAATGCATTAAATTGCTACGTATATCCTTTGTGTGAAAGGATGCTACAGTAACAGAGCTCAAAAGAGAGGCTGCCGACACTGCTTTCCTGGAATGGCAGCGCTACAGAGCAGAGCAGAAGCCCCACGGCCAGGGGCTGACAAGAGTAATTTAGTCCAGCAGCACATCGATGCCCCCTTTTCATTTTTACGAGTGGAAAAACACGCCGGTTTGGTCAGGCCGATGGTGACCAAATTTTCGTTAGGAGGGTTTTGTGTGTGTGCTTCCAACAACCAGAGAAACTAGAGGCGTTCCCGGACGCGTGGAAGGCTGCAGGCAGAAGCCTGTAGGATCAGGATGCAGCAGTCGGGGAAATCCTCCGCACCCTGGGGAGGGGGGAGAAATAACCAGTCGCTGTCCTTGCAGCAGAGCGGGAGCTCTCGGGCTGCTGCGAGGCTCAGGGACACGAACAAAAGGGGAACAGGAGGAGGAGGAGGCGCTTTCTGGCAGGAGGCGGCGGGAAGCTCCGGCACCCAGCGGCCCCGACAGGAAGGCGCAGCCGCGGGGGGAAGGGGGGAGGGCGGAGGGAGGCCGGGGGAGGGCGGCAGCGCGCCACGAGGCGCGGGCACACCCTCATGGCGGCCGGGGGAGGGGAGGGAAGGGGTGGGAGAGGAGGCAGAAGATGAGGAAGGGGGGGAAAGGGGGGGGGGAAATGCCCGAGAACGGCCCCGGCCCGAGACGGGGAGGAGGGGGGGGAGGGGGAAGCGCGTGGGCGGGGCCGCCGGGCGCGCGCGCGGGAACGCGCGAGACCCACGCGCCGTCGGGCGCGCGCGCACTCCTGGGAGGGGGAGGGGAAGGGTCTGAGGGAGGCGGTGGGGGGGGGTGGGGGAAGGGGGACGGGGAGCGCGGCCGCCTCTCGCTTCCCTCTTCCCGCCGCGTTCCAGCGGGATGGGACAGGCGGGGGACGCCCTCCCGGCGGCGCCCCCGCGGCGGGAGTGGAGGAAACGGGCCGGGGGTCCCCCCGCAGGGAAGGTGGGGCGGGGAGAAGGGAGGCAGGGCTGACCGCCGCGATCGGAACAGGCCGCGTCCCCGCGCAACCCGCTACGGGCCTCTGGCCTCCCCTCGAGTTTCCCCCCCCCCCCTCCCGGGGGTACCGGAGCCGCGGGAGCGGCGCGGGAAGCGGGGGATTGGGGCCACTCACTTGTCCTTCTCGGTGCCGAAGATGGAGGCCAGGTACTCCGCCATCTCCCACCGCCCGCCCGCCCGCCGGACCGCCCCGGCCCCGGCGCCGCCGCCGCGTCACAGCGACCGCGCCGGAAACGCTGCGCTGAGGAAAGGGGGGGGGGGGGGGGGGAGGAGGCGGGGCGCGCGCCCCACGCGGGGTCGCCGCGGCGCGCGCGCAGGGGCGGCGGGGCGGGCCCGGGAGCGCTGCGCTGCGGGACGGGAGCGGAACGGAGAGACCCGGGTTCGAGTCCCGCCCCCGCCGCGGGCTGAGCGCATGGGGCTGCTCTGCGGGTCGTGGCTTCCAAGTGCTGGAATAAAGGGGTTCGCTCGGAGGCGGGGAGGTGCACGTTCTGAAGGGGTTCCGTTTTTTAAAAAAAATTTTTAAAAGGTAAAACATGCACTTGAAGTAAAAGCAGAGTGGAAGGTAGAGCCATATTCTTTCTGATCATTGTTTTGGGAGGTTTCATGGAACTTTGGGCCAAAAGATGCAAATTTGAACCCGGTGAATTGAACTTTTTTCAATGGAGTAGCAATGCATGCAGAAGGTTCCGGTACTGTACATCACTGAGAAGCACATGAGGAAATAAACTTACTCGTTTTGCTGATTCAGAAAACAAGACTGAGCACTCAGTGTGTGACAAATAAAATTCATCTCAGATATTTTGCAATTCCCTGAAGCAATAACAAATACATTTTATAGAGCTCACAGCCCCAGCTGGAGTCCATAGCACCATCCATAGAATCATGGAATGGTTTGGGTTGGACAGGACCTTAAAGATCATCTCGTTCCAAGCCCCGGCCATGGACAGGGACACCTTCCACTGGGCCAGGTTCCACTCTAAGTCCCATCCAAGCTGACACCTCTTGAAATTCCTGATTTTGGTTTGAGCTGTGACCTGCCTCAGGACAGGGACAGTCCTCTTGTCACTGCTCCATGTCCTGCCATGTTCTCTCTCTGCTGTTTGGGGATGTACAGCTCACCTGTCCTCCCACTGCTCCCTGCTCCTTCCAGCAAACTTGCACTGATTTTTGCTTTAATGTTTTTTGTTAAAGCCTTCAGCTGAAATATGTCAAAATACTTTTTTCCTGGGGAATCAAAATAAGTTTTCAATATTTGAAACACTCTGGGTTGTGTGGTGGTGTGAGTCAGGAGAAGGGATCTCTGCCTGGCATGGTAACAGGAGCCAGTCTTTTCCCATTTTTTATAGTTTCTTCTTTTTATAGCTCTGTATAAATCTCAGGTTAGTGACTTACTGCAGGTTACTCCTGCCCCAATTTGCTTAGATCTATTGGGTTAAATGCTGCCACAACCCCTCCTCTGTTTTGCTCTGCCTCCTTAAGGCCTAGTGTCATCACTGGGTATCAGCTGAGGACAAAATGGTGACACCCAGATCTGGTTTGGAGATAAAAGGGCTGAGAGAAAAAAAAAAGAGAGGAGCAGCCAGTTTTAAGAGAGGCAGAGGTAGGAGGAAAGGTGGGAAAAAATGGTTGTGAAGCAAAAGAAAGCGGTGCTTGGATACAGGAAAAAGATTAAAACAAACACAGAAACACATCCAGGGGGTCAGTACATGGAGTACTTAATGCATTCACTGGAAAATAGCACTTTCTTGTTGCCAGTGCCCAGAGCACTGTGCTAAAGAGGTACCTGGAGTTCCAGGCCAGTGCACAGGACTTGGTTTCTCAGGTTAAAGGGATTTTGCTAACAGTGCATATGCAGGGATAATTACTGATCCACAGCCAGCAAGCCCTTTGAACAATTTTGCCAGCTCTCTGCTTGACACCTCTCAGAACAAGGCACAACTGTGAGGAAAGAGAACCAATTTAAGATGTAATGTCAAAAAATTAATCGTAGACGGCAGCCTGTGTACATTAGAGCAGAGCTGTAGCTGGTAATCTCTAATCTACTTGTGTGCCTATACTTCACTAATCACCATGGTTATATAAGCAGATCTTTGATAAGATCCTTAATTATAGCAGCCCCAGGAAGGGCTGCACAGCACAGCAGAGAGAAGGGTGAGGTCTTTGGAGCCGTATCTTCCATATGGGTCTGGGGGAGGACTGACTGTGACTTTATTTCATCTCTTGGGGCAGCCTGCCCTCGTATGAAGGACTCTGACTCTGCCACCAAGCACATGGGGACAGACCCTCTCAGCTGCCACCAGGTCACCCACAGCTGAGCTCTGAGCACCGTCAGGGCACTGCTCTGATGGCTGAAGGTGAATTGAACCGGTCTGGTGCCAGGGGCAGCCAGTGGGGTTGGATGAGTGGCAGCGAAGAGGAGAGGAAATGCTGAGTCAGAGCCTTGGAGAAGCAGCAGTGCAGACGCTGCAGAGCGTGGCTGAGGGATTTGTGTGTCTTATGGAAGCTTTGCCTTGGAGAGCTTTTGAGATCCAACCCCTGATTAGGAACACTGCTGATTTATTAACTGTTGCTATTAGAGAGAGCTTTACAATTGCAAACCAGGAAAATTAATAAAGTTGCAGGGCTTTTAAGTTCCATGCAATATTTGATGTGATTAGAACTTTCATCCAGCAAGCTGCTGTGCAGTCTGGGGTCAAGACCATCATTATGGCGGTTGCTTTTTTTGCTTTTGGAGCCCTCTCTCCATTCCCAGAGGAGCTTACGAGCTAGACAAAAATGCCATCCTCCCCCCTTTACAGAGGAGACACAGAGAACAGGCGATTTTCCTAACATCAAGGTGGACAGGAGATGAGCAGAATCGGGATAAGGGTTTAGGAATAGCCTTGTTGTTTCAGATGGGGGGTTCACCTGCACGTGCAGTCTCCTCACTCACACAAGAGGCAGCAGGGCCTCTTAGCAGGCAGTGAGGGTGAGTGCTCTGGCAGTGGACAGAAAAGGGAATCTTCTGCTCTCAGTGGTGAGCACCGCTGTGTTCATGGCCTCCTCTCCATGCCTCAGTGCACAAGTAACATCTGGTGCCCATAGCTGCAGCTTCAGTTCTGGCTCCTCCAGAACCACTCCTTGAGGTCTGATTTTTTCACCTCATTGTTTACACTCTCCCTATCTGGGTGGAAATCACTTGTTTTCTCCCTGTCCTGCCTCCCCATAGCCCTCCAGCCCCCCTTGCTAGGCAGGAATTACAAGTTTTGTTCAGGATCTGTGTAGCCTGGCCCTGAAGAGATGTCAGTAGAGACCATAACAGTACCAGCCAGGCAGGAGAGCTCTGAAGCCAGGAAGGTGTTGTTTTGAGGTGAGCCCCTTGACCTCTCTCTGTGCTTTCCCCAAATGTGGGCAATTGGGCAATGTCACTATGCTGTGGCCATGGGGGATGGCATCCCTGTTCACCAGGAAAAGAAGAAAAATCTCTTTTCTTCTACTTCCAGTACCTGCCCTTTGAGTGTAATCCTGGCTTTCCTGTCTCAGACCTCCTTTTCCAGCCTTCTGAAGTGCTGCACCAGGGCTGTCCCTGATCCACCTCCACACTCCAAGGGCCAAAGGAATTCACTGGAAAATAATCAAAGTCCATCTGATAAGAAAACCCAGCTGCTCCTTTGAGGGAAGTTCCTCTTTGTACTGTCCTGGGCAGTTTGTATGGAGCATTTTGTGGGAGCAGCTGATGTCTTTTGACCTTTCTGAGTACACTTGGGAAAATTCTCCAGGTATTGCTTGCTTGCTGCCCTCACATATTTAGTGGCAGTCAGAGGACCAAGAGGACACCAAGGCAGTGAAAGGATAGTGTTTGGTGGAAATCTCTTATTATTTATCTCTTGTGATGAATTGTCTGGTACCCCCTGAGCCCATGCAAGCTCTTTGCATAGGAAAGCAGCTTGCAGATGTGCTATGCCTGTCCCATAATTTTGTTTGTTTCCAGCCTGCCTTCATTTGGTTGTGGTTTCCTGGCGCAGCAGGACCTTGGCTCACATGAGCTCAGCCTGGGTGCAAGGGGCAGGTTTCCCTCCACCCCTCCCCGTGCTTATTTTGTTCCATCTCTCACACTTGCCTGACTGCATCAGGCAGTGCCTTGAACTGGCTCAAAGGGCCAAGTTAATAAGCTGGATAATTTTATCTTGCAATCGGAACAGGGAAATGAAGCCACACCGCACAGATGGGAGCGCACAGCAGGAGGAGGGAGGAAAGTCAGGAAGGATGGGGTAGAAGGAAAAAGACAGAAGGCTTCTCCTTTTCTGTAGCAGCCAAGTTGTTCAGCTCAAGCCCGTCATGGGACTGTACCCTCACAGTGGAGCTTTTAAATCAGCAAATATTAGATCTAAAAATAGCAGGTGTTTCTGCCAGAGAACCAGAGCAGGGATATCAGAGAAAGTTGTTGTAGGAGGGGGGGAACCTCCTGCACATTCCCTTTGCTGTCTGCAGTTGAACTCTGCTCATAGTTCCACATTCACAAAAACAAAGGTATCGTGCCTGACTTATCCTGAAATATGTTTACAGAAAAATTTTTGTTTAGGAAAAGAGCCCAGTCAGAACAGCCTGCAGAAAGGCAAGGCACACAATGCACTTATACCAAGCTTTTTGCTGCTTCCCTGGGTCACACCAACCTGTCCCAAGTCCGTCGGGAGCTGTGCTGGGCCAGGCCAGGGTAGAAGTGCAGGAGAACAGGCTGTGGCTCGGGTACTCAGGTACTCCGTGGGGGCTCTGAAGCTTTTCTGCATCGCTCTGCCGTGTGGTTTAGTAAAGAAGCAACCTGATGTGTGCGATGGACATCTTCTGACAGAGAAGCTTTCCATGACCCCCGCACAGAATACTGCCCAGCCTGCGGGGGCTCTGGGGATGCCCGGGTGGGAGCCGCTGTTCCAGAAGGATGCAGGAGCTTTCCATTGGCTTTGCCGGGGATGCCCGGGTGGGAGCCGCTGTTCCAGAAGGATGCAGGAGCTTTCCATTGGCTTTGCCGGGGATGCCCGGGTGGGAGCCGCTGTTCCAGAAGGATGCAGGAGCTTTCCATTGGCTTTGCCGGGGATGCCCGGGTGGGAGCCGCTGTTCCAGAAGGATGCAGGAGCTTTCCATTGGCTTTGCCGGGGATGCCCGGCTGGGAGCCGCTGTTCCAGAAGGATGCAGGAGTTTTCCATTCGCTTTGCCGGGGCTCCCTCCGGTGGCTTTCGGCTGGAAGGGCTCCGCCGTGCAGCGCTGCAAATGCTTGGCAGGAACAGAGCTGGACATTATCCAGGGCAGCGCTTCCCACCAGGGCCCTGCTGATGGCATGAGGCACTTGGGATGGGCGACGAGGGGTCAGCAGAGCCCAGGGCGGGGTGATGAGTGAGCCCTGCACTCCAGAAGCAGGAGAGTTGCTTCAACGAGGTGGTTTCTGCAGTGTGGCCTCTCCCCAGTGTGGCTGCTGCTGCCCTGTTCCCCCCAGGAGCCCTCTGAGCAGTGGGAGCCCCCAGGATGTACACCCCACAAGGAATTTTATGCCTCCATCTCTCTTGCTGGTGTGTGAAACAAGGTACCGAGGGTTCTGCTGCCCGCGTTCACCTCAGTACAGAGATGCTGGGTGATGCCAGGGGGCCTGCTGTGTCATCTCAGAGCTGTGGGGATCCTGGGGGAACAGCAGGTGCTTGTGAGGGGATGCAGGTGTGGGATTCACTTTGGGGGAGGAGGGAGGGATAACTCAGGAAAAGCTGCTGGCATGGCAGCCCTTAGGAAAGCGTCACCAGATCAGCCTGAGTTGTGACATGACATCTCCTGGTGCAGAGGGAGAAGCAGAATGGTTACAGGGAGGCCCTGAAAGAGGACGGGAATGTGACCCCCTCAGGAGCTCCCAGGATGGAAACAGGAGCTCCTTGCTTTGTGTGGAGTGCCTGGTTAAAGTGGCTGTGGTGTGTGAGCTCTGCTCTCCTGGCTCCCAGTGGCATCCTGTGACAGCCAGCAGCCACTCTGGAGGCCAGTGAGCTCCATGGAGACTGCTTGGAACCCCTCCTGCTTCCCCAGGGAGCCAGAGCTGGGCAAGGACACTGCAGCTTTTCCGTGTTTAGCTCCCTGGGGCTCCCTCTGCCCTGCACAGCTGCACTGTCCAGGTATCCGTGCTGTGGTGTGCTCATCCTGCCTTCCCACAAATCATCCCCAACGTGAGCAAGAGGTGGGGGCCAGTCCTGGCCAGACTGTCCCTGTCTGATGTGAGCACACAGATGCATAACAGGCATGGTAGACAAACCTGCTCGTGGGGCTGCGTTTGTGGCCTTAGGTACCACAGGTACAGAGGCAGAGGAGGAGTTACACCTGCAAAAGCACTGGCAGTGGAAACCTGCCAGCAGACAGGTTCAGAGGGGCAGCCTGAGGTGAAGCCTGAGCCCAAGCTCTCATTTCTCCACTGCCAGCATTGTCCTTCAGAGCCAGGTAAGCTGCTGGTGACCTGGGCTGAAAGCAGACTCTGCTCCCTGCACCACGTAGGTGCCTTGGAAAATTCTACCCGAAGTCAAGCTGCTTGTTTTCAAAGCAAGAAGCTCTGATCCTGTGCAAATATTGTTTTCCAATTATGACTTGCGGGATGGCTGGTGCAGATCTAATCGATCTGTTTAGTCAGCCCTGTGAAAGCACAGGCATCAAAGCTGCTGGCTCTGACGCAGCTCAAGGGCTGTGGTGCCTCGTGTGAATTCTTCCCATTGTTGTTTTGGCTCTTAATTTCAGGGCAGTCACTGCAACAACAGACTTTGCTGCCACCTGACTAAGGAAGCAGTGAGGCTTAGGAGAAAAAAGATCAGTGTTGTTGCTAAGCTATATGCTCTTAAAGCATTTCCCTGGAGCTTAGCAAGAAGTAAATGTTCACACCACCCAGCAGAACTGTGTTTTTGCAGAGCAGGGCCCGAGATCGATAGTATTTACAGCGCTGGTTTCAGCACTGTAAAGCAGCTCTAGCTGAAATAACACCAGCTCGGGAAGTAACACTGGAGGTGTAAATCTGTTACAGGAAACCCACGCAACACTGGATGACTGTTGAAATGTCCTTCGCATGTAGCACAGCCAGGGTCCCGGGAAGGATCTACTGGAGTCCTCTGGATTAGCAGAAAACAAAGGGAGTTTCCCAGGAGCCCAGTTGAGTTAGATTTCAGAGCTGAGCAGTACTGAATGCTGGAGTAATACTAGACAATAGCTTTCCCACAAGATTAAAATCTCTTTAAAACAACCGCAGCAAGAGCACTAGTTCCTGTTAACTTTGTTAACAGCTGGAAGGCAACAGTGTCACGAAGAGGGAACCTGAACTGTGCTAGGGCAAGGCAGCTGAAGCCACAGCTGGCATGAGGCTACTCAGCCATTTAGCCCAAATTAAACAGTTTCCCTGTGCATTCCTCGATGCTGCCGAAAGATTTTGTACCACGGCACCTGGAACAGCTTTCCTGCAGCTCCTGGCACTCATTGGGCTCAGATGTGCCCTGCTGATTTCAGTTCTCTGGCCCGTTTTGCCTCTTGTTGTAGTGAATGGCCGAAAGCCTCCCCGTGGACCCTGCGAGGAGCCCGGGCAGCTGCTGGCTCTGGGCTGGCAGCTGCCAAGGGACCTGGGGGTCCCTCGCCTCAGCTGCCCTTTTCTTGCTCCCCCCCAGATCCCAGACAGCAGACACTCTCCAGTCTGATCCCAGACAGATTCCAAAGGGATGCCCGGAGCACACAGCAGCAGCAGCAGCAGCAGTCAGGAGAGTCAGAACCATGGCGCTGCAGTGAGCTGGTCTCACAGGTCCCAGCGATTTTTCCAGGTCTCATCTAGCCCCAAAAGGGCCTGGATTTTACTTCTCTATTTCTATATCACCAAAACAAGTGACAAAAGTGCTGCTAATGCTTGAAGATGCAGTTAGGCTGGGGGGAGCCTGCAGCAATGGCTCCATGTCCGGCTGCAGGCCGGGGACGAGCGCTGTCCCTCAGGGCCCTGCCTTGGCCCCGGGGCTCTCGAATGGCTTCCCCAGTGACACAAACAGTGGGTCCAGCTCACCCTCAGCACATTTGCAGGGAATGGGAAGCTGAGCAGGGCAGGGGCACCATGGAAGGACGGGGCCATGCACAGGGACCTGGACAAGCTTGACAAGTGGGAGCACAAGAACCTCACGAGGTTCAGCAAGGCCGAGGGCCAGGTGCTGCATCTGGGTTGGGGCAATCCCTGACATGAGCACAGACTGGAAGAAGAACTTACTGAAAGCTGCCCTGCAGAGAAGGATTTGGGGTGCTGGTGGGTATGAGCTGCCCATGTGCGCTGGCAGCCCTGAAACCCACCATGTTCTGCAAAAACAGAGGGGTGTCCAGCAGGCCAAGGGAGGTGGTCCTCCCACTCTGCTCTGCCCTCATGAGACCCCACCTGCAGGGCTGGATCCAGCCCTGAGGTCCTTGGCACAAGGAAGGTGTGAGCAGGCCCAGAGGAGGCCATGGAGATGATCCAAGGGCTGGAGCAACTCTTCTGTGGAGACAGGCTGAGAGAGTTGGGGTTGTCCAGCTTGGAGAATGTTCTGGGGAGACCTTGGCCTCTTAGTGCTTAAAGGGAGTTCATAAAGATGAGGGAGAGCAAGTTTGTATTTGAGCAGATAGTGATGGGACAAGGAGGATTGGTTTTAAACTAAAAGAGGAGAGATCTAGATTAGATGTTGGGAACAAATTCTTTATGTGAGGGCGCTGAGGCCCTGGCACAGGATGCCCAGAGAAGCTGGGGCTGCCCCATCCCTGGAAGTGTTTAAGGCCAGATTGGATGGGGCTCTGAGCAGCTTGGGATAGTGGAAGGTGTCCTTGCTTATGGTAGGGGAACAAAATAATCTTTAAGGTCCCTTCCAACCCTAACCATTCCGTGATTCTATGAATACGGGAGTCACCTCCACAAGAGGAATTGCTGGTCTACCTTTCTAACAGTCATTAAACCCAACCCCTTCCATCTCTGCAGTGGCAGAACAGTGGCACATGCCCACCCCAGCCCTTTTCCACACAGGCTCTCTCTGCCCTTTGTCTCTCTCCACACATGGGCAGCCACAGTGAGCACCCTAAGGCAAGATCCATGGCACTTCAATCAGTATGCCAATGCCTACAAAAGAGGCTGCTTGTTTTTTTCCCCCATACAAACTGCTTTCCTAAGCAGTTGTCTTTGCTGGAATGTCATGGGAATTTTGCTGTGTTTCTAGACCAGAAGTGGTCCTAAAATCACAGCTGCAAAAAAAATGTCCTGTTAGCAGTGTTTGGGTATTGAGCAGGTATATTGATGCGGGCTCACCTACAGTTGCTGTCTAATTACACATTCTACTAAATAGCTGGATTAACAATGTCAAATCATACAGCTGCCTTTCCTTACTCTGTTTTGATGTGGTAAATAGTGTGTGTCTGGTCCTGCACTCTCCTACATCCAGCTAAAGGTCAAGGGAAAAAAATTGCTTCTCAGTTCATTTTTCCTGGTGATTCCCCATCCCTAGTCTATCCCTGTGGCTAGGGGAGCACAGAGTGCCATCTGCAGCACAGATCCAGCCTGGGGTGTGTGTGTGTGCCGCTTTTGGGAGAACAGGAGCCTCCCTGGCCGGGGATGCAGCAGGCTGAGGAGGGCTCAGGCTACATGTTTCAGCTCTGGAATCTGTACAATGTGGGGCGTTTACACGGATAGATAACAAGGCTTTGCTCTGGAGTCGAACTTCCCTTTGCAGCTGGAAGGGTTTAGGGAATGAGCTCAGGTTGAGAAGTCATCCCGCAGGGCCAAGTTAAAATCAGTGCTTACCTCCAAAGGGCCCTTTGGTTTGGGAGATAAGCTGAAGATGTGTGAAACTGGGCAGCAGCACCTGTAAAACCTCACCTCTTTCCTTTGCACCCTCTTTTGTTTGGTTGATAACATTTTCTGCCTCTTGCCTCTTTGTGCCAGGTTTTAGAAGAATATGGCCCATTGTCTGGGGGCTGCTTGGGAAAATCTAATTGCCTGTGGACTAAAATGAGCTGAGCGATGAACACTTTGAAAATGAGATCCTGGTTTAAGGGTGAAAAGGAGTCACCTGTTTGTCCCTTATGTAGAGAATAACAGCTCATAGAGCGAATTGATGGGATGGATGGGATTCCTGACTAATTCAGGTAATTTTGTCTGCAGTTTGGGTGGTGGTGTTTTTCAGAGGTTTGGAAAAGCCTTTTACATGTGCCTGGGAATGCTAACAACGACCCCGCTGAACCCTTTCCAGAGCCGTGCAGATTTTCAGACCCTGGAGCATGTTTTGCCTGAGTGCTTTGTAAAGGAAAAGCCAACTCTGCAGTGTGGCAACCTCTGGGAATAGATGTTAAATGGATGTAGAACATATTGTGATCTCAACTGAAGGCTGCACATTGCATCTGATATGCTGTGAACACACTGGAAAAATTGCCTGCGCTACAGTTTATGGGGATAAAAAGCCCTTGCCAACCGCTGTAAGCCATGGAGCAGCCATGACCAAACCCTTGGAATAACATTCACTGGAGAAGGGCAATATCCCTTCTGCTTTTTGTGAAGACATTTATCACACGCCCTTACAAGGGCTGCACTTCTACTCACACGGCCTGGAATTCTCAGGCTCTGGGAATCCCAAATGGACAGATGCAGGTTTTGGGAAGGCTGTCCTCATTTGCTTAAAGATATATGCCAATCTTTTATGTTTTATTGATCACAGCAGGTATTCTCTTGGCTGATTGTTTATTTCTTCGTCCAAAATGGATCTTTGACTGTCAAGATAACCCATCCTCCTGGATCAGAGCAGGGGTTGCAAATTAAGTGTCTCAGTTGCAGCAGCGCCCTGTGGCTGAAGGACTGGCTGGTTCACAGCTGCAGCCTCTTGAAACTCTTGTCTTCAGACAGATAGAATCCCCCAAATTCCAGAAGAAGGTGGTGCAAGAGAGGAAGAACAGAGTGCACAGTGACTGGCTGGGTTTAGAGGTGTGGGTTGGAAGAGCAGGGGGAAGGGTGCTGTGTGACAGAGTGAGTTGTGAGACCCTTGGGAACCCTTTTCCAGTAGGGAAACATCCCTTTGCCCTCTGTGGATGCTTTTTTAACACACCTTTTGAGTAGGCCCAGCACTACAACCAAGGTGGTCGTGCCTGGATACCTTTTCCCCTTTCCAGGGTAATCAGCACTAAGGTATGAATATCTCCTTGCAGGTAAGCACTTCCCACCTGGGAAGTAGTGCCCACCCTAGGGAGGAGTAGAGCTGATGGAGCCCCCAGGACCACATTTTGTTACCACAGGGAAGATTTAGTGTCTGCCCTCCTTCTCTTACCCCTCTTATCCCTG